>CM019065.1:133823361-134539784 GCA_009667805.1 Leptobrachium leishanense
CAGTCTAAAGTCACTCAGGAGCTCCCTATTAACATACCTCAATGGGGAATGCACCTGTAAAGATGTAACATAGTAACTATATTACTTACATATTAATTTTCTGTGTTAATCTGTATATTTGTTTTTTTTAATATATTGCATTTATTACTTTGTATTTCTGTAACAACTGTAAAATGTCAATGTTCTTGAACCCAGGACATACTTGCAAACGAGAGAAATCTCAATGTATCTTTCCTGGTAAAATTATTTGCAAATAAATAAATAAATAAGAATTAAGTTGATGTGTACTAAAAAAAAAAAAAAAAATCAAGGAAAAAACAATCTGCAAGCCAAAAATTTACATCTTAACAGCTTCTTGTGTTAACATTTTTTTTTCACTTTCCTTCCTTTTCATTTCACTTTTATTCCCCTCACACATTCCCTCCTTTTCATCACCATCCAGGAAATTTCATTCCGATACACCTAGAGCTTGACCAAGACAAACATACAGTACATTGTGATGTACTCACTAGCTGTGTATTGCCAGGCATTACGAAGCTTCAGGATGTGTCGGGGAACAATAGCTGAGCTAGAGAAATACATTTTGGGTTTTGTTTAGATTTTTTACGTTTCTGACATGTAATTTGTCCTTTGTTGGAAATTCTCACTTTACTAAGAATATCTGACAAAATAATGCCCATAATGCTGAGACCCACTGCCAAAATCCGTAACAGAGGGCCTCATGTTTAACACAGCAATATGTAATAAGTTAAATTATTTGATTTTGTTCTCTTTTTGTCAATAATTAAAATAGTGTGGAGGTAAAGGGATTGACATGAAATACAAGGCCGAAATGATCGTCGGGGGTTGCTGCACCTCTCGTGCGAGGATGACGTCCTTGGTAGTCCGTACTGGCCATCCTCATTGGGTGAGAGCAGGCTGATTTGCATATGGAGCATTCATCCCTATAATGGCACAAACAAGCAAAAACCTTGTGAGACCTGAGCGGGTACACACCATAGAGCAGCCACTAGTGCTGTTGCTCGTCCTCAGGATCCTCGCACCCCCCTTTCTCTCACTATATATATATATATATACACACACACACATTTTTATTACTGGTAAAAAAAAGATTTCTGGGTCTTTTCTACAGTAATTTTGCACTTTGTAAACAAAAAACAAATCACAATAATATATCCGTGTTTCATTCGTATATATGGTCTTTTGGGGTTTTATTGCTCATCATGATATTGCAGGTAAAAAACACGAATCTGTCAGTGCCCTGCGTATAAAAAGTCTTTACTTAACAGAAGAGGTAAAAAGCTTTTTATTCGTTGAGCCTCAGAAATACAAGTTGTTGTCTTGCGATGTACAGACAGGTGGTGAGTTACTACAATAAATCTTAAATTCAGAGAAAATGGACATGACAGACTTCTGTGGATGTTGCAGTGTGTGTATGTGTGATTGTGTGCATGGGGAAGATTGTGTGTGTGTCTCCCGATGAGAAAGAAGGTGTTTATTTATTTACAAAATGCAACTATTCTATTTTCAACTCAAGACTCTCAAATTCTTACATGGAAAGTCAGCTGTTCAGTGAGTAGAGTGTTCCAAGAACAGACCTGAAGTGTAAGAACTATACAACCTCATGTTCAGGTCAGAGTCAGTTCAGTGTCCATAGATAGAGCAATGTTACTGCAAACCATCTGTTGGCATGTCACTCAAATCTCATTCATGCCTGTTCTTTGCCCTAATCTATAAAGGATACATGTAATATTTAACATACTTCTACACAAAAGTACATATGTATGTATACTGTATATACTGGATAAACACTCCCTCACCTGTCTATAATATATTAAGTAATACTTTGACGCGGCATACAAATAATTTTCAGAAGCGGATGGAGGCTTCTCTGCATAAAGACTCAAAAGCTTGTGATTTTCTCATGAACTGACCTCATCTCATTAAATATTCCTGTCTCCACGGGCAGGTCTATTCATAGAAAGGTGAAACTCAGGACAAATGACTGGAGAAGTGAAAATTCGAGCAGGGTTATTCAAAGAGAGCCGATCTGGCCCCGAAAGGTAACCGAACAGTGAAATTCAGCGTACGGTTACCTTTCCTAGTCATTCGGCTATTCAGAGAGCAGGCAGTTCGCCAAATGTTGGCGAATTGCCTGCACATATGGTGCCTTTTCGAGGGCAGTGAAATCACCATTGAGAATCAATGCTTTGTCTATTCAGAGAAAACCAAACAGCAGGGAAAAGCTGCCAAAATGCCCTGCTATTCGGTGGTTTCATTCGGCATTATTATTCAGACTAATCGCATAGGCTTCAATGTTAAAATATTCCCGTTTTAATCCAATATCTAATATACCGTTTAATATTATATTCTGCAGTAAAAAGTTTCTTTATTTATAGATCTTTTATAATATTCTAGACATTTTTTGGGATTTTTTTGGTATTTTTTTTTTTTAAATCGGGTTTTCTTTTTACTGTAACAGCCCTTTTATTGTCATTCATTGGATTTTATATGTAAATTCCAGGCATTTTCGTTCAGTAGTTTTTAAAATTTTCAAGCGTACTGTTAGTTTTTTTTTCACCTCATTCGTCTGCGTGTCGGTTTTTTCCAGCAGCTGCTCTGCGCTGTGATCGGCGGCTAGTCGGGTTTCTCCGGTGCGTTCGGCGTGGTTAATCCAGCTGTTTCTGTGGGTTTCGGTGAGTGTTCGTGAGTGTTGGCGGGTTTTGCAGTGAGTGTTTGTCAGGTTTGCGGCGGGTTTTCCCTGCAGTACGGCGGCCCTGTGGTGCTAGCTGAATACACCGCAGGGTCGGCGAACTAGGATCACTGAATCGCGCCAAATTGCAGGGAACGAAAAGTCACCGAACGAGCGGTGACTTTTCGATTCTCTTTGAATAACCCTGTAGGTCAAAATAGCGAAACCAGAAAAATTCTCCCATTTATCTCACTTTCCAAATTGGCTATTTGGTCTAGATTGTTCGCTTCTCCTGCCAGTTCTCCTGTTTTTCACCTTACTCGGAATAACCCTGTAGGTCTTCCCTCATACCACTTTTTTAGATAACAAATGGTATTCACGTTTAGCCTTGTGAAACCACCCATTGATTCCCCTTCCCACTCCATTGCTACCAACCTTTCAACGTTTCCACTCCCTGTTCCGCCAGTCGCCTACCATCTGCAGGCAGAGTTTCTGAGGATTTTTGTGTGCCTCCCGTTTCCGTCCTGCCTATTTAATCTGTATTACATTGTGTATGGGTGGAATTGTTGATTAACCATGAAGTATTGTTTCGTATATGTACATCCATGTCAAAAGATGTATCATCTGTTATCTAAGATGCAAAGAATCAAAGAAAGATGGTAAAGAATAAAAGGATAAAACAGAAAAAAAGAATATATTAAGTGCATGTTGACAGTCACTACTCATGCTGTGCTCAGAGATACATGGAACAAGAGCACAGAAGACTTATTTATGGTATCTATAGCATCTCTTTAAATTCTATTCTTCGCTGAATTTACAGTTGTAAGAGATCAGCAATTCTACTATGGTGTTGAGGGGTGCCAACAATGACTCTGATCCACTTTCAACTCTCTCCTCTACTCGTTTGCACCTCCCCTTCATCTGCCTTTAGCGCTCAGGACCTGGCTAATTATTTCTTAAATAAAACTCTCACTATCAGAAACAACAACCTGACACAAACCAGTAATCCGCCACCTGCACTCCCAGAAGCCCCCTCTGCTACCCTCTGTTGCTTCCTCCCAGCCACGTAGGAGGAAGTCAATTCCTTACTGTCCTCACATCTCACTACATGCCCACTCGACCCCATTCCCTCACTTCTAATACCTACACTCTCCTCCTCCCTCACCCCTGCTCTCACACACATCTTCAACCTATCTCTCTCCACTGGCTCCTTCCCATCTGCCTTCAAACACGCATAGGTTACCCCTGTACTAAAGAAACCCTACCTTGGCCCAACTCTCTATCCAACTACCATCCTGTATCTCTACTTCCATTTACCTCTAAAACTAGTTTTCAACCACCTCTTCCCCTTCCTGTCCTCTAATTCCCTACTTGACCCCCTGCAATCAGGCTTCCATCCCCTACACTCAACCAAAACTGCCCTCACCAAAGTCACCAATGACCTCCTACCTGCTAAAAACCACGGCCACTATTCTATTCTCATCCTGCTTGACCTCTCAGCTGCTTTTGACACTATAGACCACCCCTCCTTCTACAGACTCTCAGCTCTCTTGATATCTGTGACACTGCACTGTTCTGGATTGACTCTTATCTGTCTAACAGGTCCTTCTCTGTCAATTGCTGGTGACGCCTCCTCTTCAATGACTTTATCAGTTGGTGTACCTCAAGACTCTCTGCTAGGTTCTCTGCTCTTCTCTATCTTCACCTCCTTCCTGGGCAAAATCATTAACAGCTTTGGCTTTAATTACCACCTCTATGCTGATAACACTCAGAGCTACCTCTCCACCCCTGATCTCTCTCCTCCTGTCCTTTCCCAAGTCAGCTACTGTTTATCTGGCATTTCCTCCTGGATGGCCTCTCACCACGTAAAGATTAACTTGTTGAAGATTGAGCTCCTTTTAATTCCTCCCTCTAATTCCTCCCCACCTAATGACTTCTCATGGTCGATGGTATTACTATCTCCGTCTCAAGCCAGGTTCCCTGTCACGGAGTTACTCTTGACTTGGCTCTTTCTTTCATCCCCCACATCCAATCTCTTTCCGCCTCCTGCCGCTACCAGTTACGCAATATTTCCAGAACTCAGCCATTTCTAACTGCTAACACTGCAAAGCAACTCATCCACGCCCTTGTAATCTCCCAACTTGACTATTGTAATAATCTTTTAGCTGGCCTCCCTCTCTCCTGCCTCTCCCCCCTTCAATCCCTTCTGAATGCCTCTGCTAGGCTCATCCACTTCACCTGCTTCTGTGTCTCTGCCGCTCCTCTCTGCGGGTCCCTTCACTGGTTCCCCATCCACTGTAGAATTAAATTCAAAATCCTTACCCTGACCTACAAAGCTCTCACTAACTCAGCTCCTCACTACCTGTCCTCACTAATCACCAAATACACCCCAGCCCGCTCCCTAAGGTCAAACGGTGACCTGCACCTATCATCTTCCCACATCAACTCTTCCCATGATAGACTGCAGGATTTCTCACATGCAGCTCCCATCCTCTGGAACGCTCTTCCTCATACTGTCAGAATTTCTCCTAATTCCCCTTCCTTCAATTGCACCCTTACGCATTTCCTATTCAGGCAAGCCTACCACCAACTCACTAATACATCTCACTGGCGCAACCAGTCCATCACTCTCACCTTGCAGTCATCTACTCCTGTTTCCACCTCCAACCGTTATAGATTGCAAGTTCCCAAGATAATAGGGCCCTTGTTTCCTCCTGTACTGATTTGTCAAAGTGTTGTTCAGTCTCAATAGATTGTGCCCATCGTTCAGCACAAGAAGAGGATTCTTGGAGAGGATTAACCTGCCAGCCTACCCATGTCTCAGGCAAACACTATCTGATTCCCTTTACAATGGGTTATGTAAATTACTGTGTGTGGTCACTGTGGTTTCAAGACTTCATCTGCATAAATCTAGAGGACCAGGATGAAGCCTTCAGTGGACTTGAAACCAGCCAATCAGAACTGTTGGGGCAGGCTGGAGGTTTGTATGTGCATTGCTGTATTTTGTATAAATACTCCCGTGGAAACTTCAGTAAAGCAGACCGTCCCTGTTTATACATTCAGCTTGTCTGGTGTGTCATTCAGCTACACTACCCACCTATAACTCCTCAGAAAGCACTGAGCGACCATCTGAAAGACTGACATAATATCAAGTCTACAATCCGGGAGATCGAATTGGCGTCAAACATCGAATTGGCAGAAATATCGGAAAGCCTGGAGATCCCCAGAAGCTGCTGTATCTTCGCCCCAACACTGGTACAGATCCCTACCAGCCAGCCCAGGTCTCCCAGCAGGCAGAAACAAGCGGGTCAAGCCGCTCGAGGCGCTGGGGACCACGATCCTAGCAGCCGGGCTGACCCCAACGAGGGGGTGTCTGGAGAGCAGGACAGGCAGACAAGAGCATTTCCGTCACAAAATGTATGGCTAAAATATTTTAATTAAATAAATCAGCTGCTCTGCTATTAAATACCTGCATCTAATTGTTGTCACAGTTTGAAATTTATAAATACTAATAATACTGCATTCCTAAAAGGAGTCATTTTTAGCTTTATATATTAAGTCTATGCCATGACTCAAGGAAGCCATTCCTGACACAAACTGCACGTCTTCACCTTACAGGTATTTGATGCAGAAAAGATGCGGAGGGCATATATATATATATATAAAAAATAAGTAGGATTTATGTTGTCTGAGAGGTATGTTTCTAATTTAGAAATCCTTGTTTCAGACTCTGTTTAGATATACACAGAAGATCTGTTCAAGGACTTAGTGGAAAAAAAATATTCTGGACGTGTGTCAAACACGCATGTGGATCTGCTGTGGAATGTGATTCAGATTCCGAGTCACCCCAGGAGAGCTAGGAGCCGCAGTGACCTTGTACAGAGTGTGCAGAGTCAGCATAGCAGTGACCTTGTACATAATGCGTGTAACCACTAGTATCAAACCGAAAAAGTGCTATGTCAGCGTAATGATAACTTTATATTGAAGGCACATTAACTCATATTTATAAATATATAAATGTGCAAAACAAACCTCATATATTAAACAGAGGTTGGGAATTATGACATTTTTCCCCACTGAACTGGGAATGGCAGAGAATTAACGAAGTCATTTAAATATCAGGTCACATTAATCAAGCTGATAAAAAGAAAAAAAAAAGCAGAGTTGGAAAATGTTTTTCAATTTGAACTCTTTGAGCCTAACGTTTGCAATTCCCTTAATTCCATAATTTCCTCTTAGGTGTTTAACCCAATAAAGTACTTTTTTCCACTAAGCAGTAAAAATTGGAAAACTAGAACTGATATTGAAATTTTAGGCTGGGGTCAGACGAACGCAGTGCGAACGCGCGTGCAGCCGCACTTTAATACGGCCGTGGTAGCAGCAAATGACGTCCAACGCAGGGCCACACACAAAGTACGGTCGCACGAAAGTTCGGCCGTGCAACGCAAGCGGCAAACGAATGCATTTTTGCAAAAACGTTGAACCGCTAGTACTGATGTACAGAGTGCGCTGCAGCCGAATAGCGGCGTGTGTGCGTGATTAGGAGATGTCAGACGCTGCTCATGTCCAGCCAACATAACGTCCAGACACCCAAAGTTTCTTGGTTTCGATCCGTATGAAATCATGGCCGTAATGGCGCATCATACGACCGCTATTGTGTATTCTGTGAAAACTACGTCCATACGTTCGGACGCACTTTTTTACGGTTGATGCGAAAAATGCGTTCGTCTGACCCTAGCCTTAGAGTTAGAAAAAAATATTAATGGATTTAAAAGAATTCTCTATATGTTTTTTTTAATTTGACAGGCTTGGTCTATGTTTCTCCTATGCAACATAACTATTCAATGTTTTGTCCAGGGATATAAAGAATCAAAGTCATCGCTTATTTTTATGCCTTTGGAAAAAGGGTTTTAAACTTCTGCTGATTCCACTCCAAACCTACCAGGTTTATTCTCCCACTATCATCCCTCCCAACAATCCTAATCAGATCCAATCAAATGCGGAAGAAAAACAAAAAAACCATAAAAAAATAAACATAACAACAAACTATTAGAAACAGACTTATATTTATCACATTGTTACTTTTCACAGACAAATCCAAATTTCCCCCTCTATATCTGGCTGCCAGACCTGCACTGTTTTCCTGGAAACTCAATATTACACAGGGAAGATGTGCCCTGTAACTTTAAACATAATTTCACTAGAGTTCAGAAAATACATATGGGCTTGTAGATTTCTACACTCCTGCTGATAAATCTATTACCTTTCTACCAGGGTTTCCCTAAATAAATATTTTCCTATTTACTCTACTAAAATTGCTGCCTTTTTTGATGCATTTTCCACTGACATTCAGGGTTATTCAAAGAGATCCAAATGGCTGCTGAAAGGGAACCGAATGCTGAAAATCAGCGTTCGGCTATTCAGAGAGCAGGCAATTCGCCAAATCCTGGAGAATTGCCTGCACATACGGTGCCTGCTCGTTGCCTGTTTGAGGGCAGTGGAATTCCTATAGAGAAGCAATGCTTCGTCTATTCAGAGAACAAAAACCAGCAGTAAAAAGTTGCCGAATTGCCCTGCCATTCGGTGGTTTAATTTGACAGGTTTATTCAGGCGAATCCCATAGGCTTCAATGCTAAAAATATTCCCGTTTTAATCCAAATCTAATAAACCGTTTATTATAATATTCGGCAGTAAAGAGTCTCTTTATTTACAGATTTTTTAAGATCTTTTAAGCATTTTTCGGGATTTTGTTTTCAAAAAACCTTTTTCCAATTTTTTTTTAAACATTTTTTCTTTTTTCTGTAACAGCCCTTTTTATTATCATTCATTTGATCTTATATGTAAATTTCAGACATTTTAGTTTAGTAGTTTCTTTGCAAACAGTGTTTCATTTTTCAAACAATAAAGCGTACTGTTTTTTTTTTTACTCACTCCATTCGTCTGCGGTTTTGGGTTTTTCCGGTGGCTGCTCTGCGCTCTGATCGGCTCCTATTCGGGTTTCTCCGGCGGGTTTTGCGGTGAGTTTTCGGTGGGTTTGCGGCGACTTTTCCCTGCAATTCGGGGACCCTGTGGTGCTTGCTGAATACACTGCAGGGTCACCGAAATGAGATCGCCAAATCGAACCGAATTGAGGAGAACGAAAAGTCACCGAACGTGCGGTGACTTTTCGATTCTCTTTGAATAACCCTTTTAGTTGCCAATAATGCACAGTTAGGGGGAACTCTGAATAAACGCCTTTGTATTGGGACCGGAAGGAAACAATCAATTAAAAATGCCTAGTGTGTACGTTTTAAATACAGGTCTGAAAATCTAGAATACAAAACCCTTGTATTAAGATCATTGTGCCTAGAGATTTTTTTTTGTTTGAGGACAGTGGGAGTTATAATGGAGATCAAATGGACTAGCACATCTTTTATATACCACAAGAATAATCTACTGCTTACACAACAGATACTGCAGACATATACCCTATCAGGTCTATTCAAAGAAAGGTGAAACTCAGGAGAATGACTGGAGAAGTGAAAATTCTAGGCCAAAATAGCCAAACCAGAAAAATTCTCCCATTTATTTCACTTTCCAAATCAGCTATTTGGTCTAGATTGTTCTCTTGTCCTGCCAGTTCTCCTGAGTTTCACCTTTCTCTGAATAAGCCTGTATGAGAGTTTGAAATGGAAAAGGAGAACTGGTACCTCAGCCAAACCTTTGGTACTTTTCTGTTATAGCCTTGGTAACATATATGAATTCTGAGAAAGGAAACATCATGAAACAATGAAAGAAAATTTCATCCTCACTTTCCTTTTAGATCGGAATGTTGCTATCCAAAATATATGCTAGGAAAACATTCCTAAGTAAGCTTTTCTCTGTTCCACTATTGAATTCATTTTAATAACATTACGTTTACTTGAAACATGGGATGCATTGCTTAGATATGAATTCTATACAAAAACAAGAATTAAGGCTGGGTTCACACCTACACGTTTTTTACGCGCGCAATACGGCGTTTTTTTACGCGTGTATCGCACAAACAGCGCGTTCACGGCCATAGACTGCAGAGTGAACGCGCTGCAAATACGCCCCAAAGAAGCTCCCATACTTCTTTGGACGTAGGACATTTTACAGCGCGTTCCTGCACGCTGTAAACCACCCAGGTGTGAAGGGTCCCGTAGGAAATCATGGGATTTCCGTGTCTCGGCAGTTTACAGCACGCACCTGCACGCTGAGGTGTGAACCCAGCGAGTGTATACATATAAAACTGTCAAACAATTTAATTTAGTTTTTTTGGTTATGGACAGAATAATGCCAGCATACAAGCAGTACAGTTTCACCAGGCACTTGTTTTATACAGGGTATAACTCCTACAGTCATCGTAGAGCTCTGTGTGCTCTGACCTGGTCTCCACCTGTGGGTTTGAACAGCACTCAAATTTGTCTTTTAAATTTGCATTTAATATGGGTTGTAGGACACCAAGGACTGATCCATGGACTTTATGGAACACATCCTTGGTTGACCCTTCCTCAAAACAATATATCTATACTGAATTCCTAATAATTATTTAAAACGTTGATGTAACTTTTGATGAGAATATGAATAGTTCATCTAGGTATACATTGTATTGATGACTTGTTCAACCATGATACGATTGTTACTTCTTTTTGCCATTTTACCCCTGTTCCTTATACTTTCCTCTACCCCATAACAGAAGTTGTCTTTTTTTATTATGTAAATTTAATAAGCATTATGTTTAAAATATGAAGAGCGAGAGAGATCTTGCTGAACAGAATGGAACCATGCAAGACGAAAAGAAGTGATTGAACCAATAAGGCCCGTGTCAGACGAATGCAGTGTTCACGTCCGTGTTGCCGCACATTTTAACGTCCGTCGGAACATAAAATTATGATCAATAGAGACCCACACACGAAGTACGTCCACACAGAAGTGCGGCTGCACAACCCACGTGGCACCGGACGCAATTTATGCAAGAACGTCAAACCGTTAGGACGGACACACAGAGTGCGCCACGTCCGCGTAGCTTTGTGTGTGAGTGATGGAACGTAGTCAGACGGACTGCATTTTTGACGTGCAGCATTTTTGACGGACAAAATGGTTTTTCATATCATGTATCAATTTTTTTCATTTTACATATTAATTTTATTTCCCATCTACATCAGTCAAAAAAAACGTCAGTCAAAAATAATGGACCGTGTGATGTCTACAGTATTATCAGTCAGAAAGTACGTCAGTTGTGCACGAACGCACAGTGTGCTCAGAATGCGTTCGTCTGACATTAGCCTAAAAAGGTAAAGGGGATTTTGAATAATTTCCACAGTGAAATAAATTAAAATTCAATGTTTACATATCATTTGGAGCAATGGTTCCCAGTCCTGATTCTCAGGTACCACTGGCAAGTCAGGTTTTCAGTTATCTGAAGCACAGCACAGGTGATCTGATTTGTTGTTCAGTGATTGCAGTATTCAGTCTGCATTTCTCCAAGGCAATCCTTAAAATCTGGCCTGTTAGGGGTTCCTGAGAACCAGGGTTGGGAACCACTGACTTGGAAGCAAGGAGACTAATATCACAGTGAAAAAATGAAATGGAAAGAGATCTTGATCAATGGTGACAACCACTCTAGACCAGCCTCTTGACACAATGGAAACTAGACGTGAGTCTTGGTGACTAAATATATGCATACAGTAATACTAATCTAAGCTTCTCAAGAACCCATCAATGCATACTCTCCACCCTCACAGCTTAATTTACTTTATCCTCATGTAATAACTTTCTACAATGCCAAACAAGGACAGGTTGATACACGGTTTGTTACATTATACCTGACATTTAATTTATTTCAAGTCTCAGGCTATTGCTATCTATATGGTACACAAGCATCTAAGAACACCAAAGAGAGTGAAAAGAGAAAGCAAATTCATTGTAGCAGGCCTAGTGGGGCAGCCCCTATTTTGAGCCCAAATCCCCTGTCATTCTTTCTTCTCTTAATGTATCACTTTTAAGGGGCTCCACCATATAATTGGCAAGTGTAGGTGTATTACTGAGCGGTAAAGCAATAACACTTCCAGCACTTTGTTACGGATTCTAGTACCCAAGCTTGGCACTTCTGTCCTGGCTACTGCCCCTTTCGCTGGGGGGTGAGGGTGTAGGCGATCATAGCTCCACACGTAGTACTGTGACCAAAAGTTGAAACTGACCCCTCAGGGTGAGCACCAAACTCTGAAGGCCTTTATTTTGGGTTTTCAGTACAGGCACTCAAAAGTAAAACACATTCCGAGATTCCATACTATCGTTCCATCCCCTCCCACACACACACCTTGGTCTACAGACAAACAATAATGAAACTGGTAGAGGGGTCTGGTAACAGCTAGTCCGGGGGGGGGGAGAAGTTGGTTGAAAGCTGTGCAAATGGTTCATACAGAATACCCATAGGGAAGCAGCATAGTATATGCCACAAAACACTCTACACTAAATACATGAGGGAATAATATAACACAGACATCCGGGAATAGGGCACAGGAAACACAAACACTCTGCATACGAGAAAGGGCTCGGTTCCATCACACACTGAGTCTATAAACTGTAGTAAATGTTGTTAGAAATTGCTGAAATTATGGATTATTTACTCTTGTTCTAAATCATATTTTTATTGCCATAAATGACTCTAATAGGTTGTGTTGTCATAAAAAAAAGGAATTGGACCAGTCAAGTTTCTTACCACGTCTCCAGCAACATTCCCAAAGACCAGTGGCGTAACAACCGGGGGGGGCAGCTGGTGCGAGTGCCCCGGGCGCAGGGCCGAGGGGGGGCGCCGTCACCAGTGCATCAAAGCGCACACAAGAGCGCATCAAAAAGCCTTCAGAAGCCGGCGGGCTTCGTGGAGGAGCATGCTGGCGCGCGTGGGTCCCCATCAGAGTCTGAGGTCTGTAAGTGGGGGTCCTCCTCTCTGTGCCTGTGTATATAATTCTGGGGGTCCTCCTCTCTGTGCCTGTGTATATAATTCTGGGGGTCCTCCTGTCTCTACCTGTGTATATAATTCTGGGGGGTCCTCCTGTCTGTGCCTGTGTATATAATTCTGGGGGGTCCTCCTGTCTGTGCCTGTGTATAGAATTCTGGGGGTCCAGTGCTTGTACATAGAATTCTGGGGGTCCAGTGCCTGTGCATATAATTCTGGGGGTCCAGTGCCTGTACATATAATTCTGGGGGTCCAGTGCCTGTGCATATAATTCTGGGGGTCCAGTGCCTGTGCATATAATTCTGGGGGTTCTCCTGTGTCTGTGTCTAGAGTTCTGGGAGTCCTCCTGTACCTCTGTATATAATTCTGGGGGTCCTGTGCCTGTATATATAATTCTGGGGGTCCAGTGCCTGTGCATATAATTCTGGGGGACCTATATTTTGTCCTGGTCTGGGCCTGCAAATAATCAGAGTGGATGTTTGGTTGAGGGGGGGGGGAATTCTGCCCCGGGCACCTATAACTCTGGTTACGCCACTGTCAAAGACTCAAGCATCCCTCTTTAGTCATTTGAAAATGTTGGCACATATGAAAGTCAGCCATCATAGAAACCAGTTAAATATTCCTGCTGATCTAGATGGTTCCATGATGATTGCAGCACTTTTAGAATTTAGATTTAACCACAAGGGGCCTTATTCCAACAGAGCAGTTACAGTAGCAGAGAAATGATATGTGAGCCATTAGTTTAATGGCTCTGTTTGAATATGGCTCCAAATAGTCCGTGTGTATGTAGCAACCATCAAAAGAATAAAAACACGTTTTGAAAAGCAAACATTTTAAAACAGAAACTTGTCCATCCCCAACGTATATTATAAAAGTAAACCACAGAGAGCATCCAGTCATTGTTAAAGAACATGTCGGGTGGTGAGAAAAATTGTAGGATTACTCGAATGAATAACAATACCTGCCCAGTCTTCAGACCCCAAAATCCATTCTTCACTGAACATATTTAAGATCAGCTTACCGAGGCTGAAAAATTATCATCTCTCTCCTAAGTTAATATTTTTTTTATTCTACATCCAAAGCATTTCCTCTCATCTTATTCATTGTCATATATACTCCTTGTTCTCGCCTGCCAGCATTGTCTACTACAGCAAATTAAGGGTCCTATCTCTTTCTATGTACTAAAATAGATGTTTGGAGGTAAGAAAAAATAAAGTACAAAAAAAACACAAATAGGAAAAATGGTACATTTTAAGCTCTAATAGTACTTTATCAAATAATGAGTGGTTGTTAAATTGAATTACCGTAGATACTCGAGTATAGCGCGACCCGAATATAGATGGCTAGAGATTTATCAAGACTCGAATATAACGCTAGGAACAAAATTTTACTGTAATGGTAAACAATTAAAATCCTTCCACAGTCAGGAAGCGAGCGTGCCCTCTGGCCGTGATGGATCCCACCTCTCCCGAATCCGGGAGTTCCTAAAGTGTTTGCAAGCATCAGGGAGCCCTCATTCACTTCAGTGAGACTACCGGAACATCTGCGACTTGGGATACAGAGTAAGGCAAGTTGTTGTTTATTTATTTTTATTTTTTTACACGCAATGCAGATGTCTCGAATATAACGCGACCCCGCCAATTTTAAGGTACGTTTTTGTCACCAAAATCTAGCGGTATACTCGAGTATCTACAGTATATCACTGAAATTCACAAACGTAGACTTATTTTTAGCATGTGCAGTTTTAACATAGCATTGCAGGCAAGTGATATCTCACGTAAACATCTTAATCACTATTTATCACAGCAGCCCAAATTTTTATAAAATGTTGGCTGTGATTGCAGATAATAATTATTGAAAACATTGCTTTATTTACTTTCTCTTTATTTTTATTTTTCAGCCTTCACATCACAACCTCTTCAAATCCCTATTAAATAGGCAAATAGTTACGGGCATCATACATATTATACACACAATTGATAGGAAGGAAACGAAAGCATGTTGTTACTGATACTTCACAATTAGTAGAAACAGGATAAATCTCAATAACACGAGGGGCCATTTCTTGGGATAAATAGCAACTGGTGACAGAGTTCTTGCCCCCTGCAAACGGACACATCTGGCCACCCTAATAAAATGTAATTGTGAACATACACAGGCTTTATACGAACATATGGAAATTCACAAAATACTCTCATTAAAACCAACTGTAATTAGGGACGCAAGGCAGGACTAATCCTTCACCAGGAAAAGCCTAAAGGAATGTTATTGACCCAACCCATGTGCTCAGAGAGCTGAGTGCTGGAAAACCGCCTCTGACCCTGGTACTGGAACATATTTACTGATACACGCACAATAGTCAGCCCTGCATATTGCTATTATAGTATGGAAAAAACACCACTGGGAGTCAGACCCCGACCCGATGTCGGCAACATTGTACATATGGCACACACGAAAAATTTCTCTTGGACTCTCTTCTTCCCGCTCCCCATTACTCCCGCTGTCGCATAACCCGGAGCTGCTAAGCGGCATATTGCCCTCTCTGCGGGCTCGGATGACGGACTCGGACAGGCTTCGGGCGATAGATCTCCCTCCGGATGGCAACCTGGAATTATCTCCTCGCTCCCTCCAACTGGGCCCTCTTTCATATCTGGAGCAATTTAACTTTTACCAGTTAAAGTCGTATCTAAGGAGTCTTAACTGTAGTTTCAGTTTAAGTCGACCCTACTGCCCTTTGAACGCCTTTGCCACGCGGGGCGCCCCTTGACCAGAGGGATTTCCACTCTCTACGGGATGATCATGTCTACGGACACGGAAGCCCCTCTTTCGAAGCTAGATGGGAGCGGGAACTTGGGGTCTCGATCTCATCGGACCAGTGGTCGAAAACGTATGCCCTGGTTCATAAGGGTAGTAGCGCCACCCGCATCCAAGAAACGTCCTTTAAATTGCTTTCCTTTTGGTACAAGACCCCTAGCCTCCTTCATAGCATATATCCGTCGACCCCGTCTGAGTGCTGGAGATGCACCCAGGATACCGGGACACTCTCCACATATGGTGGTCTTGCCCCCGGATCAAAGGCTTTTGGTGCGAGGTTCGGGATGCGATCTACCAGGTCACCGACGTTAGGCTGCCACATACACCAGAGTGTTTTCTGCTCTTCCACATTGACCTACCTCTTAAGACGCTTAAACGGTCGGTGCTCCTCTACATGCTCCTGGCGGCCCGTGCACTCATTCCCGCCCTCTGGCGAACTGACAGAGCCCCCTCCATGGATGAATGGGTCGGTCGAGTTGAGTCCTTTCGAGCTATTGATCACCTCGATGCTGTGTCCCACGATGAGATGGATGGCTTCGGTCTGAAGTGGTTTCATTGGGAGCGATATGCCGCGTCTCGGCGGTCGGGGCCCGGGGGGGACCGGGCGGCGTAACCTCTCATTCCGCACTCATTGTACGATATAAGAGCACCATCCCTGGCCCTCAGACTGTCTCTGGTTGTAATGTATACGTATTCCAGTTGTCTGACCCGCCCCCCCTCTTCCCTTTCTTTCTCCCCTCTTTTCCTCCTTCTTTGCTGCCACTCTCTTTGCCTTCACTTTATTCCTGACCTTTTACCTCTCTCTCTCTGATACTTTCCTCGCTCTTCGGAGGGAGTATCTTGACACAGCATGGGAAGAGATGCACTCCTCCCTCTCTAAATTGTATTATTCTGAGCTCTTTACTACGGTACCCTCTGAGGTCCAGATGGGCCACCGTTCATTGCGCGCTTTCAGAGTTGGTCAGGAATGTTGAGTTTATTTGCCCTGCTTCAAGAAAGGGTAGACCTACTGTAATGTTTCTCTTTCTTATGTCTGTGTATTTTATACCTTCACTGTTCATGTATCTCTGTTTATGGTCGCTTGACCACAAATGTATTTCCTGTTTTCTATTCTAAATAAAAATTTTGAATTGGAAAAAAAAAACACCACTGGGAGTAATTGTTCATTATATATCTATGCACCTTGTCTGTGTGTACTGGAATTTCACAGTACTATTAATAAATGATTGAAAAGCAGGTTGTGTGTTATCTACCAGGCTTATCCTTATTGGGGATGAACTAGAGAGGCCCACGAGTTGCTTCCAAGGGGATCCCTTGACTTGGAATTTGGATAAGGTGGAGCAACTGCTCGCTTGAAGATTGCTTAACACAGTCCAGTCAGTTGGAAGCTGAGGGAAGTGGGGAGTGTAATCCATGAGGCACACACTTTAGTAGAGGTGTGTACACTGGAAAATACACTTCCTAGTTGTCAGTGTTTTAACTACTCTGGTGAAAGTAAGATGGGGCACCACAAACACCTACTGCCCGGGAGTCCTGCAAGGGCTTCAGGGAGTCCTGACAGTTATCCACCTTTTAGGCCATTGTCAGACGAGCGCACTAGGTGCGCCCGTACGGATGTGGCTTCCGGCGTGTTGCGATGGGGCTGGCCAGACGCTGTTGCACGCGCACAAATTGCGCGAGTAACAGCAGCCATTCTGCGTCCATGCAGCAGGCCTCTCCGTCAAAGCGCTAGGACGCACGTTGACTGAGCTGCAAAACACGATCCTCCATAGGAGGATCGAGCCTTGCAGTGCCGAGCGCATTAACGGCGCTCAGCGAAGTGGCCAGACGGGCATCGAGTTGAAGGAACGTCCACTCTCACGGACGTTCCTTCTGCTCTCCAATGACGCTCGTCTGACCCCAGCCTTATATAACACCTCACTCAGTTGTCCTTGAATCCTTAGGAGAATAAGCATTTGTAAGGGGTTTGCCGCAGCACAGCCTAGTGCTGGGTAAATGGCATCTATTTAGGGCTTTGTCAACACTTTCTAGAGGCTCCATATCTGAAACATGAATGAGTTTTTGTAAAATTGATTATTGTTTTAGATGTAATTGTATTCTGCCCCGCACTTTTTAAACATACGTTTTCAATTAAAGGGTTTTGGTACAGTAAAACCAGTTAGTGTGGTAGGGGAACCCCTCCTTTAATCGAGTACCGTGGTCACCTTAAATGTCTTCCTCTTTGACATCCTGGTTCATTTATTAAAGCTCTGGATTTCATTGAGCTGAATGCTCACTTGAGCTTTCAGCCAACCCAATGCCACCCAATGCAAACACTTTCAAACAAATTGACTGGTGGCCAATGCACATAGCTTTGCACTGCCGACCTAAACCATTAAAGGCCATCCATTGTAGGCTGACATCCTTTTAGGTGGTGGAACATTCCTTGGACACCTGGGGTATGGGGACTCTGCTACCTGTGACCATTTGAATTACTTTAAATGGTACTGGTGGCTAGAGTGTCCCTGTAATAAATTTTCCATGTGTATACACCATAAAAAAATAGGCTGTAAATGCCAGTACTCATGAGAACTCTGCAGTAAGGGCTTTACAAGCCTGTCTTTTCCAAACCACAAATATTTAGGGTACACAGTTCCTCCAGATGTATTCTACCCTGCTGCGCTTCCACCATTCAAAGAAATGTTGTGACTGTAGATCACATTATAGGTGCACAAACAATACACAGATCATGAACAGTTGACCTGAGCTTGGTTATCTTGTCATGCATTTGGGAATTTGCAAACATGCAATGTCCCTCATATATCTCTATCCCTTTTAGTTGCTCAATGAAATATACTGCTCTCCTGGTAACTGCATTCCTACACCATTCCTGTACAGCTATCTATCTTGTACCACATCCCCCTTTCCTGTGCAGTTCACCTCTTTCTGTCCCCCCTGACCAGCAAAGAGCAATAGCCATCTGCTCAACACATTACCAGGGTCTGGTTCAAGTAAGGCAGCACAGATCAGCGAGTGCAGGTTAAAGGCCGAGCAGACAGGTGATAAATAATCATCATCTGCTGGGGATAGGATGCCTGCATGTCATCCCCGGAGAAGAACAAATAAAAGGTATAAAGAATCGCAATGAGGCAGAAATGAAGGGAAACATGAAGAAAAATAAATCAGGAAATATATAAATATTTCCTAACCTCGCATAATTTTCTACATGGGTTAAATTATAAATAAACAAGTGGTTGACTTTCATTACTCTGTTCTCATGTGTTATTAAACATATATTTAAGTGATCATTGACAAATTTTTGACAATTTTATCTCAAAAAATAATACAGATTAAAGGAACACTCTAATCAAAAATTAGGGCCCCCCCGTTTTTTTACATTAAACTATACCTATTCCCTCAATAAATAGGTAGGGATTTCTTTTTTTTTTTTAACTGTAATACTTACCCTAAAATCCACTTCTTTCCAACGGCGTCATTTTTTTTTTTATATACTCACCTCCCTCCTCTTCCGCTCCCGTCCTTGTTACTTTCACTTGGCTAATGGTTTACGTGAGAAGCGCACATGCGCGCCTCTCACGTAAGCCAGCCAATCGGCAGGCTTCCTCCCGGCTCCATCTTCTTAGACTAGTGTTGCGCGCAAGAGGATGCGCGCAACACTAATCCTCAGCCGCTGCCGCCAGCTACTGCGGCAAGTTGGAGACGTCATCGAGACGTCTCCTACTCGGCAATAGTCGGCAGAAGCGGGAAATATAAATCCCGCTCTGCTGACTGACAGCTGGAGAGCGGAGTAAAGTTCTCTGCGTCTCTCAGCTGTTTTCAGCTTTTTCAGCCGATCGGCCGAGCGGAGGGAGGGGAGACAGACAAGGGCATACTCAGGGCATCATGACCACCTAAAAAAGCTTAGGTGGTCATGTTGCCTAGAGTATCCCTTTAAGTTTCCCTTATCCATGATTAGAAGGGTTTTGGATTTTGGAATATCTGCATATAATGATGTTATATCTTAGGCTAGGGTCAGACGAAAGCATTTTTCACGTCTACCGTCAAAACGTGCGTCGATGCACTTTTTCACGGAAGACACGATAGCGGTCATACGGTGCACAATTTCGGCCGTGATTTTTGACGGAGCTATTAAAAACAAATGGACATGATGTTGGCCGGACATGTGCAGCGTCTGACGTCTCCTAATCACGCACACACACGCCGCTATGCAGACGCAGCGGACGCAGTGCACTCTGTACGTCAGTACTAGCGGTTCTACGTTCTCGAAAAAATGCGTTCCTTTGCCGCTTGCATTGCGCGGCCGAACTTTTGTTCGGCCAAACTTCGTATATTGGCCGTCACTGGACGTCACTCGCTGTTACTGCAGCCGTAATAAAGTGCGGCTGCACACACGTTCGCACTGCGTTCGTCTGACCCCAGCCTTAGGGGACCCAAACCTAAACATGGATAAACATGGAAATATTTTATGTTTCATACACACTATGGCCCCTATTACATTCTTCGCGAAATTCGTCTGCGCAGTGCAATTTTTTTTGCGCACATCGTTAAGTGTTATCGCCCGAAAATTAACGGTGGTATTACGATCCGAACGCATTTTCTCATCCGTACAAAAATAACGTTTGTAAAAATGACCCGCAAAATGAAGAGTAATAGGTGCGCAGTAATGTAGCGTACGTAAATCAGTGTGCGGACTGGTTTTTTCGCGGGATTCAGACAATCAGAATTAAGAACCTCAATTGACATCAATTTACCTTAATTGACTCACAGTAAATCTGAGTATACATGCTGCAGCAATAATAAAAACACGCACAGATTCACAATTTTATTGTTTGGGTATGTGTAGAAAGTGTAACTATACTGTGCTGTATTTTTTTTTTTTCGTGCTGGTGTATTTGGTTTTGGCCAGAACGTTCAGATTTGCAGTTACCACCAGCTTTTCAAAGACGTTAAAATTATGCGCGCAAACGTCGTTCGTAAAAAGATGCGCATCGATTGGAATACATCCGCATACCAGCGCACAAACGAATTTGCGCTCACAATGTTAAGTATAGGACGCGCACAGTTCATCACGCTCGCGCAGGTCCATCCGCGTTAATGATAACCCGCATCGTTTGCGCGAACGTTGTAATATGACGTTCAGCGCAAAGGGTTTTTCCCCTTGCTCAAATGCGCATTTGCGCGCGCAAAAACAAATGCGCGGGCCCTATATGCACGAAGCTTCAAGAAAATGTTATACGTTGTTTTTAAATATTTTGTCCTATCTATCACACGAGGACATGGGGAATTTTCCACTGGAGGCGTCATGTTAACGCTCAGAAACATATTGACAGATATGTAGGATTTTTCCCAGACAAATTATTAAAATCATTTCAAATGCTACCATGCATAGTGTGCACCGCAGCTAGATACTCCTGCGAGGTAGACCACTGCATGATATGGCTCTACCATGATCATTGAGCCCTGTCTGGATAAGGCTGGGGTCAGATCAGCGCACTTTTAACGTGCGTTCTGGCGCACAGAATTACGGCCGCACTAGCAGCAGATGCCAGGCAATGACGGCCAATATACGATGTACGGCCGCACAAAAGTCCGGCCGTGCAACGCAAGTGGAATTTGAACGCATTTTTTTGAGAACGCTGAACCGCTAGTACTGACGTACTGAGTGCGCAGCTGCGGCATTGCGGCGTGTTTGCGTGATTAGGAGATGTCAGACGCTGCTAATGTCCAGCCTACATAACGTCCAGACGCAAAAAGAGTTTTATTGATGATCCGTACAAAATCACGCCCCGAAAAGGCGCGTCGTCTGACCGTTTTTGCGCATTCCGTGAAAAAATACGTCAATGCGTTCGGACGCACTTTTTCACGTTCGCGGGGAAAAATGCTTTCGTCTGACCCTAGCCTAAGACTCAAATTGTGATTGCGATACACTTTTGTTCCCTCAATGCAGCCAGTTTATTCTTCCCTGAAAAACGATCCTGCGTTACAGCAATTTAGTGTTAGGGTGGAACAAATTATTTTCTCAATGTTTTATGTTTCTATAAAGCTGTCAGAGCATCCTGGGAAAATAAGTTGTTCTATGCTATTTAGGGCTTCACTACCAAGTGACAAAAGTCCAATCTACGTGATAACAATGCACCTTTTGGTAGTATCCCAGATCCTAAGACTACTAAAATTATACATTTTGCTAACATGCAGTTATGGTTGACACTTTAACTGTTAGACCATCTTGATTTAACCATGTTATTTATGTAATAGATTTTCGAGTGTATTAAATGGCTAATGTGATTCCATTGCTGCACTAAGAACAGACGAGAATTCGTTTGCGCCGGCGCAAAAAAACATTAACGCCCGAGGGGTAAAACCATTTGCGCCGAATCCCGTATTACATAGTCAGAGCAACAACCGCGTGCAATTGTCTACCGCGGGTGAACCTGCGCGAACCCTGCGCAAGCTTACTTTACTTCTCGCATCCTATACTTAACATTGTGAATGTGCGCTGGTACGCGGATGGTATTACAATCTATTTGCAGTTATTAATGCATAGCCTTTGCGCGCATAATTTTAGCAACTCCTAAAAGCTGGTGTTAACGGCAAATCTGGCCGAAACGGGACAACCTGGCCGAAACCAAATACACAAGCCCAAAAAAAAAAATACAGCAAAGTAAAGTTGCCCATTCCACTCATACCAAACCAATAAAATGGAGAAGTTGTGTGTGCATGTATTATTGCTGTAGCATATATGCTCAGATTGACTGTGGCAGGCGCAATTTCTTAACGTGAGATAATTGTGGTTCTTAATTCTGATTGGTTGAATCGCGAGAAAAAAACAGTGTGCACACTGATTTTTGCACACGACGGTACTGCGCGAGCATTTGGGCGCATCCTGTTTGCGCGCGTTATTGATCGCCGGATGAAAAGACGCGCGAGGATTTTTGAGCAAAGATTGTAATATAGCCCATTGTATCCTGGTCAGGTCATCAATTCCTTAAGATACGTAGAAACGTGGGATAAACATGCCTGTACAAAGAGCATACATCAAAATACTGTGAGGTATGAAAACACCATCAGGGTTATTCAGAGAAATGTGAAAACCAGGAGAATTGCCAGGAGAATGAACAATCTAGACCAAATAGCCAGTTTGGAAAGTGAGATAAATAGGAAACAAAATTCTGATTTGGCTATTTTGACTTAGAATTTTCACTTCTCCGGTCATTCTCCTGGTTTTCACCTCTCTCTGTATAACCCTGCATGAGAGGCAGTCAAACTTAGACAAGCATGCTAGGTAAACAGAAAACACTCATGTCCACTGGTGCTATAGTTCAAAGCAATCAGTACAAAGGTGCTACATAAGACTAAGGTGGAAACAGACTTAAGTCCAAAGTCCCAGAAATCAATGTTTAAAGATTGTGAAACGTTAAACATTTCCTAAAGCAAAGCCTACTTAATCCTAAATCCTTCTAAATTTAAGCAACCCATGCCCCTAAACACCCTAACCTTAGCTTGTTTCAATGTAGATGTCATGTAACTCTATCCCATTTTTTAACATCATTTAACCAATACTCAACATTCACATGATTGTATGGTTACAAATTAAAAGGACTATAAACACGCAGACAGGTCTTCCTACAATAAACTTTACATATCTTTTAAGCAACTATATATTTTTTATTCTGACACGGTAATTTCTATTAGTTGAAAACCCATAATGTGTGACAGAGATTGTGGAAATAAGTGGGCATACATGGTATGTTAGACATTACAGGCCCCATTACACTGTGGACTCTGAGATAACTGCAGGAGTTGTTTAAGATGGAGTTGGAGTTGGAGTTGTCTCCAAAAGTTGTCTTGACATCTGGAGTCGCTATTTCACTTTTGCCGCAACTTCTGCTTGCAGCTGGAGCCTAAACATCTGTAAGGCCCCGTTCACACTGTGCGATTTGAAAATCGCGCGACTTTCTGCACGATTTTCATATTCGCGACATGGTGCGATAATGACTGTTTTGTGCGATTTTTGCAAAGCACCACCAATACAAATCGCAAAATCGCAGATAGCAAATCGCAAAAAAAGGGTCATGTACCAGCGACATGCTTCTGAGACGCGCGACATGCGACGTCGCACGGCAAGATGTGACCAGCTCCATTGAAATGCATTGGAGAAGCTACACAACGTGACGTCACGCGGATTTTGCTGCAACGTCGCGGCAAAATCCGCGCGATAAATTGCACAGTGTGAACAGGGCCTAAGGCTCCACCAATGCTGAGTGTAACCCTTAAAAGGGTTTAAAAGCTGTTATATTGACGCATATCACGCTATGAGTGTGCCGCCTCTTCTGTCTGTTTTCCATTTTTGAGGACAAGTATGTCGGATAAAGAAGGGGCGTACCACTCTAACTGGCCAAAGGCGCCAATTCCTTAGAGCCAGGGTCATTTAGCCTCTGTACCGTGTGAGTTTTCAACCAATACAATTAGTCACTTGTTGGAATTATTTTAAGAGATCTGCACTATTGTCTTTTTGTGTTCTGTTTTTTCTCGGAGGAGAAGAGAGGCGCGAAGACAGAACCTGGCCATTGTTTCCCCACTTCTTCCCCCCAGATTTGCAGAATATAAGTATATATACATACAGGTCTATTCAAAGAAAGGTGAAACTCAGGAGAATTGACTGGAGAAGAGAACAAGCTAGACCAAATAGCCGAATTGGAAAGTGAGATAAATGGGATAGTTTTTCTTGTTTGGCTATTTTGATCTGGAATTTTCACTTCTCCAAATAGCCAAACCAGAAAAATTCTCCCATTTATTTCACTTTCCAAATCAGCTATTTGGTCTAGCTTGTTCTCTTCTCCTGTCAGTTCTCCTGAGTTTCACCTTTCTTTGAATAGACCTGTTATACATTATTCATATATAAATATATATATATATATATTTTCCCATTGGCATCATGCACGTTCAGCATGTCTTTTGCATAATATACTGTAAGTCTGGACTGTTGCATCAAGTCACTGGGTATCTTTTATATATTAATGTATCTTGTTTTATTGACTAACTAGTGAGCAATTAAAGGTTTTTATTCCACTTGTATGTGTATTTATTGGTTGATTTTATTATATTTTTATAACACATTTGCACACATGAATATGTATAGATGCTATTATTTTGCATCCATTTAGTATCAATTTGCATAGTTCACAATACACGTGGGGTCTCGCATTCACAGGAACACCCTTATCATAGCAGTAGTGTGTAATAACCTCTGAGGAAATATATATATATATATATATATGAATTCCGGACATCATTTTAACATCAGTTATTGAATTATCTTTTGCAGAAGTAACCATAATATATATTGCACTGCAAGGACTATTTATAGTTTCTACTGTAGGTCAAACAGACCGCTACTACTTATAGAGACGACGGTTCTCCTCACTTTTCTCTTCTGACTAGATGTCAATGTTATTTAATTACCTTATCAAAGCATCATGGAAAGATCATTAAATATTGCCATGAACAAGGTAGGCTACAGGAATCACAGCTGAGAAAATGTTGACTCAGGCACCAGATTCATTAGGGTAAAAAACAGTTAAATTCTGTAGAGAATTGCGTAGAGAGCCAACACTGAGCTTCATATACATTTAAGCGACTGGTAAGTTGATTTGATTAGGCTGGTGTCAGACGAGTGCTGAAACCCTCCCTGCTGAAACGTTACAACGCACATTCGACGGGGCTGATAAAGTGTGATCCTCCATAGGAGAATTGCGCTTTTCAGCGCTGCACTCAGAGAGGTGGCCACACGGGCGACAGAGTGGAGGGAACGTTACTTCCACTCTGAAGTGCACTCGTCTGAGACCGGCCTAAGGCTGCCTGTTTCTAATTGCATGATCTTTACAAAAAAGTTGTACTCAGACTCAACTCATCTATAGAAACCAAAATTATAGCTAATGGCATGTGTGTTTTTGGCAAAGAAAGAAGTATATACTACATATAGGAGTATGTTGTTTCTCAACTGTGTTTGTGATCTTGGAAGGTTACCACTAACAGGTGTAATGGGCAAAGTATAAGGCTGGCATCCCTGGCTCTCAATAGTCGTTCCCAGTGGTTCCAAACCCAGGTCCTGATCTAGCTCTAAGAGCCAAGTTTGCCAGATATTTAAAGCACAGCACGGGTGACATGATTTACTGTTCAGTGATTGGAGGGTTCAGTCTGCATTTCCTCAAGGTAATTCTTAAACTCTGGCCTCTTAGGGATTATCCAGGACACTGGACTAACCAATAATCCAAACTAAGGAGCACATGGATTATGGATGACTAAATGCTTTACATGAAGCATGCTTCGAGAAGGTGAGTGACTGGAGCCGCTAGTGGAAGGTGCTTGTGTACGCCATCAGTTCCACGTGTCTCTTTTCTTTAGTTCACACTTTAATGTAGTCAATTTCTCTCCTTCATTTCACTTCCATTTTAACCAAGGGGGTTATTCAGAGAGCACTGAAATGTCACTGACATTTCAGTGCTCTCTCTCGTTCGCTGCACTTCGGCGAGTTAAATTCGTTGACCCTGCGGTGAATTCAGCATCCTCAATCTGATGCATCGATTCGAAAAACCATTGCAAAAACCACCAAATCGATATGAAAAACCATCGAACGTAGCCGCAAACTCGGCGAAAAGAGCCAACGACCTGCCGAACAGACTGCCGAATCACACCTCAAGCCGCAAATGACCCGCCGAACAGACTGCCGACCAGCCGCCGGAAAAAGACGAAAAGTTGTAAAAAAAGAAGAAAAACACAAGTTTTAAAACGCTTTTTTTGAAAAAAAAAAAAACACTAGTGCACGAAAATGCCTGGAAATAATATAGAAGGTCCTATGAATAACAGTAAAAAAGGTCTTTTACAGAATAAAAAAAAGGCATAAAAAAAAAATCGGAATCAAAAATCTCGCCTAAAAAAATTCTAAAAATAATAGAGACTTTTTGCTGCAAATTAAAATAATAAACGGTAAAATAAATAAATACGGAAAACTGGATTTTTTTTTTACATTGAAACCTATGGGATTCCCCTGTTTAAACCTGTCGATGGAAACCACCAAAAATTAGGGCATATCACTGTCATTTTGGTGCTGTTAAGCTTTCTCTTAATAGATTAACCGTTACTTCTCTATTGAGATTTCACTGCCGCCGAAGGTCATTGTATTTCACTGGCAATTCGAGAATATTTGCCGGATCGCCAGTTTTTTGAATAGCTGAATGGATACGAAATTGCTCCGTATGGGGGAATTTCACTGTTCGGTGCAATTCGGTGGCCAATTCGGTGCTTATTGAATAACCCCTCAAGTGTTCTTCGCTTTTAAAGAAAGACGTAATACAGTTTCATAGAATAGCAATTAAATAGCAACTATCAACAACCGTCTTATAGAAGGAACCTGTGCCTGAGTGGCAGAAGAGAGGGCTGCAAGGGGTTAAAAAGAGGAACTAAAGTGAACATCTGCTTTACATAAATCATCGGACAAGGCTCAACAAGACTTTTTATTTGGATTGCAGTGGGCTCCCTTGGTACATGGAAAGGGTTAACAGCAGTTTCCAGCCTTCAATGTGAGTTTCAAAACATTTAATCGTGCCTGTAATCCTACTGAGTACTCATTTATGTTGTTTGGATTGTAGGAGGCTCCTGCCTTGAAGGGTAGATACAAATGTCATTTCAAGTTAATCTAGTTCAGCCTCTGTGTTGGGTTGAAGCATATAACCCCATGCCTTTTTCTCTCTGCGTGCTGGCGTTCATATACCAATTGAGCCTGACCTCTCCTGGATTAAACAGCACCAATTATTCAGGGTCGCTTACCTCACAGCGCAGCTGAAAGGAAAGACACAAGTAGAAATTCCCTAGACTATAGATGCTGTAGGAACCAGATGATGACCTGTCTCCAGTTGCCTTCAGTCAGATTATCAAATACCCACAGAACAAAGGTAGAATTGGACTACGCACTGGACCTCCTTTTTCCGACAGGTTTGTAGACATTGACAACACAACTACAGCACAGAACTGTTTTGTCAAAACTCCTTTGTCAAGTTCAGCTTGACCAAGATTTTTTGCCGAAACGTTGCTTTGCCATAGTTGTGTCTAATAAACCTGTCTGAAAAAGCAAGTCCAGTGCCTACTACTCCAGTTCTTTCAATCTGTGGATGTTTTGGTGGTGATCACTCCATGGGTTATGGTGGCACCTGCATGGCCTTGCGTGATGGAAATGTAGAATCATACTTGAAAACGAGAAAAATCTCAATGTATCCTTCCTGGTAAAAATCCTTTCTCAAAAAAAATATATCATATATAGGCAGGGCCGATCAAAATTCACAGGGGATTTATCAAAACTGACTGGTATCAACGGAAGATTCACATTTGGAAAAAAGCCAAGTGATGTAAAAGAATGGATTAAATCTGACCGCTTCTCTGATGGTAACAGATGCAGTGTAATTGGTAAATACACAGCGCTTGGTATAAACTGACTGAAACACATAAATGCCAGTTGGGCACAAACAAATGGAAGTATGCAAGAAACCACCAGTTGTTATAGATTACATCTATTGACCACCAAATAGTTAAGGAGCAATTGACAGATTTTGATAAATCTCCCACAATGTCCTCTAAGGCAATGGTCTGCGACCTTGACCCCCTTCCCCCCGAAGTTTTGGAACTTTATCTCCCATGATGCTCAGCTACTCAACAGGTTGGTAGTGTCAAAGGGAATGTAGTTGCCTCAAGAGGAATGTAGTTCCAAAACATCTGGAAGGCCAAGATTGACCCTTGCTCTATTTTGTGGCAATCCAGTTGGCAGCTTCAGGCCTCTCTGTGATGGAGGCTGGACCACCTAAATTTATATGTGGAAGAGAATAAAGAATAATGGAAAAGAGCTGGAACAAGATAATAAAAATAACTAGACTAAACTAGACTAAAACAAAATCTCTAGAAGAATGAGAGCATGACAGGATATCACTGGACATTATGTAACAGAGGACCATCATTAATACTTTCTTCACATAACAAAATGCTTTCCCTTAACCAGCCTAAACAGTCAAATTCATGGACTACGTATGTTGTCTTTTGAAGGTATCCCTGGAAACTTCTCATACATGTTATTTTTTCACGGACACAGCCATGGCTATATACCCCTATTCTACTGGCATACAGCTGCACACTGCCCATGACTCTGATGGCTTTGAACAAGTACATAGAGGAACCTGCATATATAGGATGGAAGCGTTTTTTCGTGACATATATCCATGCTAGCACCTCAAATTAGGTTGAGTTATTTTGAATGGTTATGTTGATGATGGCTCCAAAGTGCCTTTAATCAATGCAAGCACTGATGTGATGCACGGGAGACTATAGAAAATCAAAGTTTATGATATTTTCCATCTTACAAATGGTCTTTTATATTAATTTTTATTTGTCAGTTCACTGTTATTCACAGTTCATTAAACTGTAAAATTTCTGAGTGTGCGAGCCTGTTTCTAGTAGTGGAGTAAAGGTAACATCACTGCTCTGCGTGGAGAGAGCCTGTGGAGTCATGGGTTCGATCCCAGCAAGAGCACCTCTCCAGTAAGTGTCCTTGGGCAAGACACCTAACGGTACATACTCGCCACCCAGGACATACTTGAAAATGAGAGAAATCTCAATGTATCCTTCCTGGTAAAACCCTTTCACAAAAAAAAACAAGCAACATTATTCTCTTCATCCACCATATACACTTATCTTTGTTTTGCAGAATATGGATTATAGAGATTTTTTTTTACACTACCCACTCTGCTTATTATTATTTTTTCTTCTTTTGAGTCTGTAGGAAGCTGGGGCTCCTGTTACAGCCTGGAATAGCAAATTTTGCCCAGGCGTAGAGAAATGAAAATAAACAGCTCTCGTTTGGAGACATTTTCCGTTCTGTACCTTTCCGGGAGCGTCTAAGCGTCTGTTGTTTTTACGAAGATCATTTCTCAGACCCCATGAAGGTCTCCCCCCTCCACGCCAATATTAAATACACTCTTTAACTGCCAGAATTTCTGGCAACTAGTAATTTAGAGATATAAAAACTTGGCAATATATGCGGTTGAGCATATAAAACCAGTAAATGAGGATTATGGAAAGTAGGTAACCACATAAAGCAAGTGTATAAAAAAGATCAAAGGATTTTAAAACAATTTATATAATTGACATTTAATAAAGACAATGGGCTCTATTACATTCTTCGCGCAAAAATGTGCGCGTGAGCAAAACACATTAACGCGAGGGGAAAAACCC
Source organism: Leptobrachium leishanense (assembly GCA_009667805.1). Classification (NCBI taxonomy): domain Eukaryota; kingdom Metazoa; phylum Chordata; class Amphibia; order Anura; family Megophryidae; genus Leptobrachium; species Leptobrachium leishanense. The sequence continues at coordinate 133,853,103 of CM019065.1, forward strand.
TTTGTGCTGAACGTCAAATTACGAAGTTCGGGCACAAGATGCGCATTAACGTCTAACGCGAGTTACCCTGCGCGAGCGAAAGTTCGTGCGCGCATCCCATACTTAACATTGTGAGCGCAAATGCGTTCGTGCGCTGGTATGCGGCTGGTATTACAATCGATGCACAACTTTTTACGAACGATGTTTGCGCGCATAATTTTAACGTCTTTGAAAAGCTGGTGGTAACTGCAAATCGGAACGTTCTGGCCGAAACCAAATACACCAGCACGAAAAAAAAATACAGCACAGTATAGTTACACATTCTACACATACCCAAACAATAAAATTGAGAGGTTGTACGTGTTTTTTTATTGCTGCAGCATATATACTCAGATTGATTTTGACAGATGCAAACACTGAAAGGGTGGCAATTGTGGTTCTTAATTCTGATTGGCTGAATCACGTGAAAAAACAGTCTGCCCACCGATTTCTGCGTGCAGCGTTAATTTGAGCTCGTTTTCGCGAGCGATATTTTTGGACGGATGAAAAAATGCCAGTGTTAATTTACGCGCGTTAATGTTTAACGCTACGTGAAAAAAAATTGCGCTACACGTACGAATTTGCGCGGAGAATGTAATAGAGCCCAATGTTGACCAAGGGTGAGTAACTTTGGCCCTACAAGATGCTTTGCAACTACATCTCCCCTGATGCTCAGCTACTCATTAGAATGTCTGGGTCTCATGCGAAATGTAATTCCAAAACGTCTGAAGGGCCAAGGTTTCTGACCCATGATGAAGAGCATTCAGTACTGGGCAGATGTTTTTATTTATAAAGTATTTTACCAGGAAGGATACATTGTGATTTCTCTCGTTTTCAAGTATGTCCTGGTATGTCTCGTAAATTAAAGTACTTATGGGCCCACTTATCCATTCCCTGAATCAACAGCTGCAGTGTATATGCATGTAGTATGAGAACAGGGTAGAAGAGGGCCTGAAGAATTCCAAAACCTAGTTCTGTAGGCCAGGGCGTTTGGAAGTTAAGCAATTATTCCAATGGGGAGGCCAGATGAAGAAGAATATGTGAGGAATAAAACTTGAAAAAACTGGTATGGAGCTGGAACCCTGGCGTCTTCATTTTTAGATTGCAACAGATACCAAAATCTAAATGTTATATTTATAATAGGGAAAGGGAGTCAAGAAATCATGAATTCTTTGCCAGCTTTGATGCACTCAACAACTGACAGTTCCTTGCATCCAAAACAATAATTGAAAAACTATCCTATTCCATACTGTGCGTTCACATTCCTTGTTCCAAAAGAAAATAGATGTTTTCGTTGTCTCTAAATTTCACACATGCTAATTTCAGAGCATGACCCCTTGTTCTTTCCATGAGTAAACCCCCCCTCCACAAACTTATTTTATTTTGAGAAAACAGCCTTTGAAGTGGTTGAACCTGTTTCCAATAAGTTCCAGACACGTGCACGATATGGATCCCCGTCTCACGCTAAAGCAGATTCCCTGGTCCTACCTATGGCTAGTGAGAGATTAGGCTTTTGCAGGTTAAGAAGCGTTTTCCCTATTTTTCAGTCTTTCAACATTCCCTAAGACTTTTGTTCTGTTGGAAACATAGCTGCTTTCTACTTTTAAAGTGAATCTGTTCTGCCAAACATAACTTGATATGGGAGCAGCCCTTATAAATCTGAGTATTGTGTTCTTCGTTAACTCAATATATAAGAAAAATGTTAATAATTCCCCATCAAAAAATTAGCTTTCTCTTTTTCGGTGGAGTAAGTGACAGCTGTGAGTGGAAGACTGGTCCTACAGGACAGCTCTCCACCCATTCCTGCCAGATGATTGACTGCCAACGTAATTGTTAATGAGTCAGCATGGTGACACCACAGCAAAGGGCCAATCAAACAAAGCTGTGTGACTACCCTCACTGTGTGATACCCACAGAGGAGGAACATGGCTACATTCAGCAATGGAACTGGATAAGTAGAAATAAAACAAATATCTCATCAAGGAATGAGACATTATATTGATCTTTATGATCAATATGATGTAGGATATATCATTAGAATTGATTGATGGTTAACATTAAGTAATACTTTGATACAGTCTAAATAAAGCCAATAGTAATGATCAGTTATCCAGGTGGAACACTCCCACTGGTGGTGCAGGAAGTATGTACAGTTGTGTTCAAAATTATTCAACCCCCACTGAAATTGAGTGTTTTGGCCAGTTTGACATTGATTTTGATCATTCAGTCATCTTGCTTACAATTAAATCAAAGAGGCACGTGTAGGTCAGACAAATATAACATAACATTTATAATGAAATAACCACAAATGTCTTTTCTGTGCTCATATCATTATCAGTTTTATTCAACCCCCAAGTGACATTCAATCTTAGTACTTAGTACAACATCCTTTTACAGTTATAACAGCTTTTAAACGTGAAGCATAGCTTGACACAACTGTCTTGCAGCGATCTACGGGTATCTTCGCCCATTCGTCATGGGCAAAAGCCTCCAGTTCAGTCACATTCTTAGGCTTGCGCACTGCAACTGCTTTCTTTAAGTCCCACCAGAGGTTCTCAATCGGATTTAAGTCAGGTGACTGCGATGGCCACTCCAAAATGTTCCAGCCTTTAATCTGCAACCATGCTCTAGTGGACTTGGAGGTATGCTTGGGATCATTGTCCTGTTGAAAGGTCCAACGTCTCCCAAGCCTCAGGTTTGTGACGGACTGCATCACATTGTCATCCAATATCTCCTGGTACTGAAGAGAATTCATGGTACCTTGCACATGCTGAAGCTTCCCTGTACCTGCAGAAGCAAAACAGCCCCAAAGCATGATTGACCCCCCGCCATGCTTCACAGTAGGCAAGGTGTTCTTTTCTTCATAGGCCTTGTTCTTCCTCCTCCAAACATAGCGTTGATCCATGGGCCCAAACAGTGATAATTTTGTTTCATCGGTCCACAGAACACTATCCCAAAACTTCTGTGGTTTCTCCACATGACTTTTGGCATACTGCAGTCGACTCTTCTTATTCTTTGGAGACAGCAAGGGGGTGCGCCTGGGAGTTCTGGCATGGAGGCCTTCATTACGCAGTGTGCGCCGTATTGTCTGAGCTGAAACTTCAGTACCCACATCTGACAAATGTTTTCTCAGTTCCTCAGCAGTCAAACAGGGACTTTTCTCCACTCTACGCTTCAGGTAGCGCACAGCAGTCGAAGTCAGCATCTTCTTTCTGCCACGACCAGGTAGCGTTTCAACAGTGCCCTTTGCCTTGAATTTGCGAATGATGCTTCCTATGGTCTCTCTTGGTATGTTTAACATCTTTGCAATCTTCTTATAGCCATTGCCCTTCCTGTGAAGAGTAATCACCTCTTCTCTTGTCTTCCTGGATCATTCTCTTGACTTCAACATGGTGAAGTCAAGAGAATGGTCCAGGAAGACAAGAGAAGAGGTGATTACTCTTCACAGGAAGGGCAATGGCTATAAGAAGATTGCAAAGATGTTAAACATACCAAGTAAATGTCTAGAAGGAGCTGAGTATCACAGTCATTTTAAAGCTGCCTAATTGGTGCTTATTATGCTTTATTGCTGCTCCGTGACATCCACAGGTGTTTTCAATACCTGATTGAAAACACTTGAATGAACCTCTGTTCTTCAGAGTGGTAGTCTTTAAGGGGTTGAATAATTGTGTCAATGAAGAATTCACAAAAGAAACATTTACTACTGTATTACAAAACCAATTGATGTCATTTTAGTTTTGTTTGTTTTTTGTGAAAGGATTTTACCAGGAAGGATACATTGAGATTTCTCTCGTTTTCAAGTATGTCCTGGGTGGCGAGTATGTACCGTTAGGTGTCTTGCCAAGGACACTTACTGGAGAGGTTGCTCGCTGGGATCGAACCCATGACTCCACAGGCTCTCTCCATGCAGAGGATATAGGATTTCATTCTGAATACAATTACAAATGTACACTAAATTCCCTAAAACCCTTTACAGCATTGGGGGTTGAATAATTTTGAACACAACTGTAGTCCATGACCAGTGAAAAAATGCCATAATTCTGTCAATATGTTCCACGCTTTTACCTTTGAAGTAACTATACATGGCAGGATATGCCTCTCGGATATTCTCGTGGTTTCCAGCTGAACATAGGCAGAATCTTTTTATCATCACCCTCTCAGAGCTAGCCCTTGACCTGGAAGCAATAAAATATCTGTGAAGAACCTTAAGATATGTACTGCTGTTCCTCTCTCTGTTTTTCAACGATATTGGGAAAAAAACAGAACTAGCTACAGATATCTCTGGAACAATCAGAAACTATCAAAGCTGAAAAATGGAAAATACTTTAATTTTAGGCAGTACGCCTAAAAGAACCCCCACCAAACAAAAACATACTCAAATCTCATGGCCACTCAAAAAAACCACATAAAGTTCTCCTGATGATACATACTTTAATGGCCAATATTTGCCACATATCTAGAATTATATATAGTAGACTAACTATAACTCGACTATATACAACTATAGATTAGAGTTTACATTTTGTATTTTAGATAATTAGTTTGTTTTACATTTTGCAGTTTGTGGATTAAGGCCAATGTCAGATGAGTGCACTACGTACGCCCTTATTGATGTGCCTTCCAACACCCGACACAGCGTTCTGACGTTTTGACGAATTGTGCGCTACAGCGGACGTGCTGTACGCCTCCACGTCGAAACACTACAATGTGCTTTCGACGGTGCTGCAAAGCGCAATCCTCCATAGGAGGATTGAGCCTTGCAGCGCTGAGTGCACTAGCTGCGCTTAGCGAGGTGGCCACACGAGCGTCAGAGTGGAAGGACTGTCCATTCCCACGGACGTTCCTTCTGCTCTGAAAATGCTTGTTTGACACTGGCCTAAAACATATTCTTCGTCGTTCCTCTGATTATAGTAGGGTTACGTTAGCAGGACAGACAGATGAAACTTGAAGCAAAAACATTCATATTATTATTATAATTATTATTATTGTGATCATTTATATAGCGCCAACAGTTTCTGCAGCGCTTTATGATAACCAAAGTGAACGAGATACATATAAACGGACATATGATGGAAACAAGAGGCGTAGAGGGACCTGCTCATAGGAGCTTACAGTCTAGAGGGATTGGGGTTGAGGAAGATGAGAGGAATTTTACTAGATAACAGGATCATTAGTGACAGTGGTTTGGGAATGGTGGGGCCATAGAAGCAGCTTCAATCATGTGTGAGTAGGTGAGCAGAGGAATGAGTTGCATCAGTGATGCGGTACGCTAATCTGAAGAGTTGGGTTTTGAGGCATTTCTTGAAGGCCTGAAGGTCATGGGAGAGTTTGATAAGGCGAGGCAAGTCATTCCACAGGACTGGTGCTGCCCTTGGGAAGTCTTGGAGGCAAGAGTTGGCCGTGTGCGTGTAGACCGATGACAGGTGGAGATCACCTGCTGAACGGAGTTGTCTAGACGGGACGTGCTTGCAGAGTAACGAAGACATGTAGGGAGGAGTTGAGTTATTTAGTGATTTGAACGTGAGCATCAGTATTTTAAACTGTATCCTGGAACGTACAGGAAGCCAATGGAGGGACCGGCAGAGTGGGGAGGTACGCGAGGTGCGTTTGGTGAGAAAAATAAGCCTGGCCCCTGCATTCATATGTCTGCTCTGTGTGGTAACACTGAGAAACAAAATCGCAATGAAATACTGGCTGGGTGGAGTAGAGATAACATTACTGCTCTATAACTGTGGAGACCGTGGAGACACAGGTTTGAATCCTGGCAAGAGCACCTCTCCAGTAAGTGTCATTGGGTAAGACACCTAATGGTATATAATCGCCACCCATGACATACTTAAAAATGAGAGAAATCTCAATGTATCCTTCCTGGTAAAATACTTTCTCTAAAAAAAATCGTTGTAAAGCTACAGACATCCCGTGCTGAGTTTTGCAAAGTGAAGCCTTTTGGGTCTGCTCTCTGTAGACTTAACTGCTCTTGACAAGGTCCTGGATGGCAGTGATCTTGCTAAACTATAGCAACAGCTTTCTGTTTGTGGCTTTACCAAGCAGATAACACTATTTAAAGAACTGTGCAACAACAGACTTTAACACACACACCTGTCATACTTGCCTAGCTGGTGTCACCATCTTGGTACAGAGCACTGGCAAAGCAACCTGAGATCCAATCAGAGCTGCCTTTATTTGTCAGGCAAGATCAGAGCAACTTGTCTATAGAAGATGAACAATTGCGGAGTCCAGCTGTGAGCATGTCAGGTGCTCTTTAACTCTTTTCTGGTGGACATCCTAATGTGTCAATGATCTATATAAAGGACGTCCCTCACATGTCGCTACTTACCTACAGCATCGGGCCAATTCAAGGCCAATCTGTCTTATGTCACATGGTGGTTTGACTTCATGGAAGTCAGGCCGAGAAATGGACCTCCCCCAGCTCTCTGATTTCATTACAAATGGTCTGCTCTATTCGCTCAGCCCTAAGCGAGGTAATACAAATAGAAAGAACAGTGAAGCGCTCTCAGGATAAGTGCAAGGTCGTAAACGCTACACAATGAATATGGAGGTTCCCATATCGAAGGACATGTATAGTGCTTTCTCGTATCTCCAGTTTTGTACTGGCGCTCCATTGACTGTTTAATTCTAAGCGAGGTATTGTTGGAAAGGTCAGATTCTGGTCTTTCCAATGCTACTTAACATGGATATGTAAAGTGTAATATAAAAATAAATAAAATGTTGAGTTCCATTAACCCTTAGTGGCTACTTCTATTGCAGTGCTGCCACTGGTATCATAGTTTGCGGTTCGGCTGGAATATTGACTAAAGCCATTAGTGTTAACAGGGTAGTTATTAAGTATAATTACCCCACTTGTTAACAATAATGACTCAGTCAGAATAGGGCCCAGCAACAATAGTTAAAGGGACTGGAACCTAATCTTTTCCACTGATGCTGATATTCCTCCATAAAAGGTGAGATGACGAGATATAAAATTGGAGGTGGTTTCACATTTTGTTACAGTAATGTCAAATAAATTTTGGTTCATGAATGTATATTACCCAAGTCATGTTTCACACATTAACAGGTGATCCAACAATTTCAAAGATGTCACCTCAATGTTTAACAAAACATTGTTACACATTAGATTACTGCTGCAAATGTATTTACCTGAAACGGAGCTAGAAACATGAAGCAGACGTTCAATATCATCATAAAAATGTAAGGGTCATATTACATTCAAGGAGCTGAAATGGAGACGCCACCGGGGAAAACCTGCATCTGCAGGTTTTCCCATAGCGTCCCCATTTTAGCACCATATTATGGGGCAGGCACTAATTCAGCAGCCTGCTCCGTAACGCAGCACAACACTCCATGATACTTGCGGTAGCACTTACGCCCTGCCGTGAGTATCACCTCCTGGAGTCCATAGGACTCCATGGAGGGATGTCCTGTCAGACCGCGAGTCCTGTGCAATCTCACTTCTGCAAGATCGAGCAGAGCCACGTAATGATCGTGGAGGGGAACTGGGGACTATTTGTCCCCGGTCTCACACTGCTCCCTGCGGTCAGAAACCGCAGATCGGGCCACTGATCATGGATTACAAATGGAGTTAGCATTAGGGATGTAATATGGGAGGCATGCGCTAAACTCACTAACCTAGCGTTAATGCTCACAAATCTGAGCACTAACGGTAGTGATAAGATTGTAATAGGTCCCACAATTGTGTATTTCTCAACATCCCTTTGTGAACATGTGATTTAGGCTTTAAAACCGGTGGTTTGCATATATATATACTAGTGTTTCAGGATATTCGTTTAACCCTTCAGTGTTCTAAGCGATAACAATGGGTTATATTGATTATATACTCCTGGCAATCAAGGAGTCAAACACTGGAGTCCATCAGGAAAGCTAGGTTTGACATTAGGATTACAAATGTGACTTTGTACATGTCTTCAGAATGAAGGAACACTGATACAAAGTTTATACTTGTATAATGAGCCGTTCTTCCCCCATGGTATAGAATTTCACTCGCTCTCACAAGGCACATTGGAGAACTCTGTTCTCCAACATCTGGAAACACTTGAGTACTTGCGAGCCTGGATGTGTCACACAAACCCTTGCTTCACCTATCGACAGATCCAGCTATACATCAAGACTGGTCTTGGTTATGTATTAATCATACCTTTTAAGAGGCCAGTCTAATATCTAACACACAAATCTTCAGCAGAGGTTGACAATGGGTCTCTCATCTATATCTATGCACCCTGACAATCAATCCTGCAGCTTCCAGGCTAATTATTAGAGATTATACATATTAACCCCTTCACTGCTGATGACGTGTGGGGCACGTCCTCATTGACTTCCGCTATATGCGGAGGACGTGCCCAACACGTCATCCACTTGCGGGAGACCCGGCGGAGATACTCACCTCTCTGTCCGGGGTCCTGCGGTGTTCTGGCTTCAGGGAAGCCAGGCGCCGAAGATAGGCCGGCCCCCGACGTAAATGACGTCATCGCACCTGTGCGATGACGTCATTTCTAGGTGACCCCCCGGCAATGCCGGGAGATCGCCTGAAAGGGAGGGGGGATCCTTTTGGATCCCTCTCCCTCCCGATCGGGAGGGTTTTCAGCCAAAAACCAGGCACCGCTTTGAAGGGCAGTGTCTGCCCTTTAAAGCGGTGCCTGGTTTTTAACCCTATAATTGCCAGATCGCGATCGGCGCCGCTTGGCAGCCAATCGTAAACTAGCTCTAGTGGGGGCCGCCATCTTGGATGGCGGCTCCAACTCCGGGTTCCCACTCGGCTCCTGACGTGTCATGCAAAGCACGATGACGTCAGATAGCCGGGGAACACCTAGCTGCCCGGGGAGTTCCCAAGGAAATCCCCTGGTGGAGATACGGGGTTCATGGCCTTTTGAATGATACCAAACATGACCATGTTCAAAGTAAAACAAAATTTTAAAAGATTAATTAAAAAAAATAATTAAAAAAACATGTTTTTTTTTGTGTGTTGTTTTATTAATTCAGCAATATTGTTCACATTTGAATTCGAAAGTGAACAATGATGCTGCACTAATGATTTTTTTTCTATGGGGTGTGTTTGCAAAAAATCACGTAATTCCCCCCCAAAAATGTAACGAGTCCCCATTTCTAATTTTTGTACAAGCGAACCCCATAGAAAATATAACTGCAAAGGCAGCAGGAAATGCTAGCAGAATGCTTGGTTGTGTAGGGAGAGGTATTAGCAGTAGGAAAAGGGAAGTGCTCATGCCACTGTACAGAGCACTGGTGAGACCTCACTTGGAGTACTGTGTGCAGTACTGGAGACCGTATCTCCAGAAGGATATAGACATCTTAGAGAGAGTTCAGAGAAGGGCTACTAAAATGGTGTACGCTTGAAGGAGAAAAGTTACCAGGAAAGGCTTAATGATCTTAACATGTACAGCTTGGAAAAAGACGAGACAGAGGAGATATGATAGAAACATTTAAATACGTAAAGGGAATCCACAAGGTAGAGGAAGGGAGTATATTTAAATGGAAACAAAGTAGCAAAACAGAGACATAGTCTTAGATTAGAGGGGCAAAGGTTTAAAAGTAACATCAGGAAGCATTATTTTACTGAGCGGGTGGTGGATACATGGAACAGTCTTCCAGTAGAAGTGGTAGAGGCCAAAACAGTAATTGAATTTAAGCAAGCATGGGATAGGCATAAGGCTATTCTAAACAAAAGATAAATCCAGGTAAAGTATCCATGTAATTGGGCAGACTAGATGGGCCGAAAGGTTCTTATCTGCCGACATTTTTTCTATGTTTCTAAGGCTCATTTGAAAATGTGTGGAAATAAAAACACTTTACACACTGTAAATGATTGAAAATTCTAATTTTATTGCATTTTTGTTATAATACTGTATATAGGCAGGACATGACGTATATATATAAAAATTATATATTATGAATCTGCGGAGTCTGCTGGAAAGAACGATATATAATATGTCTGAGTCATGTAATAAAACGTGGCTTCTAAACGCGTTTAAACATGGTGAGCAAAAGCGGTAAAAATGAGATCAGCACACAGCGGTGAAATGCCTCAGCAGTGAAGGGGTTAATGGACCATATCTTGTCTAGATTTAATAGAATCTATAATTGGTGGAAGGGAGAAGGATGCTCATGGGGATTTCCATGAGAGAACCAAGAATTTATTAGCTCACAGGAACTATTGGCCCCAGATGTTTTCTGGGTAGAGTTCTTGCAAAATAATGGCCTTCAGAATCCATGCAAGATCTAAGATAGAAAAGGAGGGATTATGATGGGTTCTAAACAGGGTTGTTACAGGTGGGAGAAGAGTTTTTACCTATAGTTTACGAATATCATCACCCAAAGGTTCAAATGTTTTCTGAGGGCTTGTTCAACATGGAGGGAATCATATTTTTGTAGAATAGAAGACTTATTTTTTAAAAAGTCATTTTTTTCCTCCTAATATTCATGCCAGATATTTCATATGAAGGCAAATGAAATTGTAGAGTAGGTATACAGCCCTAATTCAGATGTGTTGGCACCTAACAAACAATAACAACTAGGCAGCAATTAGCCTGGTGCCTTGTTGCCCAGACTGAAGGTCTACATGGAATTTAAAGCATGTTCTGCTTTGGGTTACAGTTTGGACAACTTCCCCTGGGACCTACAGTCAACATACTAACTCTAGGTAAACAAATTCCCTGACAGCGAGAATAATGATTTCACCAGCTACAAAAATGGGATTTAAAAGGAAATGACAACTACAAACAACACATGCTTAATAGTCTAAAAATTTATTTATTTATTTATAAAGGTTTTTACCAGGAAGGATACATTGAGATTTCTCTCGTTTTCAAGTATGTCCTGGGTTCAAGAAAAAATGTGTAGAATAATGTACATACGGTGTGTTTTCTTTAATTTTTTTAATGTAGATGTGCATATTATAGCCTTCTTTAATATCACGAATTTGTAGTAAGTAGCCATGTAAAACATATACTTTATGATTCACCGACTTTGACATTCATGTTTAAACATCGAATTACAAACATTCTACATTTATTAAAATTATGATCATTCATCATTATCCATGTCTATAAAACAGTTTAGCAACAACAAAACAAGTTCTCTGTTACTTTGGGATTTTTTGAGAGGTTAAATAGGTTGACCTGGATTATGTATTGTTGTCGTGTAAAGATTAGGATTCTTGCTGGTGTTATTGCTGGCACTGGTTCTCTATGCAATATGTTGGGAAATGTTTTAACAAGTCACAGTGATAAGAAATCACACAATGCACACACAATGTAGTCTATAAACATATATTACACATATCTAAATCAAGTACTTTTCCTTTATTCATAATATTTGTGTTTTAGTGACAGTGACACCCTGGGGCAGACATAGTGCTGTAGACACTGAAATATACCCGGCTCCTGTGTAAACATACTTTATTGTCCTGCTATATGCCGGATCAGTACCTCGGGATTAGGATGTTCCAGGCCCCTACAGGACATGTTTATGCTTTACATTAGCCTAGATGGTGGGGTGCCCTGCTCCAATACAGAAGTTCCTTTGACATCCTTTTTTTTTTTTTATATATACACACACATCACGTGTAAATCTCAATGTATACTTCCTGGTAAAATACTTTGCAAATAATAAATAAATACTTAAACTACTGTAAATTGCAAATTCCAGGAAGGTGAGAGCTGAGAGGCACTCCTGGTGTAATGTTCACGGATCTTTATTGGAGTATGGATGAAATCAAGGTGATATTTCAGCCCTTATGGCATACTTCAATAAAGATCTGTGTACACTACACCTCTCATTTTCATGGAATTTGTGTCTGGGGCATAGCGTCACCCTGTGGGAGAGCACCGGTGTGTGGTTGGTGTGCAACAAAGAGGCTCTTATAGCTCGACCCTAATCACGTCTGCTATAAATTGCACATTTTCCGGTTTCCAATCCAAAACCCGAAAATGTGCAGATGTTTGACATCTGACAGAATTAATTTCTGAGATTAAAGCTTTTGTAACTAGGTAAGGGTGACCAGTATCACCTTTTTATCATGATGTGCTAAAATACCAAAATTCTGCATCACCTACTGATCATTCGTTACAGTAATTACAAACATCGCTATTGTAGCTAGGATAATCACAAATTGGAGATCCTGACCCACAATCTAGATAGAAACTAGGAAACAATTGTGTGTGAGGACTAATGAGTCACAAGGTTTTGTGCGTTCTACTGGGAAATGCGTGTTAGGAAAACCTTGGGAGCCATGTAATAATAATAGCGGGAAAAAAAGGTTAATATATTTATTTATTTATTTATAAAGGATTTTACCAGGAAGGATACATTGAGATTTCTCTCGTTTTCAAGTATGTCCTGGGTTCCAGAACATTGAAGTGTTACAGTTACAGAAATACAAAGTAATAAAATGCAAGATATTAAAAAAAAAACCAAATATACAGATTAACAGAAAAATATGTAGGAAATATAGTCACTAGGTTACATGTTTACAGGTGCATTCTGTATTGAGGTATGTTAATAGGGAACTCTTGAGTGACTTTAGACTGGGGGAAGATTTGATGGCGTCTGGGAGGTTATTCCATAATTGTGGTGCTCTGCAGGAAAATGAGGACTGAGCCACTGTCTTTTTGTATTGTATATAACTTATAATAATATGTTTTTGTGACATTTCAAGGCAATTTTGTCAAATATTTAATCCGTAGTATAACATTTTCATATATTTCAGTACACTGGCTAATCACACATCTAATACAGTGTATTGCACAGTTTTGATGTCATACCTTATCAGGGTAATTCAAAGAGATTCGAAAAGTCACCGCATGTTCGGTGACTTTTTGTTCTCTTCAATGCGGTTCCTTTTGCCGATCCCATTTTGGTGACCCTGCGGTGTATTCAGCAAACACTACAGGGTCCCCGAATTTCAGGAAAAAATCTACTGCAAACCCGACGAAAACTAACCGCAAAACCTGGCGAATGCACGCCGAAAACCCGCAAAAACATCTGGATTAACCTGCCAAAAACCACGGAAAAACCCAAGCAGGAGCCGATCTCACACAGCGCAGCCTCCAGAAAAAGCCAACACTGCAGAGTGAAGTGAATAAATGAGAAAAACAGTTTGCATGAATGATTGAAAAGTGAAACTGTTTGCAAAGAAACTACTGAGCGAAAATGTCTGAAATTTACAGGTCCAGGGAATGATAATAAAGAGGGATGTTACAGAAAAAATAAGTAAACTTAAAAAAAGAAAAACTGACTGTTTTAAAAAAAAATCTGAAAAATGCTTAAAATATCCTAAAAAAATCTATAAATAAAGAGACTCTTTACTGTAGAATTTTATAATGAGCGGTTTATTAAATATTGAATTAAAACGGGAATATTTTTAACATTGAAGCCTATGGGATTCTTTGGCAGGATTTGGCGAATTGCCTGCTCTCTGGATAGCCGAATGGCCAAGAAAGGTGCTAAGTGATTTTCAGCGTTCGGTTACCTTTCTCAAGCAATTCGGATCTCTTTGAATTACTCTGTATGTATGATATTTTCAGTAAACCTTTTTGCTCACTATCACAGCACACCCTAATGCTTAGTGAAATAGTTCTGCCTGTCCCCAATTTGGGTTCCTATTTACACTTACTGGATAATCCTTCAACGTTTCAAGATAAAGAGCATGAAGACTGACGGCATTTCTGTAAATACAATGTGTATTTTGTGTTGAATTTTCAGAGGTTACATTTGTAATTAATGAATGTCCTAAGGGTGTGCTGCTAGGATGGGATTTAGCCTCCGCTTTTTTTGTCCTTTGCATAGGTTTGCATATTCTTGCCTTGCATTGTTTTTCCCTCACACGTTCTGACCATTCATAAGCAACGTTTGCATTGTTTTTACGTGACGTAAAGTAAACCATCCGACGGAGAACGTCTTCTGCTCTGGAATAATGATCTGAGTTCTGAACAAGTATGAAAAGAATCTAAACAGATTATGTTTTACTCCTGAAAACAAAATGTAGTGTTTTTCGAAAATGTGGTTAATCCTCGGGATATAGGAAAGCAAATCCTTGGTTTGGTTAAGTAAGAGATGATAAGGGTTTGTAGTTGAAAGAAAATGTGAAGGTGCTAAATGATTATAATCTAATCAGTGCTCTGCTCTATGTCTGGTTTGACATTCATTGCACATAGACTAATGGTATGAATTCCATTGCAAACATATGCCTATCTTTACATCGGCCCAGCTATTGCACAACACTAACTGGAGTTAACTGGAGATACATGTAAAACGTCTATATTAAAGTGAGTTTGTCGTCGACAGGTCCCCTTTTCCCTGTGATGTCTCCTAAAGAGATGGATTCATCAAATCTTGAGGATTAATGCCTTGATTGACATATCACAGACCACTATGTATCTGGTTCCAGTGCTGTCACGATCATCTTTCATGGACATCATTCAAAGAGGGTCATTACACAGCTCTACGCCCTCTGTTTGATGTTGGCATTGTGTCTGATCGGTCAGCATATAAGCAGTCATTTTGCTACCTTGACTGATGGGAGTGGATGCTGTCCTGTAGGCATGCCATTGGAAGTGTGTGGCAGCCCGTTTTGCATGGACCTATTAAAAATGTTCTAGAGTATTCTTTCAAACACCAGCCCCTAATACAGGGTTATTCAGCGAGAACCGAACTGGCCCAGAAATTACACCAAACAATGAATTTCTCTATACGGTGCAATTTTGTGGCCATTTGGCTATTCAAAACCTGGTAATTTGCCAAATATTGGCTGTTCAGCGCTGTGTTCGGCGGATCGTCGGCTTTTTCCGGATGCGTTCGGCGGGTTCCCAGCGGCTTACCATATAAGGTTCGATAATTTCACCGATTTTTGTGTCGGTTTTTTTCCTTTTTTTTCTTTTCGATTCGGCGGTTTTTCGTCTGATTTTCCCTGCACTTCGGGGACCCTGCGGTGAATGCTGAATTCACTGCCGAGTCGGTGAATTTGATTCCCCGAAGTGAGGGGAACGAAAGAGCACCGAAATGTCGGTGACATTTCGGTGCTCTCTGAATAACCCCTATAGTTTTTAAATCCCAATCAATTGAGCCCAACTTATTGTTGGGCATAACAGGTTCACTGTAATATTACTTGTTTCTCAAATATGTCAAGCTGCCACATCATACAACAATGTGAGTCACAAAAACACCCACCAATAGCGGGGGGCGCTTATACACAAGCAAAACTAAGCTCCTAGGCATCATGTTGCGAATAAACTCTGACATC
The DNA here is from genome assembly GCA_009667805.1 of Leptobrachium leishanense. NCBI lineage: Eukaryota > Metazoa > Chordata > Amphibia > Anura > Megophryidae > Leptobrachium > Leptobrachium leishanense. The sequence continues at coordinate 133,868,410 of CM019065.1, forward strand.
AATATTATTATTCTGCTGTAATGAGCTAGCCAAATGGTAAATGTATATAACCACATTACCAAGCAGAATCACCACAGGAGCTTCCTGTATCCATAAATACTCTAGGCTTTATTCTGATTCAGATCTTAAATTTACCAGATGTTTAAGATAACATCTGACATCGAAACTAGCCCACAGTTTTTAGATTTTGACCTTAAAATAACAGGTCTGCCAACTTTGACAGGTCTGTGATCGAGAGAGTGGGGCATGGCCACAGGAAGGGTGTGGTTGTGATAGAATGTATGTCCCTGATGATAACCATAACCCCCAAAGGGGCATGTCATTGAATGTCATCCCATGCATGCATGCATGTCAGGATGTCCGGCTGTCGTTCAGGACAGCCAATAAGGGCTGCTCATAGGAGAATGTTGTGTTAGACGTTGTGTTTAGGCTTACAAAGCCCTGATTTTAAACATTTAGGCACAGCAAGTATCTTTAAACAGGTACCTATGGTACAATTTAGCCCTCCTAAAAACCGGGTGACAGCCTCGGGATGTTGGGTGATTAAAAGGACTGAGGGAACACGTGTGTCACTTGACAGGTCTTAAAGTGCATAACTGCTTAGGAGATTTGAAGGTCATTTTTGAAAACCAGATCAGATTGATTCAGAGGTGTATTTAGGCCAGGGTAGGACAACTGTGGCCCTCCAGATGTTCCGAACTACATGCCCCACAAGGCTCAGCAAACCATATGTATGACTGAGCATCAAAGTTCCAAAACATCCATAGGACCAAGGTTGCCTGTCCCTGGTTTTGACTTTCTTGCTGTCCAAAGAATTCTGCCTTTTGCATATGAAATTTGACTACAAACATGAAATAAAAGGGATACTATTATGGTTAAAACAGGATAGGGATGGAATGGAGTGGTTAAATATTAACCCCTCCTGATGCCTTCCACAACGCCTCCTGTTTTAACCTTTAAGATAATTTTAAAACTCTTGTGTCCAATACAACTTTGGTTCCCAAATCCTTCAAACTTGACTTGCTTCCTGCAAGCCAGAGCATATCACTTGGCATCCAGAGTGCTGGACCCTCTGTTGCTGATGTGAGCTTCTGGGCAGGTCTAAGCCCCTGCATTCGACTGAATCAGCCCTCCAAGAGTCTCTTTGGAGAGGGCAGGGGCAAAGGATGCTGGGGGTCCTGTGACCATTCAATTTACATTGAGTAGTGACAGTGCACAGAATGTCTCTTTACAAAAATTCTAAATGTATTGGGGGCTAGTTTTAAAAATAAGAAGGTAATTTAAAACAAAAGAAAATGATCTTAATAGCATTTAGTAGAGGTTAATCTCTGGAGTTATTGTTCCACAAAGCGGTTATACACCTAGACACCTTAAATATATCAGACAAAACATTCAGGTCTATTCACTAAAGGTGAAAGTCAGGAGAATTGACTGGACAAGTGAAAAATCTAGGTCAAAATAGCCAAACCAGAAAAATTCTCCCATTTATTTATAAATTTAGAAAGTATTTTACCAGGAAGGATACATTCTCACTTTCCAAATCTGCGATTTGGTCTAGATTGTTCTCTTCTCCTGCCAATTCCACTGAGTTTCACCTTTTAGTGAATAGACTTGATTATTAAATTAAAAAAAGGGTAAATTATGCTTTTTTTTTAAAATGATGCTATTGTTGTTTTTTTCTAACGGGAGTAGTAGAGCTTTTTGCTCTTCAGATTCTTATATTCCTTATATTTCGGGAGGGTGATAATTACTATACTATACCATGGAAAGCTTAAGTCAGCCAGGCTGACCAAATTGTAACAGCAAAGACAGCCCTTCCCAATTTAAAAGTTTCTACTAAAAAAATATGTAGGCTCGGATAAAACCTGAGGTTTGAAATGAGATCAGTAAATATATAAATATTATAATCTGAGTTTGCTGGAATTAAACACTTAGGGCCCTATTACATTCTTCACGCAAAAACGCACGTGCAACGCGTGAATTTTTCTGCGAAGCGTTAAATGTTAACGCATGTAAATCAATGCTGGTATTACAATCCTTGCGAATTTTTTCATCTGTCAAAAAAATAACGCGTGTAAACCGGATGCGCTAAAACGGGCGCGCAGCAACGTTGCGTGCAGAAATCAGTGTGCGGACTGTTTTTTCACGCGATTCAGCCAATCAGAATTAAGAACCACAATTGTCTCACGTTAAATTTTTGCGCTTGTCAAAGTCAATCTGCGCATATATGCTGCATCAATATAAAAAAAAACACACAACGTCCCCATTTTATTGGTTTGGTATGTGTAAAATGTGTAACTACTGTATACTTTGCTGCGTATTTTTTTTTGGGCTGGTGTATTTGGTTTCGGCCAGGTTGATAGAATTTGCCATTAACACCAGCTTTTAGGAGTTGCGAAAAATATGCGCGCAAAGGCTGTGCGTTACAAACTGCGCATAGATTGTAATACCATCCGCGTACCAGCGCACAAACGCATTTGCACTCACAATGTTAAGTATAGGACGCGCAAAGTACAGTAAGCTCGCGCAGCGTTCGCGCAGGCTCACCCGCGGTAGACGTATACGCTTTTTTTTTGCGCTGACATTGTAATACGACGTTCTGCGTAAAAGGTTTTGCCCCTAGCGTTAATGTGTTTTTGCGCAGGCCGCAAACGTATGCGCGAATAGGGCCCATAAAATACTAAATTTGCACATTTTAATTCATATATTGAATTGTCGTCATATAAGGCTAGGGTCAGACTGAGGCAGTGCGAACGCGCGTTCTGGCGCACATAATCACGGCCGCACTAGCAGCAGATGACAGGCAATGACGGCCAATATACGACGTACGGTCGCACAAAAGTCCGGCCGCACAACGCAAGTGGAAAATGAACGCATTTTTTCGAGAACGTTAAACCGCTGGTACTGACGTACAGAGTGCGCTGCGGCCGCATAGCAGCGTGTGTGCGTGATTAGGAGATGTCAGACGCTGCTAGTGTGCGGCCAACATAACGTTCAAACAGCCGGATTTCCCTAGACTTCTTTTTACCCCATCGTCATGAAATACGTCCAGAATTGCGCATCGTCTGAACCACTTAGGCGTATTCGTGAAAAAATGCGTGCGCACGCATCGACGTTACATTTTGACGGTGGCCGCAGAAAATGCGCTCAATCTGTCCCTAGCTTAAAAGGTTTCATATAAAATCAGCAATCTGGCAGAACTGCACTCAATGAAGTTATGGGGGGGAAGGGGGGTTCACTTTCAGTCAGCCAGTCCAACATGTGATGAAAGTCAAAATCATTTTTTCTAACAATCAAGAAATCACCTATGGCTCAAGATATCAGGGTGACTAGATGAGAAATTAATAGGTAGTAAAAAAATAATAATAATGAATAAACATAAACATGTAAATAACATCTAAAGTTTGCAATTTCTGAGCTGAAAATTACAATAGGTTCACCTTAAAATGTTTACCTTGGCATTGGCAGGTAGGTTGGACCAGTAAATTACTTATTCTGTCACAAAATCACCAAAGTAGAGAAAATTGGTGAATTTTTGTATTTCTGTTTTGAACTTTAAGAATTTTTATGTACATTTTTTTAAATTTCATGTTGAACACTCAACAATTGTCGCATCCCATGCCTTATTGATGTATAATGGAAAGAGATAATGTTTCCCACAGTATGTCTTGCTGCAATTTTCTTGCTCTGTAGAGAAACCACTGTAGCAGAATTATTTGCACACATGAGCAGGGCTGAAGTCGTGTGGGAATGCCTGACGCGTTCCTCCACTATTTAGCAGGGGCAACTTAGTTTCAACTTGACTGATAGAAAGGTACCGCAGCTTTCCAGTCTATTCAGACACAATGTTACTAAAACGTTTATAGGAGTTATTCAGAGAGAGACGATCTGGCCCAGAAATGGCACCGAACAGTGAATTTCTCCATACGGTGACATTCGGGGCCATTTGGCTGTTCAGAGAGCAGGCAGTTTGCCAAATTTTAGTAAGTACGGTGCCTGTTTGATGGCAGTGAAATCCCCATAGAGAAGCAATGCTTCGTCTATTCAGAGAACACTGAACAGCAGTGAAAAGTTGCTGAAATTCCCTGCTGTTCGGTGTTTTCATTCGTCAGGTTTAATCAGGCGAACCCCATAGACTTCAATGTTAAAAATATTCCTGTTTTTATTCAATAACTAATAAATAAAATAATAATTTTAATGTGTAATAAAAATTTCTTTATTCATTGATTTTTTTAAGGATCTTTTAGGCATTTTTTGGCAAAAAAGGTTCCCTTTTTTTTAAATAGCGTTTTTTCTTTCTTCTGTAATAGACCTTTCAATTCAACAGAGCGTTTCAATTTTGACACTTTCAGTCATATTTTTTTTTTTTTTGCCCGTCTGGCGGCTTCTCGGCTTTCTTCTGCAGCTGGTCGGTGCTGTGCTCCACGGCTCGTCGACTGCCCTCAGGCGGGTTGACAGCGGCTGGCAGGCGACGAGCTTGCGGTGGCCAGTGGGTTTTCGGTGAGTTCAGTGAGTTCGGCATTCGGCGGCCAATTCCCTGCACTTCGGGGACCCTGCGGTGAATGCTGAATTCACCGCAGGCTGGGGAAATTTGATTCCACTAAGTGCAGGGAACGGGAGAGCATGGAAATGTCGGCGACATTTCGGTGCTCTCTGAATAACCCCCTGAATTGAAAGCAGTTTGCAGGACTTGAGTGAATAAGGAATGCATGGGAACGACAATTTATTTCACACATAAAGAAAAGTTGCAGACGAACATGTTTGCATTTGCAATAGGAATCATGGGTGGGCAGAGAGAGTTCCTACACATTTTTGCCATGAATGGTCCTCAGGTGAGCTGAGAGACTTTGATGTGCCGTGGCAGAATGAGGTGCGTGAGTATCTAAGAGGACATCGACAAAATGTAGGTGTAATAGAGGAATGGGTCAAACAGGAGATGTAAGATTAAGATCGTGTATAAAGTTCTATTTAAAGAGACACTACACACCCTGACCTCATTAGGTTATTAAGGCTAGGGTCAGACGAACGCAGTATTAACGTGCATTTAGCCGCACTTAATCACGGCCGGGTAGCAGCAAATGACGTCCAATGCAACATACGAAGAACGGCCGCACCAACGTCCGTCCGCGCAACGCAAGCAGCAAACGAACGCATTTTATCGAGAACGTCAAACTGCTAGTACTGACGTACAGTGGGCGCTGCGACCGCTAGCGGTGTGTGTGCGTGAATAGGAGACGTCAGACGCTGCTAATGTCCGGCCAATATAACGTCCAGACGCAAAAAGGGTTTTATTGATAACCGTACAAAATCACGGTCGAAAATGCGCATCGTATGACCGCTATCGCGTATTCCGTGAAAAAATACATCCATTCGTTTGAATGCACTTTTTCACAGACGACGCGAAAAATGCGTTCGTCTAACCCTAGCCTGACGCATTTTTCGCGTCGTCCGTGAAAAAGTGCATTCAAACGAATGGATGTATTTTTTCACGGAATACGCGATAGCGGTCATACGATGCGCATTTTCGGCCGTGATTTTGTACGGTTATCAATAAAACCCTTTTTGCGTCTGGACGTTATATTGGCCGGACATTAGCAGCGTCTGACGTCTCCTATTCACGCACACACACCGCTAGCGGTCGCAGCGCACTCTGTACGTCAGTACTGGGATGTAAAAACCCAAGGGCTGAATATAGAATATTTGATACAGTCCTAACCTCAACATCTGAGGAAAGGGATTTAGGGGTTATTATTTCAGAGGATCTAAGGGTAAGTAGTCAATGTAATAGAGCAGCAGGAAATGCTAGCAGAATGCTTGGTTGTGTAGGGAGAGGTATTAGCAGTAGGAAAAGGGAAGTGTTCATGCCACTGTACAGAGCACTGGTGAGACCTCACTTGGAGTACTGTGTGCAGTACTGGAGACCGTATCTCCAGAAGGATATAGACATCTTAGAGAGAGTTCAGAGAAGGGCTACTAAAATGGTGTACGGCTTGAAGGAGAAAAGTTACCAGGAAAGGCTTAATGATCTTAACATGTACAGCTTGGAAAAAAGACGAGACAGAGGAGATATGATAGAAACATTTAAATACGTAAAGGGAATCCACAAGGTAGAGGAAGGGAGTATATTTAAACGGAAACAAAGTAGCAAAACAAGAGGACATAGTCTTAGATTAGAGGGGCAAAGGTTTAAAAGTAACATCAGGAAGCATTATTTTACTGAGAGGGTGGTGGATACATGGAACAGCCTTCCAGTAGAAGTGGTAGAGGCCAAAACAGTATTGAATTTAAGCAAGCATGGGATAGGCATAAGGCTATCCTAAACAAAAGATAAATCCAGGTAAAGTATCCATGTAATTGGGCAGATTAGATGGGCCGAAAGGTTCTTATCTGCCGACATTTTTCTATGTTTCTATGTTTCTAGCCTAAAGTGCTCAGGCTGTGTGGTGCGCCCCCCTCCCTATTTGGGGTGTAGCGCTTTGTGAAGCAAAGGAGTTTCTCCACTCACATCAGAGCTGTCACTCAGCAGACAGGATTGTAAATTTCCTGCTTGCTGGGGTACTCGGGTACTAATGATACCTTGCTGACATCATCCTGTTTGCAAACGCTCGCAGCAGGGAGTGTTCAGAGAGACAGGAGTCAAGGACTGGTGATGCATATGCATGCCCAGCACCAATCAGTCGTTCTTCAGAAGTGATCTCGTCGTAACGTGCGTGTGAAGGTACTCAAGTTCTCCGAGATATGCAATTGGTGTACATAGGCTATTAAACTGCAATAGAAGCTGCAGGGACTTCCGCATTTCAGAAAGCCTCAGACAATGTAGTGGAGCACTGCATGACAAAGGAGAAAAGGTGAGTATTTTCACCTACACTAGAACAAATAACAAAAAAAATAATAAATGGGAAAATGCTGGGAGCGGCATCTGCCAATTATTTTAAACAAGATTTTTTTGCGCTCTATCAGTGTTGGAGATGAAAAGGGTTGACAGTCACTTCTCTAAAAGATACACAGTCTGACAATCAAGTGACATCATCACCAAGTAGCGTTTCCAGCGATACAAAAACCATTGACAAAATAATAATAGCACAGTGATCCAAAGGGAAATCCAGTTGCCATGCTGGGGTCAAAGAATTTTCCATTTGTTTCAAGCACAATTGTAATTATCTTTCTAGTCATGTGCTTCATTTTTTAATCAAAACCAACAAACTGGGAAGCAGGACCTGGTGTCTCAACTTTAATATAACAATGTTTTTATGTTGCTGGACTGAATATTTAAAATATTGCTCACTTTTCTTTTTTACATGGTGCCCTCGGAAGCATTTCATCATAATCATTTGGGTTTGAGGTGAAAATAAAGCAATATTTTTATTCATGAGATACTTGCCCAAGTATACAAAACAACTACAGAGTGATGTTACGCATGGCAGAGTCACGTTAATAATGATGAGTCCTAAATCAGACTTACGTGGTCTCAGAAATTGCTAGCAGAGCATTGTTTTACTCATTTACTTAAAAAGGTACAAAAAAAGGGGTGGTTCCTGAACTTTAACAGAAACCTGTCATCCTTTGCCATCATTACTGACGGATAACAGTTACATCTCGGTATATTATTATTAATGCAGTCATGCACAAGTTGCTGATTTTAAGTCCTCTATGGTCAGAGGCTTCACTTTTACAACATAAGAATCTGGATAATATCCTGAATGTGCTCTGCGCACATTACTGGGATGCTTGACACATTACATTACTGTGCACATTACTGGGATGCTTGACACATTACATTACTGTGCCCATTACTGGGATGCTTGACACATTACATTACTGTGCACATTACTGGGATACTTGACACATTACATTACTGTGCACATTACTGGGATGCTTGACACATTACATTACTGTGCACATTACTGGGATGCTTGACACATTACAATACTGTGCACATTACTGAGATGCTTGACACATTACATTACTGTGCACATTACTGGGATGCTTGACACATTACATTACTGCGCATATTACTGGGATGCTTGACAAATTACATCACTGTGCACATTACTGGGATGCTTGACACATTACATTACTGTGCATATTACTGGGATGCTTGACAAATTACATTACTGTGCATATTACTGGGATGCTTGACACTTGTGTATGGTACCATGATCTGAATGATGGAGAATTGCCACTTCATGCCATAAAGGACTTAAAGATGGCCTAAACCAGGGTTCAGCAACCTTGGCTCCCTGATGTTTTGGGAACTTCATCTCCCATGTGACTCAGTCAGCCTAATGGGTGACTGAGCATCATGGGAGATGTAGTTCCAAAAACGTAAGGGAGCCAAGGTTGCTGACCCCTGGCCTAAACCATGGACTGAGGGTCATCCGGGAGATGCTCAGAGGATGGTATTCATTGATTTCTCTATATTATACTTTATTACACAAAAGACTATTTTACATGCAATATTTTATTTTCAATATGATGGCAATTTCCCCAGAGTGTTCTGGCCAATGGAGGTCTAGTAATGGATGTAAGGGTTATTGCCCCTGATCCACTAGTATTGAGAGCCAATGGATTGGCTGGATGCTTGAGGTAACCTGACGGCTGCAGGTCTTGGGAAGCAGGCAGCATGTCATCTCTGGAGCAGCATGTAGGCAGCCCAGTGCTGAACACAAGGTAAGTTTTAACACTGCAGGGGTGAGCAACCTTGGCCTTCTAAATGTTTTGGGACTACATTTTCCTAGAGGCTCAGACAGTGAGTACTTGAGCATCATGAGAGATGTAGTTCCATAACATCTGTAAGGCCAAGGTTGCTGACCCCGATCTAAACTGTTGAATCTGGAAGGGCAGGGGAGGGGGTCAAGAGGAGGTAATGTGTAACATCTACATTGGACATCTGGACCCGGATGATGCAATGTCCAGGGATACAGGTCAGAGAAAGTGGCACATACACACCAAGACAGGATGACTTTAAGAAAGTGATTGGGGCCCATGAGAAGACCATTCAGGGGCCCAGTGAGCTCCTTAGAAACTCAAAAGGTAATCAGAGGGGTTACTACTGATGTTTACCAGAAAACTAACAAGTTAAACATGCTGCAATGTGCTGAGTGATGGCAGCCACTGATTACCACAGGTTTGGGTTGCGCTGCCCATAGGGTTTTCAGCAAAAGTAACCAATCTGGTATACACAGGTTAAGATCTGTAACAAATGGGGACAACAACATTTCAAAACACCAGTCACAGCGCCGCCCTGCTGGACACTGAATAAATTATACTGGAATCAGCTCTAGGAGAATACTGGTTGAAAAGGAAGGAAATAGATTACTAGCGCAACATCACAACATAATAAATGTTTTACAGGATATACACATATACCTGAGAGCAAAATATTAACAGAACACACTGAGAATCCTGCTCTGTGCATTATATATGAAGAGTAATAAATCTGCATTATGTCTTAATAAAGTATAGAAAAGGCAGAATTGGTTGAGTACAGATAGATAGATGTTTCAGAAGTAACTTTGTATTCAAAACATTGGATACATTTGTTCATACACAGACACATGCAATTCTATATACTACTCATAGGTGTAATATTCATACAGAGCTGCTTTTCTGAGTCTATAGATCTCCAGGGTGTCGCTCGGCCACTGCCACATGGGCAAAAAGTATAGAATTACATTATCTGACTTTCCTACTATTAAAAGGGATGCAGAAAAATCAGAACATTTCAAAGCTATTTGAGAGAAACCATGGTGTGATATGAGTGGATTTATGTCAATGTGTGGATACTGCAAGCCAAGTGTATTAGTGTGTGTATACTGTATGTCCTCAGTGTATCACTGTGTGTATACTATACCATCACTGTATCACTGTATATATCTGTATGCCTCCAGTCAGGGATCAAGTCCAGGGGGAACACATGGGAACGCAGTTCCTCCACTATTTTTGCAGAGGGAAGGGATTTCCCATTGGCCCTATACACTATAATTCCTGTATTCAGGTGTTCAGATTTTTTCATGTTAAAGCACACGATATATAGGATTTATCATATAGTTTGTTAAAATCCAAATTTATACACAAATAGATCAGATTTGAACGTGTTTGTCTTACGAGCGACATAATAGTTGCTAATTGGAGTACAGAAATCTTGGTGAGTTCCTGCACTTCATTTTTTAGGACTTGACCCCTGCCCCCAGTGTGTGTATACTGCATGTCCTTAGTATAGTGCTGTGTGTGTGTATACAGCATGTCCTTAGTATAGCGCTGTGTGTGTATACAGCATGTCCTTAATAAAGCACTTTGTGTGTATACTGCATGTCCATAGTATAACGCTGTGTGTGTGTATACTGCATGTCGATAGTGTAGCGCTGTGTGTGTATACCGCATGTCCTTAGTATAGCGCTGTGTGTATACCGCTTGTCAATAGTATAGCGCTGTGTGTGTATACCGCATGTTCTTAGTATAGCGCTGTCTGTGTATACCGCATGTCCTTAGTATAACGCTGTCTGTGTATACTGCATGCATTCAGTGTGTCTGTGTCTTTGCACATAGGATGCAGTATACATGTATCTTTACTTTGGGGTTCATATGTATAAAGTGATGCTGAGTATATATTACTGTGTGGGTCACTGAGGCCGATAGAGAGTATGCTGTGCAGTGTGTGTGTCACTGTTTATATATGGGGTAATCCTGTGTATAGAGTCCAGTCTAGGTTCCCTGTGTATTATATATGAAGATAATATGAGGAAACAGCACAATATGGAATCAATGAGTATTTATTTGTAACTAATGTTGAGTATACATACAGTAGGGGGTCACTGTGTTATATGGAGATAATATAAAGTATACAGCATAAGGAGTCACTGTGTGTTATATAGGGAGATAATATAAAGTATACAGTAGGGGGTCACTGTGTGTTATATAGGAAGATAATATAAAGTATACAGCATAAGGAGTCACTGTGTGTTATATAGGGAGATAATATGAGAAGTGTACAGTAGGGGGTCACTGTGTTATATAGGGAGATAATATAAAGTATACAGCATAGTAAGGAGTCACTGTGTGTTATATAGGGAGATAATATAAAGTATACAGCATAGTAGGGGTCACTGTGTGTTATATAGGGAGATAATATGAGAAGTGTACAGTAGGGGGTCACTGTGTGTCATATAGGGAGATAATATAAAGTATACAGCATAGTAGGGGTCACTGTGTGTTATATAGGGAGATAATATAAAGTATACAGCATAGTAGGGTTCATTGTGTGTTATATAGGGAGATAATATAAAGTATACAGCATAGTAGGGGTCACTGTGTGTATATAGGGAGATAATATAAAGTATACAGCATAGTAGGGTTCATTGTGTGTTATATAGGGAGATAATATAAAGTATACAGCATAGTAGGGTTCATTGTGTGTTATATAGGGAGATAATATAAAGTATACAGCATAGTAGGGGTCACTGTGTGTTATATAGGGAGATAATATAAAGTATACAGCATAGTAGGGGTCACTGTGTGTTATATAGGGAGATAATATAAAGTATACAGCATAGTAGGGTTCATTGTGTGTTATATAGGGAGATAATATAAAGTATACAGCATAGTAGGGTTCATTGTGTGTTATATAGGGAGATAATATAAAGTATACAGCATAGTAGGGGTCACTGTGTGTTATATAGGGAGATAATATAAAGTATACAGCATAGTAGGGGTCACTGTGTGTTATATAGGGAGATAATATAAAGTATACAGCATAGTAGGGGTCACTGTGTGTTATATAGGGAGATAACATAAAGTATACAGCATAGTAGGGGTCACTGTGTGTTATATAAGGAGATAATATAGTATACAGCATAGTAGGGTTCATTGTGTGTTATATAGGGAGATAATATAAAGTATACAGCATAGTAGGGGTCACTGTGTGTTATATAGGGAGATAATATAGTATACAGCATAGTAAGGAGTCACTGTGTGTTATATAGGGAGATAATATAAAGTATACAGCACAGTAAGGAGTCACTGTGTGTTATATAGGGAGATAATATAAAGTATACAGCATAGTAGGGGTCACTGTGTGTTATATAGGGAGATAATATAAAGTATACAGCATAGTAGGGTTCATTGTGTGTTATATAGGGAGATAATATAAAGTATACAGCATAGTAGGGGTCACTGTGTGTTATATAGGGAGATAATATAAAGTATACAGCATAGTAGGGTTCATTGTGTGTTATATAGGGAGATAATATAAAGTATACAGCATAGTAGGGTTCATTGTGTGTTATATAGGGAGATAATATAAAGTATACAGCATAGTAGGGTTCATTGTGTGTTATATAGGGAGATAATATAAAGTATACAGCATAGTAGGGGTCACTGTGTGTTATATAGGGAGATAATTATAAAGTATACAGCATAGTAGGGGTCACTGTGTGTTATATAGGGAGATAATATAAAGTATACAGCATAGTAGGGGTCACTGTGTGTTATATAGGGAGATAACATAAAGTATACAGCATAGTAGGGGTCACTGTGTGTTATATAGGGAGATAATATAAAGTATACAGCATAGTAGGGGTCACTGTGTGTTATATAGGGAGATAATATAAAGTATACAGCATAGTAGGGGTCACTGTGTGTTATATAGGGAGATAACATAAAGTATACAGCATAGTAGGGGTCACTGTGTTTATATAAGGAGATAATATAGTATACAGCATAGTAGGGTTCATTGTGTGTTATATAGGGAGATAATATAAAGTATACAGCATAGTAGGGGTCACTGTGTGTTATATAGGGAGATAATATAGTATACAGCATAGTAGGGGTCACTGTGTGTTATATAGGGAGATAATATAGTATACAGCACAGTAAGGAGTCACTGTGTGTTATATAGGGAGATAATATAAAGTATACAGCACAGTAAGGAGTCACTGTGTGTTATATAGGGAGATAATATAAATTATACAGCACAGTAAGGAGTCACTGTGTGTTATATAGGGAGATAATATAAATTATACAGCACAGTAAGGAGTCACTGTGTGTTATATGTGGCTAATGCTGTATAGGCAGTGGCATGCATTACACGTGTGCTGCCAATGATGTCTTAGTGGGTATCAGGGAGCCTGTGCCAGAATGCTGTGGCTCCCATGACCTCTTTCTGGTCAGTAGTAGGTGCCATTGGCTTAGGGCACTATGAGCTGGGTATGTGAGCAGTGCCAATGACAGTGAAATCCTCTGGCACCAGATGCCCGTGCCCACAGTGGGCTTGTAGGAGTTGTACTCACAGGGTGACGGTGCTGTTGGGGAGCAGAGCCGGGTCTGGCACTTCCAGCAGCTCCTCGTTGGTGCAGGAGACCTTCTTCCTGGGCAGGGTGGCAGTGCCCATCCCGGGCTTGGGGCGCTCGGCCACACACTTACAGCTGTGGATCAGCACGGAGCAACTCTCAGTCCAGGGCAAAAAGGAAAGGCACAGGAGCAAAAGCCAGGGGCAGCGAGGGGCCGGGGAGCCAGGCATCCTGTGTCAGTGATGGTCCCTCTCAGCCCATCCTAGAGAGCGGGGGGCGAGGTGCCAGCCCCGGGGGCAGAGCGGTCCCTTTACAGTGCGAGTGAGATGCCCAGGTATCAAGCTGCCCCTAGGCACGACGGCCAGTCCCGAGCTGTGAGCCGGGCACAAACACAGGCGGCATGCTCTGCTGCCAGGACTCCCGCTATCCCATACACAGCGCTGCGCCTTACACTGAGCCTGAGAGCGCTGCCCGGCTCCTCATACTGAGCCCAAAACCGCCTCCCCACAGCCCGCCCCGGGGTCCTAGCGCCGACTCTCCTGTCACAGCCACAGCTTGGGGGACAGAAACAGCTATATACTATGACATACCTGGGATAATGGCCATAAAGAAGGATGTCTAGAAGTATTTTAGTATTTCACTACCAAATCATTGTGTATATATATATACAGACACACTGTACTCACTCACTGCAATAAACACACCTACAAATTTAAATATATATTTAATGTCCCATGGCAGAATCAAGCACAGTAAGGTCATCGCTTCTTTTAGGGTGAGTTAGGGTTAGGGTTACCATTTCATGTTGTGTTAATATTTGTGACCGTTAAAGGGTTCGGGTTAACCCTAACCCAAACTCTAAAGATTCGCCATGATCGGAAGATTCTGCTCCCTTTTGCTTCATGTTTAGATAGCAGAAGCTGCTCCTTCTTTCGATGCGCTTACAGTGAGCACAAAAAAAAATCTGTTGCCTAGAAATGAAGCAAAAATAAAGGGAGCAGAATCTTCGGATTTAGAACATAAGTCTAACACTAAGTAACCATACAAGAAAGCATAACCTCAACTCTTATGGCTAAGGTCAGACTAACTCAGTATCAACGTGCGTTTAGCAGCACTAAGGCTAGGGTCAGACGAAAGCATTTTTCCGCGCGAACGTGAAAAAATGCGTCCGAACGCATTGACGTATTTTTTCACGGAATGCGCAAAAACGGTCAGACGACGCGCATTTTCGGTCGTGATTTTGTACGGATCATCAATAAAACTCTTTTTGCGTCTGGACGTTATGTAGGCTGGACATTAGCAGCGTCTGACATCTCCTAATCACGCAAACACGCCGCTATGCCGCAGCTACGCACTCAGTACGTCAGTACTAGCGGTTCAGCGTTCTCAAAAAAATGCGTTCAAATTCCACTTGCGTTGCACGGCCGGACTTTTGTGCGGCCGTACATCGTATATTGGCCGTCATTGCCCGTCATCTGCTGCTAGTGCGGCCGTAATTATGTGCGCCAGAACGCACGTTAAAAGTGCGCTGGTCTGACCCCAGCCTAAATCACGGCCGTGCTAGCAGCAAATGACGTCCAATGACGGGCAGCATACGAAGAACGGCAGCGCAACGCAAGTGGCAAACAAACGCATTTTTTCGAGAACGTGATACCGCTAGTACTGACGTACAGAGTGCGCTGCGTCCGCTAGCGGCGTGTGTGTGTGAGTAGGAGACGTCAAACGCTGCTAATGTCCGGCCAACATAACGTCCAGACGCAAAAAGTGTTTTATTGATGATCCGTACAAAATCACGGATGACAATGCGCATCGTATGACCGCTATCGCGTATTCCATGAAAAAATGCGTCCATTCGTTCGAACACACTTTTTCACGGACAACGCGAAAAATGCGTTAGTCTGACCCTAGCCTAAAAGTAATCCAAAAAACTATGAGGATGCAGGTTTTATACTGCAGGAAGGGCCGGATTTACATCTCAGGAGCCTGTAAGCACAGAAACCTGGAGCGCCCTTACCTTCCAAATAAATGCCAAAACTGGGGGAAATACATTTTTAATTTATGCTTTCCGAAAACAAAAGATTATTATACATATTTTAAATTTTGAAAGACAGTTTCTCGCTGTGCTCGCATCAAAAGAAGAGGCAGAACCCTAAAACAAGCATAAATATTAACCTAACCCTAAATCAAATTTCTAAGCTTAACCCCATCCCTGTTTTTTTATGGTTTTTACACATTACATGG
The DNA here is from genome assembly GCA_009667805.1 of Leptobrachium leishanense. Lineage (NCBI taxonomy): Eukaryota > Metazoa > Chordata > Amphibia > Anura > Megophryidae > Leptobrachium > Leptobrachium leishanense. The sequence goes on from CM019065.1 coordinate 133,883,937, forward strand.
TCATATTTGGAATCTTTGGAAAGGCCACACTCTGACCTTTCAAACGACACCTCACTTGACCTTGGACATTGTAAAATTCAGAGATGCAAAGATCCAAAGACTCACTGCAGGGTTTTCGATGAAACAATGCACAGTAATACATTTTGCCATTCACCTCCACACATGCTGGTGGGGTGGTAAATGAGAAGTTGAGTTAGTGTAGCATCACTGTTTAGTTTATAATTTAAATATGAACAACAGTGCTACGTTATAATAAAAAAAAGGAAATATTGGATTTTTTTATTTATTTGTTATTTTATGTTTACATACACCCTGGACAGGTTTGGTATAACTGGAAACACCATATCCTGGCCTTTCCAACGATACCTCATGTTACCCTCTATCATGCAGGGTTCTGGAGATATAAGGGTCCAGAATATTTTAAATTGTAATGTTCTTTAACACCGCAAGATGCCCCCTGTAGTAGGCACATGCCTACTTTGCCTAATTATAAATCCAGCCCAGTCTGCAGGAGAGAGTCAACTTAATAGGTTGTTATACCAAAGTACCTGTTATGAACATTTTCCTTGAATTCTTCAGTTTCACTAGGAAAATTGTAAAAACACTAAACAATAAATAATGCGTTCACCACCAGCTACAAAAATAATGACAAAGTAATAGTATCAACATTATTAATGTTATTAAATTACACAATGTCATGATGATCTAAGTTATGAGACATTTACCAGTTACTCTAAACTAGGGATGTCCAAACTCTGCCCCCCCCCCCAGATGTCCATGAACTACAACTCCCATGCTTTTCCATCCATCTAATGCAGTCAGAGATTTCTGGGAGTTGTAGTTAAGGAACATCTGTGGGGCCGGAGTTTGGACATCCCTGCTCTAAACAGACTAAAGGACATTTTGGATTTCATCCACAGTATGTTAGCCCCTCAGAGTCCCATAGTTACTGTGAATGTAGAGTTGTATATATGTGGAGTGACAATGACTGGCGAGTAGGGTTGTTATGTGTTTCAAAGCAGAAGCACTTTTTCACCTCTTCTTGCTGACTGTCTTGGCATTTGGCTCTTCCATTCTCCCTGGCTTTTGCCATGCGACACACCTGTGCTGTCACTTAGCCATTTGTCTGTGCTTTTATAACGTTATTTCTATCACAAACAAATGTACTGAATAATTTAGGATACTTTACAGATGTCTACACTGAATATACTCATCTGCTCTGTCTGATTTTATATTGAACCCTTTGCTCAATGCATGCTTGATTCTATACAATTCATAATGTTGCTTCATATAGCGTTACAGTAAAGAGAAAAGGAAACTTTAATAGAAATAGTAATTACTGTGACCTGAGCAAGGTGTATGTGTGGGGGGCGGGGCGACAATCCTTCAGTCCATCAGGTCCATGCTTTCAATGTATTGATGAATAAACGAACTACAACTATTGTTGTAACCCTACAGGGTTATCCATTAAGTGCCTCTTTTGCAAGTGCAGTTAGCTGTTTTGCTTTGCTGTTTTTGCAACGCTGGCACTGAGTGGATAATCCCTTAGCATTTGTGAGCACCACAGCAATGAAACTCACAGTTTTGCTGAGTATGTATGAGCTCCACAGCAATGAAACTCACAGTAATGCCCAGTGTGTATGAGCTCCACAGCAATGAAACTCACAGTAATGAGCAGAGTGTATGAGCTCCACAGCAATGAAACTCCCAGTAATGAGCAGAGTGTATGAGCTCCACAGCAATGAAACTCACAGTAATGAGCAGAGTGTATGAGCTCCACAGCAATGAAACTCACAGTAATGAGCAGAGTGTATGAGCTCTCACAGCAATGAAACTCACAGTAATGAGCAGAGTGTATGAGCTCCAGCAATTAAACTCACAGTAATGCCCAGTGTGTATGAGCTCCAAAGCAATGAAACTCACAGTAATGCCCAGTGTGTATGAGCTCCACAGCAATGAAACTCACAGTAATGAGCAGAGTGTATGAGCTCCACAACAATGAAACTCACAGTAATGAGCAGAGTGTATGAGCTCCACAGCAATGAAACTCACAGTAATGAGCAGAGTGTATGAGCTCCACAGCAATTAAACTCACAGTAATGCCCAGTGTGTATGAGCTCCAAAGCAATGAAACTCACAGTAATGCCCAGTGTGTATGAGCTCCACAGCAATGAAACTCACAGTAATGAGCAGAGTGTATGAGCTCCACAACAATGAAACTCACAGTAATGAGCAGAGTGTATGAGCTTCACAGCAATGAAACTCACAGTAATGAGCAGAGTGTATGAGCTTCACAGCAATGAAAATCACAGTAATGAGCAGAGTGTATGAGTTCCACAGCAATGAAACTCACAGTAATGAGCAGAGTGTATGAGCTCCACAGCAATGAAAATCACAGTAATGAGCAGAGTGTATGAGCTTCACAGCAATGAAACTCACAGTAATGAGCAGAGTGTATGAGCTTCACAGCAATGAAAATCACAGTAATGAGCAGAGTGTATGAGTTCCACAGCAATGAAACTCACAGTAATGAGCAGAGTGTATGAGCTCCACAGCAATGAAAATCACAGTAATGAGCAGAGTGTATGAGTTCCACAGCAATGAAACTCACAGTAATGAGCAGAGTGTATGAGCTCCACAGCAATGAAACTCACAGTAATGAGCAGAGTGTATGAGCTTCACAGCAATGAAACTCACAGTAATGAGCAGAGTGTATGAGCTTCACAGCAATGAAAATCACAGTAATGAGCAGAGTGTATGAGTTCCACAGCAATGAAAATCACAGTAATGAGCAGAGTGTATGAGTTCCACAGCAATGAAACTCACAGTAATGAGCAGAGTGTATGAGCTCCACAGCAATGAAAATCACAGTAATGAGCAGAGTGTATGACTTACATAGTTACATAGTTATATAGGCTGAAAAAAGACATGCGTCCATCGGGTTCAGCCTCTCCCACATAACCTACTGCTGTTGATCCAAAAGAAGGCAAAAAACCCAGTCTGAAATGCTTGCCAATATGCAACATACTGTGAAAAAATTCCTTCTTGACCCCAGAATGGCAGTCAGATTTCTCCTTGGATCAAGAAGCTTTTACCCAATATTAAATATTATAACCCTTAATATTCTGTGTCTGCAGGAAGTCATCCAGTCGTTTTTTAAAAGTCTGTACAGACTCGGACCCAACCACCTCAACAGGCAGAGAATTCCACAGCTTTATTGTTCTCACCGTAAAAATAACCTTCCTATGCTTTAAGCTAAATTTTCTTTCTTCCAGTCTAAATGGATGACCCCGTGTCCTATGTATATGTCCTGTTAATGAATAGGTTATCAGACAATGGTTGATAATGGCCCCGTATATATTTATATAAAGTTATCAGATCCCCTCTAAGGCGCCGTTTCTCTAAACTAAACAGGTTTAAGCTTGTTAATCTTGCCTCATAACTTAACCCTTCCATTCCCCTTATTAATTTAGTTGCCCGTCTCTGCACTTTTTCTAACGCTATAATATCTTTTTTTAAGACCGGTGCCCAAAATTGCACGGCATATTCAAGGTGCGGCCTGACCATTGATTTATACAGAGGCAAATTATGTTTTCATCCCGTGAGTGAACTCCCTTTTTAATGCATGCCAATACTTTGCTTGCCTTGGCGGCTGCTGTTTGACATTGCACATTGTTACTTAGTTTGAAGTCTATGATTATTCCCAATCCTTCTCCTGCTTGGATTTCCCTAACTCCGTACCATTTAGGGTATAAATTACTTGTGTGTTCTTCACTCCAAAGTGCATAAGTGCATTCCACAGCAATGAAACTCACAGTAATGAGCAGAGTGTATGAGCTCCACAGCAATTAAACTCTCAGTTATGTGCAGTGTGTATGAGCTCCACAGCAATAAAAGTCCACTATCCACCAAGTACTGTTTGAATAATATTGGGGGACTCCAATGAGAGGGAGTTCTACCTTGAGAACACCCCCACATGGTGGTAATAGCAGGACCAGGTGAGCATACCTGTGTTGCCAGAGCTGATATATTAAAATTCTGTTTTGAAGTGTATTTGGAACAGCAGCAGCAGTTTTTTTTCTTTGTTCTGAGGCCTGTCTGTCACTGAGTCCCTGCATAGCAATGCAGCCAGGACTTAAATTTCCACCTTCTCACCTTCCAGGGTACACCACACACTGTCTGGAACTACTGGGGAGGCTGGGGCAAGACAGCAGTGTAGACGTCTTTTGGCACGCCCTCCTCTTGACATCATCAGAGGGGGCCAGGCACCAGCTAGGAGGAAGGGACCAGGAGGAGAGAGAGAGCGCAGGCTTCCGTATCCTGCACCCTGGGGGAGTCTCCTCTCTGACCTGGCAGATACAATGCAGCTCGCTGGGCACCGGCTGCATCTTAGAGGAGTAGCAGCAGGGACACAGTGCCAGGCAGATAGTTTAAAAATTTGGATCCCCATCAAGGCAAGTGACCAGGGATTCAAAAATGTTTTTTTCACCCCATCCTGGTCTTGCACTCTTAGGCGGCCACCTGTACCGCTTTACAGTGGCAGTTCCCCTGATCACACTGCTTGCCTGACAATCCGCAACTCTGGCAGATGTGTGTAAACATGCTGCACCCCCCTTCCCATGCTGTTCAAAGTTTCAGTGCCTGCAGAGAGAGGGGGGTGCAGCAGGTTTACCCGCATCTGCCAGAGCTGAGGCACTGAAGAAACAGAGGGGAGATTTCATTTAACAAGCCCTCCCTTGTAACTTACTGGGAGAAGAGGGGGGTTATCGATCCCTACATACAGTCCTGACAATCAGAAGCGTTCAGGAGCAACATGAGCTGCTGAGCGTTTCTGATTCTCTGCCTGCCACTGCAGGAGGAGGGAGGAGCATCATGATCTCTCCTGTTCGTTCGGGCTGGTGGTGAGGTGCCGGTACGGAGTACTGTCGGCTGAGTACCCCCTGAAAAAAAGCCCTATAGCTAAACAAGCAAACCATTTAAATCCAGATGTACCATTCAATTTCTTACATGGTTCATAATCATTACTCTTAAAAGTTTACACACTATGTGGATGTCATGCTCTGCCCAGTGATCTCCACCACAATCACCATTACAATCATTTATAAAGTGGCAACTAGGGATGAGCCGAACACCCCCATGTTCGGTTCGCATTCGAACTCGAACAATTTCAAAAGTTTGAGTTGGAACGCGAACACAAACCGAACTCAATGCAAGTCAATGGGACTCAAAACTTTGATTTTTAGAGTGCCCTCCAAGAGGGCATATGTGCAAGATATTTGCCATAAAAGGTGTATGGGGGTCCGGGTAGTGCCCTGGGGGACAGGAAACAAGGACAAAAAGTAAAAAAAAAAACAGTTTTTAAAGGAACAGTGAGTTTTCCATGAAATAAAGGTTAAAAATAAAAATGAAAAATTCCTTCAAATATCGTGCCTAGGAGGTCCCCATAACCTGCTCGTGAAGTGGCGGATTTGTAGGATGTTTAGAAACATTTAAAAACAAAAAAATTACATTTCAAATGACGGTAAATGTTTTTCCTTTAATCTATTCATAAACAACTGCTTGGGGCGGCAGCCTGTATAAAAAGAAGAGACATTTTAGGACACGCGGAACAAGTTTAGTGATTTTTTGGCTAAATTATGGTGTAACTTATGCAGGCTTTGGATGAAAGTAACAATAGGTGCTTTAAAATTGGGCCTTTAGTGTCGGCAACAGTGCTGTCACACCATAACCCCTCTGTGGTATTTTGGAAGAGTGCAGGGTTGGACCCTGCGGTTCAATATTAAAATTATATGAATCTGGTATAGGCGTCAGTGGCAGTGCACACAAATATTGTGCCTTTGGTGGCAGCAAGTGCCTTCACACCGTAACCCCTTTGTGGTATTGTGGAGGAGTGCAGGGTTGGACCCTGCGGTCAAATATTAAAATGATATGAATCTGGTATAGGCGTCAGTGGCAGTGCACCCAAATATTTTACCTTTGGTGGCATTGATAGGCAGATGCGCAATAGAGAATTTAATTTGTGGCTTCGGGAATGGTGTCGAGAGCAAGGATTTGGCTTTGTGTCCCATGATAGCTCTAATTGGAGCAGAAAGGAACTGTATAAAAAAGATGGTTTGCATCTTACTCATAGGGGAACATATGTTCTCAGTGAGAAGTTCAAAGGTTTCACAAAGAAATATTTAAACTAGGAGGGGGGGACAAAAGGGTAAAAAACAATCTGCCTGATTGTCCCCCAAAACTAAATTGGAGGGTGCAAGCAACATGCGGGGAAAAAAATGACAAGCTCAGAGTCGTGTCTATAAATGCTCGCAGTTTAGTCAATAAAATCAATGAACTGGAGGCAATGATGGCAGCTGAAAAAGTAGATTTAGTTGCGGTTACTGAGACATGGTTCAGTGAGAAAAATAACTGGGACATAACAATACCGGGGTACTCTTTATATAGAAAAGACAGAGAAGGTAGGAAAGGAGGAGGAGTGGCCCTGTATGTGAAAAACAACATAAAAACGAACCAAATAAAAGTGAGCGAGGTGAACATAGAGTCAGTTTGGGTTACGCTAACATTTGGCAATCATACAGTAGCTCGTGTAGGTGTGATCTATAGACCCCCTGGACAAGTAGAAGAGCTAGATAATCTGCTGCTTGAGGAAATAGCCAAAATGGCAATGAAGGGGGAAGTTATTATCATGGGGGACTTTAATCTTCCTGATGTGAACTGGAAAACAAAAACAGCTGGGTGCACCAGGAGTACAAATATTCTAAACTCCCTACTGGGATTATCTCTAACACAAGTAGTTGAGGAGCCGACCCGTAAAGAGGCCATATTGGATTTAATACTCACAAATGGAGGTTTGGTATCGGACGTTGTTGTAGGTGAAAATTTGGGATCTAGTGATCACCAGTCAGTATGGTTTAATATAAGAACAGGGATGGAGCCGCACCACACAAAAACAAAAGTTTTAGACTTTAAAAAAACAGATTTTTCTAAAATGAGATTTTGTGTGAAGGAGTCATTATCAGACTGGAGGAGTTTAAAGGGAGTCCAGGAGAAATGGGATTATTTAAAGGAAGCATTATTGAAGGCCACAGGCAATTGCATTCGACTTGTTAGCAAAAACAAAAATGGGAAGAAATCACTGTGGTACTCTGCAGAAGTGGCCAAAATAGTGAAGAACAAAAAGACAGCATTCAATAATTATAAAACAACTCAGAGTGAAGAAGATAGGCAAACCTATAAGATTAGGCAGAAAGAGGCAAAGCAATTTATAAGAGCTTCCAAAGCACACGCAGAAGAGAAAATAGCTCAGTCAGTAAAAAAGGGGGACAAAACATTTTTTAGATACATAAACAAGAAAAGAAAAGTAAAACAAGGATTAGTTAGATTAAAAACAAAGGAAGGTATGTAGAAGAGGATAAAAGTCTCGCTGACTGCCTCAATGAATATTTTTGTTCAGTCTTTGCAGAAGAAAAGGAAGGAAAGGGACCTCGGTTAGGAGGAAACACTAACGAGACAATTACATATCAGTTTACAGAGGAGGAGGTTCTACAGCAGCTGTCTAAAGTAAAGACAAATAAGTCAATGGGGCCTGATGGGATCCACCCTAAATTATTAAAAGAGCTCAGTGATGTAATAGCAAAACCGTTAACAGATTTATTTAACCAATCCTTGCTAATGGGAGTCGTCCCAGAAGACTGGAAATTAGCAAATGTTGTGCCCATTCACAAGAAGGGTAGTAGGGAGGAATCTGGGAACTATAGGCCAGTTAGTCTTACGTCAGTAGTGGGGAAATTAATGGAAACCATGTTAAAGGAAAGGATTGTTGAACATCTAAAAACACATAGATTACAGGATCAGAAACAACATGGGTTTACCTCAGGGAGATCATGCCAAACTAATCTTATTGATTTTTTTGATTGGGTAACAAAAATAATAGACACAGGTGGTGCAGTAGACATTGCTTATTTAGATTTCAGTAAGGCTTTTGATACTGTTCCGCATAGAAGGCTTAGCAATAAATTGCAATCTTTGATCTTGGATTCCAATATTGTTGAATGGATTAGGCAGTGGCTGAGTGACAGGCAACAGAGGGTTGTGGTAAATGGAGTTTATTCGGCGCAAGGTCTTGTTACCAGTGGGGTACCTCAGGGGTCAGTACTTGGACCCATTCTATTTAATATTTTTATTAGTGATATTGCAGAAGGTATTAATGGAAAAGTATGTCTTTTTGCTGATGACACAAAGATTTGAAACAGGGTTGACGTTCCTGGAGGGATCAGCCAAATGACAAATGATTTAGGTAAACTAATAAAATGGTCGGAGCTGTGGCAATTGAGTTTTAACGTGGATAAGTGCAAGATAATGCACCTGGGACGTAAAAACCCAAGGGCTGAATATAGAATATTTGATACAGTCCTAACCTCAACATCTGAGGAAAGGGATTTAGGGGTTATTATTTCAGAGGATCTAAAGGTAAGTAGTCAATGTAATAGAGCAGCAGGAAATACTAGCAGAATGCTTGGTTGTGTAGGGAGAGGTATTAGCAGTAGGAAAAGGGAAGTGCTCATGCCACTGTACAGAGCACTGGTGAGACCTCACTTGGAGTACTGTGTGCAGTACTGGAGACCGTATCTCCAGAAGGATATAGACATCTTAGAGAGAGTTCAGAGAAGGGCTACTAAAATGGTGTATGGCTTGAAGGAGAAAAGTTACCAGGAAAGGCTTAATGATCTTAACATGTACAGCTTGGAAAAAAGACGAGACAGAGGAGATATGATAGAAACATTTAAATACGTAAAGGGAATCCACAAGGTAGAGGAAGGGAGTATATTTAAAAGGAAACAAAGTAGCAAAACAAGAGGACATAGTCTTAGATTAGAGGGGCAAAGGTTTAAAAGTAACATCAGAAAGCATTATTTTACTGAGAGGGTGGTGTTTACATGGAACAGTCTTCCAGTTGAAGTGGTAGAGGCCAAAACAGTAATTGAATTTAAGCAGGCATGGGATAGGCATAAGGCTATCCTAAACAAAAGATAAATCCAGGTAAAGTATCCATGTAATTGGGCAGACTAGATGGGCCGAAAGGTTCTTATCTGCTGACATTTTTCTATGTTTCTATGTTTCTATGTTTCACACCTTTGGGGTATTGTGGAAGAGTGCAGTGGCGGAGGTTTTGGGAATGCAGAAGAGATCCCCAATCTATTCAGTAACCTCAGCATCAGGGGATTGATAGCTGCTGATCCAGGACTGATTCATTTTTATAAATGTCAGCCGGTCTACAGAGTCGGTGGACAGACGCACTCTTTTGACTGTGACAAAACCCTCCAGCGGCACTGAACGTCCTTTCAGAAAGCACGCTGGATGAAGGGCAATCTATTCATAAACAACTGCTTGGGGCGGCAGCCTGTATGAAAAGAAGAGACATTTTAGGACACGCGGAACAAGTTTAGTGATTTTTTTGGCAAAATTATGGTGTAACTTATGCAGGCTTTGGATGAAAGTAACAATAGGTGCTTTAAAATTGGGCCTTTAGTGTCGGCAACAGTGCTGTCACACCGTAACCCCTCTGTGGTATTTTGGAAGAGTGCAGGGTTGGACCCTGCGGTTCAATATTAAAATTATATGAATCTGGTATAGGCGTCAGTGGCAGTGCACACAAATATTGTGCCTTTGGTGGCAGCAAGTGCCTTCACACCGTAACCCCTTTGTGGTATTGTGGAGGAGTGCAGGGTTGGACCCTGCGGTCAAATATTAAAATGATATGAATCTGGTATAGGCGTCAGTGGCAGTGCACCCAAATATTTTACCTTTGGTGGCATTGATAGGCAGATGCGCAATAGAGAATTTAATTTGTGGCTTCGGAATGGTGTCGAGAGCAAGGATTTGGCTTTGTGTCCCATGATAGCTCTAATTGGAGCAGAAAGGAACTGTATAAAAAAGATGGTTTGCATCTTACTCATAGGGGAACATATGTTCTCAGTGAGAAGTTCAAAGGTTTCGCAAAGAAATATTTAAACTAGGAGGGGGGACAAAAGGGTAAAAAACAATCTGCCTGATTGTCCCCCAAAACTAAATCGGAGGGTGCAAGCAACATGCGGGGAAAAAAATGTCAAGCTCAGAGTCGTGTCTATAAATGCTCGCAGTTTAGTCAATAAAATCAATGAACTGGAGGCAATGATGGCAGCTGAAAAAGTAGATTTAGTTGTGGTTACTGAGACATGGTTCAGTGAGAAAAATAACTGGGACATAACAATACCGGGGTACTCTTTATATAGAAAAGACAGAGAAGGTAGGAAAGGAGGAGGAGTGGCCCTGTATGTGAAAAACAACATAAAAACGAACCAAATAAAAGTGAGCGAGGTGAACATAGAGTCAGTTTGGGTTACGCTAACATTTGGCAATCATACAGTAGCTCGTGTAGGTGTGATCTGTAGACCCCCTGGACAAGTAGAAGAGCTAGATAATCTGCTGCTTGAGGAAATAGCCAAAATGGCAATGAAGGGGGAAGTTATTATCATGGGGGACTTTAATCTTCCTGATGTGACCTGGAAAACCAAAACAGCTGGGTGCACCAGGAGTACAAATATTCTAAACTCCCTACTGGGATTATCTCTAACACAAGTAGTTGAGGAGCCGACCCGTAAAGAGGCCATATTGGATTTAATACTCACAAATGGAGGTTTGGTATCGGACGTTGTTGTAGGTGAAAATTTGGGATCTAGTGATCACCAGTCAGTATGGTTTAATATAAGAACAGGGATGGAGCCGCACCACACAAAAACAAAAGTTTTAGACTTTAAAAAAACAGATTTTTCTAAAATGAGATTTTGTGTGAAGGAGTCATTATCAGACTGGAGGAGTTTAAAGGGAGTCCAGGAGAAATGGGATTATTTAAAGGAAGCATTACTGAAGGCCACAGGCAATTGCATTCGACTTGTTAGCAAAAACAAAAAAGGGAAGAAACCACTGTGGTACTCTGCAGAAGTGGCCAAAATAGTGAAGAACAAAAAGACAGCATTCAATAATTATAAAACAACTCAGAGTGAAGAAGATAGGCAAACCTATAAGATTAGGCAGAAAGAGGCAAAGCAATTTATAAGAGCTTCCAAAGCACACGCAGAAGAGAAAATAGCTCAGTCAGTAAAAAAGGGGGACAAAACATTTTTTAGATACATAAACAAGAAAAGAAAAGTAAAACAAGGATTAGTTAGATTAAAAACAAAGGAAGGAAGGTATGTAGAAGAGGATAAAAGTCTCGCTGACTGCCTCAATGAATATTTTTGTTCAGTCTTTGCAGAAGAAAAGGAAGGAAAGGGACCTCAGTTAGGAGGAAACACTAATGAGACAATTACATATCAGTTTACAGAGGAGGAGGTTCTACAGCAGCTGTCTAAAGTAAAGACATATAAGTCAATGGGGCCTGATGGGATCCACCCTAAATTATTAAAAGAGCTCAGTGATGTAATAGCAAAACCGTTAACAGATTTATTTAACCAATCCTTGCTAACGGGAGTCGTCCCAGAAGACTGGAAATTAGCAAATGTTGTGCCCATTCACAAGAAGGGTAGTAGGGAGGAATCTGGGAACTATAGGCTAGTTAGTTTTACGTCAGTAGTGGGGAAATTAATGGAAACCATGTTAAAGGAAAGGATTGTTGAACATCTAAAAACACATAGATTACAGGATCAGAAACAACATGGGTTTACCTCAGGGAGATCATGCCAAACTAATCTTATTGATTTTTTTGATTGGGTAACAAAAATAATAGACACAGGTGGTGCAGTAGACATTGCTTATTTAGATTTCAGTAAGGCTTTTGATACTGTTCCGCATAGAAGGCTTATCAATAAATTGCAATCTTTGATCTTGGATTCCAATATTGTTGAATGGATTAGGCAGTGGCTGAGTGACAGGCAACAGAGGGTTGTGGTAAATGGAGTTTATTCGGCGCAAGGTCTTGTTACCAGTGGGGTACCTCAGGGGTCAGTACTTGGACCCATTCTATTTAATATTTTTATTAGTGATATTGCAGAAGGTATTAGTGGAAAAGTATGTCTTTTTGCTGATGACACAAAGATTTGCAACAGGGTTGACGTTCCTGGAGGGATCAGCCAAATGACAAATGATTTAGGTAAACTAATAAAATGGTCGGAGCTGTGGCAATTGAGTTTTAACGTGGATAAGTGCAAGATAATGCACCTGGGACGTAAAAACCCAAGGGCTGAATATAGAATATTTGATACAGTCCTAACCTCAACATCTGAGGAAAGGGATTTAGGGGTTATTATTTCAGAGGATCTAAAGGTAAGTAGTCAATGTAATAGAGCAGCAGGAAATGCTAGCAGAATGCTTGGTTGTGTAGGGAGAGGTATTAGCAGTAGGAAAAGGGAAGTGCTCATGCCACTGTACAGAGCACTGGTGAGACCTCACTTGGAGTACTGTGTGCAGTACTGGAGACCGTATCTCCAGAAGGATATAGACATCGTAGAGAGAGTTCAGAGAAGGGCTACTAAAATGGTGTATGGCTTGAAGGAGAAAAGTTACCAGGAAAGGCTTAATGATCTTAACATGTACAGCTTGGAAAAAAGACGAGACAGAGGAGATATGATAGAAACATTTAAATACGTAAAGGGAATCCACAAGGTAGAGGAAGGGAGTATATTTAAAAGGAAACAAAGTAGCAAAACAAGAGGACATAGTCTTAGATTAGAGGGGCAAAGGTTTAAAAGTAACATCAGAAAGCATTATTTTACTGAGAGGGTGGTGGATACATGGAACAGTCTTCCAGTTGAAGTGGTAGAGGCCAAAACAGTAATTGAATTTAAGCAGGCATGGGATAGGCATAAGGCTATCCTAAACAAAAGATAAATCCAGGTAAAGTATCCATGTAATTGGGCAGACTAGATGGGCCGAAAGGTTCTTATCTGCCGACATTTTTCTATGTTTCTATGTTTCACACCTTTGGGGTATTGTGGAAGAGTGCAGTGGTGGAGGTTTTGGGAATGCAGAAGAGATCCCCGATCTATTCAGTAACCTCAGCATCAGGGGATTGATAGCTGCTGATCCAGGACTGATTCATTTTTATAAATGTCAGCCGGTCTACAGAGTCGGTGGACAGACGCACTCTTTTGACTGTGACAAAACCTCCAGCGGCACTGAACGTCCTTTCAGAAAGCACGCTGGATGAAGGGCAACCTAGTAGCTGCATAGCATATTGGCTAAGTTCTGGCCAGTGATCCAACCTCAACACCCAGTAAGCCAGTGGATCATCTGCTGTAAAGGTATCCAGGTCTGCCCTTGCGCCTAGGTAGTCCTGCACCATACGGTGAAGACGCTGGCAGTGGGCGCCTACATTTGACGTCCCTGGGTGTCGTAGACTAAAAAAATTTAAAAAGGCATCGATCAAGCGGCCCCGGCCTTCACCGCTCTTCCTCTGATTATCCGCAGCCTCAGAAGCACCTGTGGCATCACTTGGTAACCTACCAGTGCCTGGAAAGGTGTTACACAAGTGTTGCTTTAGGGTAAGGTCAGACTAACGCAGACAAAAAAGCGCATCGTATGACTGCTATCGCGTATTCCGTGAAAAAATGCGTCCATTCGTTCGAACGCACTTTTTCACAGACAACGCAAAAAATGCGTTAGTCTGACCCTAGCCTTAGAGCGTCCTCAAGTGGTTTCATCCTGTGCTTCCTCTGTGCGGGCAGGATGAGCTCTGCAACTTTACCCTTGTATCGTGGATCAAGAAGGCTTGCCAACCAGTAATGGTCCCTCTCCTTGATAGCACAAATCCTGGGGTCCTTTAGCAGGCTTTGCAGGATAAGGGAGCCCATGCAGTGTAGGTTGGAGGTGGCATTAGCTTCCGAGTCTTCCTGGTCAATGAGGATGACCCCATCGTGCACTTCGTCTTCCCAGCCACGTACTAGTCCTTTGGCTTCTGGGCACACAAAACCCTCCCTTGAGGAATCCCCACCTTCAATGCCCCCACTACTTAAATATTCCTCCTCCTCCTCATCTTCCTCCTGTCTGATCTGAGGACCCGCAGGAATGCTGTCTGTGTAAAGACTGGGGCCTTGAGAGCTAGGGAAGGCCTCCTCTTCCTCCCGCTGCTCTGCCTCTAGTGCCACATCTATAATTCCCTGCAGAGTGCGCTCCAGCAGGAACACTAAAGAAATTGTGTCACTGATGCATGCACTGTCCCTGATCACCAACTTCGTTGCCTCCTCAAATGGTGACAGTACAGTGCATGCATCCTTGATCATCAGCCACTGCGGGGGAAAAAAAAAGTTGACCTGAACCTGTCCTTGTGCCATACTCACACAGGTACTCATTGATGGCCCTCTGCTGCTTGTGCAGATGCTGCAGCATTGCTAATGTCGCGTTCTACCTGGTGGGCATGTCACAGATCAGACGGTTTGTGGGAAGGTGGAATTCTCTTTGAATTTCTGCCAGGCGAACACTTGCTGGGAATGACCGCCTGAAGTGGCTGCAGACTTTTCTGGCCTGACTGAGAAGCTCTGCCAGCCCTGGGTACCTGGTTAGGAAACGCTGTACCACCAGATTTAGGACGTGTGCTAGGCATGGTACATGTCTCAACTTACTCTGGCGGAGAGAAGGTTGCTGCTATTATCACAGACGACCATTCCCAGCTAAAGCTGGCGTGGTGTTAACCATCTCTGTACATGCCCCTGCAGAGCTGACAGAATTTCTGGCCTGGTGTGGCTCCTGTCCCCTAAACAAACCAGCTCAAGCACAGTATGGCATCTTTTTGCTTGAGCCATTGCGTAGCCCATGCCACGCGTCAGTTCAACTGCCACTTCGCCAGAGACAGAGAAGGAGGAGGAGGAAGAGGTGGTGGAGCAGACAGACCTCATACAAGCCACTTTCTGGAGGCGTGGTGGATGAACAAGCTCCAGCACAGAGCCCTGTCTTGGATCCCTCCCAGATGCAATCAGAGTTACCCAGTGTGCCGTGAAGGAAATGTAATGGCCCTGTCCATGCTTGCTGGACCACATGTCTAAAGTCATGTGCACATTGCTGCTGATTGCTTTTCCCAATGACTCCATAACATTGTGTTCCACGTGCTGGTATTGTGCTGGAATGGCCTTCAGTGAAAAGAAATGGCGTTTTGGAACCTGCCACTGTGGTACAGCACATTCAGCAAATTCACAGAAGGAAGCAGAGTCCACCAGCTGGAAAGGCAGCAGCTGTAATGCGAGTAATTTTGCTAAACTGGCATTTAGACGCTGTGCTTGGGGATGGTTGGGACTATATTTTTTCTTACGCTGCAGCAGCTGGGGCAACCTAATCTGACTGCATAAATCTTCAGCTGATGGGATGCTGTCACATTCTGAGGAAGGACCTGGTACACCCATTACTGTAGCATCATCCCTGTCAGTGGAGGTTGTAGCAGGCAATGACATGGCAGGACATATAGTGGGGGTAGAGACAGATGAGGAGGAGGAGGACCTATGCAAAGTGTTGTTCCAACGGGATGCGTGGCAGGTGGTCATATGTCGCCTCAAGCACGTGGTACTCAAGTGTGGGATGTCTTTCCCACGCTTGATCCTCATCTGACATAGGTTACAAATGGCAATGGTGCGGTCTGCTGCACATTTCTTAAAGCACTCCCAGACAGCAGACTTCCTGTACATGTGCTTTGAGACAACAGCGTTCTGCACCTAAGCAGCTGTGACTTCTGATGCCTTGGACTGGCTACGGTTGATCATAGAGGACATTGTGCGTTGTGTTTGTTGTGCCTCCTCCTCCTTTTCACTTGACTCCTCCATTCGATCAGGCACCCAGGTGGAGTCAGTGACCTCATCATCGTCATCACCCCCTATGTCCTCGTCACTGGAGCCAACCTCGCAATATGCTGCAGCTGCTGGGGGAACATGAGTGCCAGTTATTTGTGTGTCACTGGCACCCCGTTCCTCTAGGTTGATTATACTCCCTTCCTCAACCTCAGAGATTGAATCAGAGCACTGTAGTTGCTGCGCATCCTCAAGCAGCATGTCACTGTCATTGTAGTCAAACAATTCAGTTGACTCCTCAGTGTATGTTGGTGAGGCTACGGCAGGAGTAGCTTTGGACATGGAGGCTGCATTAGATGTTTTGGCAGCTGAGGTGGACTGTAAACCACTACAAGCCTGGCTGGCAGAGGACTCGGAGGATGAGGATGGCCTGGTTAGCCAATCCACCAACTCTTCTGTATGTTGCTGCTGCTTAAGACGGCCAGCACCAGTTAGAAAAGACAAGCGTGCCCCTGCAGAGGATGCACCACGTCCACGACGACCAGAGGCACAGCCTCCCGACACAGAGGCTGCTTGCCCTCTTATATGTGTCTGGGAACGTCTGCCTGTCCTTTTTGGTCTTTCTGACATGGTGAGTGATATATAGATTAAAGATATGCAGAACTCTGATTCAACTCTGTTATAAAAATTGGAGATATGCAGAACTCTGATTCAACTGTGTTATCTAGATTAAAGATTACCAGAACTCTGGTATAACTCAGTGAGACACCCTGATAGCTGGCAGCCAGTGACAATTCACAGATTACAATTCCCAGATATCTGCTACAAGTCTGTGAGACCCCCTGATGGGTGGCAGTGACAAGACACAGATTACAATTCCCAGGAACCTCCTAGAAATCAGTGAGACCCCCTGATGGGTGGCAGTGACAAGACACAGATTACAATTCCCAGATATCTGCTAGAAGTAAGACCCCCCCAAATAGCTGCTGGCAGTGAGAACACACAGATTACAACAATTCCCAGATATTTTGTATAAGTGAGACCCCCACAATAGCTGCTGGCAGTGAGAACACACAGATTACAACAATTCCCAGATATCTTGTAGAAGTGAGACCCCCCACAATAGCTGCTGGCAGTGAGAACACACAGATTACAACAATTCCCATATATCTTGTAGAAGTGAGACCCCCACAATAGCTGCTGGCAGTGAGAACACACACTAACAAAACAATCTCCTCTCAAAAAACACGTGCTGGGGGTTGTGTGAAGCCTTATATAGTGTGCTGCGTGATTTAGCTCTGTGAGCCCATGATTGGGCAAAATTTGCCCAATCAGGACTCTAAGCCGTGATTGCATAGGCGTCTCTAAAGGGGGCAAGGGGGGGCAATTGCCCCCCTAGGTTATTCCTTGCCCCCCATGTGCCCCCCACCAGAAATCAGCATCCAGCTTCCCACAATCTTCGGACCGCAGTATCTCCGTTCCTGTGCATCGTATATGGACGTTCTATGTGTCATTGGAAAGGGCAGATTCTGGCCTTTCCAATGATATCCAAAATGACCATATTCAGTTTAAAGGAAAAGTCATAAAACATTAAATAAAAATGTGCACTTAAACGTAAACATTTTCACAGGGTTGAAATGGCTCAGCAGTCAAGTGGTTAATGTTCAGACTATACATTACATTGTGTATTATGTTGGTTTTAGTTATAAATTAAGGGTTAATGGGTAGGCTTCATCCCTCACAGTATACATTTTATTTTTTCCTTGATTAATGGCATTTTAGGGGTTAATGGGTTGGCTACATGCCTCACGGTGTATTCATTTCATGTTTTCCCTTGATCAATTGCATATTAGGGGTTATCGGGTATGCTAAATGCCACATTGTTAATTTTATTGTATTTCCCTGGGTTTAAGGCATTGAAAGGAATGCAGCACTGGTGTCCTCATAGCCCCATACACCATAGTAATGTATCTGGTCAGCAATGTCATTGCAGTTGGCTCTATTATAAATGTATCCTTTATCCACATATATCCTAATTCTAATATATTGCCTAATTTTAAACATTTTATGCTGGAGGTTATTCATAGTAGGTAAGTGGTTGATTATTAGGGTGACTGTGTGGACCATGTTTAAAGGGACACATGAATAAGTCTTGCCCTGAAACATGTATTATTTATATGCTGCAGCAGGGAAATTTGTGTCACTCACCTGGCCTTCCTTTTGGATCTATTAAATGCAGTGTAAGGATTCTACAAGCTGTTGGGTGGCATTTATCATGCAATGCCCATCAGCCTTAATATATGTGTGCATCAAAACATGGATGATACGACCACCGAGGAGGATTTTAATAATGCAGCGGTGAGAGGTTATTCACTGGATGTGTTCATATTCAAGCTTGTGAGGGCAGGGGATAGGTAGGGCCCGGCACTCTGCACTGGAAAAAAAACAGTTCTATCCTGTACACAACCGCATTAGTTTCCCTAGCGTGCACTAAGCGACCTTGTTCATGGACTACCGCGGACAAGGTGATCTGTTAGTAGGTCCTCAGGCACTACGTTTTAGCGACTCGCACTAAATTTTTCCTTTAGTGATGGTGTTTTAGTTCACACCAGGTGATAGGGCCCTTAGTTTTATACAGTGGTATGATTTAGTGGTGAAAATTATTAGTGCCCCCCCCCCCAGTTTTGACTGCGGTATCCTATGTGCCCCTCCAAAATATTGTTCCTAGAGTCGCCACTGCGTGATTGGCATAGTCTTGCACCTGTCTTGCACCTGACCTATGGTCAGGTGCAAGGCTGTAGCCAATTACAAGCTTAAGGCCAGTGGAAAAGTGCATTGTGGTCCATGATGGTGCATTGTGGGCGAACATGCGGCGAACACGCGGAAATGTTCGGAGTTTGCGAACAGCCGAACGGCCAATGTTCGATGCGAACTCCGAACAGATCGAACCGAACAGCTCATCCCTAGTGGTAACATGATGCACAGTGCTGTACAAAAAGTAGGACAAAAAGACAATATTCAGCTAAAAGTGACCAAGAAGCATTTTTCATGAGCAATTGAAAATTTTCGACTGCTCCCGAATTGGACCGGTTTTGGAAGCTATATTTTTAGGGTTAGGGTAATAATTTAATAGGCTTTACATTTAAGGTTAGGGTTTGCAATTAGAAATAGCTTATAATATTTGTGCTAGTTTTAAGGCTAGGAGTAGAGTTACATTTAGGGTTAGGACTAACAATATCCCTAACATTCTGCTCTATTTTTGGATAATTTTTAGGGAACAGATTCTGCTTCTTTTCAACACAAGCCTTTTTTTATGGACAGATTTAGAGCACTCCAATTGAGGAGTAAGCATAAATGTGAGTGCTCCTGAAAACATTCCAAAAATGAATCAAGGCATCATTTTTGGAAGAGCCCAAATTGGAATATCTTTTTTTACCACGGCATAATTTTTTAGCCATTCATGCATAAGAGTTCCAAGTTAAGTGCACTCGATAGTATGAATATGTTCAATTTCTCCCCAATGGGATATATCGTCCAACTTTGTCCTCAAAAATAAAAAGAGAGCTCATGGTGCAGATGGTACCAGATTATGATGCATATTCAAGGTATACCCGGCCGACTCAGTATTATACACCTCAGGGTTATTAACAGCCACCCAACAGTCCTTTTGGGTCTTCAATGGCATATTGAATCTTCAATAAAGAATAAACAACATAGTGCGAACTTCACAAGCAAATATTGTCAAAAGAAGATGGAAACACTCACACAGAGTTGGACCTGTCTGAGTCCCCGGTAGATACTTCTGAAGGTTGTTTTCACATAGGTAAACCTCCCTGAAAAAAACAATTCCACATGGATTCAGCACATCAGCGATGAGTAGTGGTAAAAAGACGTATTTATTACAAATAAAATTCATTAAATCAAATAAAAATGCCAAAAACGCGTTTCACCTTGGATGAACAATCCTTATGGATTCCTCAGTTGGCTTCCTAACATCTACTGATGACTTCCTCTATATATCTATAGTATATCCACTATAATTCATATACCAATATCCATATATCCATACCAATCGCCGAATCATAAAAAAGCAGGAACGATTTACCGCCCATCCGATAGGTCCTTACATGCTCCTAAAAATTATTCTATTTTAATTTTTTAGCCATTCATGCATAAGAGTTCCAAGTTAAGTGCACTCGATAGTATGAATATGTTCAATTTCTCCCCAATGGGATATATCGTCCAACTTTGTCCTCAAAAATAAAAAGAGAGCTCATGGTACCAGATTATGATGCATATTCAAGGTATACCCGGCCGACTCAGTATTATACACCTCAGGGTTATTAACAGCCACCCAACAGTCCTTTTGGGTCTTCAATGGTATGTGAGTTTAAGATTCAATAATCTTCAATAAAGAATAAACAACATAGTGCGAACTTCACAAGCAAATATTGTCAAAAGAAGATGGAAACACTCACACAGAGTTGGACCTGTCTGAGTCCCCGGTAGATACTTCTGAAGGTTGTTTTCACATAGGTAAACTTCCCTGAAAAAAACAATTCCACATGGATTCAGCACATCAGCGATGAGTAGTGGTAAAAAAACGTATTTATTACAAATAAAATTCATAAAATCAAATAAAAATGCCAAAAACACGTTTCACCTTGGATGAACAATCCTTATGGATTCCTCAGTTGGCTTCCTAACATCTACTGATGACTTCCTCTATATATCTATAGTATATCCACTATAATTCATATACCAATATCCATATATCCATACCAATCGCCGAATCATAAAAAAGCAGGAACGATTTACCGCCCATCCGATAGGTCCTTACATGCTCCTAAAAATTTTTTATTTTTTTATTTTTTAGCCATTGTTTGCTCTTGCATCTTGGCGGTGGTGCCCTTACTATTGTAATCCAGTTGAATTTTGGAAGGGATGGAGTTCCATAGATAGGGTGCAGCTTGAAAAAAGTCCTGAAGTTGAGACTTGGCCAGAGTTTCAGGAGGAAATGATAATACAACCTGAATTCTGAAAAAGTTGGTACAGTATGGAAAATGCTAAGTAACAAGTAAAAAGAGTCAAAGTTGCTGTCATCAGATTTGAACAAAGTGTATATTTTCAAAAATACATTAAATTCACAAAGTATAACATCAAATAATGTGTTAATAATGTGTTTTCAATATAGTAGAGGGTGAATTGAGTTTTCAATTGACTCTTTTTTGTCTTTTTTCCATACTGTTCCTACTTGTTCCGGAACTGGGTTTGTATCAAGTCACTGGTAGAGCAAAGTGACTGGGATGGAACATACCTGCTAATAAGGGACGAGATGTAGGAAGGGGCACGGTTGTGGAGAGCTTTGTAAGTGAGGACCTGGATTTTGAATCCTAACAGTTGTGGCTACTTTGGACTCCCATATGTTTCAGTACTGCATATTCTATGATGCACAGCATTCCTGAATGTGACACCTAGTTATGAAAGGGTGCCAAGGTTTGGTACTGTTATATGCAATGGAGATTGCGTGCAGCCTTGAGTGAGCATCATGATATGTATGATTTAATGTTCCACACAAAAAAATGTAATTGTCCAAGCTCTCTGGAGCACACTGGTGAGTGCCCAATGTGCAGAAATATGTTAAAGATAAATAATAATTACACAATGGCTCTAGTTGACACGCAACCCAAGAACTGTTAAATTATAATTTCACATAAAATGGCACTTGACTCTGCTTTGAGAAATAGTGACACCCGCTTAAGGCACAGGGGACACGCGATGGCACAGTGCCAGGAGACTGAATTGTATTTTGCAGAAAAGGCACAATGGCAATCAGTGACACAGGCAGGAAACAGAATGGGGCTCAGCCATTTGAGAAAGAGAGCCAACAATTAGGGCATGCAATGCAAGGTCAAGGCCGGGCAAAGCAGGCTCGGGGTCAGGAGGGAAGAAGAAATGCCCAGACTTATTCTTTAATTCATAAAAATATTTATTTTTCTTGCTAAGTCTACTTTTCTAATGTGTCATGAAAACAAATAACATTTTGAGTATCTGCCTGGTTATTGTTAAAGTTAGACAAAAAAAATCTATCTAAAATATAGTAAAAAATATGGGCCCTGTTCTAGTGTTGCTGTTAAGCACAATGCTCAAGCTGTTCAGTAATTTTTTTAATAGCTTATTACATCCGAGACGCAAGTTCAGCTTGCGTCTCGATTGTACTGTATGGTTTCAGTACATTAGCGTCTCCTATACCAGTGTTTCCCAAACCTGTCCTTGGGACCCTCATCCAGGCCAGATTTTGCAGGTCACCTTGGGGAAATGCAGACTGAATCCTGCAATCACTGAACAACAAATCATATCACCTGTGCTTTAGATATCTGCAAAATCCCTGAAATTTCCATTCAGATTTCAATCATTAACAGTGTGTAAATTTTTTTTCACATTTTATCATCCAAACCTTTGTGGCTATATATTTTATAGGGAATTCTTGTTAAAGAAATTGAAATGGGAACCTGTTACTGCATTATACTGAGAAAATACACAATATTACCCAAAACAGAAAAAAAAAAAAAGTGCTTTGGAGGATGGTGTTTTATGAATAATGTAACTATGTATAAAATACTGAACTTGCTCCCGGCGTGGGAAATGGAGTAATGGCAGTGGTACTGCTCATTTTATACGTGACAAATGGACAATGCCATCGCTTTTGAACTAAAAATAAATTAATAAAAGATTTTTTTTTCTTTTAGATCTTACATGGTCATGTTTGGTATCAATGGAAAGGCCAGACTCTGACCTTGCGCGGTGTAAAGATTAGTGACGCAGGGATCCAAAGTCCCCCCAGTACTACCTGGCTGCAGTGTGACGGTGTAGGTTTTTGATGGAACAATGCGTAATAACGGATTGTGCCATCGCTTCCACACTTGTTGGTGAACTCAGAAATTAGATGGTGAGTTAGTGCAGCATCATTGTTCACTTTATAAATTAAAAGTGAACCATATTGCAGTGTTAGAAAGAGAAAGAAAAAATTTAATATTTAATATTGTATTTTTATTGTTGCATAAAACCTGGTCATATCCTTTCGCTGGGCCTTTTATGAGGCATTGGCCTGGAGCTGCTGCTTCAATAGCCCCTATGTTAATCCTGCCCTGAGCAGAATACTGGGAACAAATAGTTCCCAGTGTCTTTCACATAGTGTCCTATTAGGCTCCATGGAGTCCTTTAGTATTGGTTAGCATTTCCCATATATTCAGGTTACAATGGTTCGGTCAGAATACATCTGTTTATGGTGCGACATTAATGGATAAGGGCTTGCACCGAACTTTCCATTAGCGATACACTATTTATGACTGGAATGGAAGAGAGCCTAGGATATTTATAAAAAAGTATAGAGATCTACAAAGGGCAATAAACAAATGAAGAATCATAGCATTATACTGTTATGACAGTGGTAAAGCATGATATGCCCCTGCTAGAATCACACTCATAGGATTACAAATTATTATGCACATATAACGTTACCCCTCCTGTGGGTACTCTCATGAGGCCCAGGATATCGCCATGCGTAAATTCCTCCACCAAATTTCGTGTTGCCGCTGCTACCGCTCCAAAGATCGAGGGTTCGCTCACGGAGAGATATAGATCGAAATCAGGGTAAATGAATATAAAAGGGTTTATTAAAGAACATAAATCCAACGCGTTTCGTTGGCACTAGGCCAACTTCATCAGGGATAAAATACACACACAGCCCTCCTTCCTTTATAGTCCCTATCTTCAAAGGTAGTCCAATCCCTCTCCGGTTGTAATTTCCTCTCTCCGGCATGGGTACTTCCGGTTTCCGGTCTCGCGATGACTCATTTCCTGTTCTCGCCATCTTGGTGCAGGCATAGACTTACAGCGCTTCCTGTGCCATCTTTTTGTCCCGATTGTTGTCCCATGTGCTCCGGCCAGCCAATGTAATTGAAACAGGTATTCAGTCCCACATATGGCCCGCAATGGTATCGGGAGGACACATTAACACCCCAATACAACATAGATGGGAAGAGAAGGGCTCAATTACAAAAAATACCACTCCATAACTAAAAACTATATCTTATGCAATAAAAACAGTGAAAGAAAGAAAAAAAGAGAGAAAGAAAAACAGCGAAGGAAAGAAAAAAACATCCTATGGATCATATGCAATTGATAACATCTATTTCCAGATTAAGACCTCCTTCTGACCAAGTGTCCATTTCAAAAATCCATCTACTTTCTTTTTGGGCTAGAACTTTTATAAAATCCTCCCCTCTCCAATTGGGTTTAACTAATTCTATGCCACACCATTTAAAATTAGAGAGTGTGAATTGTGGACATTTGTTGCAATGATCTGCAACACTATGTTCTTTCTTATTTCGAATACTAGTCAAATGTTCCAATATTCTTATCTTAAGTTCCCTGGTGGTTCTTCCTACGTATTGTTGTCCACACCCACATTCAAGAAGGTACATCACCCCCTTGCTTCTGCAATTTATAAATTGCTTGATCTCGAAAACCTTTCCTGAAATGGTGCTGGTGATATTTGCATGGTGCGTCTGTGTGTATACAGGGGGAGGATTTTCCCTCATCTTGAAAGGAAGGAAACATGTGAATCACATTTGTGAGGGAAACATTGAGGGCTGATGGGAGATGGAAGAGAGATTAGGGGATATGGAGTGACACAAGCAGGAGACAGCAATGCAGGACTGGAGGGAATTGGTAGAAAGGATAGGCAAAAGAATAAATAAAAAATTAAGGAATGGTTTCAGCTCTGCATTCCCACATGGAAGTGCAATACAAATATCTCATCATCTTTACAGCTATGGGAACTACCGTTTATTCTCCAGTAAGTATCCCCACTTTGTAAATTGTAGAGTCTCCTGTTTTTTGAGGACAAATGGCATCCCCAGCTCTAGCCGGTAACCTACATAACCTTTTCCTTGTCTGGTTCATCTGCGAACAACTTCACTTTCCAACGGTAGACATTTATACAGCTGCTCAATGTTTGTGATGTCAGCTGTTCATCGTGACATCACCAGCTGCCTGTGTATATCACACTCATAGCACCATAGCTCCAAACATGTCTGAATAAGCAAACAGGGAAAATTGCTATAATGCCATGTACTAGGTGCTCCAACCTTAAACTGTCCCCATAGATTTGATGAGTTTTATAGATAAAGCATTACGTAAGGTAGAAATTGAGGGGGAAAAAGCATTATTTATTTATTTATTTTTTACCCCTAATATTCCTCTCTCTAAATTGCAGTTTGTCCAGTATTTTTGAGCTGGCTGCCTTCATGAGCTTCTATTGTGCAAGGTATGGCCGTATTTTCATATTTATACAAGCAAGGCCTGGATTGCTGGCAAACTTTAGCTTGTGATTGATTTTCCAGTAGGCTGTTTCCAAGTTCTTGGTTGTAAACTCTGGGTATATTCACTCCCGGACTTCGTAAGACTCCCTGAAGTGACACATGAGAGTTACCAGGGATTGAGTGGGGCTGGCAGAAGGTCACATTGGAACTGTTTGTGGTCTGTTAATGTTTGTAAGTGGGCTTGTGATGATTACTGAGCCTCTCAGAAACCCAGGAGTATAGGCCATACGTTTGCTTCAAATGCAGGAGATCCAACATGCAATTTTCATGTATTTAAGCCTTAAAGATGAAAACTCCACCAAAGATTCTGGTCTAGTCAATACATCACCAGTGTTTTTTTGGTGTTGAAGTTTAAAGGGGTTCTATAGGGATAAAACAGGAGAGAGGAATGGAGGGGTTAAACATGAACCCTTCCTGAATTTCCCCACACCCTCCCATTTTACCACTTTAGACATTGTTTTTAAACTCACTTGAATCCAGCAACGAGTCACCTCTAAGTCACTCCGGATGTGGCATGATGCTGACTGTTAGGTGTATAATGTCACATGACCACAGGGAACCTGGACCTTTGAGTAACCAGCTAATCCAAAGGCTTTCCATGCCAGTGCACTGAAAGTCATAGGCAAGACCCGGTTCTTGAAACTCTGCAGGAGATGAGATCAGTGGTCACTCATTGTCACCTTCAGGGTTTAGCTAAACCCCTGCATTCAAAATGAAAACGGATTGAAACGGAATGAAAACAAAACAGTATAAAACATATTGATTTCATTTTTACGGATCAATTTGTTAAACCATTTCACTTTGGCTGTGGTGCTGCATATGTTGTATTCAGCACCACAGCCCAGGACAGTGTCATGGTGCCATTCGGTGCGATTCGGCGGCAATGAAATTCCCCATAGACAAGGCTAATCTATTCAGAGAACAACGAACAGCACCGAAATGTCAGTGAAATGCCCTGATCTTTGGTGGCTCGTTCGACAGCTTTAAACAGGCAAATCCCATAGGTTGCAATGTAAAAAAATATTCCCCGCTTTTATTAACCACTTCCATGCGGAGGACGCGCTCAGCGCGTCCTCCACATGGCTCCCGCTGTGCGGAGGACGCGCTGAGCGTGTCCTCCCTTTGGGGCCAGCGTTCGGCCGGGTTCCGGCCGATCGCTGGCCCCCCCGGTGCGGGCTGACATCCTCGATGTCAGCCCAGCATCCGGAACCGCCGCCGATGAAATTAGGTGTCATCGCGGCAGCGCGATGACACCTAATTCAGGCCCCCGCATGTGCGGAGGAGGCGCCTGAAAGGGAGGGGGGGAGGTCCTTCGGACCTCTCTCCCTCCCGATCGGCGGCGTTGCGGGGGTTAACCCAGGCACCATTTGGAAGGGCACAGCCTGCCCTTCCAAATGGTGCCTGGCATTAACCCCTGGGGAGCTGGATCGCGAATCGGCGCTGAAAAGCGCCGGTTCGTGATCCTTTCCCGGAGCTGGCCGACATCTTGGATGTCGGCCAAGCCTCCGGGAACTCCCCCTGAGGACTGGCGTCATCGTGCATAGCACGATGACGCCAGTCCTAGAGTTAACCCCTAACTGCCACCAACGGTGGAGATAGGCAGTTCCAATGAACTCCCTATCTCCCGATCCGTGGCAGCTAGGGGTTAAGGTTTGGTATGGTTGGATCGGCCAGAGCATGGCCGTTCCAACGATACCAAACATTACTGTGAAAAAAGTTTTTTAAAAAAAATAAAAATTAAAATTAAAAATAAAAATATATTTAAAAAAAAATTATAAAAAAAAATTAAACATTTTTTTTTTCTTTTTTTTGGTTCGTTAATGCAGCAATATTGTTCCCATTTCAATTATAATGTGAACAATGATGCTGCACTAACGATTTTTGTATGCAGTGCGTTTGTTAAAAATCGTGTATTTTTCCCCCAAAAAAAATGTAACGAGACCCCATCTCTAATTTTTTTAACAAGCGCACCCCATACAAAATATAACCGCAATTGCTCGCATGTTAAAATGTGAAAAAAAACACTTTACACGTTGTAAATTATTGAAAATACATATTATATTGCATTTTTTGTTATAATATACAGACATGACATAACGTATACTTATAATAATGACATATTATGAATCTACCGAGTCTGACGGAAAGAACGATATATAATATGTCTGGATCATATCCTAAAATAAGCCTTCAAAACACGTTTAAACATGATGAGCAAAACCGGTAAAAATGACCTCAGCACAGAGGTGTGAAAAGCCTCAGCAGCGAAAGGGTTAAATATTTATTCAACTGTTTATACTTTTCACTTGCAGCAAAAAGTCTATATTTATTTTTTTAGGATCTATTAAGGTATTTTTTTGGGTTTTTATGCTGAAATTTTTGGATTCCTAATTTATTTTAACCCTTTCACTGCTGAGCCATTTCACAACTGTGTGCTGAGCTAATTTTTACCGCTTTTGCTCGTGTTTAAACGCGATTTGAAGCCACGTTTTATTATACGACCCAGACATATTATATATCGTTCTTTCTGGCAGACTCGGCAGATTCATAATATATCATTATTATATGTAGACGTCATGTCCTACCTGTATGTTATAACAAAAAGTACATTAAAATTAAAATTTTTAATCATCTACATTGTGTAAAGTGGGTTTTTTTCACATTTTATCATGCAAGCCTTTGCGATTACCGTATTTTTCGCTCCATAAGACGCACCTGACCATAAGACGCACCTAATTTTTAGAGGAGGAAAACAGGAAAATAAATATTCTGAAATCAAATAGTGTAATAATGGATATTGCCCCAGCTCCTCTCATGGATATACTGCCCCAGCTCATGGATACTGCCCCGGCCCCCAGCTCAAGGATACTGTCCCCCAGCTCATGGATACTGTCCCCCAGCTCATGGATACTGTCCCCCAGCTTATGGATATGCCCCCCAGCTTATGGATATGCCCCAGCACATGGATATGCCCCAGCACATGGATTTGCCCCAGCACATGGATTTGCCCCCCAGCTCATGGATATGCCCCAGCTCATGGATATGCCCCAGCACATGGATTGCCCCCCAACTTATGGATATTGCCCCAGCACATGGGTAATGCCCCAGCACATGGTTATGCCCGCTCGCTCATGGATGTGCCCCAGCTCGCTCATGGATGTGCCCCAGCTCGCTCATGGATGTGCCCCAGCAGCTCATGGATGTGCCCCAGCAGCTCATGGATATGCTCAGCTCACCTGTCGCCGCCGCGTTAGGCTCCCTCTGAGCGTGCGTCCGACGGCAGGAAACTTGGGCACTCGCCTGGGGGAGCCACGTGGCCGCGATCTCGCGAGATCGCGGTCACGTGGCTCCCCCAGGCAAGTGCCCAAGCTTCCTGCCGCCGGACGCACGCTCAGAGGGAGCCTAATGCGGCGGCGACAGGTGAGCTGAGGCATATCATGGGGCATTCGCTCCATAAGACGCACCCACTTTTCCCCCCACTTTTTGGGGGGAGAAAAGTGCGTCTTATGTAGCGGAAAATACGGTATATTTTCTATGGGGTGCGCTTGTTAAAAAAAATTAGAAATGGGGACTCGTTACATTTTTTTGAGGTAATTACGTGATTTTTAGGAAACGCACCCCATAGAAAAAAATCATTAGTGCAGCATCATTGCTCACATTATAATTGAAATGGGAACAATATTGCTGCATTAATAAAAATAAAACAAAAACAAAAAAAATAATAATTTTTTCTTACTTTTAACATGGTCATATTTGGTATCATTCGGAAGGCCATGCTCTCTAGCTTCCACCGTTCAGGAGATAAGGGGGTTCAAAGGAACCCTCTATCTCCACCAGGGGATTTCCTTAGGAAATCCCTGGGCAGCTAGGGGTCCCCGGCTAACTGACATCATTGTGCCATGCGTGATGATGTCAGGGGATGAGGGGGGACCCAGAGGCGGATAGAGGCCCCCATCAAAGATAGAGGCCCCCATCGGAGCTAGGCCGCGATCCAGCGCCGTATGGCACCGGATTGTAGCCTGGTGCCTCAGGGGTTAAAGCCACGCACAGATTAAAAGGGGAGACTCTCCCCTTTTAAACGAAGCCTGGCTTGTCCTCCTAGGACCTCCCGATCAGGAGGGAGAAGCATCCGAAAGGATCCCCCCTCCTTCCAGGTGATCTCGCGGCTTTCCCGGGGGGGTCACCTGAAAATGACATCATTGCGCACGGCCTATTAAAGTGACATCTGACTTCCCTGAAGTCAGAATGCCGTAGGACCCCAGATAGAGAGGTGAGTATCTCTCCCAGGGCTCCCGCTAGCAGATAACGTGTGGGGAACGTCCTCCGCATATAGCGGGAGTCAATGAGGACGTTCCCCACACGTCAACCACAGCGAAGGGGTTAAAATAACAAGGCTTTTTTTCTTTGCCGACTGTAGAGTTTTTTTTTTTTCTTTCCTTTAGTCTGATTGCGTTTGGCGGGGGCTGTCTATGGTGCTGAAACCTATTCAGCACCAAAGGATAGCAGCACCTCGAGGGTCTGGAGCCCCGTGGAGCTGCTCCATGGTGCAGAAACCTATTCAGTACCAAGGACAGCAGCCCCACGGGGCTTCGAAGCCTTGCCAAGCTGCTATCCATGGTGCTGAATACGTTTGAGCACAAAGAATACCAACTCCGCAGGGCTACTGTCCTTGGTACTGTACAGGTTTCAGCACCAAGACAGAGGGATTACATATCCTTTTTTTTTTACCCTAATCTGAGTAATTAATTCATCTATCTCACATTACGAAATAACTAATAAAAATGAAATAACTATTAAAAATGAAATACGAAATAACTAATAAAAACAAAATACAAATTGATCCGAAATACGAATTACCAATAAAAACGAACTAACGAATCGATCCAAAATACAAATCAAGGTAACATAACGAACGCAGCGAAACGATTTGAAAAACGAATCAATCCAAAACAAAACTAAACAAATATTTCCATTGTACACATCTAATTGTTATTGTCTTATGTCTTAATTAACATTGAGTGGCCCTCAATTAAATTATAGCACCATTCAGAGTTATTAGGAAACTGATGAATATATGAAAAACTGTCTGACTTGACACATTCTTTGAAGGACAGACATGATTAACCTGTATGTAATGGAAAAGTAAACTGGTAATGCTGCCCATCATAATATTAATCCATCTTATTTATGTTCTTTGACTGTCAAGACCGGGAAAGATTTTCACATGTAAAGTGCTCTGTTCAGAAATAAAACTTATGCAGGATGTGTTTTTTTTATTATTTCTAAATATGATTATTCCTTTAAAATCAGACTTGATAGCTGCAGCTTCAGACTGGAAAGGCCATCTCATAAAAAGGGGATTCAAAATGTAACGGAGTTATGTTTTTTTAAACCCTAGAGATATTCAATGGGTAAGATCATGTATTTCCTTTTTGCGGCCACAGGGTATCCTGCTGTACAGGAATGTTCTTGCTCTCGCAGGATGGGCTGAGGTTCTTACCATAAGCACACTACTCGCCATGGAATGACATCCCAATTAATTGTGATTTGAGAACATTTGAGCAGAACAGAGGTCCAGTGTGTGTTTGTGTATGGAACAAGTCTCTCGATTCAGGGAATGAAACGTCCCTTTTGTTTATTTAAAGGTTATTAAAGCAAACAGTATATATAAAAAGACCACACATGAGTTCAGCAAAAAAAAAACTAACCGAGAGAAGATGTGGCTAGGGGAAAGAGTTAAATTCTGTAATAACAATCCTGGGGCTCTGTGAATTTGACTGGCGGGATACAGCTAGACTCATGATGTAAGTTGAATGTCCTCTAGTTTGACCCAGCAACACAAACACCCATGGTCAGGAGGACACATGTGGCTAAAAAACTAATTACTTGTAAATTTCAGTGCTCTTTGAACATGTCTAAATGACCTTTCATGTATCAGGGGAGAGAGTCTGAGCCGAGTTCATTTTAATGACTGTACAGCAATGGAAATGTTATACAGCTTAGGTAACTATATCTCTCAAAACTACTTATGTGAAGACACTCACAAGCTAAGAGTCCAATGACAGCACTGGCACTTTATATTGACTTCAACTAAATGCCAATTTAATAGTGATTCCCAGGGCCGGATTTATAACTAGACAGAGTAGCATGTGCCTACAGGCACCTGCCACAAGGGAGCACCTTGCTCTGTATCAAAAAAGGTTGTTTGGGGGGCGGAGCTAACACTCAACGGGACCAGACGCATCTCCTGGTGCTCTCTGGCTCCGTAGCTGATTTTCTGTGGATTCTGGACTCTCTCCCTAACTATTTTTGTGTCAGAGGTGGGGGGTGACCTCCTGGACCTGTACGGGTGCCCCGAATTGCAGTTGCCATCCTGTCTGGCTCAGACTGGGGAAGTATCGAGGAGTGGGGCCTGGTGCGGTGGCTGGGACCTGGCGACCATTTTGTAGGATTGCCTCTGACTGAACTGCCTGGTGACTCCACGAGCGGACTTTCAACATTTACTATGGGTCGCAAGTCGTGAAGAAAACCCCATTACCAGAAGACATCGGGCAGAGGGGCATCCGTGATGCACTGGGTGAGAACCGACGGAAACGGCAAGGTGAACCCCCCGCATACCTGTCTCCCACGAGGAGCTCCTCGGAGGACGATGACCCATAGTGGTCTGAGGCCTCTGTGGCTGCACGGCGGTCGCCGCGGCCGCCACGGCAGGCGGGAGGGTCGGTGGCTGAGACGGGCGGCTCGAAGAAATTGGTGGCACGTAGACTTGAGGCGTCTTCTGTCCCTCCCGGGCAGGCTGATTTGCTGCGGAATCCTAACGGGACGCGAGCGGAGGTGGGCCTTCTGTCCTTTACGCGGGACGATGTCCGCCACTTGCTGGGAGAGGCTCTGGAAGAAGTGAGGGCAGTATGGGGTGCCGACTTTGCGGTCTTAACTACTGACCTGAAGAAGGTTAAAGGACGTCTGAAGGCTGTTGAAGTTCAGGTTGAGGAGACTGTGGCGACGCAGACCCTACTTCTGCCACAGGTGGAATCTTTGCAATCACAGGTTAAGATGCTTACGGGAGCGGTGGAGGCGGCTGAAAACCGACATTGCCGACGAAACGTCCGTATCCGGGGGATCCCGGAGACGATTGCCGATGAAGCTTTGCTGCCGTATGTGAACAAATTTGTATCGTACGTGATGGGTACACCGAACGGGACTGTTTTTGGGAAGGCTTTTCGCCTGCGGAAAGCGGCTACGGCACCGGTTGAATCCCCCCGCGATGTGTTAGCGGTGGCGGGACTTGAGGCCAATAAACGTTGTCTGATGTCGACCACTGCAGCTCGTGCCCCGATAGTTTTTGAGGACCTATCTTTGTCGTTATTCAATGATTTGCCTTTTGTTACACTGATTGCTCGGCGGCAATTTCGTGAAATCTCGGCTTTTCTGAGGGGCTGTGGGGTTCGATATAGATGGGGGGGCGGTAGGATCCATGTATATAAACCATGACAACCTATCTCACCTGGTGTCCACCCCAACGGTAGCATGGACACTGCTACGCTCCCTGGGCCTCTATTCTACCCCGGTGTCTCCCGGCCCGGTCCCCGAGGCTCCATCTTCTGCTTCGCTGGCCCCGGGTTAGGGTTGCACAACGGATGTACCCACTCGGTGTATTTGCCTTTGTGGATTTTTATATTTCCTCATTTCCCTTTTTTTTTTTTCTCTCTCATCCTCCCTCCCTATGGTTCTCTGCGACTTAAATTTCTCTCTTTTTGTTTTATTTTTGGATACCCTATGCTGATTCTGAGCTTCCTAAGTGCCTTTTCAAAATATGCTGATCTCGTAGATGTTATATTTGTATGTTCTTGCTTTGACTTAGGTAGTTGGCCCTGCGTGGTCCAATCTAATGGTTGATGTATGACATCTTTCTGTTTTTCAAAATAAAAACTTTAAATTTAAAAAAAAAAAAGGTTGTTTGTTTTTTTACAATTTACATTAATTTAGACTCCTGTATCTCTTGAGCCCTAAGGGCTAGAGGGACAAATAAGGCATCATTGGAAAGGCCAGATTATGGCCTTTCAAGTGATCCCAAATATAACAAGGTTAGATTTATGTAAAAATAACAAATAAAATAATATTCTTCTCTTTTTTTCTAACGCAGCACTATTATTCAGTTTACAATTATAAAATGACCAGTGATGCTGCGCTAATTCACCTTGTCATTTCCCACACTGCCAGCAAGTGTGTGGCTGATGATGCAATGCATTGTGTCATTGACAACCTAGACAGTGGCACTGCATTGAGGGGAGACAGGGGGGCTTTGGAACCCTTACTCTCTGAACCGTACAGCGCACAAGGTTAAGTGAGGTGTCATTGGAAAGGTCAGAGTCTGCTCTTTACAATGATACAACACATGACCATGTAATGCGTAAAAATAAAAAATTGAAAAAAGTAAATGCAAAATGTATTTTTTTTCTCTGTTCTACAGCAGAGGCAATATATGCTTTTACATATAAAACAAACAATGCCACTGCACTATCTCAACTAAGGCAACATATTCTGCCCCTTCTTTTGGTTTGAGTATAGAAGAAAACAGTTTTGCAGGTTTTTAAAAGTGGTTTTTTTTTTTCTTTGCCCCAAAGGAAAATTTAAAAAGTTATTCTGGCATGTTTATTTCTTTTGTTTGGGGGGGGGGACTCTCCACATTTCTGTGCCTACAGGCTACTGAGATGCAAATCCGGCCCTGGTGATTCCTGTTGGCATTATCTTACAGACTACTGGAGCTTTCTTATAGGGCCAGGTGGGCCCGCCTCTCTTGCTCGCTTTTGGCTAACATATCTCTGTTTATATCCAGATTCATACACTAGTTTGTATGAAATAATTAATATTTCCCTTAGATAGGGCTGCCATCAGGGGGTGAAAGCCTATGATATGTTCATGGGCCCAGTAGCTCCAAGGGGTCCTTGCTAAATCCTGTTCAGCCTATGTGCCACAGATGTAAGGATCCCTCCATGCCTCCCAGGACTGGGCCGCCACAATACCAACAGATTTCCCAGTGTGCCTCAGCATCTGGGCCGGTAAAAGCTGAGGGAGCATAGTATGGTTTGCAGCAAGTAGAAGTTCCCCACCAGGGAACACTTTTTATTCATTTGCTGGATCATTAGGGGTTAATCACACTCCCTGTGAAATAAGGAAAACAGTAGAGGAGGCAAAATATTTTATTTCTAATTATCTTACTGAAATGGGCAGCTGAGGGAAGGAGGGCCCCAACCATGGTTCAAAAAGGTACCCAAGATTTCTGATGACAGCCTTGCTCTTAGATACAATGGGGCAATGGTATTTAACTCTTTCCGTGCGAATGATGTGTGGAGGAAGCCCCCCCCCCACACGTCATGGGTTTCCGCAGGGGTAGTCTGACTTCCTTGAAGTCGGAGCATCCAATATGACTCGTCCTGGGGTACTGATGTCATCGTGCCGGTGCCTCTCTTCCTCCCGATCGGGACACATTAGCAAAAAAAGAAAAGCATCACTGGAGAGGTCACAGTGTGACCTTTTCAGCGATGCCTCTCTGTAACCCCTTAGTTGCCGGTCTGCCATCTGGGCATCAATCGGCCCTGGATCGCGGGCTGCTCTCGGAGGTGGCTGACATCTTGGATGCCAGCTATGCCTCTGGGGCCTCCCTCCACCCACCGACGTAGTCGCACATGGGCACCATGTTGAACGTTAGGGAATTAAAACCTAGCTGCCAAGGGGTTTCACTATAGAAACCCTATGGTGGAGAGAGGCGGTCCTTTGGACCCTCTATCTCCCGATCGGTGGCGGCTAGAATCATGTTTGCTATCATTGGAAAGGTCAGTGGATGGTCTTTTTTTTCAGTTTTAGTGAAAATCGTGTATTTTCTCAGAAAAATATAGTAATGCGTTCCCATTTCTAATTTGTTAACAAGTGTACCCCATAGAATATATAAACACAGAGGCTTGGATGATAAAATGTGAAAAAAAATATTTTACATACCGTACTGTAGATGATTGGAAATTCAAATTGTTTTTACATTTTATGTTCTAGCAGGGCATGATGTATACATATAATAATGATATATTATGAATCTGCAGAGTATGCCGAAAAAAAGGATATATAATATGTCTGGGTCATATAATAAAACGTGACTTCAAATCACTTTTATAGATTATGAGCAAAAATGAGCTCAGCACATAGGGGTGAAATGGCTCAGCAGTGAAGGGGTTAATCCAGTCCTTGTGGAAAACCAACAATTTGAGTTTCAACCCTTTTTGCTCCAACTCGCAATATAATAAAATAAAATTCCAGTAGCTAAAAAGAAATTCTACTGTATGTGCCTCCTCTCAATCAAATAAAAGGGGATGAGTTGCCTGACATTCCGGGAGGGAGCCCTGGGAATGAGTTCGTTAAGTAATCGTCATAACGTCCCATAATAACCGATGATGACGTTTTGGCGGCTGGAGACCATGCACCTGGACTGCCATAAATTCATAGGGCCTCAAATCAGATATGAGTGTGCGGACAACTCCTTTGGAGCGGACAGACGTGCTTTTCCATCGTCTAGCTATAAGGAGCATTGTACATGATACAATCACGCAGTAGATTTTCCTTTGCATGGGTGATACTTTGCATTTTTAAATTACATCTTCATTTCCATACATGGTCCTGATCATTCCTGAATTATTTTTTTTCCTGACAAAGGTATGTGATACCAGGAGTAGTAGCAGAATTTGGATTACCTGGGACAGTTACAAGTTTCTATAAAGCGCTAACAAGTTCAGTAGTGTTGTACAATTGGTGAGACAGAATAACATACTGTATAGGTTCAACACATAGAACATTAGGAGAGAAGACCCTGCCCAAGAGTTTACAATCTAAGAGAAGGGGGGTGACACACTAGGTGACAGTAAATGAAGAATAAAGTAGCGGAGTGCATGTGGGCTGGGTGGGAAGATGGTGTAAGAAATCAACAGTGGGGGATCATGGAGTGAGCCAATGGGCTTCTCTAAAGTAATGTGTTTTCATAGACTTTTTGAAGAACTGGAGAGATGGGGAGAGTCAACACCAAGACTACCCACGCCTAGAGATGTAAAATTTCTGGAAATTAGGAAGCCATGGGGGAAAAAAAAAATTCCCCTGTTTTTTTTCCATGAAAAATTGGAAATTTTCAGAAAAATTGAAACTATGCACCATGGAGTAGGTTTACAGATTAAAATTAATTTTGTTTCACTTGAAATAAAAGTACAGTTTATTTAGTAACTTGTTGAATTAGCTTTTTAGAATTTTATCTTTTGTTTCAAATGGAATAACAGGCAAGGACTGTATATGATAGTATGAGAAGAAGTAACAACTAGGAGAACAAGTAACTACCTCTACGTTTCCTAAAGAGCAACAATAAAAGCAAGAAACCATCAACATAAAAAATATAGAAATATATATTATTTCTATTTCAAATTTGCCCCTTAGCACCAATAACAAAAGGAAGTAATTGCATTATTTGTGCCTGTAGGATATGGATACATCAATATTTAAGCTCCGTGTTGGGGTGTAACTTTCGAGTGGTGCTTTAAAAAATAGAGAAAAGGAAACAAAAGACATAACATATACAATACATTCAATACTTAATCTCATTTTCTGATCTATTATTTTCTGTTTCTTCTCTCTATATTTATCATTTTTCTCATTGACTTCTAAAAACGTAAGGTTTGCACGGATTGAAACAAGCGTTTCTCCCCTTTCACGGGTTAGTTTGTTTCTTGGTTTGAATATTAGTAAACATAGAGCAGATTCTCTCACAGCAGCAGCAGAAGATGCAGGAAGCGAGGTGCAAGAGGTGTCAGGTCATGTTGTGCAGAGACCTTGACACCAGGTTGCAGGAGGGATGTTTTGCAGAATCCCAGACTGTACTGGAGAGAACATTAACAGGGATCAAATAGGGACAAATTTAACATCTTACCTGTCAATTAAGGCCTGAGAAGACAAACTATCATCAACAGTATCACAACAAGCACTGTGTCAGGGACCAGGATTGGTAGATGAGGAGATGAGCCCAGGATGCAGTGATAAAGAGACACACAGACAGTTTCCACGGTACAAGGGGGCTTTATTGGTGCTGGATACACTTGGCAATGTAGACACAGGGTATTACTTGGCACTGGAGACACTTGGCACTGGATACAATGTCTTGGTAAGTCTGCTAGCTGGATACACAGGCTCTCGAGAGGGACACAGCTTGGCAGTGGAAGGCAATGTTAATGCAGCAGCAATGCATCATGGGAGATTGCCCCTTAAATAGGGAAGCACAGGGAGGCAATCGAGACACCTGTGGCTGCTGCAGTGGCTGACTGAGGTACTGCAGGCAAATAGGCAAAGGGCTGTCAGGTTGGAATAATCACCTTAGGAGGCTTCTTGCCACGGCGGCGACGTGTAACCTGACACACTGTAAGGAGGTACAAGATGGAGCTCACAAATCAAGCTAAACTGAAGCCTTTTCCCTGCAGCGCCCCCTAGAGGC
Organism: Leptobrachium leishanense; assembly: GCA_009667805.1. Lineage (NCBI taxonomy): Eukaryota > Metazoa > Chordata > Amphibia > Anura > Megophryidae > Leptobrachium > Leptobrachium leishanense. Next base: position 133,921,583 of record CM019065.1, read on the forward strand.
TGAAATGCATATTTTTGTTGTCCGAGTGTTGCATTGAGACGTGTTACTTTAATTGTATTCCAGGATTTGCTCGTCTTCAGCTGAGAGAACTTGTACTGATTTAAGACCATAAATAAAGTCTCAGAAGTCTTTCAGTAAAGGTCCTAATGTGATATGGTATTAAATCTACATTAGAAATATGATATATCATTGTAAAAGAACATATCACACACTTTTGTTTTTTTCCAATTTTTCAGGAAAAAAAAAAATTTTCCCCACAATTTTTCCGTTTCTTTTCCAGGCCTTCCTATCTCTACCCACGCCCTTTCTCTCAAGCATGGGTGAACAACTTTGACCCGCCAGATGTTTTGGTGCTACATCTCTCGTGAGGTTCAGCCACCTATTAGATTGGCAAAGCCTTAAGGGAAATGTAGTTGCAAAACATCTGGAGGGCCAAGGTTACTCAGCCTTGCACTAAAGAAAGACTTCATTTTACCTCTTTCAGCACAACGCACATTTTCCTTACCAAAGGCATAATACAATAATATAAATCTTCTATTTCAGAAAAAGACATGTTAATAGCCCCATAAACAGAGCCTCTTTCCCCTGGTATGGCTATCATCCCCCTATGCTTCCTGTCAACTATTTTCCATTCATCCATACTCTTCCTAGGCAGCTCATGGTACAAAATTATCCCTAATTATTCCCAGACATATTTCTATGCAGTTACGGATCTTTCATACTTTAAAGGAAGTAAAAAAAAAAAAAATCATCCTACCAAGTGGTGCTGTAATGCAAACCACTTCTCTTATGATGCAGCCTTTTCAACAAACACTTCATATGTCCTTCTGCTTGGTAAAAAAAAAAAAAAAGATATTTATTTTATTTATTTATTTATAAAGTATTTTACCAGGAAGGATACATTGAGATTTCTCTCGTTTTCAAGTATGTCCTGGGTTCAAGAACAGTGAAGTGTTAGTTACAGAAATACAAAGTAATAACTGTAAGATATTAAAAACACAAATATACAGATTAACAGAAAATAAATATGTAGGAAATAGTCATTATATTACATGTTTACAAGTGCATTCTGTATCGAGGTATGTTAATAGGGAGCTCTTAAGGGACTTCAGACTGGGGGAAGATTTGATGGCATCTGGGAGGTTATTCCATAATTGCGGTGCTCTGTAGGAAAATGAGGATCGAGCCACTTTCTTTTTGTATTGTGGTATTGCAAGTAAGGTGCTGGTCCTGGATCTGAGGTTATAGGATGAGGGAACTGCTAGGGGAAGCAGTCTATTCAGGTAGGGTGGCAGCTTCCCAGAAAAGCTCTTAAACACCAGGTTGGAAAGGTGAAGGGTGAGTCTAGATTACAGCAACGGCCAGTTTAGCTCTTTTAACATGTCACAATGGTGGGTCATGTAGTTACATTGTAGCACAAAGCACAGAATGAGTTATACAATGTAGTAAGTTTATAAAGGTGTGTTTGCGGGGCCGCTGCATACACTACATCTCCGTAATCAATAGCCGGCATAAGCATTTGGTGTACAATCTGCTTTATTACCGCGGGGCTCAGGCAGGATTTGTTTCTGTACAGGGCACCTAATTTGGGGTAAAGTTTAGATGAGAGTTTTTCGATGTGGGGGCCAAAGGATAGATTTGGGTCGAATCACATACCTAGATATTTGAGAGAAGTGACTGCGGTCAGTGTGTCATTTGATCTTGTCCCAACACATAGATGGGGAGATTGCAATTTGTGTAGTTTAGGTTTTCTTCCAAAGAGCATCGTTACCGTTTTGTCAGTATTTATAAAAAGTTTGTTATCTTTGATCCACTTTTCTACCTCTGAATTGTTCTTGCAGCACGGCCTACAGCTGTGGGAGATCTGGTTTGCTGGTATAGATTATGGTGTCGCCACCGTACATGCGTACAGTTAAACTTTGCAGACATTGGGCAGATCATTTATGAATATTGTGAATAGCAGGGGGCCGAGTATCAAGCCTTGGGGTACACCGCACGTGACTGGGAGGGGGAGGGAAGTGCTGTCAGAAATATCAATGAAGGCTTCTATTTCAAAGAAAACACCTTTTATTTTTTATTTTGCAAAATTGCAAACACTAGCAAAAGTTGTAGTAGTCACAACGGTGACATTACTCAAAGGACGGATCCAAACAGAGGCAGGCGATGCAACAATGGTGACCTTCACCGGTGTCCCCCATAAGGGGTTATTCAAATGTCAGTAACATTTCGGTGCTCTTTCATTCGTTGCACTTCGGCGAGTTAAATTTGCCGACCCTACACTGAATTCAGCATTAACCACAGGTCTCGGAAAGGCGGTGAAACGACCCGCCGAACACATCTGAAAAACCCCGCCAAACAGCCGAATCAGATCGTAAATTTTCCTCAAAACCGCTGAACGAATTGAAAAAGCACCGAATCTATCCGACAAGCCACTGAATGCATCCGACGATTCGCCGTACAGACCACCAAATCGATCCAAAAAAAGCCGACAACTGGCCCAAAAAAAATGTTAAGCCGCCGAACAGGAGGAAAAAGAAAAGAGAAAAAAAAACAACTTTTAAATACATTTAAAAAAAACGAGTGCATGAAAATGCTTGGAAATAATACTGTATATAAGGTCCTACGAATAACAATAAAAAGGTCTGTTACAGAAAAAAAACCACTAACAGAGTTATTCAAAGAGATCCGAATTGTGGCCGAAAGGTAACCGAACAGTGAAATTCAGCGTACAGTTACCTTTCCTCGCCATTCAGAGAGAAGGCAATTCGCCAAATCCTGGCGAATTGCCTGCACATACGGTGCCTGTTCGAGGGCAGTGAAATCCCCATAGAGAAGCAATGCTTCGTCTATTCAGAGAACACAAACCAGCAGTGAAAAGTTGCTCAAGGCTAGGCCCCAACCGTGACACGTATGGTTTCTTACATTACTTGTACTCTAATTGGGGTAAGGGTGTCAAACAAGCTTCTGTTCTCAGCTCCTCTTTGAAATGCGTTGAAGAGAAGAACTTAATAAGCGCAGCCTTTCATTTCCTTACATTGACATAGGTTTAGCAAGAAAAGTGAACGCAGTGTATGAACGAAGGCAAAAACCAGGGAAAATAGAAGGGCTCATTGTCACCCCTCACCTCGGATTCCAGACAGACTGCTTTGTCGTGAGAGATCAAGGCAATGCACGTGTGTCTTCTATGTTCACATGTACTGACTTAAAGCGTTCATAGATTATTCTACTTTGTATATATCAACTTGGGGGAAAAAAAAACATGATTTGCAAAGGTTGATAAAGACTACCTCCTTCCTATACGCCAGTTAGTATTTCAGGCTGACCATACAGTAGGGCCTCTATTCCAGCTGAGCCAGTAATACCAAGTCACAAACGTTAACATTCATTGGGCCCTATTCCATAGTTTGTGCGAACTTAACCAGAGCTGTTGTAAACCTAATAAAAGAACTGCTAAAGCACCAAAGGACGGTGCCAAAGTGACTCCTCCTATTCATCGCAAAACAATATATAAATCTGAGTGCACTCTCGGATATTGTATATAATAAAAGAAACATACAGGGTTATTCAAAGAGATCCGAATTGCTTGTGAAAGGTAACCGAACGCTGAAAATCAGCATTCGGTTACCTTTCCTGACCATTCGGCTATCCAGAGAGCAGGCAATACGCCAAATCCTGGCGAATTGCCTGCACATTCGGTGCCTGTTTGAGGGCAGTGAAATCCCCATAAAAAGCACTGCTTCGGCTATTCAGAGAACACAAACCAGCAGTGAAAGGTTCCCCTAATGCTCTGCCATTCGGTGGTTTCATTCGACAGGTTTATTCAGGAGAATCTCATAGGCTTCAATGTTAAAAATATTCCCGTTTTAATTCAAGATCTAATAAACCGTTCATTATAAAATTCTGCAGCAAAAAGTCTTTTTATTCATAGATTTTTTAGGATACTTTAAGCATTTTTCTTAATTTTTATTTTTTTTCAGTTTACTTATTTTTTTTGTAACAGCCCTCTTTATTATCATTCCCTGGACCTCCTGTGAAAATTTCAGACATTTTCGCTCAGTAGTTTCTTTGCAAACAGCGTTTCATTTTCCCAGATTCATACAAATGGTTTTGCTAATTTATTCACTGCCTCCTCTACGTCACAGCTGCTTCGATCAGCTGCTTCGATTCGGCTCCTGTTCGAAGGTTAATCCAGATGTTTTTGCTTGTTTTCAGAGTGCATTCGGTTAGTTTTCGTCAGGTTTGCGGCAGCTTTTCCCTGCAATTCGGGGACCCTGTAGTGTTTGCTGAATACACCGCAGGGTCACCGAAATGGGATCGGCAAAAGGAACCGAATTGAAGAGAACGAAAAGTTACCGAACGTGCGGTGACTTTTCGAATCTCTTTGGATAACCCTGATAGACTTATCTTAAGGGCTCTTTTTCTTGATAAATTCATGAAAGACGAAACGCGTTGGATTATATTGACAAATTGATTTTATATTATTTTAAACCTTTTAATAAATATTTTGTTTTACCTGGATCAGTGTTACTGGCGTAATATTGCATACTCCATTGTGGATCACTGACATCCCACCTACCAATATTCACTGTGTCCTATTACTCCTGGACGAAATTGGACGTGGGTGAACAGTATCCTGAGGCTATACAACATTGAGGCCACACAACATCAACCTCCACTGAGAAAAAGAGCCCTTAAGATAAGTCTATGGTTCTTTATTATATACAATATCCGAGAGTGCATTCAGATTTATATATTCTGTTGTAAACCTACCAGAGCATTTATAGTCCATGTTGTCAAGATTACCATTTTAACCAAATTAACATTGATTAGCAGGTCCCTTTGTAATATCAGGGAGCTTCGAAGTGACAGCATCAGTCTCCCTGCATGCAAGAGGCATATGGGGCTTGATTTGAATAGCAGGGGATGGTCAATAGGGCTGCCATAAGAAATCTTGGGCCCATTAATGCCTGGTACCCTCAGCTGCAAATTTTGGTAAACTTATTAAAAATAGCGCATTTTACCTCTTTTGCTGACCTTATATTAATGGAAGCAGGCTGAATCCCTGGTGGTCCAGCAAGTCGATAAAAAAAAAAAAAGTTCCCTGATGGGGAAAAGTTGGGTTTGGTCCTCTATCTGGTGTAGAGACCATGGTAGGCTAGTCCTGGGGTGGCACAGAGGGGTCCTTACAACTGACACATAGACAAGCTGCACAGGGAGCCAGGCCCCCTGCAGTCACTGGGCCGCTGAACATATCATGTGCTGTCACCCCTGGTGGTGGCCCTGGCTGCCAATGGCAGTGACCCCACTCATTAACACTAACGAGTGAGCTGTTGAGAGTAACAGCTCAGCTGGAATAAAGGTCGGAGTTTATCCACGCTGATAGATGGTGCAGGTCAATCTTGAAGCATATGAATGATGCATATTGCACGGCCCATCTCCCCTTTGCTTTCTCTTTGAATGAATAACCCTGATAGTATGTCAGAGACAGGTGAAAAGCTGGAGAATGGAAAATTCTAGGTCAAAACGGGAGAATTTTTCTGGTTTGGCTATTGTGACCTAGAATTTTCCATTCTCCTGCTTGTCACCTCTCTCTGAATAACCCTGTATGTTTCCTGGTAAATATGACTGATCTGGCAAAACAGTATACTACGTAATCGCAAACTAAGGTTTCAACAAAAATTCAATGCTGTGCAATTTATAGGGTGATAAAACCCAAGAGCACAAATCAGTTTTGACCTTTTCTCCTAAGCATTATTTTTGTGATTGTCACAAGCAATCCGTATTCTTCTGGGTTTCAGAATCTGATAATTTAAAGGGAAATCGTGGCGGGAGCTCAAAGCGTGTACACATGCTGGGAGCGCTCTACAGCCTTACCGCACAGACATGATGCTCAGAGACAGCGTGACTTTGACCTTGTCACTGCAGTGCTCGAAAGCCAGATTCCTAAGTGGCAGTATGTTTCTAGAGCTTACATGAACCAACACTGATAAAATCCAGACGGATTTTTAAATTCTGATTAAGGGGCGCTCAACCTCAACTGCATTTTCTCCTGATTTTGGCAACAAAAGAAATCAGAATTTGCAGACATTGGGGATATTTATATTCAGAATTTGCCGTTTTAGTGACAGATCCTGAATTGAGGGTCACATTATTTGAAAAGTAAACTGGCGTGAATAGCCTTAAACCTTTATTTAAACCAATGTCAGACGAACGCAGTCTGAGCGCACTCTGTGTGCGTGCACAAGGGGCGAACTGACGGAAGATACTGTAGACACCACACGGTACGTTTTTGTTGACGGACGTAGAAAAAAAAAGGGCATTATGAAAAATTATACAAATTTGAAAAGGATATGAAAAGCCATTTTGTGCGTCAAAGTGCTGGACGTCGCAAATACGCTGCATCTGACATCTCATCACTCACACAGAACGCTACGTGGACGTGGTGCACTCTGTGTCCCTCTAGTGGTTTTACGTTCTTGCCTAGCTTGCCACGTGCATTGTGCGTGTGCAGTTCGGTGCGCACTTACTTTGTGTGTGTCTCTATTTCTCATGATTCTATGCTACGACGGATGTTAAACTGTGCGCCGACACAGACGTGATCACTGTGTTCATCTGACGCAGGCCTAAATTCTTGACAATGCTCCATTACCAATCACCTTCAACGATCATGGATTAGAAGCGAACTACAGCATGGCCAACGTTTGTGAACATTGTCAAGTCGTCTTCTCCAGCAGTACCAAGTCCTAACACTGATCCCCAACTCTTTCATTTGGGTAACAGAGTTTGTATGAAACAAGTGTGAATATTTGGGATGTATGCTATAGAAAATATTTTAAGATGTTTTTTCAGTGTGTTATCATTTAAATAGGTTTTTCTCTGACAACTTCTGACTCTGACAACTTCTGGATCCTTAGGATCATACTGAAGAGTTCTACAGGATGGGTTAGTAAGTAATGGCAGTCTTCAGGCACATTGAAAGAGCACCACCTAGTGGTAGTTTTTGAGAATGCACTTGTCCTTTTGTCTGCAGATACAGCCTTGTAATAACGAGTCTTTGTCACTGGATGCGCGACTAATTGGGAGTTATGACCTCTGTGGGGGAAGGAAGTACAGAAGAGCGGAGATGCAGCTCTTCACAATACAATGTTCTGTTCCGGAAAGCTAGAAGCCGTTCACATAAACTAATGTGAGGGTCAAACCAAGGCAGACGGTTCTCAAGGATTCATAAGTTTAGGGGTGTGAATACTGTGTATGTGAGGTTAAAAGCAATATATTGCATGGATTGCTCATTGGAATAATAGGCTTTAACATCCCAGGATAAACTTTATTTCGAAGCAGCTGGTAAGTACATCGGAGTTTTGTCACATTCAACTATTTTCATCACATTGAACGATTTACCGTCTGAGATATGGAAGTATTTCAAGTCTAAGGCAACAAATGTGTTTAGTAGAGACCACGGGACTGAATCAGTACTGCAGGGAACTGCAATTCTATCTTAATTTATGACATTCACATTGGAGCGGCTGCACAGTCAATACTTCTACTTGATATGAAAAGGAATAAGATCAGAGAAATATTGGGACACAAAAAAAAAAAAAAGTATATTTTAGCTGTCATTTATGAAAATTGATGCAACAGCAAGTTGTCACATCCTCCTGGGATTCCTAGAACCTATGTCCAAAATGGGATAATCCTAAAAGCAGTCATTAGGTGAGCAGGATAGGACCTGTAGTGATGGGGTACATTGCTAACACCTGCCACAACGTCAAGGTATAATCATAATTTGTAACCAAATCATCATAGTTGACTCATAGGTCAGGTGTTAATATCTTTAAAGCTATATTAAAATACAGTGCTTCGTATTCAATGTTAATTCCAATTAAATCTGACTTGGATGACAAATGCCATTTAAATTCAGCTGAATAAGGTTTCTGTGGTTCCAGGTTTATAAATCATTTGGTGAAGAAAATTTCATTTATTGGATTGAGAGATATTAGCAAAGAGCAGGTAAAACACCAATAGAGGTGTCTAATTTATGGTAATCAAAGACATTTCTGCTTTGAGCACTAAATGCAGCAAACCTGGCTAGCGCTGAACATCGTAAGAAGATATGAATGTTTCAATGTGATCTTTTAGGAGGCAGCAGAGTTTTGATAATCAAGATGTGTAAAAAAAAAAAAGGGAAAAAAAGTTATGTTATTGAAAAGAGGCGATTATGTCCGATTCATATCTCACTTCACGCGTTGTGCCTGAGACGTCACACTGTTTATGGCTAAGAAGCAGCACCACAATGAGAAACAATCATTTGTCCGTCACAGAGAGGTCGTTCAGTTTGTCTTGTGTGGATGATACATTTTGAGCGGATTTCTCTGCCTTGTGGTAAACCCTTTCTCCAAAAATGGTGCTACCTATACGTACATTAGTGGAGCCAACATCAATCTGCGAAGAGAGAGACACAAACAAAAAAGAATGGGTGTCTAGCTAACACAGGCTAACAGTATACACAGCGCTAATCACAAATAATTGAAGAAATACGGTGTATAACTATTAAAAACAAAATTGGAAATCTCTTCACTTCCTCAATTTGAAGTTGTGCTAGATTGAGCCCTATGCCAGGCATGGATTACACAAGACACCATTCTAAAGAGCGTGTGTATATATACACCCACACACAGTGGCTCGATCCTCATTTTACTACCGAGCACCACAATTATGGAATAACCTCCCAGACGCCATCAAATCTCCCCCCAGTCTAAAGTCACTTAAGAGCTCCCTATTAACATACCTCAATACAGAATGCACCTGTAACATAATGACTATTTCCTACATATTTACTGTTAGTCTGTATATTTGTGTTTTTAAGATCTTGTATTTTATTACTTTGTATTTCTGTAACGACCGTAACATTTCAATGTTCTTAAACCCAGGACATACTTGAAAACGAGAGAAATCTCAATGTATCCTTCCTGGTAAAATCCTTTATAAATAAAATAAATATACATTGCATACATACTGTGACCAAGGGGCGCTGTAGCACGGTCCTCCAGGACAATCATGGCACACGCACACAGTCTCTTGTAGTTTAGAGTTTATTTTGGCACTCCAGCAAAACAGAAAAACAAAACCTAACTCGTCTGAGTACTTACTAAACAATAAAGCATACCTCACAATCTTTGCAGAACTAAAGATGAAAAAACCTTTGCCAGCCTTATCGCAGGCATCACAAGCCTCAGAGCTCCGTGTTTGCTGCCACTGTTGCCTGCTCGCTCTCACTGCTTCCTTACACCCAGGAAACATTTAACGACCTGACAAAAACAGATGTTGCCCTCTTGGGCTTAAACAACCCAATCCTCTCCTACAAACATAGGGGGAATGTACATCATTCCCCTCACCATGTCACAATACATACAACACACACACCCTGAGCCTGGACCCAGAAAACACATGGTCGATAAACACGCAACATTTTCTTTCTATGCAGGCACAGTCCTTTTATTTTGTAGTCTGGGAGGTAAAATACTGGGCAAGAAAAGAAAAGAAAAGCCTAGCTCTATCCAAGCACTGACAAATATCGCTATCTACCAAAGCTTTGGCTTACTTGCAGCCGAGTATTAGACAAACAAAAATTTACACAGACCATTTCAGCTCGCAGGTTTCAGAAGTATCTCTGGAGAGCGTTAGTAGTTTCCCTTCCTGCTCAGGGTACTCTCTCCCCTGAATTCCTCATTGGGAATGTTTTTACCCAGCAGTGGAGGAACTCCCTGGGCACTCCTCACCTGCTGAGCTGTATGAAAAGTGTGATGTGCAGCACTGGCCCTCCCTACATTCCAAGTGCTCTACACCAGGGCCTACACCACTTGTTTATTTTGTGGATCTTTTTATTAGGAAACATTCTCCTTGGGGCAATCAGACCAGAACACACACTGCAGCACCGTTGGGGGAACATATACACACCCCAAGACTATGCCCTGTCTTCTGTCACAACACATATAAAAAAATCAGAGTACTGCAGGGATAAATTCAAGTTGGTTAAGAAAAAAAGTAAAGTATTGAATCATTTGCTTCTTTGGACAGACAACTGACGTATCATTAATAGGAGAAGCCGTGTTACTCCAGATTTTCCAAGATAGATACCATATATTTACCTCAATGGAATCAACAATCACCCATGATTATATACACCCTTACAGTAGCGGCTTTCTGATGTATGAACCACATTTAAGGGTTGGTCCATCCCATTTAACAGTTTGTCTCAATTACCCCTAACAAACCAGGTTCGCCAGATATCTGAAGCACAGCTCAGGTGATATGATTTGCTGCTCAGTGATTGCAGGATTCAGTCTGCATCTCCAAGGTAATCCTTAAAATCTGGCCTGTTTATAGGGGTTCTTGAGGACCAGGGTTGGAGTTAGGGATGTGCATGGCTGAATTAGTTTCGTTACGTTTTTAAATAATTTAGTCTTCATTTAAGTTTTGGATCAATTCGAAATTTCATATAATCAATTTGAAATTTTGGATCACTAAATAAGACCATTTAATCAAATTTTGCTGTTAAAAGACAATCTAGGGTTAAATATTAAGTTGTGTCACAGATTTAGTATTGGAGTCAAATTAAACAGTGAAACAAAATTAATTTGTTTCATAAAGTCCTTTGCTGACTATTACTTGTATTGTAAGTTAAGATCAATTTGCTAGTTCATTTCAAATTCGATAGTTGACAATTATTCAAATTTTTCTTTTATGACGACACCGTGTAAAACAAAATAAATTCGTTATATACCATTTCATATCGATTCGTTATTCGGAAGTACTTCCGAACTACGAATTATAAAATTTCATTTCAAATTCCGAATTTTTCCGAAACGAATGCACATCTCTAGTTGGACTGCACTGCAATAGAAAATACTTGCCATTAATATTAGGCAACAGAGGGCAATGTTACATCAATTGGTTTAGAACATAGGATTGAGATTAACCAAAGTTTAGGCCTGTTACAGTTAGAGGTTCCCCGATTTCTGACTGTACATAAAGGCAACTTACTGCATGTTCAAAGTCATTAGACATTCCCATGCTGAGCTCTACCGCTTGTAACTGCAAACCAAGCTTCTCACACACCTCCTGACGCTGAGCCAGCAGTAACTGGAGGACGAAAAAAAATAAAAATAATAGGCGTTATTATTCTTCAGTGTGTGTGTGTAATATATATATATATATATATATAAATAATCGCCAACATATACTGCAGCACTTTACAAATTATGAAATCCAACAATTAGCCTTAACGGTACATAAGGAACAGAGAGCCCTGTCTTTAACATAATCATTCAGAAAATACAACCCTTTATATAAGTGCTCTGCCAGACGTCCTGTGACTTTACAATCTAAAGAAATTGGTGAGAGATACAAAAGGCAGTAGGGGGGAGTAAAGCAAGAGGGCCCCCCTCCCACACACACTTTATCATTCAAACCTTTTTTCTTCTATATACTATAAGGTTACTTTATTATTATTTTTTTAATCAAGCATGGGAACCGGTTATTGCAGTGTCCTAAGAAAATACACGTTATACAAAACGAAAGAAAGAAAAAGAATAAAAAAAATTCTTGTACTTGGCATGTTGTGTTTCATGAAATACTGTATTTGCTGCCGTGTGGGAAATGAGAGGACGAGTAATGACAGGGGTATTGTTTGCTTTATATACACGTTAAAAGTGCACAATACCATGGTCGAGGGGGGGGGGGTAGAATTTCTCTTCATTTTTACACATTACATGGTCAGGTTTGGCATCACAGGAAAGGCCGGAACCTGACCTATCAAGCGACACCTCAAATGATCTTGTGGGGTGTATAACGATATAGCAGAAGCATTGTTTACTTTAGATTTGAAAAGTGAACAATGCTGCCGCTTTAGAACAAAGAAAATATATAAAAATAAAAATGTCCATATTTATTTAGCATTACACACTACATGGTTATGTTTTGTATCATTGGAGAGGCCCGACAACTCATATGACCTTACATGATGTAGTGTTGGAGATTAAAAAAAAAAAAAAAAAAAATACACCTAAATCACATTACATGATGCAAAGTAAATTCCAACAGGGTGGAGGAGGGACAAATTCTTGAAACCACAGTGGGGCAGTCCCACAGCATGTTGGTCTGCTGTGGTTGAAAACCCAGATTGGTACTTTGTTGGGTGACAGACACAACGTGCTGGATGTGGCTGCCACATGCAAGAGGGAAACTGAAGGACATGTTCAGAGTGTCATCTGCAGGGAAGGGGTTAATGCTAGACTGACTTTTAGTAGACAAACAGGTCTATTCACTAAAAAGGTGAAACTCAGGAGAACTGGACAAGAGGAGAGAAGAATCAAGAGCCTATTTGGAAAGTGAGATAAAAGAGAACTTTTCTGGTTTGGCTATTTTGACCTAGAATTTTCACTTCTCCAGAGTTTCACCTTTTAGTGACTAGACCTGTTAAGTGTGCGACTAATAGGAACAAAGTCAAATAATGTACCAGAAGTGAGTGACAAGACATAAAATAAATGATAAAGAATATAGAATAAAAATAATGGCATTGTACTTAGATTTCAAGAAAACGATTAGGAAGACAATTCTAGCCTAGTTCATACACTTTCCTCTTGAATACAAAAGCCTGTTAGTGCAGGAGTACCTGGAAATCTGGGTTTGGACCCTGTGCGAGATCGTAACCAAAGCTCCCAATCGTCATCAATCCTGCAAACTCCAGACTTTGACATTTTTCCTTGATATGCTTTACCAATTCAACAGCTTCTCCTGGCTCAAGGCCGTGTTTGCCTGGGGAAAGAAGAGTCTGTATACTGATGTGTAAACAAGACAATGCCCGCATTTAGCTCATTCTTGAATGTAAAACAAAACCATAAAGTAACCAGCTGAATCAACTCACTCTCCTCATCACTAGTTTTGATCTGTACCATGACCTTCAGCTTCTCAGATGAGCTTTTCTTCTGCCAGGAGCTGTTCACCTTGTCTGCTAGTTTTACTGAGTCCACAGTTTCCAACATGTGAAGCTTTGGGACAGCTGTAAGAACAAATGGGTAAAGTTTGTATATATATATATATATATAAAAAAAAAAAAAAAACACAAAGGAAATTAAAAGCACAAATCAGAAATTTCCCTTTTGGAAAAAATATAGGATCAGCTCATTCAGCAACCTTGGCTCCCTGATGTTTAGGGAACTACATCTCCCAAGATGCCAAGTCACCCATTAGGCTGACGGCCACAAAGGAAATTTAGCTCTCAAAACATCAGGGAGCCATGGTTGCTGACCCCTGACCTACACCAATGATGGTATATACCTTGCTAGCCTTTGAATAGTAGCCACCTTCTAAAAAGTGGGCTGCAGGGCAAACAAGGTCAGGGACAGTGAGGATTCATTTTTGTAAGCAAATGTCAGCACTACATAACACACTGCTAAAATGCAGTCTTAAAGAGGAATGGTCACTTCCCCAGAAATCATATTATTGCTCCAAGTATAAAACCAAACAACCTATGAAATGACAACCTTTTATCTATTTGACACATTTTTTTTGAAAGCAAACACAAAGATTACATTAATTATGGCACAGCTCTGTTCAGCCAGGGCAAAACTGGACAAGCTATGAATGCGTTGTATCTGACCTCCTTAACCCCTTAGCGACAGGGCGGTTTTACAAAAGTCCGTCCAAAAGTGCCCGCTACTGTTTAAGTTTCTGTGCTGTTTGTGTTTAGGTCAAATTTTCCGTTTACTCATTTATGGAACCCACACATATTATATACCGTTTTTCCTGCCATTTAATGGATTTTCTAAAAAGACACCATTAATTCCATCATATCCTATAATTTACTTTGGCGAGAAATGAAAAAAATAGACATTTTGATTTGACACCCCCCCCCCACTTTTTTTTATTACTTGGCATCATTGAAAAAGGCCAGACTCTAACTTTTCCAATGACACCTCGCTTAACCTTGGAAGTACAGAATAGTGATGCAGGGGTTCAAAAGACCCCCCCCCCGCACTACTCTCAGCAGCTTGTTTTTGATGAAACAATGCACATTAACACGTTATTCCTTCACCTCTACAATTGCTGCTGCTGTGGGAATTGAGAAGGTGAGGTAGCGCAGGAATATCATTTGCTTTAATAATGAAAAGACCAGAATCTGGCCTTTCCAGTGACACCTCTCGACCTCCTACGTTGCACAGTCTTAGAGATACAGAGCTCCAAAGCACCCCTGCATCTCCTGTATTGGGATTCCCCCTTAATGACATTATTGTGCATGCGCGATGACTCTGGTGGTAGTGGGGGGGGGGGGGGTCAGTCCCACAGCGTGGGCTGACATCCAGGATGGAAATGAAATGATTGGTAGGTAAAGTGTTACGCCATCAGTTTCTCTGCTTTGCAGTGAAAACCTCAAAACATGTTTTTCAGATCCTGGCAATTCATGGTGAGCACTGCATATGGACCTACCGACTAGCTTACTGATGTGCTTCTTCTGTAGGTGTCCGATGAAATGCCACTTGATCTCTGGACAAGAAGACAAAATCTAGGATTAAGAACCAACAGTTAGTATAAAAGACGGCAGTGAGCAAGCAGCTTCCACCATAAAATGATACAGTTTAATTCCCAGGGCTTTATATAGTTATTTCATGTCTGGAAAAGCCACCATTAGCTTCCTGACATTCAATAAACTGTTAATGAGAATCGTATCCCACAAAACCACAAGCCTTCTTTATAGTTCCTTCTGGTTACACATTGAGCCGAGATGTTGAAATCGAAAACACACAATACATTATCCGCAGCTGGTGAGAATTCTCTGATGAACACATACATTTTATTACCGAGTTTGCTTTTCTCATAGAAGGTGAACTGCTGGGACATCAAAAGGAATATTTAGAATATTGAACTAAAATCAAGAAATTAGCAGATGAATATGATCAGGTCTTTTTTTTTGTGTTATGGTTTTACAAAGTCAGTTTCCAGTTCAATTTATGAATTTGTACCAAGTGAATGAGAAAGTATTTACCAGTTCAAGCAGGGTGGATTTTATTTAAAGGGAGTCGATTTAAATCACCTTCAGCAAAGACTATTTAAATCATTATTTTTAATATGAAAAGACGTCTATGCTTGCTAATAGTTGTAATCGTTAATATTTGCAACCGGATGAAGACATATCAGATTAGTAAAACAGCTCTATCACAACTGATTTTAGTTAACCCCTTGCCGCCCCAGGATGTGCTATGCTGTCCTAGCAGCGGAGGGCTTTGAAGACGCAGGGCGTACTGGTATGCCCCACCTCTGCACCTCATTGGATGCTTGGAGATGGCCTGAACGCAGGCCGTCACCCTGCAGCCAATGACATGCGCCACTGTAAGGCGAACCGCAGTCTGGGCTCATGACGGCACCTGGCGGCGAGGTGTATCGGCGTTAAATAATAGGTAAATCACTCATATTTGGCGAACAACATACATACAGACATACATACATATTGCAGAAGCCACCTGCGCATCACAGCAATAATAGGTAAATCACTCATATTTGGCGAACAACATACATACATACATACATATTGCAGAAGCCACCTGCGCATCACAGCAATTCGATGAATTGCATCCCAGAGCTCCTGTGCCACATTCCCCATATGCAGCAAGGAACTCTGGGTAGGATATGCAAATGACATCTGTCTCACTTTTATGCATCCTGGGTCTGTTATTACACAGAACCCTAAAATCAATGCTATGCCACATTGTGGCTTTGTAGCAGAGATGAGGTTTATGCAAATGGTCAAAGCCACTCCTAGGACAGAGCTGTTTCAGGTTTGTTGAACCCTCATCAGCTAGGAGGTAGGCATGACCAGTTGCAGTGGATGCTTGGACCATACGGTAAATTAGTATCTATAAAGGGTTGTGGTGGAGGACTAAAAGTGAGATAAAAAGCCTCCACACTATAAGTGTGTTTATTATTGCAGAATATATATATCTTTTGATGTGCGGTACCATCCCCGAGGGGGATGGAACTCAACATCACAGGGCGGCATAGCATGCCCCGCTGGCATCTAGGGCCGTGTCAGGCCCACCCACCAGTTGTCACACAGCGTGAGTCATTCCCTGCTGCGGGACGGCCTGAACTTAAGCGGTCCCCTGCAGCCAATCTAGAGCCAACTGCGTAGGCGGGCTGGATGTGGAACGCTGCAGCAAACTGGAGACGCCTGCTGGCATTAATGCCCTCCCACCTGGCACAATCTGCCCGGCGGTAAATAAATTAAATATTTATTTTTTTTAAACAGTGTCTTCTCCCAAGGGTTTGTAAGTCATTCAGAAAGTTTTACTTCCATTTTTATAGCAAAAAAAAAAAAGTTATCTGCGCTCGTTTCTATACAATTCCGTGTGCAACAAAACACAATTAGAGGTTTTAGTTTGCTTGAATGGCCATTGAAGCGTAAGCTCACTCACTCTACCAAGAGGTGCCTTGATGGGGCGAGTATCTAACCAATGTAACAAAAAAAAAAAAAACGCTCCCCGAGCAGCTGCTTTTCAGTTACGAGGCAGATAAATGATAGGTTTTATTTATACACGCACCAAGCACTTCCCATTTGGGGTTGAATACAAAAACATGGAAAAAACAGCAAAAATTACTTAACTGGTGTTACAACAAAATATGCATACATAAAGTGGTGTCGCACCCAGGGAATTGTATAGAAACAAGCGCAGATGACATTTTTTTCTTGCTATATTTTATACATGAACTGGGTTGTTACTCCTGGTTGTTGCAGCTGCTCTGGTGAGTATGGGCGCAACGCCATTTTTTCTATATGTATGTTCACTTCCATTTTTACCGCTTGCTCCTCACAGTTCGAGTCGGTACAAATGTATTTCACTCAAGACAATCTTGAAACCTAGCATTTAAGGTAATGTGTTCAATGTTTGTATTTGCAGAACAACAATGTGATAATGCCTTTTCCTGAACTTTATTTTATACTATTTTTAATGTATAAAAGTGCAGGTGACCACAGCTTGGATAACATGAATTTAATTTGGTTTACCAAAAGATTTAAATATTAGAAACATAGAAAAATGTCGGCAGATAAGAACCTTTCGGCCCATCTAGTCTGCCCAATTACATGGATACTTTACCTGGATTTATCTTTTGTTTAGGATAGCCTTATGCCTATCCCATGCCTGCTTAAATTCAATTACTGTTTTGGCCTCTACCACTTCTACTGGAAGACTGTTCCATGTATTCACCACCCTCTCAGTAAAATAATGCTTCCTGATGTTACTTTTAAACCTTTGCCCCTCTAATCTAAGACTATGTCCTCTTGTTTTGCTATTTTGTTTCCTTTTAAATATACTCCCTTCCTCTACCTTGTGGATTCCCTTTACGTATTTAAATGTTTCTATCATATCTCCTCTGTCTCGTCTTTTTTCCAAGCTGTACATGTTAAGATCATTAAGCCTTTCCTGGTAACTTTTCTCCTTCAAGCCATACACCATTTTAGTAGCCCTTCTCTGAACTCTCTCTAAGATGTCTATATCCTTCTGGAGATACGGTCTCCAGTACTGCACACAGTACTCCAAGGAGGTCTCACCAGTGCTCTGTACAGTGGCATGAGCACTTCCCTTTTCCTACTATTCCATGAATAAACAGCGTCCTGCTGTATGACCAAGCTTTATTTCATGCTGAATAAACTTTTACCTAGAAAGTATCTTAACCAGTTGAACGCGAAGGAAGTGCAGGGAGCGTAATCTCGTGTCACTCCCATGGGCGGAGGACGCTCCTTGCACGTCTTCGCGTTGCTCCGGTTCAGTGCCTATCTGGCGCAATGACGTCCGTAAGGGAATCCTGATATTCCCCATGTTAGAGAACCAGGGGTATTTGGAGCTCCGTATCTCGATCAGTTAAAAGGTAGAGAGTAAAGTTTGGTATCATTGGAAATAGGGATGCACCAATACCACTTTTTTTAAGACCGAGTATGAGTACCGATACTTTTTAAAAGGTACTCACCGATACTTTTTATTTTATGTCATGTCATGTGACTGCTTTCCAATAAGAACAGACCTCATAAAAATGCCCCAGCTCACATGTATATACCCCCCCCCCCAGATATATATACACACACACACAGAATGCCCCCAGCTCTCATGGGATTTTCCACCAACCTCTCGGCTGGAGGCAGCGTCACAGAAGCGCCGGCGGCCACGTGATCGCACCACAGCAGCACAACCGGACCTTCGAAAGCATGTGAGTATTGCAGCCGCCGGAGGGGGGGGGGGGGGGGGAAATGCTGGCCGCGTGCTTTTCATGTACGCGGCCAGCTTCCCCAGCCCCGCGGATATCGGCAAGCAGGCCCAGCGCTGGCTTCCGGTATCGGGAGGGGGGGGGGGGGGAGTGAGAGAAAAATCAGGCCATTTGCACAAGTGCAAAGTACTCATGCAAACGGCAGGATCGGCAACTATACCGGTATCGGTGCATCCCTAATTGGAAAGGTCAGAGCATGGCCTTTCCAAATGAAACCAAACATGACCAGGTGATTTGTAAAAACAAAAAAAGTCAGTTTTTTTCTTTATAATGCAGCAATATTGTTCTCTTTTCAATTATAATGTGAACAAAATGCTGCACAAACTCACCTTCTCAATTCCCACGATGAAAAGTGACAAATTTTCAGTTTTAGTTAAAATTGCCCCCCCCCACAGTAACAGGTTCCAATTTCAATTTACTTATTTATTTTTTTAACAAGAGTACCCTATAGAAATACAGAAATATATATTTTTTTTTTTACATTTTTTGTTATAGCATTCTAATAAAACATGACGTATACATATGTTATTTATTATAAATCTGAAAGAAAAAAAAGAGGATATAATGTTGTCTGTATCACTTACATTAGTATCCGAAGCCTTCTCAAACAGCTCTTGCACCTGGAAAGAGGATTAAAACAGAACATTGAACATTTAGAAGATAAAGTACCACTTTTATCTCTTGCCAGGTAAACCCCTTCAAGAAATAACCAGACGGAAATAATGGTATTATCAAGAATAGCAGATCAGGCCCTTTCTCTCGGCAGAAGAAGCGAACCTTTGTGATTTATAACAAATATTGGAAACATCTTTCTCATTTTAACCGTGACTGTATTCGTTTGCACGGTTTAATCCATTATATCAAGAATGTGTTTAGGTCGGTGTCAGTCGATGATATTGAGAGCGGAAGGATCGTCACTGATGGGCGTCATCGTGGAAGGAACGTCCCCTATGTGTCCATCTCCGTTAACGCTCCGTGCGCTTAGCAATACAAAGCTCGTCCCTCCTACGAAGGATCGCACTATGTAGCCCTGTCGAAAACTCGTCATAGCTTTGAGCTGGGGAGGGTGTCAGTACGTCTGGTGTAGCGCCTGTAACTAGTGCACATGCTACACCATGTGGCCCTCCCCGGGCGAACAAGCTGCAATGGATGCTGGGAGTCACATGGATGTACTCCGTGCACTGGTGTGACTGCAGCGTAAAAAAAAGGGACACTCTGCTCATCCTGACCATTTCAGAGGTTTAAAGTGGTCAGGATGTGAGGAGTGTCCCCTTCACGCCCCTCCCAGCTTTCCAGACCTGGAAGACCCATATGGTGAAGTGGAGGAGTTTCCTCCACCATAACCAATAGAAAGCGTGTCGAAGCAACTCTCACGAGACTGATCGCAGCAGCGATCAGAGACTTCTGATGTATTGGGGCTGCGTATGCGTTCAGCTTCAAAACAAACATTCTGTGCAAGAGCTATAGAAGTTGCATACGTGAAGTGCACACAGTGCGTAACTAACTATGTAAGTTGTGTAGGAGTGCAAACAGTGTGGAAAACACCAACCTTGGAAAGGGGCCCAGCTCTCAGCAGCCACTGCCCAATTATTTAAAGGTAGAAAAGTGTGTTTCCAACAGGGAACTCAAACTCTGCCCCCCCAGATGTTTCTGAACTACATCTCCCATGATTCTCTGGCCATTATTGCATTCAGCAAATTTTGGGATTTGTAGGCAATAAACATCTGGGCCAGAGGTTGGTATCCCTGCTTTAAAAAGGAATGGAATTATTAGGTTTGAAGACAGAGAGGAGGGGGGTGTGGGTCTCACTGGGGCATGTCTACTGAACTGTGACATGGAAGCAGATTTCCTGTTTTTGGAATATTTATACATGTTTATTTTTTTTTCCAAATGTATTTATTTTTAGATTCAAGCAGTACAGCATAAAATTAAACTCTAACACACAGTGCAAGACATTGATACAACCATGAGTACAGTGACAACCCGACTCCCCCACTCAAAACCAAGCCTGTGTCGATTATGAAGTCAAAAAGCGTTCAAGGAGCCGGGAGCAGGACGTCGGCAGTAGAGGGGACCCCGTAAGCGAACGTGCCAAAAACCATTCCGTAAATCTGTTTTGATTCGAGACAAACTATCCTCTGGTAGATGTTGTATAAATGGCCCCCAAACCTCAAAAAACTTGCCCACCTGGTCTTCTTTATGAAGACACGTTTCCGCCCAATCATGCCTGAAGATATAAAACCGCGAGTAGAACATAGAGAACGTGGGAGGGGAGGCAACTATCCATTGACCCAAAATAGCCTTCTTTGCGGCTGCGGTAAGTATACCTAAGAGAGTTTTCTGAGCTCTAGATAAGGGGCGCGCTTCTTGGTCAGAGAATATTAAATAAAACGCCCAGTCAGGAGAGGTGGGTATTCCTAACTTCAAGACCCGGGTTCCGAATCTCCTAATGGTGTTCCAGTAATAAGGGGACATGACCACAGACAGTGAAAGAGGTCAGCCCTTTCTCATGAACATTTTCGACAGCGGCCTGAACTAAGCGGATTATAAATGGCCAGCCTGGCTGGGGCCACATAAGCTCCATGCAATAACTTATAAAACATTTCCCCATATTGGGCAGAAGGAATTTGTTTTCGTGATCTATTGGTAGCTGCTATGAGTGAAAAAGGCGACTGTTTTAGGGAGGTGCAGACACCAAGAGGCTACCCCCGTGTTGGCGACCGTCCAGTCATAGGGCGGACGGAGTAATTGTCGGAAGGCTGCTGTCGAGGGGCCTACCTTCATTATACTATCCAAAGGATTAAGAAAGTCCCGCGTCCCTAAGCTGCTGCGCGGCAAATGTTTAAAGTTGCATATAGTAAACGGGGTGTAAAAATGTGGGCGCTATCAAGTCACAGAGAGCACCGTAAGGGAGGAGCGTGTGGGAAGGTTGTTGCAGTACGTGACCAATTTGGGACAAGCCCTTACCTCGTCAGGGCCCGAAAAGCCAGGACGGGCGAACCGTTCTGAAAGTTCGGGTTACGGAGCAAAGGCTGATAGACATGTTTATTTTTAATGATAAAATTATTATTACTCAACTGTCTCAGAGTTAGATAAATAGCCCTGATTTAGGGTCTTTTATCAGCGCCAGCACAAA
Organism: Leptobrachium leishanense; assembly: GCA_009667805.1. Classification (NCBI taxonomy): domain Eukaryota; kingdom Metazoa; phylum Chordata; class Amphibia; order Anura; family Megophryidae; genus Leptobrachium; species Leptobrachium leishanense. Next base: position 133,943,031 of record CM019065.1, read on the forward strand.
GATTTCCAGTCAAATGTGAGCACACAAATGCCATCACTGTGTGATGCCCCCATCAGCTAGCTCCACCCACAAACACAATCTTCAATGAGAATATTCCTCATTTAATATTAAGTATAATTTAGCTTTATTTATGTATTAGAAAACACAAAGCGTAGATTTTGCTTACATAGTTCTCCCCAAAATATCTCTGTCCATGTTTGTATGCCTCGATCACCATATCCGCCGGCTTGGTTTTACTGACTGCCACCAGTCTGGGTGGAATAGATGGAAGCGCCTGCATGTGGGGAAAAGGTGTAAAATGACAATAATAAATAATAACCAAAACAAAAATAAAATGACAGCATGTTCACTATACAAACAACATCATACAGAGATCATTTCCATGTTTATTTATGGAAAGCAAAAATAAAAAAATTATAAATAATACACACCAGAGGCAAACAAACTCAAGTATCACGTTATTTTTTTAATTCAAAACTAAGATAAAAGGGTTTTATTCTCACGAATCAACTCTGAGGAAGGAGTATTAGGGTGTGAAATGTGCAATATATATTGAAGCTACAGACCCGAAAAAAATGCATTGATTGGTACAATAAAGACCTTATCATGGGAAGCAGGAAAGCTTAGATGCCAGGCTAAATGTGTGGGTATCCGGCGCCACCCAGTGGGCAAGAGGAACAATGCAATAAATTAGTGCGGTTCAGTGACGTGGTAAAAAAAGTCGTGGTTCAAAAAAAGTCACTGTTCAATGACGTCATGCGCATGCATCGCTCCATGCTAGATGTCTTTTGCTTTCATTTTCAATTAAGGACGGATTAAAACACCATTTAAGGACACAGCAGGACTTTAATTGTATTTCTTGTACAGACTGAGGAAGCGATTTATCGCGAAACACGTCTCAGTACTGCTTTTATTTCATTGTAATAAAACAAATTTTTATCCATTGATTGATGGTCCTGCTGCCGTTCTTTTTACCAAAAAGAAAGATCCCAGGCAATAATCTGAAGGAGGATCCGGCAGTACCTCTATACTATACCGGCTGCTTACAGATCTGGTGTCTGAGGGGTGACACCATAACACGTGAGTGTTCCATTTATTCATTTCCGTGAGGCGCACTGGTTTTATGGGCTAGATCATGTTCTGGTATAGGTCTTGTGCTTACTTCGAGGTAAGAAGACTTGCCTAAAATGCAGCTACAGTGACAGAACTCTGCCCTACTTGAAAGAAGTTCCTATTTCTTCAGAAGGAAGCGCTTTTTCCACCGCAATTCTTTTGGCATTAGATGCCAGGCTGATGCATAATAGGGAACAGATTGGGTCGGATGCTGTGCTGATGGCATCACATTCAGCAATACTGGTAAGATGCCATGCTGGTCTAGTCAAGAGGAGCAGTGTGGGTCAATTGCCAAGCTGGTCTTCAAAGCTATAATTGTCCAGCGAGTACATTTGTGCAATTCCCTGAAGAATTCACTATAGTTTGGGTCAGATGTGTGCCATTTCCCAGACATCTAGGTCGATTTGAATCACAGTGAATGATGTTCCCCGCCGAGTGTTTCCAGTGGGGTATACAGATCAAATAATGGTCATGGGGTTGCCAGGTCGACCAGGTTTTCCTGGACACATATACACTGTAAAAAACTGATGCTGATGAGCAGTGAATGGAAAAAAAATGCAACCCCTGCAACACATTCGCTGCAGGTAAGAAGTCAAAAAGGATTCCCAGGTGACCTGCCTTTATTTCCTTCCTGCAGCATATGAATTATTCAATTTGCAGGGCAGCACTTTTCCCTGTGTTCCCTTCTGCAAGAACTAGTATGTGTGTCCAGGAAAGTGTGGGTTTACTCCAACAGCAGCAACAACAACATTTTGACCTTCTAAAAGGCAGGGATACTGAATCTTGGTACCCAAAATCTTTGGGAACTACACTTCGATGATACTAACTGACCATACAAAATGGCTCAGCATCATGGGATATGTAGTTCGAAAACAAAAGGGGCACCATGGTTGGTCATCAGTGTTCTAAAGTATTTATAATTACTGGAGAGGGTCGAAATGTTATTGTACCGATGGAATAAAGCCACACTTCTATGCAGAAATGGTGTACTGGAATTCTTTATACACACAATAGATATATACTTTATATAGTCATAATATATGATTGCATGTATTCTAAAAGCTGCAGATCATGGAGTTAGTCTAGCTAGTAGGTTATCATTCGTGAACTCCCAGTATACAGTGGCGCCTGTTGCTGCAAGCTGGCCGCTTCCTATGCTGCCTGTCATTTATACAGACCTACACATTACATCCCGGGGAAGCCCTGCTATCCCGTTACCTGGGAGCGCCTGCCCACTGCATGTTGCACTCTCTCCCGCACAGATTGCAGGGCTCTGCCTATGTCCTCTGACATGCCTGCTCTCCACATACTACTCGGCTACTTCCGCTTCATCCGTTGCCAAAGAACAAGCTTTGACCGTCAAACCAATAGCAACCAAGCACTCACATCTTTAACCAATCGCGGCCTTAATACAGGACTAAACATGGGAAGAAGAAAAAAAACGTGGGGGCGGCAAGCGGCCATGTTGGGAAGGTAAAAAGGGGCTTAGGAGTGTGAGTCACGCTGAGTCGTGACTGAAAGGAGAAAGCGGTGTAAAGGGGGCGGATACTGCATGATGTCATAAGATAAATATACCGAGACATAAATAAAACCCCATTTCAATTATATATTCACTTTTTTCTTCTTTATGTACCTGGAAAAGGCAGACAGTGCATGTATAGAAATTAGTATTTTGATAATGATATTGCGCTGTAAAACTACTGCAATGTGTGACATTATTATTATTATCATTTATATAGCGCCAACAGTTTCCGCAGCGCTTTACAATAACCAAAGGGAACGAGATACATATAAATGGACACACGATGGAAACAAGAGGTGTAGAGGGCCCTGCTCATAGGAGCCGACATGTTCAGATCTGGGAATCATGGACTTTACAATTAGGGTTTCCAGATCCTCGGTTTTCCTGTACAGGTATAATTTCTTAACCCCTTCGCTGCTGAGCCATTTCACGTCTGTGTGCTTGAAATAGGAATCAGATTTTAGGGATTTCGTGCCGCGGCGGAGAAATAATACCCAGACAGAGATTCTTCAGGAAGTCAGGATTTATTCACCGAGAATCAGTGGCATCATGGCAGGACGACCAGCAATGAGTCCCGATGCACTTTTGCATATACATTTTATAGCCCCCGATGACGCGTGAAACCTTTCAGTTGGTAGTATAGATTTACAGATAACAGATAACAAAAGACCAGAATCTCATTAGCGGCCGTTCCCTCGAATCTATTCAGGAATCGTGGTTTCGGCTCATGCCCTGAGGGGTCTTGCTTGCTGGACACCTGGACAAACTTCTTTTGCACACGGTTCAGGGCTTTGCACTCGGCTCAGGGCTTTGCACACGGCTCAGGTTAACCCTTTGAGAACTTTCTTAAAATATATCAGTTCTAATTACATAATCTTATAATACAAGCTATTTTTCGCCAGTCCATTCCTCCTTCATGCTGAGCTCATTTTTACCGCTTTTGCTCATCGTGTTTAACCCTTTAACGCCGCAGGACGTTCCATGACGTCCTGGCGGCGGGCTGGCTTTGAAGACGCGGGGCGTACAGGTACGCCCCGCTGTCTTCAATGGGGCCGCCTCGGCCCCTCCCCGCAGCCTGCGTGCGCTGACTCGTGGCGCGCGTCATCGGCTGCAGAGGGACGGCCTGAAATCAAGCCGTCCCCTGCAGCCAATGACGTGCACTGCACGCCGGCTGCGGGGAGGGCTCCAAATCAGTGCCGCGCGACGGCACCTGTCAGCGAGGCGTACCTGTACGCCTCGCCGGCAAATTCAAACCCCGTAAGGGCGCCACCCCGGCGTCCTTAAGGGGTTAAACGCGACATGCGCCCCGACATTACCACATTCCACTGAACACACGTCAGTGGATTTAAAAGCAGGGTGGAAAAATTAGTGAACCGTCCTAAACGCGCAAGCGTTTATCGGTTTCACCACCGCATCGTTGTGGAGTACAAAAAGTATTTTCTGCAAAACAGTGCGCCATGTTTAATGGTTTCAATGCCAGTTTTTTTAACTGTGTCAATAACACATGGACAACACAAAACTACACTATAGATATATTTAATTTATTATTTTAATACATATATCAACCCCATGTTTAACGGTTTCAATGCCATTTTTAACGGTGTCAATACCACACTTTCTTCCAAGGCAAAGCTACACTATACATACATAGTGTATTTATAATATTAGGATTTCATATATTATCAAAATAAATGATTGAGTGCATAACTGCTTTACTATATTTCTAAATACACAATAAAAGACTGCGTCTCGTTGTGTCAACGGCTGATGTTGGCACTGTAGCAGTGGCGCAGCATAATCAGAGAGTGTGTCTCGCTATGTCGGCGGATGATGGCAGCGCAGTAGCAAGCTCCACAGTAATGTGCGGTGTGTATGAGGCATCACAAGCTCCACAGTAATGTGCAGTGTGTATGAGGGTATCACAAGCTCCACAGTAATATGCAGTGTCTGTGTGAGGCTATCACAGAGCTCCATAGCAATGTGTGGTGTGTAGGAAAAAAGTGGGCTGCTCAGTCCGAAATGCCCGGGCCAATATTTTGTCCCAGTCTGGGCCTGTTCAGCAGTCAAACAAAAGATAACAGAAAACAAAACCTAGCTCATCTGAGCTCTAACAAATAAACATCCCTCACTAACTTGGGCTGATATCAAACAATAAATTAGTTTACCAGCTGGATGGTGTAGAGGTAACATCACCGTTCTATAACCGTGGAGACACAGGTTTGAATTCCGGCCAGAGCACCTCTCCAGTAAGTGTCCTTGGGCAAGACACCCAACGGTACATACTTGCCTACCACACAATATCAGCTGTGGAGTCCAGTGGTAATGTCTCTACCCTTCAACCGTGAAGAAGAAAGTCAAAAACACCATTCACAACATAACTCCAATACAACTGCGGAGAAGTCTCGACTTTACGAGAAGTGAGTTAAACCTAACCACCAGGTCGCTGATCTACAATCATAGAAAGCTGGCTCGATCCCACTCAGAAGACGCTACCAGCGAGTGTCCTTAGGAAAGACAACTAATGATGTAGATGAGCCTACCTCACAAAATACTTGTACATCTCATAGATTGTAACTTCCCTCTGAATCAGGTCATCATCCATGTGTGGATTCTATTGTTGTAATGTATCAACTCCTTGTACACTGATCTTGTAAAGCCCTACGGAATTTGTGGTGCTATATAAATAAGGGATGATGATGATGATAAATGCCAACTTTTAAAACCTTGGCTAACCTGGTTTTCAAGCTGCCAGTTCAGAGCTTCACCTTGCTTGCTCTCTCTCACTTCCTTCTCCCTGCTTCCTTCCATCCATCCATCCATCCATCCATCCATCCAGGAAACATTTAAGGACTTCGTAATGAACAGGTGGGGGAAACTTTGCAGCAACGAGCAATTTAAAACACATATTGCCTTCCTGGGCTCAAACAACCCAATCCTCTCTTATAAACATAGGGTGAATATGCATGCCATTGTAAATCATTCCCCTCACCTTATCTCAATATATACAGTAGCTTTACCCTTAACACAGGCCTCAAAATTTCCACTCGCCTGCTCGCATTTGGCGAGTGGAAATTACATGAGGGTGAGTAGGAATGCAGACGCAGGGCAGGGTAGGGGTTAGGTGGGGCATCTAGTGGCGAGTAAGGCTAGGGTCAGACGAACGCATTTTTCTCCGCGAACGTGAAAAAGTGCGGTCGAACGAACGAACGTATTTTTTAACGGAATGCGCGAAAGCGGTCATACGATGCGCATTTTCGTACGTTTTGTTTCACGGAGCTGGAAGAAGAGAGATATGATCAACCAAATCAATTGCAGAATGAATCAAATAAAAGGGAAGGGGTATAAAAAGGCATTTTGGGAATGGTGGCATTTTCCAAGATGGATGCAGTCCAAGTGTTTCTTTTTGCTGCACTGGGATACCTGTACCTGAAGAAGAAAAGACAACGGCGAACATGGGTCCATCCACTCAACACTGCCAGACACACGCATGGCCACTTTGTGACACTGTACAGGCCACTGCGAGAGAGGGACCCCGTGAAGTTCTTCAACTACCTGCGGATGTCCATCCACACCTTTGATGAACTGTTGATGAAGGTGCGTGAGCCGCTGACCAAGAGGGACACCAACATGAGGGCTGCCATACCACCGGAGGAGATGCTGGTCCTCACTTTGCGGTAAGTACTATCAAACACCTGCATTCATGACATCGCTGCCAGTCATCAGACATGTGCTCGGTGTGCAGAGGCTCTATTGTAGGTCAGTGGTTATATGCCCACACACACACGCATGCATCACCTTCCAGAATACGTACCGAAAGAGTAATGACACTGACAACGATGTGAAACAAATAAAATATTTAGTCCCGAAATAATATGACAGAAGATAACAATAACATATTAAACACATATATTATTGCATGTCCAATGAAGGTAATAAAATAAAAATATTAGAACAACATGAATAAACTGTGACAAACATAAACGAACAGACGATACACCTCACATGGTATGATACCGAGGAGCATCTGGGTCATGAGGACCGTGCATATGGCTGCGGTGGTACTCTGGCTCCGGGGGTGGCCCAGCAACAGGGGACATGGGTGGGCGGGCAGGCAACGCCTGGCAGTGGTGGGAATAACCATGGGGGTATTGTGGCACGACACCGTGATATACAGGTGCCTGTTGTGGATGGGACAGTATCTCATGTATCAGGTCCAGGCTTCGGCGGCGATAATCCAGCTTCTGCGCTGGGGTCATTATGTTGAGCAGGGAGAGACATGAATTGAAAAAGGACATGTCCTCGGAATCAGCGACCATGCAGCGTGGATGTGTATGGTGCGCGTCCATGAATGCGACCATGGCCTGCTCGACATCAGCTGATGGTGGCTTCTTCCTCCTGGGAGCCGTACTGGTGCTGTCTGTGGGTGCTGTACCCGGCACCTGCTGGGACTCCACATCCTCCACCTGGGACTCCGCACCACCCTGCTCGACCTCCACCTGGCAGCTGCCAGATCCTGCGGGCTGCAGGTCTTGCCCTTGTGAGCTAGAGGTGGATGGCCGGTCAATACTGCTCACAGTCTTGCGCGGCTCCTGGCTCTTCCTCAGGAAGGACAGTTGGTCAGCATACAAATAGCTGCGCCTCTTCTTTGCACCAGCTCCAGAGCGAGCAGCTTCAGCCTCCTTTTTCAGGACCCGGGTATGATTGTCCCTCACCGTGCGCCATTTATTGATTGCTTCATGTGCTGCAAAACATGATGAGAGTGACATAAGGTTAGGTTTATATGATGTGATCATAACACAGCTTCTTTCATGTTCTAGGTATCTTGCTAGTGGATGCAGTTTGAAGGATCTGCATTACAACTTCCGCATTGGCAGATCGACAGCTGGTGAGATCGTCCGCAAGGTCTGCAAACAATATGGGAAACCATGAAGGACCAATGTTTGCCAACACCCACAGGCGAGACATGGCTGGCAATTGCAGCAGGATTCTGGGAGAGAGCGAACTATCCCAACTGCCTGGGAGCGGTGGACGGCAAACATGTCCGCATTGTGAAGCCACTGCACAGTGGCTCACTGTATCAAAATTATAAACATTATTTTTCAATTGGCCTACTGGCGGTGGCAGATGCCAACTATAATTTTGTGTATGTGGATGTCGGATCATACGGCAAGGACTCGGACTCAACACTGTTTCGGAACTCAACACTGTGGAATGAGATTGAGGGTGGGAACCTGAACATCCCCAGACCCGCACCTTTGCCTGGCAGCGACGTGTCAGTCCCCTATGCCTTTGTGGGTGATGAAGCATTCGGCTTATCCACACATCTCCTGCGGCCATACTCGGGGACACACCTGACTGTGAAGAAGCGGGTGTTTAATTACAGGCTGTCGCGGGCGAGACGGTATGTCGAGTGTAGCTTTGGCATACTGAGCAACAAGTGGAGGATTTTTCATCGGCCACTTGATGTAAATGTGGATTTCTGTGTGGATATAGTGAAATGCTGTTGCATCCTACATAACTATGTTCGTGCAAGGGATGGGGTTAATTTCGAGGATACCCTCACAGTAACGGGTCTGGATGAGTATGCTAACGATGACATAATACCTGTGAATAGACACACCAACAGGTTTCGCGATGCTCTGTCTAATTATTTCACTAGCAATGCAGGGCAGGTGCCATGGCAGATGGACATCATTTGACATGTGACACCTAGGCTTGTGCACCGATTATTTTTTCTGTTCGAATTTTCGGATGTTTAAAGTTTTCGATTCGGCTCATTTCGAACGAACCCTGTTTTGATTCGATTCGGTTCGACTTGTTTTTCGGGGATATGTCATCGGAATATGGACCATTTTTCGTTTTTTGTGTCACTTTGCTCGTTTGTTGGATCTACTTTTCGTGATTTCGTACATTTCTCGTTTTTCGCAACGTCTGTTCTCGTTTCAAAGCAATAAATTTCGATTTGACACAATTCAAGTCCAATCGCATATTCGTACAATATTTTGTTTCGGCTCGGAAACATTTCGGATCTGACATTTTCGGATCGAAAAATTATCTGGGAATCGCCCGCATCAGAAAACACGAATCGTGAAAATGTCGTTTAAATTCCGAAATTCTGAAAGCCGAAACGCACATCCTTAGTGACAACGATAATTCGTTATGCCATTTTGTTTGATATTACATTCAAGTTCAATGCAATTGAATTCTATGCAATAAAATGATCATTTACTCACTCTGAAGCTTCTGCTCTTTATCAGACCACGTCTCGTACTCTGGGTACACCACCCTGGACACTGTGACCCATGCACTGGCCTTCTTCTGCCGGTCTTTGTAGCTGTCGCAGGCCGTGTCCCACAGCTCGGGATGATCTGCAACTGCATTGATCAGCCTCTCCACGTCGATGTCAGTCCCAGCCATTGTCCAACGCAACTTGCAGCTACCCCCAGACAAGACAGGAAGTGTTTGGTCTGTGCACGTTATGTTGGCCGGACGTGTGCAGCGTCTGACGTCTCCCAATCACGCAAACACGCCGCTATGTAGCCGCAGCGCACTCTGTACGTCAGTAGTAGCGGTTTGACGTTCTCGAAAAAATGCGTTCGTTTGCCACTTGCGTTGCGCGGACGAATTTTCGTGCGGCCGTACTTTGTATGTTCCCCGGCATTGGACGTCATTTGCTGCTATTACGGCCGTGATTTTGTGCGGCTAAACGCACGTTAAAACTGCGCTAGTCTGACCCTAGCCTTACTCTTAAGGCCTGGCTAGTAGCTTGGGACTTGAAATTTTGAGCTGCTTTTAAATCCACTAACATGTGTTCAGAGGAATGTGCTAATGTCAGGCGCATGCAGAGTTTGAAGCAACTCTGGAAATTCGCTGATTTTTCAAGTTCGGAGCAGGTCAAAACCCCAGTGTCAATCAGTAGCGGGACTGTGCCCATGAATAGCTGAGGCAGGGCAGCCTGGCCGAAACAGTGAGATGCAGCCTTCTGCACCACTGCTACTGTATCAACATCAACCTCCGACACAGCAAGATGCAGTCTTTTATAATGCAGCGCCACTGCGTCAACATCACCTGCCGACACAGCGTGATGCAGCCTTTTATTATGCGGCGCCCCTGCTACAGTGCCGACAATGCGAGACAGCCTTTAAGTCCGCTGTGCCAACATAGCGAGATGCAGTCTTTTGTGTGTGTGTGTGTATATATATATATATAGATAAAGCATTTATGGCCGAACATTTCCATTGATAGATTTCATATATTAATATTATAGCTACACTATATATGTATAATGTCGTTTTGTGTTATAAGAAAGTGTGGTATTGACAGTTAAAAATGGCATTGAAACAGTTAAACATGGCATGTCTGCAGGACATACTTTTTGGCGAATTGCCACGAAATTGCACCGCACGGTGCAGTTCGGCTCTTTGAATAACCCCTTTAAAGGGTTATACAATAAGCAACAAACTATCCACCGAATTGCACAGAACTGTAACAGACCATATTATTTTTTTTAATAGAATTTTACCATTTCCACACATTTTCATTGGTTCAAACATCTTTTAGCAGCAGAGTTCAGGGTTTTTTTTCTCCTGCAGTTCGGCCATCTGATCAGCAGTTCCACATACCCTGCGATGAATAGTGAATTCACTGCCGGGTTGGTGAACTGGAATCGCCAAACGAGAACGCACCGAGATTTCAGTGCTTTCTGAATAACACTTTAAAATTCACCATTTTTCAACTATGGTGAGATTCAGCTATCCAAAAGCAGTCAAAGCGGCTACAAACTAAGGTGAAGAATGCTCAACAGCAGAACAGTCACTATTCTTCCATAAAATGTGGCCATTTTCCATTTAATTGTTGAGCCATTGTTTGGAGAACCAGTAAATGTGCCATGTCGATTTTAAAGTGGCGATCTCCATTGAACACTGGTAAAAACTCCACTAGATGACTTCGTGCATAAGCGAAATTAATCCAGGAGAAAGTACGATGAAAACCTCATTTGAAACCATGTTAGAATATGGGCAGAAACTACATTGGAAAAAAACAGTGAAATATTGTGGAAGTTTCCCAAATAATGAATGCACTGTACTTGATCCAGCAAACGTTGCTGAAAACACACTGTATAGAGAGAAGTATTTTGGGACACAGCGCATTTTGATTTCAGAGGTTTCAATCAGACCCATTGCCACTGGTGTATAAAATACAGCACGCTGCATTTGAAACATTTGTGAAAAACATGAAACGTTCCAAAGGGCGTCTTATTCCAGCCTGTCAGTGCTCCAATGCACAAAGCAAGGTCCATAGAGACATGTTTGGCTGACCTTGGTGTGGAAGAATTTGACTGGCCTGCACAGAGACCTGACTGCAACCCCAAACATGTTTGGGATGAACTGGAACAGAGAGTGTGTGCCAGGCCTTCTCGTCCATCAGTGCCCAATCTCACAAATGCTCCACTGGATAAACGGACAAAAAATCTCAAGGAAACACTCCAAAAGTGTGTGGAAAGTATTCCCAGAAGAGCAGGTCCAACTTCATATCAATGTTCATGTATTTTGATGTCATAAATGTTAGGTGTCACAATATTCTTGCCCACCTAGTGCAAGTTCCATTTGGCCCACCCTCTGATACATTTCCTTGCCAAGTCAATATGAATGCTTGAAATATAGCTTAATTAGAAGGATTCCTGAGAGGGGGGGGGGGTTAACTTGCCTTCATCTCTCATGTAGGATATGTACAGAGAACTTGGCAGGGATTTACAGTGGGCGTGGTTAAATGAATTCTGCACACCTCTATGCAAAGATGAGCCCATCTCAGAGATGTGAGAGAAACGCTACTGGCTGGTTAAGTTTCATATACTGCATGGTACCCAATTTCTGGGAATCCTGTTTTGCGATCTTTATTATATATTCATGATGGCCTTGTATGCAATTTCCGCTGTATTATGATCGTTGCCTCCTGTGAGCGGTTTGTCTAGGATTCTCTGAAAAGTGCGGCAGTGTGATGTGTAATCTGCCTTCTATAAAGCCTTTGTAGCCCTTTAATAGAATTCTAAACTGCACCTCATGTTGAGAGTTATTCGAGTTCCATTCCTGCAGTATAATAAAACTGGCGAAGACAGTGATGGCGTTTGATTTGGATAAGTCCATATATACAGTTGCAAGAAAAAGTATGTGAACCCTTTGGGATTATGTGGAGTTTCGCATGAATTGGTCATAAAATATGCTCTGATCTTCATGTAAATCACAACAATTTGATAAACACAGTCTGCTTAAAATAATACAACACAAACATTATATCAGGGTTAAGAGAGCGTGAAAAGCAGGAGAAAGCCAAACCAGAAAAATTCTCCCTTTCGTCTCACTTTCCAAATTGGCTATTTTGACCTAGAATTTTTCATTCTCCAGTCATTCTCTTGCTTTTCACGCTCTCTGAATAACCCTGTATATGTTTTCATTGAACAGAACATGTAAACATTCACAGTGCAGGGTGGAAAAAGTATGTGAACCTTTGGACTTAATAACTGGTTGACCCTCCTTTGGCAGCAATAACCTCAACCAAATGTTTCCTGTAGTTGCAGATCAGACCTGCACAACGCTCTGGAGTAATTTTGGACCACTCCTCTTCACAAAACTGTTTCAGTGTAGCAATATTCTTGGGATGTCTGGTGTGAATCGCTCTCTTAAGGTCATGTCATAGCATTTCAATCCGGTTGAGGTCAGGACTGGGCCACTCCAGAAGGCGTATTTTGTTGAAGCCATTCTTTTGACTTACTTATATGCTTTGGGCTATTGTACTGTTGCATCACCTATTCTCTGCGGAGCTTCAGTTGGCAGAGAGATGGTCTTATGTTTTCCTGCAAAATGTCTTGATAAACTCTGGAATTCATTTTTCCATCAATGACAACAATTCGTCCAGGCCCTGAGGCAGCAAAGCAGCCCCAAACTATGATGCTCCCTCCGCCATGTTTTACAGTGGGATGAGGTTATGATGTTTGCTGTGCCTTTTTTTTCCTCCACACAGTGTTGTGTGTTTTTCCCAAACAACTCAATTTTGGTTTCATCTTTTTCTTGCAACTGTATGGCAGATTAAAGAGTGATCACTCGATAAAATAAAGCAGCAAGCACCCGTCTATCAATTCCCTAAATCCCAGCCCAGATATATTTATGCAACAATATTAAAACAACAGACTGGACTGAGAAGTCAAAATTTGAAAGGTGTAGCAGAATGCATAAATGAGCCCAAGTTTCCATAATTTTTTGTTTGCTTCGCCTGGCTGGACAATGCCTAGACACTTTCTTTTGTGTTACCCATTAACAGGTTATACATTTGTCAAACGTTGACTGGAGCGAACATAACTACCCAAACCTGTATATTAGAGAGTTGACAGAAAAGTCTCCTTACTGCTCCATTACTAGCACCATCGCTATTCACCCCCAATACATGACCACATACACTCATCTACAATCAGCCTTTTATTTTACTAATCAGATGTAAAAATGCAATCCAAAGTGTTTATGTAAAAAAAGAGCAACTCGAGACCTGTTGAACAAGACATGGAAACAGTCTACACAGTGATTCTGCCCGCTGTTGTGTTACAGAACAATGGAAACCTTAAATCAATGTTGCATTAGATTGACTTTTATGGTCTTCACCAATCAAAATACATTTAAAGTTTAAGATATGGCAGTGACCAGAGAATGCCAAGGATAGAAAAAAGAAAACAAAAGTCAAATTCTGTAACATATCACCAAGTATCCGTAATTTTCTTTTATTGAACTCCGATTGAAGCAGCATGGCCCTGCTCAGTTCACGGAGAATAGAAATTATGGAATATTTTTAAGTCTAAAATTCACAGTTTATTCTTGAAATTTGGAAATTGCTAAGAAATGCCAAACGATTAGAGAATTTTGTTCAGGTTGACTAGTTTAGATCATGGCTGTCAAAAATCCCCCCCCCCCCCAATGTTGATGCCTACAACTCCCAGAATTCCTTCAATGCAATAGACAGCCAGGGAATCATGGGAGTTGTAGTTCAGAAACCTATGGGGGCTGGAGTTTGACAGCCCTGCTTTAGGTTTTAAAAAAGATTTACAATTCTGTTCTCCTTTCGCCACAATTCCCAGGTTAGTGTTATTTGGAACTCCTGCTATGGCGGCCATCAGAGGCCAAGAATGCAACCAGTTAAAAAGACTTGGTCATGTGAAAAGAGGCTTTTACAAAGATAATCTGTACCACAATACATGAGGAACATTCAATATTGAATAGAACCGATTATAAATCCAATAAAAAAAATCATAAATTAAATTGTTCAGCAATAGATCCATTTTGTGATGAGATTACTAGATATTCTTTTTCCCCATTTATTTATAAAAATATTAGATCCTCTATTGAATGAATAGTCCTCTGATGGATTGGACGTGTTTGTGGTCATACAAATATACTTTGTGACTGTACAAAGTGGTTTCTTTACGCACAAAAATTGGTTTTAATATTTTGTAAAAAATATTTTTTTTGATGTCACAATCTCTAAGGGGTTTGCTCTTCTGCAGACAGTGAACTTGTATCTTTGAACTTGAAGGCATCTTCCAGTACACTTTCCATGGGCTGTGGCTGAGGCGACCCCGTGCTGTCCATGAACATTTCTGGGATATCCTTACCAAAATAGATTTTACTGTTGGCAGCGATAGCTTGATACTTCACGAGCTGGAGGTATTCCGGTGTTAACTTCATCTGTCGATTGAAGCAAGGAAAGACTGTGTGAATGAGTAGCAAGAGCAACGATGACAAATGAATGACGGTCTTATTTGACACATAAGCTAAATATTAATATAGAACACTGATGGTCATTCCACAGCACGCAGAGGCGCAGAAGGTGGGCATCTGACGAAGAAAGGGGCACAGAAGGAGAGAAAGATGGCAGAGGAAAGAAAGAAGGAGAGCAGAGTTTGCAAAGAAAGAAGAGAAGACAGAAACTGAGGAAAAACAAAATGTGAAATCTGGGAAGACAAAACTACACTTAAGGTAATTAATGCTTTTTCCCCGCTCATCTCGGTATTGAGTAAAAGCCAGAATTTTTCTTCCTAGGTTTCATTTAATAAATAATAAAAAAAAAAAGATATAGAAGTGTTATATAGTATTCGGGGGGGGGGGGAAGCCAAATGGAAAGGCCACAGGTATTTCAGTAATGTGGCTCTCCGACTGATCTCTTGCCACTGTGGCTACCGAACAAAAAACATAGATATAGAAGATCAGTGGACTCCAAGTAGAAAAATCACAATACCATAGCCAGAGGTTGGTGCTCAGGGCTGGCCTAATCCCTACAGAAACCCTTGTTGATTAGGATCCAGACACCAGAGTAGGCTTCAAAATAGCACGGCTTTGTTCAGGAAACCACAATGATCCGACTACGGAGTTGTCTTTAGCAAGAGCTTGACATGCATTGTTTGGGGGGGTTGTATGATTTTCTGTCCCCTTATTTTCCCCGATCACCATCTAATTCTTATCTCCACATATACAACTCATTTCTCCTCCCATCCCAAGAGTCTCCTACCATATCCCTTCAAATTACAGTTGTGTTCAAAATTATTCAACCCCCACTGAAATTGAGTGTTTTGGCCAGTTTGACATTGATTTTGATCCTTCAGTCATCTTGCTTACAATTAAATCAAAGAGGCACGAGTAGGTCAGACAAATATAACATAACATTTATAATGAAATAACCACAAATGTCTTTTCTGTGCTCACATCATTATCAGTTTTATTCAACCCCCAAGTGACATTCAATCTTAGTACTTAGTACAACATCCTTTTACAGTTATAACAGCTTTTAAACGTGAAGCATAGCTTGACACAAGTGTCTTGCAGCGCTCTACGGGTATCTTCGCCCATTCGTCATGGGCAAAAGCCTCCAGTTCAGTCACATTCCTAGGCTTACGCACTGCAACTGCTTTCTTTAAGTCCCACCAGAGGTTCTCAATTGGATTTAAGTCAGGTGACTGCGATGGCCACTCCAAAATGTTCCAGCCTTTAATCTGCAACCATGCTCTAGTGGACTTGGCGGTATGCTTGGGATCATTGTCCTGTTGAAAGGTCCAACGTCTCCCAAGCCTCAGGTTTGTGACGGACTGCATCACAATGTCATCCAATATCTCCTGGTACTGAAGAGAATTCATGGTACCTTGCACACGCTGAAGCTTCCCTGTACCTGCAGAAGCAAAACAGCCCCAAAGCATGATTGACCCCCCGCCATGCTTCACAGTAGGCAAGGTGTTCTTTTCTTCATAGGCCTTGTTCTTCCTCCTCCAAACATAGCGTTGATCCATGGGCCCAAACAGTTCTAATTTTGTTTCATCAGTCCACAGAACACTATCCCAAAACTTCTGGCATACTGCAGTCGACTCTTCTTATTCTCTGGAGACAGCAAGGGGGTGTGCCTGGGAGTTCTGGCATGGAGGCCTTCATTACGCAGTGTGCGCCGTATTGTCTGAGCTGAAACTTCAGTACCCACATCTGGCAAATCTTTTCTCAGTTCCTCAGCAGTCACACGGGGACTTTTCTCCACTCTACGCTTCAGGTAGCGCACAGCAGTCGAAGTCAGCATCTTCTTTCTGCCACGACCAGGTAGCGTTTCAACAGTGCCCTTTGCCTTGAATTTGCAAATGATGCTTCTATGGTCTCTCTTGGTATGTTTAACATATTTGCAATCTTCTTATAGCCATTGCCCTTCCTGTGAAGAGTAATCACCTCTTCTCTTGTCTTCCTGGACCATTCTCTTGACTTCACCATGTTTGTAACCACACCAGTAAATGTCTAGAAGGAGCTGAGTATCACAGTCATTTTAAAGCTGCCTAATTGGTGCTTATTATGCTTTATTGCTGCTCCGTGACATCCACAGGTGTTTTCAATACCTGATTGAAAACACTTGAATGAACCTCTGTTCTTCAGAGTGGTAGTCTTTAAGGGGTTGAATAATTGTGTCAATGAAGAATTCACAAAAGAAACATTTACTACTGTATTACAAAACCAATTGATGTCATTTTAGTTGCATATGGTTCTTTAAAAAGTCCTTGTAGGATTTCATTCTGAATACAATTACAAATGTACACTAAATTCCCTAAAACCCTTTACAGCATTGGGGGTTGAATAATTTTGAACACAACTGTATATGTTTTGTCATCCCAATGTATTACTCAGATTCCCATAAACTCCATGGTGCATTTACCTTACTCATACCCAGGGCTTTTTTTCAAGGGGTACTCCGTACCGGCACCTCACCACCAGCCAGAACTAACAGGAGAGAGCATGATGCTCCTCCCTGCTCCTGCAGTGGCAGGCAGAGAATCGGAACTGCTCGGCAGCTCATGTTGCTCCTGAACGCTTCTGTTTGTCAGTAGTGTATGTAGGGACTGATAAGGGAGGGCTGCTCCCCCTCTCTCTGCAGTCGCTGAAACTTTGAACAGCATGGGTAGGGGGGGGGGGTGCAGCATGTTTACACACATCTGACAGAGCTGCAGATTGTCAAGCAGTGTGATCAGAGGAGCAGGCACTGTAAGGTGGCAGTGAGTTTCTTTGCTGTGGAGCTCACACTGCGCATTACTGTGAGTGTCATTGCTGTGGAGTTTATACATTCTCAGCAAAACTGAGTTTCATTGCTGTGGTGCGCACAAATGCTAGGGGATTATCCACTCAGAGCCATCGTTGCAAAAAAACAAAAACCCACAAAACAGCCAACTGCCCTGCAATACAGATTTTTTTTGCAACAGAGGCACTTAGTGAATAACCCCCATAGGGTTACAACAATAGTTGTAGTTCATTTAAAGGAACACAGTATTAAAAAAATATGGTTCCCTTTTATAGGGTCTTTGTTTAAGTGAGCTACAACCATTGTATACGAGGACATGAAAATAGTCATAATCAGTTTTTTCCCCAGGCGTGAGAGTACCCCCACCTATTTTTCCAGAAAAAAAGCACTGCTCATACCGCTTGGCAATTCTGTACTTGCCCCATTTCTTACCACCTTTACTGCTTGAACACAACCAAGACAAAAAAGATTCCCCCAAAAAGAGGCCGCCTTAAAGAGGGTATATGCCCCACAATAGAGAAATCATGCTTAAGTTTTTTGTTCTCTCTCCTCACTGCATACCTCCTCAAAAACCAATCACTCCCTGCTTGTAACACATGTAATTACTCTTGCAGTGCAATCCCTTTTAACCCCTTAACACCAGGTGGGAGGGGTTTAACTAGTAGTACTAGTATGCCCCGCTGCCAGGTGCTGTGAAGCACATCTCCCTCAACCCGCCCACTCATTGGCTGCAAGGGGGGGGGGGACCAGGGTTCAGGCCGTCCTGCAGCAGCCTGCAGCACGTGCTGAGTGCTGTGCGGGACATATTCCCCTCAAACCTTCACTTGTGAAACTCTATGTAATAATTTGAGCTGACACTCAGTTTCCTCTTTTCAATATGCACAGACATGGAGGTCTGCAGTGTAGAAAAGTTTGTGGACATTAGGGATACAAAGCCCTATACGTCTCAGACTCCATCATAAAGAGCAAGGTTATTGTGTGCACAGCACGTTAAAAGTTATTTAATAAATTGTAAGTATTCACAAACTAGTAGTATTCATGCGCTTTCTCGTGAACCAAATAAAACCCCAAAGAAAGTCTACATGGGAACCTAAAAAGACACAAAGCAGTGCAGTCCCACAGCAATGACGCAGACGTGAATGATCATTTAATATGGGATTACTCAATATGTGAACATTGCAAGTAACTTTATAGAATTTAAATCACCCATCACATGAATCAAAGTTGTGTGACCTAAGACAGGTTTTCTTTAAATGCCACCTTTGGGAGAAATAAATCAAATGCTCTGGGTATCATTTGCAGAGAATGGAAAAGCAGCAGTGGAATAAGTGAAAGAAAGAGATTAAGGAATCTGTTAAGGAATGAAAGATAAAACCGAGAAGGCTTCCAGTTTGATGACAGGAGAGTAAAGTGCATGCTTTACCTTGTTAGCCTCTGCTAACTTATGCGCTGTATAAAACTCTGCATCAGCTTTTGCTTTCTCCCGAGCAAGGAAAGCAGAATCTGCAAAAAGAATGAAAGATACAATTTAATTGGACAGCAGGTTTTAATGGGTTAAACTCAAATATAGATGGTCAATATCAAATCAATAATGAAAACAGAAATCAAACCATGCGAACCTGGTGGTTGTTGCAAAGGATACACATAGATAAAAAGGCGCTAAGCAATGAGGGAGGATGCAGATTGACAGATATGACTACAATGACAGGTCACTGGTGAACAACCTCATGATAGATTGGCAAACTGTATTGTTTGCAGAAGCCCTTCAGTGAAAGACCGAATATTATACATATAGAATACACCCTAAAGTGATAAAGGAGGCAGAAACAAACCACATGGAGGAGAAAGGATAGCTTTACAATGAAGTAATGAGAAAGCTCACCTTCGATCTCTGAAATCTTTTTCTCAGTTTCTTTTTCCATAACCTTTTGCCCAAATTTAATCTCTGCTACTTGTGCAACTTTTTCAGCCTCTGGGAAAAATGATTAGAAAATCTTTGTAAAAAGTATTTCAATGTATAGATTTAAATCTAGTTTGATTTCATTAAAAAGGTTTTGCTCAGAAAGTGAAAACTGCACCGTCCATCTAACAAGACCCTGAATAACAGTATATTACTCAGTGAAAAACTGCATCAGACACCATGGATAACCAGTGCTACAGTTCCCGTCTATATCCCTACCTGAACACACAGGGTTATTCAGAGAAAGGTGAAACTCTGGAGAAGTGAAAATTCTAGGTCAAAATAGCCAAACCAGAAAAATTCTCCCATTTATCTCACTTTCCAAATCGGCTATTTTGACCTAGAATTTTCACTTCTCCAGAGTTTCACCTTTCTCTGAATAACCCTGACAGTTTTCAAAATCCTATATTTCTGTTCCCTGGGAACAGCTTTGAAAAACACTGGTTAAAAATGCCACCTCAATACTTAAGAACAAAGCACTGTGCTTTAAAGTTCACACTAGTTCGTCCATCTTTTAATGGCAGCAAGACATAAGGTAACTACCAAAATCCTGACATAACCAGATGGATCTACCACATGCACATCCGGAAGACATTTGCAATTCCCATATTAAGGCTGCAGTCCCACGAGTGGTCCGTGTGATTGCAATTCCCGGCGTCCGTTGCAGCTTTGTCACGGCTCAGACAGGGAGGGCCACACAGTGCATAGTTGAGCCCGCTACACCGGCCGTGCTTTCAGCTTCTGTCAAAACGCTATAATGGACGTAGGATGGGGATACAAAGTGTGATCCTCCATAGGAGGATCATGCTTTGTAGCGCTGACCGCACGAACTGCGCTCAGCGAGGTGGCCACACAGGTGTCAGAGTGGAAGGAACGTCCACTCTCACGAACGTTCCTTCAGCTCTCAAAATTGCCCATGTGACGGCAGCCTAAAGAAGTGGAAACTACACTGTGGTTCCAGTGCCTAGAGACTGTGGTCACAGTGACCCGACTGTCCTCATCCCTCTCCACCCCCTCTGAGAGCACAAAAACAGCCTTCTAAGTGCAAAGCAATAGCCCTGCTCAAAAACTGAACAACAGTGAGTGCTAATCTCAACTCCTTCACAAATCGGGATTCTTGGGGCTTTTTTCCTGCCAATGGCTCTCCATGGTAGAGGGAATTTAGAAAATCTTAAGAATGCCCCAGGCCATTACTCACCAATCACAGCTTTTTTCCTTTCAGTCTCTGCTTCTTTCTCCACCACTTTCTGTTTCTGGGCAGCAATGAGAAGCTTGGTCTTTTCACTTTCCCTGCAATTTAATTGTATGATCTATGAGTAAATCAAGCTACGCTGAATTGAATATTAATGAATAGGACAGTTTTGGTAGCAATTTTCTAGATAGGCCTCAGTCTACCAAACACAAACATTAATGTGTAGCACTTCTAGCAACAGGGGACGGTTTCACTTAAGTGACAGCACCTTTCCATGATGTTGTTCAGCTCTTAACATACAATTCCAAACTGCAAGAGAACAGAATTCTTTTAAAAACAAAAAATTCTCGTACGTTTTTCTCGGAAAGGCTGGCTCTGTCAACATACGGGCACATTTGGCAACATATATTCCCCTCCTCGGAGACTGTTGTAGGTTATATGGATACCAAGTATTATCTACTGTTTCCAGATTACAGAAAAAACACTGATCTTGAAGAAATATTAACATTATATAAACACATTCCATACGACAGGGTCAGCCTGACATTTTATTGCAGACCATGCACTTTTCCTTTGCAAATGTTTTGTTCCACACTTAATGATTAACATGCATGTCTTAATCCCAGTTTGAGAAATTAACTCGTCTAATCTCAGCTGTATACTGACGACACCTTATTCTATCCGTCTCCCCCTCCTTTAAATATTGCCATATGTTTAGCAAAGCACACATTGAATATTACAATCTATATCATTTCACAGTCATGCCTTGTGATCTTACATAAGCTCATAGTTTCTGCGTATGCTTTCAGGAATGTTGGGTTTTGTGACTCGGACAGCCTACACAGAGGGAAGAAGGAGGAAAAGTATTAGATGACATTGCTTTCCTAATACCAGTCACAAGAAAGTAGTTGCTGTGGAACAGATGTGGCAATCATAGATATAGCAATACAGTGCATGATGGAGCAGATACTACATTTTTATACAGCGGCAAAACCAATGGATTAGCAGGCCAGTCAACAGGGTTACCCACTAACCACTGTCCTGTCGCTGAAAGAATCATTCAGCTACCAAGCGCGTGTAAATTATGCAAAGGATTTTAAGAAAGTATACCTGAATAATGAGACCAGGGGCCATTTCATTGAGATCTTGCTGAAGAGCCAGCTTGAGGTTCTCATCAATCTGATCTGCAAAGTAGAGAATAAAATAAGAACGCTAGACACTATGCAAAATGTATGGGTTCATTCAGGGAGCAGCTGCAAATACGAGTAGAAAGTCACAATGTTTTAATAAAACATTGTACACTATAGGAGCTATTCAGAACACCAGAGTTTATTGTAGGTGCAGCCGTGACAAACTGGCATTTTACACAAAAAAAAAAAAAAAAAGGAAGAAGCTTCACCAATGAATCTTCTGCTGCTCTTTGAATTTTTGTTTTCTGAAACAACGTTTGTCACAACTACAACCACCGGTAATTTCTACATAACGTTCTGTTTTTTTTTTTTAATTGACTAATGGACAATCAGAACAGCAAAATTGTGCAAACCAACACCTCGTGACATATAAATTATACAATACGTATCTTTAGCGGTTCCCCCACGTCGTCTCAGTCCGACGTGATCAGGAAATACAAATAATGATAATGTTGGGAATCCACTAAATAAAAATACAAAAATGTACAATGCTAGCGCAACACTATAGGTTAGGGATGTACAACAAGCCCCTTCACAAATCGCACTCACAGGATATAAGATATAGTAGGGCACATAACACAAGAAGTTTGATCACTCATCCTCTTCCAATCTCAATGTATCCTTCCTGGTAAAATCCTTTATAAATAAAATAAATAAAATTTGGTCTGAGTTTCCCAACCCACAGCTCGGCAAATGAAGCCTCTTTTTTCACGATGCAAACAGTTGAGGGAACGAGGTGAACGCCAAATAAGTGGAGTGATTCTCCAGACTCGATGGTGAGTATAATCAAATTTAGCATCCAATTAAAACCATAAAATACATCTGACGCGTTTCATGGGTATTATCCCACTTCCTCTGAGATGTATGTGTGCGGCGTCTTCCCTCATTTATACCCCCGATTGAGGGAATACCGGAAGTTCCGGAGCTGCGTTCCAAATGGTGGAATGCAGAAGAGACTCGAGATCGGCGTGGACTTTTTTTTACCGTGAATTGGGGGTATAAATGAGGGAAGACACAGCACACATACATCACTCCACTTATTTGGCGTTCACCTCGTTCCTGCAACTGTGTGCATCATGAAAAAAGAGGCTTCTTTTGCCGAGCTGTGTGTTGGTAAATTCTGACCAAATGGAAGAGGATGCCAAGCAGTGACCAGTGAAGCAGAGGAGTGATCAAACGTCAGGTGTCATGTGCCCTAATATATCTTATATCCTGGGAGTGCGATTTGTGAAGGGGCTTGTTGTACATCCCTAACCTATACTGTTGCGCTATGATTGACCATTTTTTTATTTTTATTTAGTGGATTCCCAACATTATCATTATTTGTAAATCAGAACAATTTGTCCTGTATGGGGTCCTATAACAAAGAAGCCGTGTCGGCCTTTTTTCTAATAGGGCTATTTTACCAGAAATGTCTGGATGCCAATAATCAGATTTACTAAATATTATTGGGGTGAAATACTGTGGAAAATTACAGTTCTGGAGTTTAATAAAAAAAAAAAGGAGAAAACAAATGATATGAGAGAGATAGATATCACTCACACACACACACACACACACACACACACACACACACTTTTTTGTAGGAACGTTACTGAACATTAGCAGGGTTATTCAGAGAGGTGAAAAGCAGGAGAAGGACTTGGGAATGGAGAATTCTAGGTCAAAATTCTCCCATTCATCTAACTTTCCAAATCTGCTATTTTGACCTAGAATTTTCCATTCTCCAGTCATTCTCCTGCTTTTCACCACTCTCTGAATAACCCTACATGTGATACAGGAATTATTAAAGAATATGTCTGCATGATGTGAAAGTAATACGAAAAGATTAAATGTCACGATGAGGCAGAAAAACAATGCAACGTTACATACCGAAAAGCTCTATGTAGACCTCCTGTAAGGTGTGGACACTACAGAACTGGTTGAGCTCATGGTGGATCTTGTTGAATATCAACGCTTTATCATAATCCGCAGTATAGTTCTTCACTATGTCATACACTAAGAGGAAAGGGATGTTAGTAATTCACTCCATTGAAGGGTTACATAGGATTTGTTAGTAACGGCTTTCTTTAGACATGTCCAGATCAACATTAATTTTGGCAGCAAATTTTAATTTAGTCTTAGTCATATTTTAGTCAACTATATCTAAACTGGATTTAATTAATAAAAATCCAATTTGATTTTGAGCTTTTCCCAAATAGTCCGTAACATTTTAGTTAAATTTTTATTAGTCGACTAAAAAGGTCAATAGATTTTTGTCTTTTTTTTTTTAAAGACACAATTTTTTTTTTAGATGACTATGGGGTAGGGTTGCACCAATACTAGTATCGGTGCCGATACCGGGTACTGCAGAAGTACTTGGCACTCGTGCAGTACCCCCGATATTTTCCCCGATACCGGAAGCCGGCATTGAGCCGGCATCCGAGGGGCTGGCGCGGCTGTCCGAATGCTCTATCGGCATTCGGACAGGCCCTGCAGCTGCTCAGTGTGTTCATACTTACCTTCCTGAGCGACGCCGGGAAAGTCTCCACACGTGCGCTCGTTGGAAGGCCCCCAGCCGCAATCACGTGGGACCATGTGATCGCGGCTGGGGCCTTCCAACGAGCGCATGCGCAGAAACTTTCCCGGCGTTGCTCAGGAAGGTAAGTATGAACACCGTGAGCAGCTGCAGGGCCTATCAGAGCATTCGGACAAGCACCTGGAGCTCTCCGCGATGATATTTACCTTCATGGGCGACGCCGGGAAAGTTTCCGCGCGTACGCTCGTAGACTTTCCCGGCATCGCCCAGGAAGGTAAGTATCATCGCGGAGAGCTCCAGGTGCCAGGTGAGCTGGGGGGGGGGAATCCATGTGTGAGCTGGGGCAAATATCCCATGTGTGAGCTGGGGCAAATATCCCATGTGTGAGCTGGGGCAAATATCCCATGTGTGAGCTGGGGCAGTATGAATATATATATATATCTTGGGGGGGGGGGATATATACATGTGAGCTGTGGGCATTTTTATATGGTCTGTTCTTATTGGAAAGTGGTCACATGACAGTAAAGAAAAGTATCGGTACTCGGTATCGGTGACTACTTTTAAAAAGTATTGGTACTTTTACTCTGTCTTAAAAAGTGATATCGGTGCATCTCTATGGGGGTTATTCAGAGGGGTGAAAACCAGGAAAATGACTGGAGCAGTGAAAATTCTAGGTCATAGGAGATTTGGAAAGGGAGATAAATGGGAGAATTTTACTGGTTTGGCTATTTTGACCTAGAATTTTCACTTCTCCAGTCATTCTCCTGTTTTTCACCTCTCTCTGAATAACCCTGTAAGTCTTTGACAAAAAAAAAATTATTAGTTAACAAAATTAACACTGGTCCAGATGAGGACCTAAAAATAATAATTAAAAAAAAAGGGGGCACTCTACCCATTCTATAGTTTTAAAGTGGTCAGGAGTCGAGGATTGACCCCCCTCCCCCAATTGGGCGAAGTGGAGGAGTTTCCGCCACCCCACTCAGCATCACCAGCAGCTCGGATTTTTGAATTTCCTGGCTGCCTGTCACCAAATTGGTCACTAGTGACATCCGCATGCAGAGAGTGTGCCGACATCACCCGTCCGAGACCAAATCATTGTAGTAAGCGGTCTTATGGAAAGTGGTTTGATCAGAGCTGCGCATACATGCACGGTGTTAATCCACCTCTCTGGGTGTCAACAGCTTCTGCCCAATTATTTAAGTGCAAAAATGGGAATTCTTTTTTAATAGAGTATCCCTTGAATAGAGGGAAATGCACAACACATTTTGGAAACAAATAGTCTAGATGGAGTTTGTTATATCATTTTTACCTCTGGATGTCCTACTTACCAGCACTAGAGACCAAGAAGTTGACCACCTCAATTCGATCAAAATAGATCATTACACCACCGCTGGGACACAAAGAGATTTGGTTATTAGAAATCATGGAACTTTCTATGCAAATAGATAAATACATTCCCAAATCCAATTGCCATCTATGTTTCGTATCCTATATATCCACGCTGAACAAAAACAGTATTTTAGTATACTGAACTGGTCTTTAATTTTTCTCTCTGTCCTCTTTTCTATTTATGCACGGATAATAAACCAAATATAGAAATATGTATTTGACCAGGAATGGCAATATTAGAACAACTTAATATGAAAAGATCTTGCCTAACCCATGGTTTGAAAAGTTTTTAATCAAACGTTCAAGCCAAACTACACTCATTTAAAGCTAGGCAGACTTTTATAAATTTTTATTGAATAATTCAGTGGCCAACAGTTTCCTGGATTTGTCAAGCCATGGCGAAAACCAAAACACAGTTGTGCCTTGAAAAATTTGATAAACCGGTATTAAAATTTTTCGAGGCTACAAAGGGTTCATCTTTTGAATAAAGAATAAGATGTGATATCAAACATGAGATATATAACATTTACACATCCCGGCAATTCAGAGAACTGAATTACAGAGCTCATGTGCTACATTCCCCATATGCAGCAAGGAACGCTAGGTAGGACATCTAATAGATCATTTACAATTTCCGACTTTTTTGCATCCTGGATCTGTTTTTAACACAGAACCCTCCTCGTCAGTGCAATGCCACACTAGATGGCTTTTTATCAAAGGCATCAACTAGCAAGGAGTCACGGCTTATCTTCTGCTGATGAGGGCGTAATGAGCCTGAAACAGCTGTCAAAGAGTGGCTGTGACTCGCTGCATAACCGAACCTTTGCTAAAAAGTGATCCCTGGTATGTGTTGCATCTTACCTCGTTCCACAAGGGACATTCTTCACTTCATCTGTCTGTAACGTACTCTAGAAGAAATAATGTTCCATATGAGTAAGCTATAGGAGATGGGCCCTGAAAATGTAACAAACTAAATATTAGTTACATTAAACATACCGCCATTAAAACCTGGTTATGTCCATGAAACACGCGTGTTTATAAATTACACAAATAATTTAGCTTCCTTTTTGGCTGTTATTTCCTAAAAGCATACCTTTTTTGGGTTAAAATTATATTGTAGCATATGATTGCACTCCTGACGAGCAGTGGAGTGAAACGCACCTCGGATGCGTTTCTATGCAGGGTCAGATGTGTGGTTAGAAATCTTTAGGAGTGACAGAGAAAGCAAGTATTGTCTTTAAGCTTAACTAAACTCTATCCAATGCTAAAGATTTGGGGAATTAGCTTGCTATACATTTATCAATACCATGTTGCCACAGGTTTATCTGAAGGTCTGCGGGGTCCTTAATCTGTTTATAAAATACAGATACAATTTTGACTTCTAATTGCACGACAGATAATATATACTGTACATGTTGTTTAGAACTTGTTAGTAGGACACGTTTATTTACATAGTTTTCGTTTGTTGAGGTTTGTTATTTTTCATGAGTTAATAAAGTTTGATGTTTTATTGTAATTCCCAGCTGATGTGGGGGAGATACCCTACCTTTGTATTTGCAACCATTAGGGGTGAACTCTTTGTATAGTGGAATGTCCCTATACTGATAGTCTAGGTGAATTAGTTTTGTGTGTGACTTTAAAGGGATACTCTAGGCAATATGACCACCTCAGCTTTTTAAGGTGGTCATATTGCCTGAAGTATCCCATTTTTTTCCCCAGCCTTCTATCTTTTCCCGATCGGCTGATATTGCTGAGAGAAGCGGTGGACTTTACTCCGCCCTCCCAGCTGTCAATCAGCCGATCGGGTTTCAAGGTCCCCACGTTTTGGAACTCTCGGCAAAGCTGGGACGTCATCGCGCTAGAAGCGCGATGACGTCCCACCACTCCGGCAGAGTCGCGGGAACGCGCAGGAGAAGGAGCCGCTGCCTCCTCCTCCGCCAAAGAGTTTTTAGACGAGCAGGCGGGGTGAACTTCAGCTCACCTCTCGTGAACGTGCGCTGTTCCGCGCATGCGCGCTTTGCACGAGCAGGATTCCGGGAGGAAGCCTGCTGATTTGCTGGTTTACGTGATAGGCGCGCATGCGCGCTTTGCATGTAAACCTGTAGCCAAGTTCCAAGTTTCCACGACGGGAGCGGAGGAGGAGGGAGGGGAGTAAAAAAAAAAAAAAAAACCCCGTTGGAAAAGTGTCGTTTTTAGGGTAAGTATTACTAATATATATATATATATATACACTGAATGACTAGTTAGGGCAATAGCTTTAATATAATGTAAAAAAGGGGGGGGGATTTTCAGACTGGAGTGTTCCTTTAAACAATGATAATACCATTATTTGATGCTATGCTTGACTTTTTACATACTCCTTGTGAAATAGCTGGAGTTAAACAAAATCATTTTGCAGTCGCTGCTAAAAAGATTGGTCGCCACCTTGTGACCATTCAATGGTAAGCAAAAAAAAAACACAACACAGCCAACACACAACACACAACTGTCAAAGTGTAAGGGTCCTCTACAGCATAAAAAGGACAAAACCAGTGCTGCTGCATGAAAGGTCCTGCCTTACTGGACTTTTCCTTGCTGGGTTCTCCAGCTGCATCAGCAGGTATAATCAAGCACTGAATTCCCTATTTAACAGAGGCACACCCTACTGCATTCTGTTGCCTCAGCTCAGTCTGGGTTTGCTCCCAACCCGAGAAGTAGCTCTGCTATTGTGACTTCTGATTGATATCCTGTGTACCGGACCCCTGGCTTACTCCTTGGACTCTGGACAATCCTTGCCGGTAACCGTGCCTCGGGACTCCCTTCTGTTGTACCTGCTCCAAGACTCCCCTTCTGCTTAATCAGAGACTTTCCTGCCTCGCCACTCTGTTGTGTTTATGGTTTTTTCCTTAATAAACCCCCATCTGGTTTCTCCGTACCAAGTATCCAAGTTGTATCACTGCATCCTGGGCACGCAACCTCACCGCTGCATGCCGAGACCTGACACAAAGTTTGTCTTTTTCTGACAGTATTGTAATATTGTCTAGGAGAGGTGAATTTCTTCAACTCTGTATCACAAATAATTTCAAGTAATCTCTAGCTGAGGAAGCCATTTATGGTGAAACGCGTCCTGGTAGATATGATCTGTAATATTTTAAATTAATAAATGTTTTTATTTTAATTCAACTGCTGTCTGCCTTTATCCTGCAAAGAAGGTCTGGGGAACACCTATAGGATTCCCTGTGCACATTGTGACGGAGCCAATAGAGGCTCGACCGCTTGAGAGTTTGAATTTGGCTTGCTTTTCTAAACCACGAAATTATTTGTGATTTACCGCACCAAGAGGTGCTTTTTTGGTCTTTGTCAATAGTTCTGCAGTATCTTCTCTTTCGGCAAACCCTGGAGAAGTGGATCGAAGGGTCTATGGGCACCTGGTATAAGTCACTGTCCGCTATACTCCTGAGAGCCGGTCGTAGGCTCCCCAGAATGTGAGTTAAATACGAATATATGTTACTCTCATCTTGGGTGCTGTTATACTGCGCAATTTTGGTCCTCTGTGTTTTCTCCTACAGTGTATACCCCATCTGTATTTTTAAGAAGACTTACTTCTGAAGATAAGGACTACTGTTTATGGACATATAATGTATCTACCCCACTTTCTTGTGGACTCAGGTCTTTAAGCGCTGTGTTGCATTTTTTCTGTCTAAATTGTTATTCGGGTATTTGGAGAAACCCCCACGCACAACATCCAGCGAGTTTGGATAGATACTGATTTCTGGTGGGTGCTTCACCCCCCCCTCTCTTTCTGGGAGTGAGGAAAAGCCAAAAGCACAGCTCCATCCAAATCAACCTCGTGTCTGGCCCAGTAAATAGTTAAAAAGGTCTGAAAAAAAAACCTTGAAAAACAAAGCTGTTCCGTCACCTGGAACATTTATATACACACCTATATGAAGAGAAAGTTAGGATTTCAATACCTGAACCGACTTGAACGAGGTTATAAAAGGCAGCATTAAATGGAAACCTGGACCACTGGTGGACGTCAGCAAAGCTCCCCCTCTGTGGATGAAATTAGATGGATTTAGTGTCCTAGTCATTTAACACCACAAGCAGAAACAAAGCATCATAACAGCATGGTTTTAATTGGATACTGAAATGACCAAAGCTCTACAACAGGGCTGTCAAACTGACGGGCCCCCAGATGTGGATGCCTACAATTCCCAGAATTCCTTATAGATGGCCGGAGAATCATTGGAGTTGTATTTCAGAAACATCTGGGGGGATGGGGCAAAGTTTGACAGCCCCGCTCTAAAACAGTGTTTCTCAACTCCGGTCCTCAAGTACACTTAACAGGCCAGGTTTGCCAGATATGTGAAGCACAGCACAGGGGATAGGATTTGCTGCTCAGTGATTGCAGGATTCAGTCTGCATTTCCCCAAGGTGATCTGGCCTGTTAGTGGTACAGGAGGACTGGAGTTGAGAAATGCTGCTCTACAACATCGAATTCTTTACCTGCTAGTTTGTTTGCACTTCGCTATTACAAATGAAAATTTAAGGGAGATAAAAAAAATAACTTTTCCTCCTTCTAGCCCCTTTTAAAAATTAATCAAAAAGGCGAGAGTCTCTGACAGCAGTAAAATAACATTAAGAGTCATTCTTGGGGTTTTTAAAAGGTAAACTTTAATACAGTCTGGTAAAATAAGCATTTTAGCAATGAAAGCAACTTAATTTTCTGACTACATTAAATAATTGTAATTATTCAGCAGCCTCCTGCTCCACATCTTCCTTTCTCGTGTAAGGGAAGGATATTCCACTGTTGTGCACAGAAAGAAGGGGAAAATATTATGTTGAAGAGACAGGAAGACAGAAAGCTCAGCTGTAAACAAAAGGTTTCCAGCACTGCTCTGCTTTTTCAAGTAAACAATCTCATTATTTGGCAAGCTTTTCGTTAGGTATAGGCTCGGCATTTTTCACAGGTTTAACGAGAATCACTGACAGGGTAATTCAAAGAGAATCAAAGTCACTGCACGTTCGGTGACTTTTCGTTCTCTTTAATTCGGTGATCCCATTTCGGCAACCCTGCGGTGTATTCAGCAAGCAACACAAGGCCGTCGTAGTGCAGGGAAAAGCCGGCGCAAAACCCGGCGAAGGCACACCGAAACCAGCAAAAACATCTGTATTAACCCCACCGAACATGCCGGAGAAACCCAAGCAGCCGCCGATCACAGCGCAGAGCAGCCGCCGGAAAACCCGACACCGCAGACGAAGGGAGTGAAAAAAAAAAAAAAAACAGTACGCTTGAATGTTTGAAAAGTGAAACGCTGTTTGCAGAGAAACTACAGAACAAAAATGTCTGAAATTTACATATAAGATCCAATGAATGATAATAAAAAGGGCTGTTACAGAAACCCCCCCAAAAAAAAAAAAAAAAAAAAAAAAAAAAAAAATCGCCAAAAGATCAGGAAAATTCTATACAGAGACTTTACTGCAGAATATTATAATGAACGGTTTATTAGATAGTGCATTAAAACGGGAATAATTTTAACATTGAAGCCTATGGGAATCGCCTGAATAAACCTGTCTAATGAAACCACCGAACAGCAGGGCAATTCGGCAACTTTTCACTGCTGGTTTTTGTTCTGAATAGACGAAGCATTGCTTCTCTATGGGGATTTCACTGCCCTCGAACAGGCACCGAACAGGCACCGTATGTGCAGGCAATTCGCCAAGATTTGGCAAAATGCCTGCTCTCTGGATAGCCGAATGGCC
Source organism: Leptobrachium leishanense (assembly GCA_009667805.1). Classification (NCBI taxonomy): domain Eukaryota; kingdom Metazoa; phylum Chordata; class Amphibia; order Anura; family Megophryidae; genus Leptobrachium; species Leptobrachium leishanense. The sequence goes on from CM019065.1 coordinate 133,974,234, forward strand.
AAGAAAGTTAACCTTACGCTAAATTTCACTGTTCGGTTATCTTTCGGCCACAATTCAGATCTCTTTGAATAAGCCTGTATGTATCTGTTACTAGTAGATAGAATATATTAACGGGGTACAATTAACCACTGCTAGAATATCTCTAACTGTAATAAATGGCTTACACCCTCTGCAGTTCTCACGGAGTTAGTCTGGCTCCTGTACTAGACTGATGGGTGTGATGGCCATATACAGACTCCCTTTCCCCCGATCTAGATAAGGCAGATACAGAACTGCTTTTATTAGCTTGGGCACAGAAATTATCAAGTGTGAAGGTAAATGAGGCATTTTAGCTGTAAAGTACTTTGAGATTTAGGCCAACGTCAGACGAACGCAGTCTGAGAGCACTCTGCATGCATAACGGACATACGTACTGACGGAAGATACTGTAAACACCACGCTGTGTTTTTTTTTTTTTTTTTCGGATGTAGAAAAAAAAATATATAAAAGGAAATATTGGAGTCAAAATTAAATGACAGGTACAGTCAGCCAGACCACAAAAACTTCTGAGCGTCAACGTGAAGGCCGCTATGCGGACGCGGCACACTCTGGGTGTCCATTGTAGCACTTTTACGTCGAGGCCTAAATTGTGTCCTTTGCCACCTGCGTGGTGCGTGCACACTTCAGTGCGCACGTACGTCATGTGTTAGTCTATTGATCACAAATCAATGCTACAACAGACGTTAAACTGTGCGGCGCCACGGACGTGATGACTGCGTACGTCTGACGCTAGCCTAACACTGACCATATAAGTACCAGTCTCGTGCAGTTGTATGAACCATAGGGATTTTTCCAGGTACCATCGCTGTTTGTTGAAACTAAAAAACAGCAACGGTTTTGCAACTCTGAAGTACGGAATTTAACAGAAATTAAAACCCCAGAGTGGCAGGAGAAGCTTCAAAGTGCAGCTTCTCCTGCCACGCTTTAGATTTCACTTTTGAAATGCTGGTGTTTTTCAGTGTTGCAACACTAAAAATGTTCTCAGGTGTTTGTAGCTTCGTTAAACACCAGCGGTACCAGAGTCACCTAGTTTACCACCAAAATAAGCAAACCAGAGATACAAAAAAGGACAGAAGTGTCACCCACTGATGCCAAAAACCAACAGGGTTATTCAGAGAGAGGTGAAAAGCAGGAGAATGACTGGAGAATGAAAAATTCTCAGTCAAAATAGCCAAACCAGAAAAATTCAATCTCCAGTCATTATCCTGCTTTTCACCGCTCTCTGAATAACCCTGCAAATCATTTCCCTCTAGGTCTCTATGCACCAAACTGCATTACATGAGAGGTACAGATAAAAAATACATTAGGGTCCCCTTCAATGTACATATAAACCAAACTATTAAAAGACAGTAGGGATAGACCGTTATTATTTCAGAGCTGATATCAATACAGATTTTTGCAATCTTTCTGAACGATGGCCGATATTCTGTTTAATGTGGAAAAACCAAAACAAAAATCTGATATTTATTTGCAAAATATTTTACCAGGAAGGATACATTGATATTACTCTCGTTTTCAAGTATGTCCTGGGTTCAAGAACATTTAACAGAATGTTTAATAACATTGCACCATGGCCATTTCATTTACTCAGTTTAAAACAAAAAAAAATTAAATATTTAAGCTTTTCTTTTTACAAATGATCAGGTCTTGACTCTGACCATTGCAGTGAAACCTCACATGACCCTCTAGGTAAGTGGTCAGCAACCTTGACTCAGATATTTTGGAATTACATCTCCCATGATACTGAACTACTCATTAGGTTCTTAGACCCTCAAGGGAAATGTAGTTCCAAAACATCTGGATGGCCAAGGTTGTGACCCCGCTGTAGGATATAGGTACCAGAAATATAGGGGACCAATAGTCCCCTGCATTTTCTGTACAGGGAATTCCCTGCCAGCGAAGGCATTTCTGTTCTCATCACGCTCATGCGCAATACCATCAGTGGGCAGAGGTTGTCCTACAGCAAGAGTTATCAGCCTGATGTGGGAGAAGCCCCAAATTAGAGCCAGATCAGCAGTGATCTGCAGGACTTCGTTTGGCAGGCTACAAGAGCCAGTCTGGTACGGAGATCAGTAATTTGATGAATATATCGGCAAAGCGAATAATCTGTATATCCCTAGAAGAGTGGAGGCAATAACGATCATATGTCCCCTCTTCACAATTCCATTAAAATATTAATGAACCAGTCAATTCTCCATTACACCATATAGGGGGAATAGAAAAGGTAGGAAGAAGGCATTGAGAGAATGGGGCAAACAATATTTTTTATTATAGACCAAGGGTCCTATTCCAACCTAGGGCACGATTTAAATTCTTGGCTTATTTCAGCCAGTATCAAAGGTTTATGCGTTTAAAATAATCATCATCCTCCTCTATATAAAACAGTAACTAATCATCACTATTAGAAAAATCTGTTTTAATAAAAAAATAAAATGATTTCAGTCTGATTCCTTCTATGTCCCTGCTTGAAAAGATTTTGCTGTACAAAATCACTTAAAACCAGGTTCAGAGAGCCTGAATATGTGCTTATTAGGAGAACTAGGTACATTGAAAGAGCGTTCTCTAGGAAGCTGCAAATTAATATACTTTGTACAGGATTCCTTGATTTACAGTAACCTGATGCAACATCTGAGCATGCTCGCGGCTCAGTTCTGCTAGCAGCTCGTTGGAATACGGCCCCATGCATAGGTTTATAGCTCGCCTGAAAATTCAGTTTCCGTGCGTTTCGATGTTCTGAACTGTACCAAAGTGGAACTTGTTAGTTTTTCGTTAAGTCCAAGATTGGTAGTTTGCATAATTGAACATTTACAGGTCTATCTACTAAAAAGGTGAAACTCAGGAGAATGACTGGAGAAGTGAAAATTCTAGGTCAAAATAGCCAAACCAGAAAAATTCTCCCATTTATCTCACTTTCCAAATTGTTCTCTTCTCCTGAGTTTCACCTTTAGTGAATAGACGCGATGGGCTGAAATTTTCATAAATTATACACGTATCAGATTTGTGGATGCCAAAAGTGTTAAAATAAGGGAAACTAAAAAAAAACACAAGTCAACCGCCAGAACAAGACGCGAGTATAAAATATGGATTTAGCCTTTTTTAAAAGGATTAGATCGGGATGTAAAAAAAGGAGGAAAAGAAAATTCTAGAAGCTTCTGTTCTTCCACTATGTTTCTATCATGCATATATTAGGAGGAAACTAGTGATTTTCACAGAGACTAGTTCAGCCGAGTGCCGCTTTTACTTTATTTGAGGTAATGCAAATAAGAGAATTAATTCTAGCTTAACAAGTTGAACAAGCCACCTGCTAACGGCAACAACTCTGTGCCAACATTATTCCCGGATATACATCCTCTGGGAAATAAGAGCTACTCCCCTCATGCTACAAGCATCGACATGTGAGCCAAAAGGAAAAGATTAATACTTCTGTGTAACTAAGGAAAATGCCCCAAAAGTATTCCCTGAGATGTAAACAGCACCTGTCACAACCAAAATTAGTGGGCTCATTTGAATGGGAATCGCACCGTTTATGTGTCAGTGTTTGTTTTTTCTTATGCTTACATAAAAGTGACAAAAGGGGGCCACTCCCTGCCAATGTTCTGCAGCGTGGCATGCCACAGGGTGGAGTGACAGCTCTGATTAGAAAAGGTGTCTTATAGGACAGCCCTCCGCTCAGTATGTGCCAATCACTGGCTGTCGGCACACTGACTAATAAGTCAGTTGCAAAGCAACAGTCCAGTTTGATCCACATACAGAGGGCCAAATATGGTGGAGGCCGACACCATATCGGGATGTGTACGAAAGGCAATATTCTCACGCGCAGCCCCCACTCTCTGGAATGCTCTCCCTCGTACTGTCAGACTTTCCCCTAACTTCTCTTCCTTCAAACGCTCCCTTAAAACGTTCCTATTTAGGGAAGCCTACCACCCAACTCACTGACGCAACCATCAATCACTCTCACCTTACAGTCCTCTCCTCCTGTTTCCAACCCCGACCCTCCCAGATTGTGAGTTCCTACGGGAATAGGGCCCTCATCTCCTCCTGTACTGTTTGTCAAATGTTGTTCAATGTATTGTAACCCTGTCTATACTGTGCCTATTGTACAGCGCTGCGGAATATGCCGGCGCTTTATAAATAAAGAATAATAATAATAATATTTCATTGTGTTATAAGATATCGCACTGATCAAAGCAATAGCCATCCCCTGATAGGATATCACAAAGTGAACCTATGCGGTACAACTGCACTTTATTTTTGCCTCTAAAGTTGTAGGATGTGCCCATGAATCGAATTAAACCCCAATGTGTGTCCTAATACACTATTCTGTCATGTGTCAGACTTACCTGTAATACACTCCAATATGGCCTTCTTCTAGTTTGTGGACTGCTGAGAACAGAGAAGCGGCAGTAATGGCAACCCCAATGGCAGCCAAAGCTCCAAGCTGCGACATCTTCAATGGCCTGGAAGAGAACAGAAAGAAACACATCAACAAATCTTCACCTCAGCCAAAAACAAAAAGGAGTATATAGAATCAGCTAGCTCATTCTCTGGTTCCCATCCTCCCCTCGCATCCCACAGCCCCAAAGGAGTATTTCCACCTTTGCAGTTTAGATTATCCCCTTACTATTGCCTGAAACAAAAAAACAAAACAAAAACAACAACACATATGAGATGATATATGGCTAAAGAAAGTCTTGACAAATGTATCAAACATATGAGCTCGTAAGTCGTCCTACGAGCCAACTATATTTTTGGAGGCGGGGCCAGTGTTGTAATATAATTGTGTGTGTCATACAAAGAATGTAAGCGAATAGGAACAGGTAAAAAATCTATACTTCCTGGGCCATGGTCGATATGTCAGTCATGACTTCATATGCTATGTTAGACTAGGGTCAGACGAAAGCATTTTTTGCATCGTCTGTAAAAAAGTGCGTCTGAACGCATGGACGTACTTTTTCACAGAAAACACGATAGCAGTCATACGATGCGCAATTTCAGCCGTGATTTCATACGGATCCAAACCAGGAAACTTTGGGTGTCTGGACGTTATGTAGGCCGGACATGAGCAGCGTCTGACGTCTCCCAATTACGCACACACGCCGCTATGTGGACGCAGCGCACTCTGTATGTCAGTACTAGCGGTTCGACGTTCTAGAAAAAATGCGTTAGTTTGCTGCTTACGTTGCGCGGCCGAACTTTCATATTGCCGTCATTGGACATCATTTGCTGCTATTACCGCCGTGATAAAATGCAGCTGAACGCACGTTTGCACTGCGTTCGCCTGACCCCAGCCTTAGACATTTCAATGAAAACCTAAAAATAAAAATCAACTACTCTACAAAGTTGATACTGTCCAAAATGTACCTGCACACGAGTCACTTATGAGCTCTATTCCAAGCAACTTTCGATGGATAAAAAAATGAATGGTAAGTGTAACAGCCACATTGGCAAAATATAAAGGCTCCCCTGCTATTCTAGTTGAGCCGCAAACCTAACTTGTAGCTCTGCTGTTCCACCAGGTTACTTTACATTAAAAGGTTCCTGTACTTTGCATATGAAAAAAAACAAATGTGCAGGCAAACCAAGAATAACTTGCGATTCCAGGGTCACTCGCTATTCTCGTTGAGTATTAAAAAATATATGCATAAAACACTGTCTCCCAACGTCTGGTGCAAAGACATCTTGCATATGTAAAATCATTCCAAAAAAAATAAAATTTATACTCCCCTCTGGTCCGATGGTGCAGAGGATGCGCAATCAACTGCCTCGTCAACACTTACGCAAATCTCCGTGCAGTCCTGTCATCGGTTAAATAATATTACGAGTTGAGCCACTACAATAACATCCAAGGCGGGGGGGGGGGGTGTCAGACGAGCACGCTATGTGCGCCCGTACAGATGTGCCATCCGGCGTCCATCGCAGCATTGACGCCGCCGCGATGGGGCCGGCCACATGCTGTTGCGCAAGCACTTATTATGCACGTGACAGCAACCCTGCAGCAAGCCTCCCCATCGAAGCGCGTTCGACGGGGCTGCAAAGCAGGATCCTCCATAGGAGGATCAAGCCTTTCAGTGCTGAACGCACTAACTGCACTCAGCTTAGTGGCCAGACGGGCATCAGAGTGGAAGGAATGTCCACTCTCACAGACGTTCCTTCGCGCTTAAAAACACTTGTCTGACCACAGCCCCAGTTGTAACAAAGACTCGCGGGTTAAAACAACACAGTAATTTACTTATAGGCAACTCCCCCATAGTGATGGGAGGGAGGGAAGGAAGATAAACAATAAGTACCAAGCATAAAATAACATGTTATAGCAAGCTTGTATCCAGAATTTAACTACCAAGTCCAAGGATGCTATAATTGGAAACTCTAAACCCGGGTAAAGCCGCCTCCAGCCTACCCCAAAAGTAGCCGGGGAATAGCAATTTCCTGGCTCTCTGCCTGCCAACAGCACTAGTATATACACACACACACAATGTAATGATTTTATTATACACGTTTTAGAATAAACTGGTCCGTTATGTTGTTTAAATTCTCCATGAGGTTACATACATTCCGATTAGATTTTGTTCTTCTATAAAAGCCCTCTGGAGAGGGATGAATTGAGACAAACCAGATCCTAGGTGTCCTGTGTCACAGAGATTTAACCAACAACCCTGGGGAAGCTAAACCCTTGCAGGCACTTGAACACCTTTATAGTGTGAGGGGAATTCTGTTATGAAGCAAGTGCAGCCCTGTGCATCTGCCATATGGGGCCGGACAAACAGATTATATAAAAAATACAAGTCAGAAAAGCCCCCCTCTTTGCATATCATTCAGAACAGGCGCCCTGCTTGACCTTACTCACAGCTCCCGTAGGACAAAGCTGATCCGATTCCTTATAATCTTTATCTTCCACCTGCAGCTCCAGCAGCAATATCTTCTTCCGGGTGTCGCAGATACAACGTCATGAATCATTGCCCGGGCAGCATGCAGCGGCCATGTTTATTGAGGGCACTAAAGGACTTAGTTAATATTAGAATGACCAGCAGGTGGCGCCAGAGGCCACACTACTAAAGGAGAAACTCACCAGCAAAGGATTCCTTTACAGATAAGTGTGTATGTAAGCACTTCTATCTATTTTGTATATCTATGAGTGTTTTGTACATGTTTAAGATTATTATTATGTATTTCTTTAATTTTACTTTTGTGACCATAGCTATAACCTTTTCGTTTTAATATGCAGATACAGCTAATTGTCACTTATATATATTTTTTTATTATTATCCTTTATTTATATAGCACCACGTATTGCGCATCACTTTACAAGATCAGTGTACAAGAGGTTGATTCATTAGAATACCACACATGGATGATACGACCTGGTTCAGGGGGTCCTTGTTCCCAAGGGAATTTACAATCTATGAGATGTACAGGTATTTTGTGAGGTAGGCGCATCCATATCGTTAGGGGTCTTGCCCAAGGACACTCGCTGGTCGCGTTTTCTGAGTGGGATCAAGTCGTCTTTCCATGATTGTAGCGATGATCAGTGACCTGGTGGTTAGGTTGAACCCGCTCAGGGCCGGCCCGACAATGGTGCATAGCAGAGCAGCGGTGCCATGCAGCAGAAATTCGGGGGTGGCAAATTTCAGCCCCCCGGCACCGCTGCTGCACTCTGCACTATTTTTTTTTGCGGCAGCGGCAGATCGTGCGGCTGCCGCGTTCGTTCCTTCAACGAGCGGAAGCCGCATGAGTATCTGCCGCTCGCCTGAGATCCATCCGCCAGCCTGCCGCGATCGAGATCACGTGATCTCGCAAAATCGCGGCAGGCTGGAAGGTGGATCCCAGGCGAGCGGCAGATACTCACGAGGCTGCCGCTCGTTGAAGGAAGGAACGCGGCGGCCGCAGGATCTGCCCGTTGGAGGGGCCTGGGCTGGCAGAGGTGAGCCTGGGGGCAATCTATCCATGATGAGGGCAAATATATCCATGAGTGAGTCTGGGGGCAAATATAGCCATGTGTGAGTCTGGGGGCAAATATAGTCATGAGTGAGCCTAGGGGGCAAATATATCCATGTGTGAGCCTGGGTGCAAATATAGCCATGTGTGAGCCTGGGGCAAATATATCCCTGTGTGAGCCTGGGGGCAAATATATCCATGAGTGAGCCTGGGGGCAAATCTATCCATGTGTGAGCTGGGGCAATATACCCATGTGTGGGCACTGCTGGGTATGTGATGCTGGGCACTGCTGGGTATGTGACACTGGGCACTGCTGGGTATGTGATGCTGGGCTCTGCTGGGTATGTGACGCTGGGCTCTGCTGGGTATGTGACGCTTGGCACTGCTGGGTATGTAACGCTGGGCATTGCTGGGTATGTGATGCTTGGCACTGCTGGGTATGTGATGCTGGGCACTGCTGGGTATGTGACGCTGGGCTCTGTTGGGCATGTGAAGCTGGGCACTGCTGGGTATGTAACGCTGGGCACTGCTGGGTATGTGACGCTTGGCACTGCTGGGTATGTGACGCTTGGCACTGCTGGGTATGTAACGCTGGGCATTGCTAGGTATATGATGCTGGGCACTGCTGGGCATGTGACGCTGGGCACTGCTGGGTATGTGACGCTGGGCTCAGTTATATACACCTCACATTACTGTATCACAGAGTTCCACAGCAAGAAAATTCTAATGTACGGTGTGTATGAGTGCTTGAATTTTATTGCTGTGGCGCACTGTGATATGCTCCTACACACTGCGTGTTTTTTTTTGGGGGGGGGCAGCATTTCATCCTTCGCTCCAGGCAGCACAATGTCTTGGGCCGGCCCTGAACCCACTTCTCGTACAGTTGAGACTTCTCCACAGTTGTACCAGAGGTATGTGCCGAACGGGACCTTGACATGCTTCTGCACGGTCGAAGAGTAGAGATGTTACCACTGGACTATTGTGTGGTGGGCAAGTGTGTACCGTTAGGTGTCTTGCCAAGGACACTTACTGGAGAGGTGCACTGGCCGGGATCGAACCTGTGTCTCCACAGTTATAGAGCAGTGATGTTACCTCTACTCCATCCAGCCGGTAAATTATATATATTTGCAGTTTTATGTAATAGTATCTTAATAAATGTCTAGTATATATTGATAACACCAATAAAATATATATGTATAATAGTGTGCAAATTACCATTTAGTCTGTGGTGCGTTCGTCCAAATAGGATATAAAATATGATAAAGACAGGCACTACAGCCCCTATAAATGGAGAGTCCAAGTATACATTGTATACATTATTCTGATGAAAGTCCACAATGTAACACTAATGTGTGATAAAGTCACTGCTTGATGTAATAAAACAGATTGGAAATTGCAATTATGCCTTGTTGTGTTCATTTGCATGGGATATGTGTATATTATTATTATTCTTTATTTATAAAGTGCCAGCATATTCCGCAGCGCTGTACAATGGGCTTAATATAGACGGGGTTACAATACATTGAACAATATTTTGATAAACCAGTACAGGAGGAAACGAGGGCCCTATTCCCGTGGAAATTTACAATCTAGAAGGGTTGGGGGTGGAAACAGGAGGAGAGGACTGCAGGTGAGAGTGACGGACTGCAAGGTGAGAGTGACGGACTGCAAGGTGAGAGTGACGGACTGCAAGGTGAGCATGATGAACTGCAACTGCAAGGTGAGAGTGACGGACTGCTAGGTGAGAGTGATGGACTGCAAGGTGAGCATGATGGACTGCAACTGCAAGGTGAGAGTGACGGACTGCTAGGTGAGAGTGATGGACTGCAAGGTGAGCATGATGGACTGCAACTGCAAGGTGAGAGTGACAGACTGCAAGGTGAGAGTGACAGACTGCTAGGTGAGAGTGACAGACTGCTAGGTGAGCATGACGGACTGCAAGGTGAGAGTGATGGACTGGCATATATTTTTACTGGTTTGTGTTCTTTTTTACAACTCTATCAAGTTCTTCATGCCACAAAAACCCTATTTTCATGGCCATACAAAAAATGTAATTGATTTTTACCTTACATGCGTGGTATTTTCAACCGCTGTATGTGAATAATCTCTCCTTTCAGAGAGAAATGGTCCGATTGTCGCTAAAAAGGAGACTGCCAGTAAAAAAAGTTGTTGTGAGCTGATTTTCCTACAGGCTCCCTTTTACAGTACCTATTATGCATGGCTGGCCTCGGATTGAATCGGAAGCGCAGCCTGATACCAACAGCGGCGCCTTGTGCCACCACTGGTTTTGGCTCTCAGAGTCCAGCGCCTTTCGTGTATGTTTCTTTTAAAAACATAAATTCATGTAACACCAGGTTTTAGGACTCTGTATTCCTTAGAGAAATACCATCTCCAGAATAGAAGATTGAGCTACTATGGAATAACTTGTTCTTCTCCTCCCAGGCACAAAATAAACGGTTCTTATACAAAGTATATGATGTTACTTTACAGTAAGGACGAGCAAGAGCGGGATAGCTTTTACAGCCTTTAACCCCTTCACTGCTGAGCCATTTCACATCTTAAAAAAAACACATTTTTCTTTTTTTTACTATTAGTTTATTTTTTTTCTTTACATTTAACATGGTCAAGTTTGGTATCATTAGAAAAAGGCTATGCTCTGGCCTTTCTAATGATACCAAACATGACCCTACTAGCTGCCAACAGTCGGGAGATATCAGGGTTCAAAGGAACCCCCTATCTCCACCCCATCTTTCCTTAGGAGTCAATGAGGACGTTCCCCACACGTCCTCAGCAGTGAAAGGGTTAAAGTGTTAGCTGGAGCCAATCTGTATATCGGCTCCAACCGATATGTTATCAGCAAGAGAGGAATAGGGTCCATAGCGTGGAAGTAAGTGAAACTGAATGCCTAATTATTGTTCCATTTATGCTTCTTTGTTTGCCTCATGTACCTTCTCCCTTTGCCAGGCACTCTGTCCTCTTCCTTATAGATACAATCTAAAGTATTGACGATCACGTTCAAAGCTCAGAATAACTTTACCCCTTCTTACATGTCTTCCTAACTCCACAAGACCACCCATTTAGGTCAACTTTCTGCAGGTGACCTCCACCTGTCCTCTGTCACCACCACTAACTTGCACCTCCAAGACTTCTCAAGAGTGGCAACGGAACTGTGGAATGGCTTTCCCCACCCTGACAGACTCTCCCCTAATCTTGGACCATTTAAGAAATTCCTCAAAACCAATAACGTAAATACAGGGATTACTGTCGACTGGCCCATCTCTCTAGAATGTCCACTCAAGATAACTCTGAGATCCCCGTAATGCAGTGTGTGTGAACAGCAGCGAGGAGACAATGGCCTGAGTACCAGTCATGGTACTGATCAGGGCCGGCGCTAATGTAAGGCGGCACAGGCGGCCGCCTTACTGTCCTGGCCTGCTGCCAGTTTGAGGGGCGGAAAAATCAGATTTGCGGCGGCGCTGCAGTGTGTGTGCCTGTCTCAGTCCCATCCCACGTTCTTAACACGAGCAGGCACACTGTGTAATTTGGCGCCGCCCCCACACGTGATCCACATAGCCCAGGAAAACACTGCAGGAGGAGCCACCAGCCCGCGTGCTTTCACTCTGCTGCGATGGAGGAGCGAGGCAGAGAGGAGATTTATTACCAGGTGTGAATAAACTAATGGGAGGGGGTGTAGATTAATATACTGGGGGGGGCTTTAAATTGCTGCACTGGGTCTGGGGGCTGTAAATGGATATACTGGGTCTGGGGGCTGTAAATGGATATACTGGGGGGCTGTAAATGGATATACTGGGTCTGGGGGCTGTAAATAGATATACTGGGGGGGCTGTAAATGGATATACTGGGTCTGGGGGCTGTAAATAGATATACTGGGGGGGCTGTAAATGGATATACTGGGTCTGGGGCTGTAAATAGATATACTGGGGGGGCTGTAAATGGATATACTGGGTCTGGGGGCTGTAAATAGATATACTGGGGGGGCTGTATTGCTATACTACTGGGTCTGGGGCTGTAAATTGATATACTGGGTCTGGGGGCTGTAAATGGATATACTGGGTCTGGGGCTGTAAATAGATATACTGGGGGGGCTGTAAATTGCTATACTTGGTCTGGGGGCTGTAAATGGATATACTGGGTCTGGGGGCTGTAAATGGATATACTGGGTCTGGGGGCTGTAAATAGATATACTGGGGGGCTGTAAATTGAAATACTGGGTCTGGGGGCTGTAAATAGATATACTGGGGGGGCTGTAATTGCTATACTGGGTCTGGGGGCTGTAAATGGATATACTGGGTCTGGGGGCTGTAAATGGATATACTGGGTCTGGGAGCTCTAAATAGATATACTGGGGGGTTGTAAATTGAAATACTGGTCTGGGGGCTGTAAATAGATATACTGGGGGGGCTGTAAATGGATATACTGGGTCTGGGGGCTGTAAATAGATATACTGGGGGGGCTGTAAATGGATATACTGGGTCTGGGGGCTGTAAATAGATATACTGGGGGGCTGTAAATGGATATACTGGTCTGGGGGCTGTAAATAGATATACTGGGGGGGCTGTAAATTGTTATACTGGGTCTGGGGGCTGTAAATGGATATACTGGGTCTGGGGGCTGTAAATAGATATACTGGGGGGGCTGTAAATTGATATAACTGGGTCTGGGGGCTGTAAATGGATATACTGGGGGGGCTGTAAATGGATATACTGGGTCTGGGGGCTGTAAATAGATATACTGGGGGGCTGTAAATTGCTATACTGGGTCTGGGGGCTGTAAATTGATATACTGGGTCTGGGGCTGTAAATGGATATACTGGGTCTGGGGGCTGTAAATAGATATACTGGGGGGGGCTGTAAATTGCTATACTGGGTCTGGGGGCTGTAAATGGATATACTGGGTCTGGGGGCTGTAAATGGATATACTGGGTCTGGGGTGTAAATAGATATACTGGGGGGCTGTAAATTGAATACTGGGTCTGGGGGCTGTAAATAGATATACTGGGGGGGCTGTAAATTGATATACTGGGTCTGGGGCTGTAAATGGATATACTGGGTCTGGGGCTGTAAATAGATTTACTGGGGGGGCTGTAAATAGATATACTGGGGGGCTGTAAATTGATATACTGGGTCTGGGGGCTGTAAATAGATATACTGGGTCTGGGGGCGCGTAAATAGATATACTGGGGGGCTGTAATTGATATACTGGGTCTGGGGGCTGTAAATTGATATACTGGGTCTGGGGCCGTAAAATAGATATACTGGGGGGCTGTAAATTGATATACTGGGTCTGGGGCTGTAAACTGATTTACTGGGGTGTAAATTGCTATGCTGGTGGGTGTAAAATCATGTACTGGGGGTGTAAAATGATATGCAGGGGGTTTGAATAAACTGATATTGGTACATTACCTTTTTTTATTGCTGTGGAGCTCTGTTATACACTCATTCACACTGCACATTACTGTGAGTTTTATTGCTGCGGATTCTGTGATACGCTTTTACACACTGCACATTACTGTGAGTTTTATTACTGTGGAGCTCTGTGATACACTCATACACACCGCACATTACTGTGAGTTTAATTGCTGTGGAGCTCTGTGATACGCTTTTACACACTGCACATTACTGGAAGGTTTATTGAAGTGAGCTCTGTAATTTGCAGTGTGTATAAGTACATCAATAAGGTAGACGTATCTTATAAACCTGAATTGCTCCTGGTGAGGGTATAAATAAAACCCACCAGTTTCTCTCATGGCTGAGAAGCCGCATGAGGACATGTGGTTGCTTAGAAAGCAGCTTTTGGTTTCATTAGGAAGGACTAGCCTGACCCAGAGGTGTCGTGATGCGGCAGAAGAGCTTACACTTTAATGACCATTCAATAAACCAAAACCTCTGTGTTTTGTTTAACATGGAGCTACAGGGGGAGCAGGGCTGGACTGGGACAGAAAATCAGCCCTGGATGTCATCCAGACCGGCCCAATTTAATTATGCAAATACGCACAAAAATAGTATATAATCCAACTGGATCGCTCAACCAATCGCTCTACAGATACTGGAGTTGCTGCAGAGCGATTGGGTAAAGCACCGCAGTGGCACTGAGGTCAAGTGTGCACCATGCCTTAAGGTGAGGCGGATGCGCAGAGGGTCTCACCGGCAGGGCCGGTGGCAAGCATTTTTGTCTACTCAGGCGAAGGTGCGTTTTGGTGCCCCCCCCCCCCATCCCTACCATGCCATGTCAATCAGCATTGAGATGCATAATAATCTCTAAAGCATACCAAGAAAATAAGTTGTCATTTGCGCTCACCCCCAGGCATGTACTGGTCATAGGGACTACAGGGAGATTCCCGGTGGGCCGATGGCTCTGTGGGCCAGTGTGAATGCTGGTTCACCGCGTGGCTCGCGCTGCCCTTAATGGGTGAGGAGAGAACTTCCACACTGCAAAACAGACGCAGTCCTCATATTGCGGCCACCGTGCCGGTGAGACCCTCTGCGCATCCGCCTCACCTTAAGGCATGGTGCACACTTGACCTCAGTGCCACTGCGGTGCTTTACCCATCGCTCTGCAGCAACTCCAGTATCTGTAGAGCGATTGGTTGAGCGATCCAGTTGGATTATATACTATTTTGTGCGTATTTGCATAATTAAATTGGGCCGGTCTGGATGACATCCAGGGCTGATTTTCTGTCCCAGTCCAGCCCTGCTCCCCCTGTAGCTCCATGTTAAACAAAACACAGAGGTTTTGGTTTATTTGAATGGTCATTAAAGTGTAAGCTCTTCTGCCGCATCACGACACCTCTGGGTCAGGCTAGTCCTTCCTAATGAAACCAAAAGCTGCTTTCTAAGCAACCACATGTCCTCATGCGGCTTCTCAGCCATGAGAGAAACTGGTGGGTTTTATTTATACCCTCACCAGGAGCAATTCAGGTTTATAAGATACGTCTACCTTATTGATGTACTTATACACACTGCAAATTACAGAGCTCACTTCAATAAACCTTCCAGTAATGTGCAGTGTGTAAAAGCGTATCACAGAGCTCCACAGCAATTAAACTCACAGTAATGTGCGGTGTGTATGAGTGTATCACAGAGCTCCACAGTAATAAAACTCACAGTAATGTGCAGTGTGTAAAAGCGTATCACAGAATCCGCAGCAATAAAACTCACAGTAATGTGCAGTGTGAATGAGTGTATAACAGAGCTCCACAGCAATAAAAAAAGGTAATGTACCAATATCAGTTTATTCAAACCCCTGCATATCATTTTACACCCCAGTACATGATTTTACACCCACCAGCATAGCAATTTACACCCCCAGTAAATCAGTTTACAGCCCCAGACCCCAGTATATCAATTTACAGCCCCCCCAGTATATCTATTTACGGCCCCCAGACCCAGTATATCAATTTACAGCCCCCAGACCCAGTATATCAATTTACAGCCCCCCAGTATATCTATTTACGGCCCCCAGACCCAGTATATCTATTTACAGCCCCAGACCCAGTATATCAATTTACAGCCCCCAGTATATCTATTTACAGCCCCCCCAGTAAATCTATTTACAGCCCCCAGACCCAGTATATCCATTTACAGCCCCCAGACCCAGTATAGCAATTTACAGCCCCCCAGTATATCTATTTACAGCCCCCAGACCCAGTATTTCAATTTACAGCCCCCAGTATATCTATTACAGCCCCCAGACCCAGTATATCCATTTACAGCCCCAGACCCAGTATATCCATTTACAGCCCCCAGACCCAGTATAGCAATTTACAGCCCCCCCCAGTATATCTATTTACAGCCCCCAGACCCAGTATATCCATTTACAGCCCCCAGACCCAGTATATCAATTTACAGCCCCCAGACCCAGTATAGCAATTTACAGCCCCCCAGTATATCCATTTACAGCCCCCAGACCCAGTATATCAATTTACAGCCCCCCCAGTATATCTATTTACAGCCCCCAGACCCAGTATATCCATTTACAGCCCCCAGACCCAGTATAACAATTTACAGCCCCCCCAGTATATCTATTTACAGCCCCCAGCCCCAGTATATCCATTTACAGCCCCCCCAGTATATCTATTTACAGCCCCAGACCCAGTATATCCATTTACAGCCCCCCAGTATATCTATTTACAGCCCCCAGACCCAGTATATCCATTTACAGCCCCCAGACCCAGTATATCCATTTACAGCCCCCAGACCCAGTATAGCAATTTACAGCCCCCCCAGTATATCTATTTACAGCCCCCAGACCCAGTATATCCATTTACAGCCCCCAGACCCAGTATAATCTATTTACAGCCCCCAGACCCAGTATATCCATTTACAGCCCCCCAGTATATCATTTACAGCCCCCAGACCCAGTATATCAATTTACAGCCCCCCAGTATATCTATTTACAGCCCCCAGACCCAGTATATCCATTTACAGCCCCCAGACCCAGTATAACAATTTACACCAGCCCAGTATATCTATTTACAGCCCCGACCCAGTATATCCATTTACAGCCCCCCCAGTATATCTATTTACAGCCCCCAGACCCAGTATATCCATTTACAGCCCCCCCCAGTATATCTATTTACAGCCCCCAGACCCAGTATATCCATTTACAGCCCCCCCAGTATATCTATTTACAGCCCCCAGACCTATTTCAATTTACAACCCCCCAGTATATCTATTTAGAGCTCCCAGACCCAGTATATCCATTTACAGCCCCCAGACCCAGTATATCCATTTACAGCCCCCAGACCCAGTATAGCAATTTACAGCCCCCCAGTATATCTATTTACAGCCCCAGACAGTATTTCATTTACAGCCCCCCAGTATATCTATTTACAGCCCCCAGACCCAGTATATCCATTTACAGCCCCCAGACCCAGTATATCCATTTACAGCCCCCAGACCAAGTATAGCAATTTACAGCCCCCCCAGTATATCTATTTACAGCCCCCAGACCCAGTATATCCATTTACAGCCCCCAGACCCAGTATATCAATTTACAGCCCCCAGACCAGTATAGAATTTACAGCCCCCCAGTATATCTATTTACAGCCCCCAGACCCAGTATATCCATTTACAGCCCCCCCAGTATATCTATTTACAGCCCCCAGACCCAGTATATCCATTTACAGCCCCCCAGTATATCTATTTACAGCCCCCAGACCCAGTATATCCATTTACAGCCCCCCCAGTATATCTATTTACAGCCCCCAGACCCAGTATATCCATTTACAGCCCCCAGTATATCCATTTACAGCCCCCAGACCCAGTATATTCCATTTACAGCCCCCAGACCCAGTGCAGCAATTTAAAGCCCCCCCAGTATATTAATCTACACCCCTCCCATTAGTTTATTCACACCTGGTAATAAATCTCCTCTCTGCCTCGCTCCTCCATCGCAGCAGAGTGAAAGCACGCGGGCTGGTGGCTCCTCCTGCAGTGTTTTCCTGGGCTATGTGGATCACGTGTGGGGGCGGCGCCAAATTACCACAGTGTGCCTGCTCGTGTTAAGAACGTGGGATGGGACTGAGACAGGCACACACACTGCAGCGCCGCCGCAAATCTGATTTTTCCGCCCCTCAAACTGGCAGCAGGCCAGGACAGTAAGGCGGCCGCCTGTGCCGCCTTACATTAGCGCCGCCCTGCTCACCGGCACGGTGGCCGCAATATGAGACTGCGTCTGTTTTGCAGTGTGGAAGTTCTCTCCTCACCCATTAAGGGCAGCGCGAGCCACGCGGTGAACCAGCATTCACACTGGCCCACAGAGCCATCGGCCCACCGGGAATCTCCTGTAGTCCCTATGACCAGTACATGCCTGGGGTGAGCGCAAATGACAACTTATTTCTTGGTATGCTTTAGAGATTATTATGCATCTCAATGCTGATTGACATGGCATGGTAGGGATGGGGGGGGGGGCACCAAAACGCACCTTCGCCTGAGTAGACAAAAATGCTTGCACCGGCCCTGGTACTGATCGTGCTATGCCTCCTGCATATGTCAGAGACCATGAGGCTTTGTATAACATGTAGACTTTGAGGTGTGTGTGTTGTGCCATGCTGATGTCAGATCCCTTTCATGGTGTCCTTGAAGGGTTTTCTATAAGTATGTGTAAATATATGTGTATGGTTCTATAAGTGTCTGCATATGTATGTACGGGGTGTAAGTGTGTGTGTGTATTACAGGGTTATCCAAAGAGATCCGAATTGCTTGAGAAAGGTAACCGAACGCTGAAAATCAGCGTTCGGTTACCTTTCCTGGCCATTCGGCTATCCAGAGAGCAGGCAATTCGCCAAATCCTGGCGAATTGCCTGCACATACGGTGACTGTTCGGTGCCTGTTCGAGGGCAGTGAAAACCCCATGAAAAAGCACTGCTTCGGCTATTCAGAGAACACAAACCAGCAGTGAAAAGTTTCCCTAATGCCCTGCCATTCGGTGGCTTAATTCGGCAAATTTATTCAGGAGAATCCCATAGGCTTCAATGTTAAAAATATTCCCGTTTTAATTCAATATCTAATAAACCGTTCATATAAATTCTGCAGCAAAAAGTCTCTTTATTTATAGATTTTTTTAGGATACTTTAAGCATTTTTCTGATTTTTTTTATTTTTTTTAAAAAGTCCGATTTTTTTTTTTCAGTTTGCTTATTTTTTTTGTAACAGCCCTCTTTATTATCATTCCCTGGACCTCCTGTGAAAATTTCAGACATTTTCGCTCAGTAGTTTCTTTGCAAACAGCTTTTCATTTTCCCAGATTCATACAAATGGTTTTTCTAATTTATTCACTGCCTCCTCATGCTTCGGCTCTGTGTGATTCGGCTCCTTTTCGGCTCCTGTTCGGCTTTTTCGAAGGTTAATCCAGATGTTTTTGCTTGTTTTCAGCGTGCATTCGGTTAGTTTTCGTCAGGTTTGCGGCAGCCTTTCCCTGCAATTCGGGGACCCTGTGGTGCTTGCTGAATACACCGCAGGGTCACCGAAATGCAATCGGCAAAAGGAACCGAATTGAAGAGAACGAAAAGTCACCGAACGTGCGGTGACTTTTCGAATCTCTTTGGATAACCCTGTATGTATAGAGTTATATGCATCTGAATATGTAAATCGGTGTATATGTGTATGTATGTTTGTATGCGTGTACATATGTGAATGAATGTATTATGTGTATGACTTGTCTACACAAATTTTATTATCAGGGTTATTCAGAAAGAGGTGAAAACCAGGAGAATAACTGGAGAAGTGAAAATTCTAGGTCAAAATAGCCAAACCAGAAAAATTCTCCCATTTATCTCACTTTCCAAATTGGCTATTTTGACCTACAGGGTTATCCAAAGAGATCCGAATTGCTTGAGAAAGGTAACCGAACGCTGAAAATCAGGGTTCGGTTACCTTTCCTGACCATTCGGCTATCCAGAGAGCAGGCAATACGCCAAATCCTGGCGAATTGCCTTCACATACGGTGCCTGTTCGGTGCCTGTTCGAGGGCAGTGAAATCCCCATGAAAAAGCACTGCTTCGGCTATTCAGAGAACGAAAACCAGCAGTGAAAGGTTCCCTAATGCCCTGCCATTCGGTGGTTTAATTCGGCAATTTATATCAGGAGAATCCCATAGACTTCAATGTTAAAAATATTCCCGTTTTAATTCAATATCTAATAAACCGTTCATTATTAAAATTCTGCAGCAAAGAGTCTCTTTACTTATAGATTTTTTAGGATACTTTAAGCATTTTTTTTTTTTTTTTTTTTAAAAGTCCGATTTTTTTTTTCAGTTTACTTATTTTTTTTGTAACAGCCCTCTTTATATCATTCCCTGGACTCCTGTGAAAATTTCAGACATTTTCGCTCAGTATTTCTTTGCAAACAGCGTTTCATTTTCCCAGATTCATACAAATGGTTTTGCCAATTTATTCACTGCCTCCTCTATGTCACAGCTGCTTCGGCTCCGTGTGATTCGGCTCATTCGGCTCCTGTTCGGCTCCTGTTCGGCTCCTGTTCGGCTTTTTCGAAGGTAATCCAGATGGTTTTGCTTGTTTTCAGCGTGCATTCGGTTAGTTTTCGTCAGGTTTGCGGCAGCTTTTCCCTGCAATTCAGGAGCCCTATGGTGCTTCTAAATACACCGCAGGGTCCCGAAATGCATCGGCAAAAAGAACCGAATTGAAGAGAACGAAAAGTCACCGAACGTGCGGTGACTTTTCGAATCTCTTTGGATAACCCTGCTAGAATTTTCAATTCTCCAGTCAGTCTCCTGGTTTTTCATCTCTCTCTGAATAACCTTGTATGTATTTTGAAAAAACAGAACCAGTTCTCAATTTGTAAATCAAATGGTTCTGAAACACAAAGTGCGTACAAGTAGGGTTACGAAGCGAGCTCAGATTCCGGAACGCATACAGAACATGAAGCTGAAAACAGAACGCTTTGCGCTCAAATGCCCACTTACATATAATTTACATATCATATTTCAAGCTAATTATTATTATTTTTGTTTTCACAACATGGGATACTAGCTCCATGCAAATAGGTAGTGGAAACATACTCATCCTGTTCCCCCAGGAACCCGAAATTAAGCTCTGCCCAAAACTGTCCTATTTGCCAACTTTGATGACGGGAGGTATACGTGTCTCATTACTTCATTTAAATGGTCCAGCCATCCACCTGCCCCAGCAAGTATAACCCGTTGCTGTGTGTTATTAAGGTCTCTAAAAACAGAATGGAAATTCACAATCATCCCAGACAATGGACTCAGGAGATTGCTGACAGATAGCCATCATTTAAAATAAAAAGTGTCATCTTACCAAACTATCTTTCATCACAATACGTTAAATCTGTCGCTACAAGAAATAATCTGTGGACAGCGCTGAGACAAATATTTTAATCTATTCTCTATTTGCAGCTATGTTTTTATTCACTGCAGAGATATACACTATATTGACAAAAGTATTCGCTCACCTGCCTTGACTCACATATGGATAGGTGAGCGAATACTTTTGGCAATATAGTGTATTTTGCTCTTTAAAAAATAAAACCTTTTTTCACAAATTACAGTTTTTTAAATTCTGAAACTATCTCAATCACTATATTCTATTTTGTGTTTTTATTGTACAACTAGTCCATTACATTTTGTTTGTTTTGTCTCATTTATAACAGTGTTTTGTAAATGCCTTTACAGGTTTTCATTACTAAGGATTGGTGAGGAATGGCCTGCTAATTACAGCTTCGTTGTGTGGTTTATTTATTTATTGGCGTTGAGGTTTCTGGTTTTGTGCCCAACAAGACCTAACACGAATAAATGATGACTTTACATGATAAAATGTTAGGTTCATGTAGAAGGTAAAGTCTATTGGTCTCTCTGGGCAGACCACAAGCAACGTCATGTATTTTTTTAATAAAATGATGTATTCTGACGTGCCCCCGTTGATACACATGTTAAAGAAGGGCACTTGTTATAGAAGGACAGTGTGGAGTCTGTGCCAGAGTTTCTTTAATAGTCATTATGGCCACGATGGGAGACGTCCATGTTGCAACGAAACTCTTTAAATTTCCAGTGCATTTTATACGGCAAACACTAGAGCTGATTGGTAATGGGCATATCTGTCAGAGTTGAGATAGCTGCCTGCACAATATCATGGCCAGGAAATCATTATTAACTGATAATGGATAATCTAGGGTTAAAACATGAGTGGTGTCAATAGAGGGTTTAAACCTTAATCATCCTAACCTCCTCTGCACTGCCCACTTGCTTAATGCTTTAAATTGTTTTTAAATTTACCTTCTTTCTAACGCTGGGCAGCCTCTGTGGCTGTTCAGATGTGACATGCTGCTGCTTCCTGCAAGCTACAGCATGTCACGTGACTACAGGGAGGCAGCCAATCCAATGGCTGTCAATGCCAAACGCCATTACTTTGGAACTAGTTTCCCAAGGTCGACAGGAACTCAAGCTCAGCACTCAAGGTCTGGCCAGTATTAAACCCCTATGCTTAAGGGCTGAAAGACTTTCAGGACCCCTCCCAACTCAAGAGGGAAAGAAGGATCAGGATACTGCGACCACTCAAATGACTTTGAGTGGTCATAGCACATAGAACGACCCTTTTAATCATTTGAGTATACTTACAAACATTTCATTTTGTGCTTTTGGCATCAATTTGTCTTGGTTTTCTCATTCTGGATTGAGGACCTAGAATCGTTGTCCTTTTTGATCCACCAATAGGCTAAACATAGACATTCCATGTGTGTTCCACGGTTTTAGGCATCCCATGTGTGTTCCACGGTTTTAGGCATCCCATGTGTGTTCCACGGTTTTAGGCATCCCATGTGTGTTCCACGGTTTTAGGCATCCCATGTGTGTTCCACGGTTTTCTTACAGCAGTAGCTGGAACGGTAAGGACATTCACTAAGGTCTGCCTTTGCCTTGCACGGGGCTGCCAGCTGAAATTTGCCAGTTGGCAATTTGTCTTTTTTTGGAAACTGCATATTTTCTGCACTTTAACTTTTTGCGTGTTTGGATACAAGTTGGAAACAGCTTTTGACATGTAGACATGTAGGGTTCTCCTGCCATTGTCAAATCACAAAAGAAGCAATATGCTTACTCCTCAATATTAATACATCAAAGTTGGGTTTACTTCCTCAGTGGAGCAAAAAGACAACGTTTCAACCCGTTTGAGTCTTTATCAAGTCTTGATAAAGTCCCATACGGGTCGAAACGTTGTCTTTTTGTGTAGTATGATGGCTAGACCAGGCCTGTCTTGCTTAGTTTAAAAAACACCAAATGACTGGGATGTGGAAAATGGTAATTTGGAAGTCTGAAGAAGGTTAAGGAACAAAAATAATGAACAGCCATTTTGAAAAACAAAACTTTTTTACACAGCTCCCTATACTTATTTTTCATTACTACATTCATTATCATTGTTTTTCAGTACATATACTTTTTAATCATTCTTCCTACAATGTGGTTATTTGGGATTCCATCATGACCAAAACCCCCAAAATGGTCCTGTTTAAAAAAAAAAAGGGTGGTAAAAAGCCCAAAAAAGAATATTTTGGGTCACCGTCCTATTGATTATAGCTACTGAGCATGCCTATATAAACACGTCACGTCAGTTTCAGTGTAATTTTTGTAGTGTTTCCCTGCTCAATGTGCCATTTATCAACCCCTTTCAGTACTTCATATATTGTCAAAATTTAGTATACGGACAGAACTGAATTAAATAGCTAAGGCAGAAATTTCCATTAACAGATAAAGTAAAGACTATTGATAAGCGAGCTGATATTTTAGAAGGGTGCAAAATCCAGGGATACCCTTAAGTCTGCTGAGCCGGAAAATGGCGGCATTTTGGTCGAAAAAGCGGTAAATTTCAAAGATTAAGTCGAACTAAATCAAGCCCTTAGGGTGCTTTTTGAAGTCGTTGGTCTACCTCTGTGTGCTGTCAGTACATCATTATGTCCAGACAAATGTAACTAATACTTTTCAACCATTGAGAACCAAACATCCTGTAGGCATTGGTCAACAGGAGAGGTGCCAGACCAGTTTTGGTGCCCCTAGCCCAAATCATGTACTGTACTGATATTTAACCTCCTACTTTATAACATATATTTTGTTGTAAGTATAAAAAGTGACAAAAAGCTTGGTAATATAAATAATATAAAAGCATGAATGTTTTTTGCCCCAGCCGCTTTTCATTTAATTTTCAGATGAAAACAAACTGTTCAGTCTTTATCTCTCACTGACGTATTCTTCAGCTTTTAAGTCTTTCTGTCTGTATGTTTCTGTGACATTCATGGCAACTGTTGGCCCTTGTCACCGATTCCACTTAACAGCCCAAGATTCCTGACTAATGAGTCTTTTTTTTTTCCCTTCTATGACATGAGAAGCACCATCAGCAATGCACATGTATAAACAGACACGCATGTAACCCTAAACTGAGCAGAGGCTCCATGCTCCCGTCAGGCTTGTCATGGAAATGATTAATGGCCAACAGGCTCCAAATTACCTTCATTGTCAGCTTTGTATTGTTAGTTCTGACAACTAATGAGGTCCGACAGCCCTTCCTTTCTCACACAGCACTTAAAGAGCGTGTGATTCTTCTCTCCGACCCTTAACTCTTCTGTTTCCAATATGTCAGCACTCTCTTCTATTAGAAAAAATTGTGCTTATGACTCATAGACCCAGAGATGCAGATTAAGATATTTATACAGTGTATATATATATATAAATATTACCTATTATTTTCTTGCAATACTTCTTTTATTACACTAAAAGAAATTTGGAACTAGCTATCCGGTTTTCTTCTCTTTCCCAAGTTTTAATAACATCAGCATTGTGTAACATTAACATTCACGATTAGTTATAGAGGTTGGATTTTAGGGTTAAGACTTTTATTTTTAATCAATTTTTTTTTTAGTCCGGAAATTATAGGGTCTATTCACTAAGCATTATTCACTTTCGCTGAAATTTCAGTGCTTTTCCCTTTGGCACAGTTCGTTGCACTGCGGCGATTCCATTTCGCTGACAGTACGGTGAATTCACTATTCACCGGATGGTCAATGTAGTGCACTGAAGATGAAGAAGTGCCAAAGCCTCATGAAAGAGTTGGAGAACTTCGCCTAAGAGAATCGATAAACACTGAAAAACGCCTAAGTGGCCTCGGCGAATTCCACCAAACTGCAAATAAAAAAAAGGGAACTTTCCTATTCGTCTAATAGGTGTTTAACCCCTTCACTGCTGGACCATTTCACCTTTGTGTGCTGAGCTAATTTTTACAGTTTTTGCTCATCATGTTTAAACGCGATTTCAAGATACATTTTATTATACGACCCAGACAAATTATATATCGGTTTTTTTCAGTAAACTCGGCAGAGTTATAATATATCATTATATGTATACGTCATGCCCTGCCTGAATGTTATAACAAAAAAATGTAAAAAGAAATTGGAATTTCCATTAAAATTTCAATCATCCACATCAGTGTTTCCCAAACCTGTCCTCAGGACCCTCTGCCTCGCCAGGTTTGCAGATATCTGAAGCACAGCACAGGTGATATAATTTGCTGCTCAGTGATTGCAGGATTCAGTCTGTATTTCCCCAAGGTGATCTGCAAAATCTGGCCTGGTTGAGGGTCCTGAGGACAGGTTTGGGAAACACTGATCTACAGAGTGTAAAGTAATTTGTTTCACATTTTATTATCCATACCTTTGTGGTTATATATTCTATGGGGTACACTTGTTAAAAAAATTAAAACTGGGAACTCGTTACTTTATTTTCCTGAGAAATTACGTGATTTTATCTCAAACCCCCCAAAAAAGCATTAGCGCAGCATCATTGTTCACAATTGAAATGTGAATAGTACTGCTGCATTAATAAAAAAAAACATGCTTTTATTTTGTTTAATTTTGTTTTTTACTTTTACCATGGTCATGTTTGGTATCATTGGGAAGGCCATGCTCTGTTTTTTTCAATGATACCATTCATTAACCTGTAGCTACCACGGATCGGGAGATAAGGGGGTTAAAAAGACCCCTTATCTCCACCATAGGGTTTCCATAGGGAAACCCCTTGGCAGCTAGGGGTTAATGCTCACACTGACGTCATTGTGCCATGCGCGATGATATCAGGGGGTGGGGAGAGGCCTCGGAGGCTTGGCTGACATCCAAGATGTCAGCCACCTCCGGCACTTGAGGGGTTAAAGAGAGGCATCGCTGGTGCCTCTCTTTTAATTTAATCGTCTCCTGATCGGGAGAGAAAGGAGTCCAAAGAACCGCCCTCCTTTCAGGCACTCTCTGGGGGCACCTAAAACTGACAACATCGCACCCGTCGCGATGACGTCAGTGTGCCAGGAGGGGTATAAATACGCAGATCTGACTTCAAGGAAGTCAGATCTGCGTGGGACCCTGGACAGAGAGGTGAGTATCGGTGGGAGGGAGCTTCAAAGCCATAACGTGTGGGGGACATCCTCCACATACAGCGGGGACACATGAGGACATCCCCCACACGTCATCCGTAGTGAAGGGGTTAAATCAATTAAAATGCATTAAAAAAATGTTTGTAAATAATAAGAAAGGTCATAGCTCTCGGGCAGGGTCCTCTCTCCTTCTGTTCTGTGTGTTTAACTTGTATGGATATTTTTTATTCTGTCTCTCCCATTGTACAGCACTACGGAACTTGTTAGCGCTTTATATATACCTGTAACTGTACTTTAAAAAATAATAAAAAGGTCTGTTACAGAATGAAAAAAAGCCTTTCAAAAAAATTAGGAGACAAAAATTTCATCTAAAAAAATACAAAAAAACGGTACAAAAAAAGGCTTTTTGCTGAAAATGAAAAGAATCAACGTTTTAAAGTGATATTACTTTTTTACAATGAAACTTATGGCATTTGCCTGTTTAAACCGTCGAACTGAAACACCGAAAATCAGGGCATTACGCCAACACTTCAGTGCAGTTCGGCGTTCAGTGAGTAGATGAACCATCACTTCTCAACGCCACCAAAGATTGCCAAACTGCAGAGAGCTGCGGCGAACTGCACCATATTATAGTGAGATTCACTATTCGGTACTTAGTGAATAACCGCTTATGTTTTCCATTTCTCTGTATCTGCTAACTATCAGTCCGACTCTTCCGCCAACAAGTCAAATCCTTACGGGGGTAGAGTCGTGAAGAACAGCTATAAACATTGCACCATTGCACCGAAGCACTTGTGATTAATCAACAAATTGTAAGGAAATTAAAGGAATGATCATCAGCAAATTAAAAAGTATGAAAATGTGTTATCGTTATCATTTAATGTTCCACTGTTTATTGTTTTTATATTTCATCGTAGCTAAATTCGGTTTCTATCAGTTTTGGATCATACCACCTACAGATACACAACATTTTGCTAATAAAATGTGTACATTTAGTGTGTTTTCCAAAACATTAGGTTGGTTCATTAAACCGGAAAATTGTGAAGAACCGACAAGGGAATTGCAAATTTGATGCCGTAATAGCTGAGTCTGAAACAATAGCTGTGTTGGACTGATCTTTTTCTTTGACCTAAAATTTGCAATTCCCTTTCTAATTTTCTACAATTCCCAGTTTCATGAATTGTGAATTGATTAAAAAAAGAGATACGTAATGAACTACAT
Source organism: Leptobrachium leishanense (assembly GCA_009667805.1). Classification (NCBI taxonomy): domain Eukaryota; kingdom Metazoa; phylum Chordata; class Amphibia; order Anura; family Megophryidae; genus Leptobrachium; species Leptobrachium leishanense. Next base: position 134,001,324 of record CM019065.1, read on the forward strand.
AATAGCTTTTTTTTCATATGACACTGTTCATCTAATCCAAAACTGGCATGACTGTCAAAATTCTTCATGTGTATTATATTTGACAGATTCACACATCAGTAATGCGCTCATCCATTTCATTTATTTACTGCATAATTCATAGAGCATTAGGTACGGAGAGTGAGTTATAATATAGGACATGAATTATGTTGACAAGTATATATTAAGATCCATAGCAACCTATCTCCCCCTTATCACATAACCTCTCAGCCCAGGCCTTGGGTATCCTACACATCCTCCTTGTCAAGACTCAAGACATCTCAATCAGTCTATAAGACCTCAAGTGGGGTAATCTAGGCCGGAGTGTATTAATCTAATCTCTACAACCCCAGTGTTAATTTATAACACGATCCTGCCATGCAAATATACATGGATGCGTTCAGCCTATACATTAGGGTGTGCACATATGGAACCTTTATTACAGATAAACTCTAAATAATCACAAACTGTCAATTTCTATGTCCATATTCAACCAATCAGGAATGATACGCATGTATGCAAGCATCTATCACCTGTTGCAACTTATTTTTATATCATGCTACACAAACTTATTTGAAATTAAATAAATTATGAATTAAATGCTGTAGTATTAAATAGTTACGCTTTATTCTCATACCAGCCTGCAGGCATTCTGATAACTCAAACAGGAAGTGAAAACTTTGGGCTTGAATTCATTCCATCGGTATATATATTTTTTATTTTTATGGCTGATTTCAGTGACCGATGCAGAATTTATTTATTTATAAAGTATTTTACCAGGAAGGATACATTGAGATTTCTCTCTTTTTCAAGTATGTCCTGGGTGGATTTAAATTAAGCCCTTTGTTAGATACATACAGATAAAGATAGATAGATAGTGATAAAAAGATAGATAGATAGATAGATAGATAGATAGATAGAAAGAAAATTTAGCCCACTAACCCCTTCACTACCAAGATCGAGATATCTCCTGCTCCAAAGGCACCATCCGGTGTCCCAATATCGAGATATCTCGATATGCATCCCTAAAGCAAATTGCTGCAAATGAATTTTGTTTGCTTTTGAGCGGCAAAAGGTGCCCCCAACATTTTAAGCCCTTTGGGCATAATGCCCAAACAGCTGAAATGGTAAAATCAGCTGATGAATGCTCTGAAATATCAGGCTTTCAGCAGCAGTCAGCAACCGATGCAGGGGAAAAAGAAAAATATACACCTGCAGCTCAAACCTCTGTAACTTAATTTTGCAGTAGATGGTGCCATCTACTGGCCAAATAGGTTATTTACAGTATTAGCTTTTTATTACTGTATAATTAATTACAAATGAATTTATAAAAAAACAATGGTTTCTGACAATGTTTTTTTTTGGAAAATCACTTGGTAATGAATGGATTAACAGTGGACAAGCCCTCCTAGATGACTGAGTGTGCTTCTTTTTATTGTGGGTGTATTTTTGGGGAAAAAAATTGTTCCTACATTTCCTCCATTAATAGTCATTTTGCCTTTTCATTTTACTTTGCATTTTCCATATGTATTTTTTTGATTCATCATTTTCTTTATAGCTTTTATTCCAAAATGTCTCACATGAAATATAAAAGACTGCTGATTGTGCCAAACAATAAAGGAAACAGGTGTAGAATAATTTGAATATAATATACCTTGTATCTTGTTTATAACCATTAGCAAAGCTCAATGAATGCTCCAACGTGGATAACTGCTAGTATATTGCTTATTACTACCAATATTATAGTAAAAATACACTTGTTGCAGCGTGTCAGGATTAAAGAAGAGAACAGTCTTTTCTGATTGCTTCATTTAATTTATAATCACAATCTCTTGAAGGATAGTACCCTCTTAAACCCAAGACCATACGACCTAAAGAAATGTAGCAAAATTGTATCCTAATTAACCCCTAACATATTATGAAATCCCCTATAATAACCTCACAAATCTCCCTTAAATCGGTTTAATCCCCATTCCTTATTGTAAAGCGCTACAGAAACGGATGGCTCCGTTCAACAAGGTAAAGGAAGGGAATATATTTAAAAGGAAACAAAGTAGCAAAACAAGAGGACATACAGGGTTATTCAAAGAGATCCGAATTGCTGGAGAAAGGTAACCGAACGCTGAAATTCACGGTACGGTTACCTTTCCTGGCCATTCGGCTATACAGAGAGCAGGCAGTTCGCCAAATGTTGGCGAATTGCCTGCACATACGGTGCCTGTTCGTTGCCTGTTCGAGGGCAGTGAATCCCCATAGAGAAGCAATGCTTCGTCTATTTAGAGAACACAAACCAGCAGTGAAAAGTTGCCAAAATGCCCTGCCATTCGTTGGTTTCATTCGACAGGTTTATTCAGGCGAATCCCATAGGCTTCAATGTTAAAAATATTCCCATTTTAATTCAATATCTAATAAACCGTTCATTATAATATTCTGCAGTAAAAAGTCTCTTTATTTATCGATTTTTTAGGACCTTTTAGGCATTTTTTGGGATTTTTTTCCAAACATTTTTTTCCCCTTTTTTTGGTTTTAAATCGTGTTTTCTTTTTTCTGTAACAGCCCTTTTTATTATCATTCATTGGACCTCATATGTAAATTTCAGACATTTTCGCTCAGTAGTTTCTTTGCAAACAGTGTTTCACTTTTCAAACATTCAAGCGAACTGGTTTTATTTTTCTTCACCTCTTTCGTCTGCGGTGTCGGCTTTTTCCGGCGGCTGCTCTTCACTCTGATCGGCTCCTGCTCAGGTTTCTCTGGCATTTTGAGCGGGTTAATCCAGATGTTTTTGCTGGTTTCGGTGTGCGTTCGCCCTCGTTTTGCGGTGAGTTTTCGGCAACTGTTCCCTGCATTACGGCGGCCCTGTGGTGCTTGCTGAATACACCGCAGGGTCGCCGAAATGGGATCGCCAAATCGCACTGAATTGAAGAGAACAAAAAGTCACCGAACGTGCGGTGACTTTTCGATTCTCTTTGAATAACCCTGTAAGTCTTAGATTAGAGGGGCAAAGGTTTAAAAGTAACATCAGGAAGCATTATTTTACTGAGAGGGTGGTGGATACATGGAACAGTCTTCCAGTTGAAGTGGTAGAGGCCAAAACAGTAATTGAATTTAAGCAGGCATGGGATAGGCATAAGGCTATCCTAAACAAAAGATAAATCCAGGGAAAGTATCCATGTAACTGGGCAGACTAGATGGGCCGAAAGGTTCTTATCTGCCGACATTTTTCTATGTTTCTTTTATATGATGATGATAATAATAACACCGTTTTTTCCCATGTTCGATAAATACTAAGGTAAATTAAATATTTGGAGGTGACAAAGGGTCATGCAGTGCCAGGTGCATGTGAAACTAGCAAAAGGAACTCTAAATATGCCCCAAATAGATCTTAGTGCTTAGTAAATGGGTAGTAATCATTCTTGTCTTCTGTCAGACAGAGGAAGTATCTGGAAAGGGATTCTATGGACACTTGCTTTATCTGCCGTGGGAAAGGAACTAAAGCGAATACTTATCTTTGTGTATCTGCATTTCAACGTCTGTACTCAGAACTTTAAAAAGTAAAATAATATGGCATGAAGTGTGAAGATAAAGGGCCATTTCCATCAATGGCAGACCCAACTATTCCCTACACAATGCTTGCACTGTGCCTGATTATTATATTCATTTAATCTTTTTTTAGGGGGTGGCAATCACCTAAGGCTAGGATCAAACGAACGCATTATTCGCAGCGACCGTCAAAAAGTGCGTCCGAACGCATTGACGTATTTTTTCACGGAATGCGCGAAAACGGTCAGACGCGCATTTTCTTGCGTGATTTTTTTTTACGGATCGTCAATAAAACACTTTTTGCGTCTGGACGTTATGTAGGCTGGACATTAGCAGCGTCTGACATCTCCTAATCACGCACACACACCGCTAGCGGACGCAGCGCACTCTGTACGTCCGTACTAGCGGTTCTGCGTTCTCAAAAAAATGCGTTCATTTTCCACTTGCGTTGCGCGGCTGGACATTCGTGCGGCCGTACTTCGTACATTGGCCGTCATTGCCCGTCATTTGCTGCTACTGCGGCCATGATTAAGTGCGCCTAAACGCACGTTAAAAATGCGTTAGTCTGACCCCAGCCTTAGAAATGCTTGCTAATGCCAGTTTAGAGTGGATGATATTCCCTTGATGTGTCCATAGTGTTTGCAATCTTTAGATATTGTTCAGGCCAGGAAGAAGGACACCGGAGATATATTTGATCCCAATGTCCGTCATATTGAGCAAAAGGAGGGATGAGACGTGTTAAATATTTAAGCTATTTATTGAAGCTTTTATAATATGTAGCTATTGCAATAACAAAAGAAAAAAATACTGAATGCCAGCTTTTGGAAGCTGTTTTTTTATTTTAAAGCTATTACTTTAATATTAAGTGACTGGGAATCACTCGTTATTCATTACCTCCCATTACTTTTGTGCCTCCTATACATAGGATAGGATACGTAAACGTATAGTAATCTACTGATAATGTATAGACACAACAGAAGATAGCACCTGGATTAGCAGATGAGCTGTTAGTATATATATATATATATTTTTTTTTAAAGGATTTTACCAGGAAGGATACATTGAGATTTCTCTTGTTTTCAAGTATGTCCTGGGTGGTGAGTATGTACCGCTAGGTGTCTTGCCCAAGGACACTTACTGGAGAGGTGCTCTTGCTTGGATTCAAACCTGTGTCTCCACAGTCGTAATGTTACCTCTGCTCCACCCAGCCGTTACGTGTAAGTTGAGGCACAGCAGAGGACTGTCCCAGTGAGAGCTGAGAGATAGCCTTCTAGTTGGAGGGAACCCTTTCTCTTTGGAAGGCTGTCAAAGCCTGCAGAGACACTCAAAAGTGGAGGTTGAGGAGGAGGATGGTGATACACTCAGCCCACCATGACCATTTAATCTGAATTCAATTAAATGGTTGCCAAACGGTCCCTTTAATTTACAACGTGATCATCAACGTGCTCAACTTAGAAAGCAGCCGCGCAATGGTTTTTAGTGGAGGTTAAGGACTATATGAAAATTTATTTAATCAACTTTTTTTCTTTGAACGGCTAGACTCCAGCAAAAAAGGTTTCAGGAACCGTCATCCTATTAAGTTTTTCCTTTTTTGTTTTACTTATGGAAAACTTAACTATGCATTCTCACGTAAAAAGGAGAAAAAAAATCGAAACAAAACATACCTATTATGCTTTATTGTAATAAACGTTTGTCTTTTAAATAGTTTCTTACAGAAATACAGTTAAATCCAATGATTCAGACATTAATTCAGATGCTAAAAGCTGACAAAGCAACCAGGTGCGTGCCAGGTGTATACTAATGCCATTCACATCTCGGCAAAGAACTACAGGGAAAAAAACACAAACTAAGGCCTTCATTTATTTCGGCTTGAGATCCGAAATTGGCACCTTTTTCGGCAGCATTTTGGCCATTTTTCGGTTTGGGAAGCTCAAATTTGGGCATTTTGATTCCTCTCACGCAGCTATACTATTGAATGGAAATATCGACTTTAGCAATTCAATTCGAATTTGTCAGTGTGTCGATTTCCTAAACAATGTCAAATGCTGAACGGGGTTGATAAATGGCCCTTCAAATGCTTGTTACACTGTTTAATGTATTGATTGGGCTCTTACTGTGTGGATACAGCATGTTTTGCATTTTAGTATTAAAGTACGGACTTGCTTTATTGTAAATCGCAGAAATGGACTCTTACTGTAAATGCTGTAAATGTGAGTTGTACTGTAAACGTACGCGTTATGCTATACAGCGCTAAGGAATTTGTTGGCGTTTTATAAATACTTGTAACTGTAACTCTATTACAAGCCGCACATTAATTTTTCATTATTGTATTTATAATTTATGGACTTGTGTGTTACATTTCTAACAGTAAAAAATGAATGTACGGACTTGTGCAGTACAATTGTAACTGTGTAATCTTAATGTATCGACTTGCGAGTTACAATATGACAGTGTAACTGTTAATGTACGGACTTGTGTGTTACATTTCTAACAGTAAAAAATGAATGTACGGACTTGTGCATTACAATTGTAACTGTGTAATCTTAATGTATGGACTTGCGAGTTACAATATGACAGTGTAACTGTTACTGTACGGACTTGTGTGTTACATTTCTAACAGTAAAAAATGAATGTACGGACTTGTGCATTACAATTGTAACTGTGTAATCTTAATGTATGGACTTGCGAGTTACAATATGACAGTGTAACTTTTAATGTACGGACTTGTGCACTTTAAATTTACAGTATGGGCGTTTTTATTGTAAACGCGGATACTAATGTGTGGAGGTTTTCGCGTTCCATGTTTATTGTATTGATGTGGCTTTGCAAATGCATATTTTTTTTTATTTGAAAACTATAAAGCCAAAAGTATATACCTGTAGAAGCAAAGAGCATTCAATAAAAAAAGCACGGTACCAAATCCATTATTGCATGTCATCAACATGTTCACTATCTCATCAAGTGACATAAAACTGATCATAAAGAACATGAAGAACAAAGAATTATCCGAAAACATGATTTAGGTCAAACTAGTGTCGGACAGGGCCAATGTGTCAGTCTATGGACATGATGTTCCACAAGGTAACTCTACCAACACTCCACTTGTTGGGTGTGTTTGACCTTTGAAAGCGATGTCAATATGTTAACTCCTTCAGCATGTCGTCTGCCACAAGCTGCTTGATAGGCTGCTTCTTCCAATCTCACATATAACTGCCTGTTCCATAACCAGCAGGAAGGATTTATATACTACCTGCAGTCCCAGGGTCACCAACCACAAGAGAAAAAGGACCAGTCAGTCAAGGATTGGTGTGGAAATTATCTTTATTTTGAAACTGCAACATTTTGGTCCTTACACAGGACCTTATCGAGCGATAATCACTTGAGAAATGTCTTGTGTAACGACCGAAATGTTGCAATTTTGTACTAACGGTCCATTTAACCACAAGCCTTCAGTGACCGAACATTCTCTTTCTCTAAAGATATACGTGTAGCTGTCCCTTGGCACTGTTGACTACTGAGATCACTGTAACAATAGCAATTTGGCAAATTTATTATATAGACAGATTTAATCCCAAACAAATGAGCTAAAGGTCACTTTACACAAATGACACTTTAAATGCAGTATGAAACTGTAAACGGATAAAGATGTGGTTTGCACAACATATAGCTCCCAAACATCTAACATTTGATTACTATTAAACCTTCCCGATGTAGTATAAGTCTTCTTGAGAGGCTAATTTGTTTGGACACAATGAACAATTAGACAGATTGAAATGAATGGTCCTGAATGCTAGTAAGAGAAATAAACTAGTTTTGGGATGGAAACCTTGAAGCAGAAAATATATTCTGACCTAAGTTCAATATAATTACTGCACCTGACACTGCTACTTAATTATTCTTTGTTAAAACGGTTCGGATGCATAAGCTTTGAACCAACACTCCATATAAATTCATTCACTTGTCCTTAAACATTTCCATCCATAGAAGCTGGCAACAGAACCTGATCAGTGTTTTCCTTCACCCAATTAATCAGCTTGATTACATTGCTTGGCGTTCAACTATTTATACCTCTGTTCTGCATTGATCTTGACCATATGGTTTTGGTAATTATATAGAAGCCATAAACAGTCTGTGCGTTGAGTAAGACAAAATATATATTATTTTTTTTCCATGGCTGCTGCTGGACTAAATAGCTGAGCGACTCTTAATTACTGAGCAGTGTAACTTATATTGTAAGTAATATTGCTTCCACTTTGGAACTTGTTGAAATGTAGACGGATAGGTACTGTTTTAGTTTCACATAAGAACTTACGTTTCACATTTAGGAGAATGTTTAGCATAAACTATCATTTGTCACTATATGGGTTATTCACCAAGTGCCGGGTTCGCCGGTGTTGCAGATACCAGTGATATTTGCCAGTATTCCGATGCCGGCAACCACCGGAATTTCACAAAACCAGTATCCAAAGAGAGACAGGAGAAGCTTCACAGTGAAGCTTCTCCTGTGCCTGTTTGGATTTTACTCAGTTGGTATTCCAGTTCCTTTAGTACAGGAGAGATGAATGGATGACAGTCAGGTACAGGCATGTACTGGCCATAGGGACTACAGGGAGATTCCCGGTGGGCCGATGGCTCAGTGGGCCGGTGTGAATGCTGGTTCACTGCGTGGCTCGTACTGCCATTAATGGGCGGGATGAGAACTTCCTCACTGTCTGTAAAACAGAGCAGTCTGCCACAGTAGCATATTGGGGCCACCATGCCAGGGAGACCCGATGGGCAACTGCCTCATCTTAAGACATGGTGCACGCTCAACCTCAGTGCCGCTGCATTGCTTTACCGAATCGCTTTGCAGAAACTCCTGTATCTTAGAGTAATTGGATGAGCTATCTGCTAGGTTTATATACTATTTTTTTGCGTGTTTGCATAATTAAAGTGGGCCGGTCTGGATGAAGTCCAGGGCTGATGATTTTTTGTCCCAGTCCAGCCCTGGTCAGGTATATCCTTTGAGCGTCTAAGTTTCTACTTTGCAGCATTTTCGGTTTCCCCCCAGTTTCTAATTGTTTAGATTTGATTTGATTTGATTTGATTTTCATTTTTTTTCTTTATTATTATAAATACACACAGGGTTATTCAGAGAAAGGTGAGAATCAGGAGAATGACTAGGGAAGTGAAAATTCTAGGTCAAAATAGCCAAACCAGAAATATTCTCCCATTTATCTCACTTTCCAAATCAAGTATTTGGTCTAGATTGTTCTCTTCTCCTGCCACTTCTCCTGATTTTCATCTTTCTCCGAATAACCCTGACAGTCTACGTTAAAAATGTAGGGACATTTTAAGAGATTTCGAATAATCACATATATATCGTTATAGCAGTCAACTCAATACGTTCATCTATTGCTGGTATTGATACATAAATTCTGTACATAGAATCACAAATCAGATCCAGGGAATAGATCCAACAGCTTCACACTCGTCATGATCACTGTAGGATGTGATCATGAGTAGTAACTTGGTGATATACAGGTAATTGCTGAAACAGTTTACTGTCATGGGTATTTGAGGAAAAATATTTCAATTTATTAAAATTATTTGGCACCTCCTTTTCATCAACATATAGAGACAAGGGTAATATGTCGGAAAGACACCTTCCAGTTACAGAAGTCTTTATTAAACAAATCTCAAATGTTAAAAGAAGACTTGTTTAAAATAATTCTCATTCCTTAGTGTGGATGCTAAAATTCAAACTGTGACCGGCTGAGCATCATGTGAGTTGTAGATCAGCATCAGCTTAAGGTCTGGTGTTTCTAGGAATGAACTAGTCCCTTTCGCATTTGAAGAGTTAAATTAAATTTGAATATGGCCACCTTGGCACCTGGTTTTAAAAGCTTTTCAATGTCCCCTCTACTCATTAATCATTCTGTGACAAGCTGGAATTGGCTGGGGAAGTGTCCGCCTGAGATATTCACCTCCTCTGTCTAAATGACTGCATGACAAGTGGGGCTTTGAACTCGAGTTTTTAGCAGACAAGGTGATAAAACAGAGGGGCAGCTGTTCCATTCATTTGGAAGCAATCACTCTTGCTCTTTCAGGGAACATGAGGAAAAGTACCAGAATTCACCAAACTCGCTCCTTTGGGATGGTTTGTTATCTGAATGTTCAAGTTCAGGTTGTTTTAGAAAATCTCCCTGTACAAAATCTGTCCTTCCATTTATAAAGGAGCAAAACCAGAATCCCTCAAAATTCACCGAGGTATCAAGTAACTGAAGGCATTTGTTGAAATTTTCCATGTGTTTTTCAAGGAAAGATCCAAGTGATCAGTGTGTTGGGCTCAGTCTGTCCTCAGCTGCAAATTAATCATTGTCATGTCTTTCCTAAGGTTCACACCTCATTCCAACACAGGATATCCTTTTGAAACATTTCAGATTACCAAGACATCACACTCTCTTTCCTATGTATGTGACCCAATTCTTCAAGTGACATGCCCTTCCTAAACTGTCACTCATCATCCTTGTTTAGAATGTCAACTGATGTGAATTCTGGAGAAATTGCGACTTCGCGCACCTCCTGGTTATATGAATTTCGCAAAGCCAAAATAAAACTGCACTGGGTACTTGGTGATGCCCTAGAGATTCATTAAGAAGCCAAGAAATAGGCTTCAATCTCACAAAACCATTTAATTAAACAAAATAATTTGGAAGAACCAGTGACTTGGAGGGGTCAAATAGTTGCATGGGATTGTCAATCATGTGTGACAAAGTTAAGTTAAAGAGTTTGTTACTGCATAAAACTGTTAAGTTCTGTCAATTCTTCTATTTGAAATGTATTAAACCAAAGAAAATATGGTTGCATTGAAAGAGATTAGGAACTCCATAAACATGTTGCCCTCTGCTGGACCAGATTTACATCTCAGGAGCCTGTAGGCACAGAAATCTGGAGCGCCCCCCCCCCACCCCCAAAAGTGCCAATACTACTTTTGAATTTTTGTTTGGAACCAAAAAAAAATATTTTTTAAAAACTGAAAAGCAAAAGGGGCAGAATCTGTTGCCTTAAAATAGAGCAAAAATGGAGCAGAAAATTGGGGCTTGAGTTAACCCTAAACAAGCACAAATAGTAACCTACACCTAACCTTAATATCTAAGCCAAACTCTAGCTATGGAAAATGATGTTCCAATTCTGTCCGAGGTAAACAAAATTCTGGGCATCAAAATAGGGGTCTTTTTCAACACGTGACTTTTGTTTCAATTCAGTTATTGATGCTGCTTCATTTCCTGTAATTTTTCAAAAGGATATCAAACCTTGCTTTGCTTTGCTACAAAAAAGTAGGGTCATATTTTTTGTTTTTGTTTTTGTTTGTTTTTCACATGGTCATGTTTGGTATCAGTAGAAAGGCCAGACTCTGACCTGTCCAATATACCTCACTCGGCCTTGTGGGGTGTAAAGAAGAAAGACACACATGTCCAAAATATTTATTATTATTATTCTTTATTTATAAAGCGCCAGCATATTCCGCAGCGCTGTACAATAGGCACAGTATAGACAGGGTTACAAAACAATACATTGAACAACATTTGACAAACAGCGCAGGAGGAGATGAGGGCCCTATTCCCGTAGGAACTCACAATCTAGGAGGGTTGGGGTTGGAAACAGGAGGAGAGGACTGCAAGGTGAGAGTGATTGATGGTTGCGTCAGTGAGTTGGGTGGTAGGCTTCCCTAAATAGGAACGTTTTAAGGGAGCGTTTGAAGGAAGAGAAGTTAGGGGAAAGTCTGACAGTACGAGGCAGAGCGTTCCAGAGAGTGGGGGCTGCGCGTGAGAAATCCTGCAGTCTATCATGGGAAGAGGTGATACGGGGAGAAGCTAGGCGCAGGTCACTGTTTGACCTTAGGGAGCGGGCTGGGGTGTATTTGGTGATTAGTGAGGACAGGTAGTGGGGAGCTGAGTTAGTGAGAGTTTTGTAGGTCAGGATAAGGATTTTGAACTTAATTCTGCAGTGGATGGGGAGCCAGTGAAGGGACTCGCAGAGGGGAGCGGCAGAGACAGAGCCGCGGGTGAATTAGCCTGGCGGAGGCGTTCAGGATGGATTGTAGGGGGGAGAGGCGGGACAGAGGGAGGCCAGATAAGAGATTATTGCAATAGTCGAGTCGGGAGATTACCAGGGCGTGTATGAGTTGTTTTGTGGTGACAGCGGTAAGAAATGGCCGAATTCTGGAAATATTACGCAGTTGGTATCGGCAGGAGGAGGAAAGAGACTTGATGTGGGGGATGAAGGAAAGAGCAGAGTCAAGTGTAACTCCAAGACAGCAAACTTGGTTTGATGTGGAGATGGTGATATCCTCCACCGTGATAGAGAAGTCAGGAGGTGGGGAGGCATTGGAGGGAGGAATAAGTAGGAGCTCAGTCTTTGACATGTTGATCTTTAGGTGGTGGGAGGCCATCCAGGAGGAGATGCCAGATAAACAGTCACTGACTTTTGAAAGGACAGGGGGAAAGAGTCAGGGGTAGAGAGGTAGATCTGAGTGTCATCAGCGTAGAGGTGGTAATTAAAGCCAAAGCTGTTGATGATTTTGCCCAGGGAGGAGGTGTAGATGGAAAAGAGCAGAGGACCAAGGACAGAGCCTTGAGGTAAACCAACAGATAGAGGCAATGAAGAGGAGGAGTTACCAACAAAGGACACACAGAAGGACCTGTTGGATAAATAGGAGTCAACCCAAGCGAGTGCAGTGTCACCGAGACCCAGAGAGTTCAGGGTCTGTAGAAGGAAGGGGTGGTCAACAGTGTCAAAAGCAGCTGAGAGGTCAAGCAGGATGAGATGTAATGCCCCACGCCGCGGTCGGACCGCGGCCGCCATGTTGGGACGCCTGGCAGACTCACCTGAGGTCACTCGTGGCGCATCGCTCCCTGATTCCGATCTTCAGCTCGAGGGAGGAGAGCCAGGATGTGTCCCACGCCGTCTCCGGGATCCAACTGAACAGAAGGCAAGCGCGCATGCGCGATCGTCCATCCTAGAGCATGAAGACCTAGGTACTCTGGCGCCCTCTGCTGGTCAAGTAAAGGTACTGCATTCCACCTGCACTGGAGATCCTCGTATACCACCAATTAATCCATCAAGTACTCAGGTATCCCAATTCCACCTGCGAGCTCCAGGTGAGCGGTGTTCTTATGATTCTCTGAACCCTATTTAAACCTGCCGCCTTCTCCAGTTCATTAACCAGGTTATACTGTGGTTCACCACCACGTTCTCCAGTGGTTCCCCTTCGTATTGCTCCAAGAGTATCCTGACTTCCAGTCCTGCTTCCACGGTACCAGCTCCGCTTCCAGTCCTGCTTCCACAGTACCAGCTCCGCTTCCAGTCCTGCTTCCACGGTACCAGCTCCGCTTCCAGTCCTGCTTCCACGGTACCAGCTCCGCTTCCAGTTCTGCTTTCACGGCACCAGTTCCGCCTCCAGGCCTGCTTCCACGGTGCCAGCTCCGCTTCCAGCTCTGCTTCCACGGTACCAGTTCCGCCTCCAGGCCTGCTTCCACGGTGCCAGTTTCGCTTCCAGGCCTGCTACCACAGTGCCAGCTCCATCTGCAAGTTTACTACCACAGCGCCAACTCCATCTCCAGACTTGCTTCCACGGCACCAGCTCCATCTCCAGGCTTGCTTCCACGGCACCAGTTCCATCTCCAGGCTTGCTTCCACGGCACCAGTTCCATCTTCAGGCTTGCCTTAATACCTCTGGTACCGGTTCCAGATCCCGTCTTCAGTCTAATTCCTTTATCCCAGGACTATTTCCAAAGATTACAACTTGTGTTATTTATCCCTACAACCCTCCGTTCTGGACTTTACTTTGTCAAAGACATCCTGCATTCCTTTTGTTCTGGACTTATATTTTGTTCCACCCAGTAAAGGTTCAACTGATTATATCCCTTCTGATCTCCTCCTTCGGCTTGCCACCGGGTTCCATACACACAACACTACACAGGGGTCAAGCCTCTGCCCTTACATGAGAATAGAATAGTGGCCGTGTTTTTTAGCAGTTAGGAGGTCGTTGGTGACTTTAGTGAGGGCAGTTTCAGTTGAGTGTAGGGGACGGAAGCCAGATTGCAGGGGGTCAAGTAGGGAATTGGAGGACAGGAAGAGGGAGAGGCAGTTGAAGACTAGTTTTTCTAAGAGCTTAGAGGTAAAGGGAAGCAGATATACAGGGCGGTAGTTCGATGGAGAGTTGGGATTGAGGGATGGTTTCTTTAGTAAAGGGGTAACTAGCGCGTGTTTGAAGGCGGATGGGAAGGAGCCAGTGGAGAGAGATAGGTTGAAGATGTGTGTGAGAGCAGAGGTGAGGGAGGAGGAGAGGGGAGGAATTAGATGTGAGGGAATGGGGTCAAGCGGGCATGTGGTGAGATGTGAGGAGGACAATAAGGAATTGACTTCCTCCTCAGTGGCTGGGAGGAAGCGGCAGAGGGTGACAGAGGGGACCTGTGGGAGTGGAGGTGGCAGATAACTATCTTGTGTTGGGATGTTGCTTCTGATAGTTAGAGTTTTACTGAGGAAGTAGTTTGCCAGGTCTTGAGCGCTGAAGGCAGCTGAGGGGGGAGGTGCAGGTGGATAGAAGAGGGTGTTGAAGGTGGACCAGAGCCGTTTAGGGTTGGAGGACAGCGTAGATATAAGAGATGAGAAGAAGGATTGTTTGGCCAAGTGGGGGGCAGAGGTGTATGACCGGAGAATAAACTTGAAGTGAACAAAATCAGCTTCAGAGCGGGATTTCCTCCAGGCACGCTCTGCAGTGCGGGAGCATCTTTGCAGGTAGCGAGTCTGGAGGGTGCCAGGGCTGAAGTTGGCGGCGTGGGGCCTTACAGAGTCGAAGAGGAGCAAGAGTGTCTAGAGCAGAGATAAGAGTAGTGTTGTAGTGATTAGTGGAAGCATCAGGGCAGGTGAAGGATGAGGTGTGAGGGAGGTGGTGAAGTAGATTTGAGAATTGATGGGGACCCACAGCATGTAGATTTCTGCGTGTGTGTGTGCGGGGTGGGGGAGCAGGGTGTTTAGGAAGTCCAGATAGGTTGAAAGAGAGAAGGTGGTGGTCAGAGATGGGGAAAGGGCGACAGTTGAACTCAGAAATGGAGCAGAGGTTGGAAAAGACAAGGTCAATAGCGTGACCATCGCGGTGGGTAGGGAGGAGGGAGGATTGCGTGAGTCCAAGGGAGGACGTGAGTGAAAGAAGTTTGGAGGCAGCAGGGGCGGAAGGATCATCAATGGGAATGTTGAAGTCCCCGAGAATTAGGCATGGAAGATTAGAAGACAGGAAGTGAGAAAGCCAGGTAGCAAAGTGGTCAAAGAACTGGGAGGTTGGTCCCGGTGGGCGGTAGATGACTGCCACCCTGAGAGCCAGAGGAGAGAACAGGCGGATGCAGTGTGTCTCGAAGGAGGAGAAGGAGAGGGATGGGGGTGGAGGGAGATGCTGGTAGGTGCAGGTGGGAGAGAGCAGGATTCCGACCCCGCCACCATTTCTCTCACCCGGTCTGGGGGTATGGCTCAAGTGTAGACCACCATGTGAGAGAGCAGCAACGGAGGCCGTGTCAGAGGGGGTTAGCCAGGTTTCAGTTAAAGCTAGGAGGTTGAAAGGAAGAGGTCATGGATTGCTGTGAGTTTGTTGCACACAGACCGAGCGTTCCAGAGGGCGTAGGAGAAAGAGGACAGGCGCTGAGGGATTATGGGAATGAGTTTGCTGGGTTTGCAGGGAGGTGATTTATGTGCGATGGAGATAGGATGAGAGGGAAGTATTGGATGTGTTGTGGGGCCAGGGTTAGGGGATATGTCACCTGCATAGAGTAACAGCAGGAGGGTGAGAAAGAGAAGGTGGGAATGGGATTTGTGTGAGTGGGAGTGATTGAGAGCACGAGAGTTAGAGGGAGACCATGTTCTGAGGAAACAAAGGAGCTCATGCGAGGCCATCATGTGGGACAAGAGGAGGGAGGGAGAGATGCAGATAGTGTAGGGGTCGGTGGTAGAGGGGCAGGAGTTCCATTTAAGGAGAACGGTAGAAGTAAAGAGTAGAAGCGTGAGAGAAAGCATGATATAGTCGTGTGTTTACCCAGAGTAAAAAGTGGGCCTTGCAGTTCCTTCCTCCAGTCCCGCAGCTCCAGGAAATTTATTTATTTATTATTTCTGATTTCCTCTCAGCAGAGCTTGTGTTTTAGATGAACCACTGTGTAATAACGCATTGCACCATCACCACTACATTTTCTAATGGCATGGGAAAAGAGATTAATGCTGTGGCCTTAGAACAGAAACAATAATTTTGAAGATCATTTTTTCAAGTCTTTATTTTTACATAGTCATGTTTGTTATCATTGGAAAGCTTCAATGACACCTGACTGTGGGCCCATTACACTCTTGTTGCTAATGGTAGCTCTCACTTGCGTGAGTACTACCGTTAGCTGCGGTATCTACCGCATATTACAATCCAAACGCAAATGGGTTAAGAGATCCGTTTGCGTTTGGTACCTTGCGCTCCTCTGCGCGAGGTTACTGTACTTTGTGCTCCCTATACTTAACATGGGGAGCGCAAAGTGTTAATCAGCACTGGATTAAAAAGTCCCAAAAAGGGAAAATTATTTTTATTGCATTTATTTGTTATAATATTTTAAATAAATCATAATCTGGGCATTCCAATGATACCTAATATGTCCTTCTAGCCTGTAGGGCTCCAGAGATACAGAGGTTTAAATGATTGTAAATTGTAATTTTTTTTCAGAGCAAGGTGAAACAATTGTTGCAGACATCTGTAGGCAGGGTCGGATTTGCATCTCAGGAGCCTTGTGGCACTAAAATATGGAGTGCCCCTACCTTACCCCCCCCCCCAAAAAAAAAGAAAGAAACATGCCAAAATGACTTTCAATTTTCATTGTGGGACCAACTAAAGAAGTTAAATTTTTTTTTAAAAAACTGAAAAACTGTTTCTCTCTGCGCTCAAATGAAAAGAAGGGCAGATATGTTGCCTTAGTTGAGTTAGTGCAGTGAGATTTTTTTGTTTTATATGTAAAAGCATATATTGCCTCTGCCGTAGAACGGAGAAAAAAATATTGCATTTACTTTTTTCAATTTTTTATTTTAGATATTACATGGTCATGTTTGGTATCATTGTAAAGACCAGACTCTGACCTTTCCTATTACACCTCACTTAACCTTATGTGGTGTACAATTCAGAGATGAAGGGCCCTATTACATTCTTGTTGCTAACGGTAACGCTCACTTGCCTGAGCACTAACGTTAGCTGCGGCATCTACCGCATATTACAATCCAAATGCTAACGGGTTAAGTAACCTGTTTGCGTTTGGTACCTTGCGCTTTTCAGTGCGAGGTTACTGTACTTTGTGCTCCCTATACTTAACATGGGGAGCGCAAAGTGTTAATCAGCGTTAGGATTACAATCTACTAGCGCTGATTAACGTCCGGCTGTGGTTAGCAAAACGTTAACCACAGCCAGGACTTGGTGTTAACGGATTCCGCTTCTGCAGAATCCGTTAACACCAGCCTAAAAATATAATAACAGAAGCATATACTCACCTCCTGTCCCTCGGCGAGGACCGCGGCTCTCTCCACCTCCTCCGGCCGGCGGGAGCAGGGAAAGACTAGGGGAAAAAGTCCCCCCAGTCTCTCTCTGCGTATCACTACGCCGACAGGCTGGATCTCACGAGGCGAGATCTGGCTGGTCATGTGACCGGCAGGGGGAAACTTACTGGAGTCCTATGGACTGATGCTAGCCTAAACAAAACGTTGCATCATCAGCTCCAAACTTGCTGACAGTGTGGGAAATGAGAATGTGAGTTATCGTAGCATCACTGTTCAGTTTATAATTGTAAACGGAATCAATCATCAATGGTGGCAATGGCATGAAGTGATCCTCTGCTTTAGATTAGTGATGTACCGTACCTTTGTTCAATACACAATATCTTTAACATAACTCCATAGAAAGTAGTCAAGGGGAGTGAGATCTGGTGAACGAGGTGGCCAGGGAATTGGGCCACCCCTTCCAATCCACCGGTCTGGAAATGTTTCATTTAGGAACCCACGAACATGCAGTCCCCAATGTGGTGCTGCACCATCTTGCTGGAAAATGATGATTGGTTGAAGGTCATGTAGTTCTTGTGCTACGTATTCAGTCAAAAGGTCAAGATAAACATTTGCAGTAATTGATATCTCGCCGAAGAAAAACGACTTCTTTTTATGGGATTATGTTAAAGATAACAAAGGTACGGGACACTAATCTAAAGCAAAGGATCACTGATGCCATTGCCACCATTGAGGGTATGCTACAGCGAACATGGCAAGAAATCGAGTACCGTCTTGATGTGCTTCGTGCAACTAATGGTGCCTATATGGTGGAGTATTAAATGAGGCAAAAAAAATACTTAAATATATACGTCTCATTTTGTAATAATTTTCACTTATCTGTCTTTTCATTTGCCTTTGAAATAAATTTTTTAAATTGTAAATAGGGAAGGGCTGCCTGTTCGAATTGGTTCGAAGTTCGATTCGAACATCGGCTGCTCGAAAATTCACGAACTTCAAACTTTTCTGGACGTTCGCGGAAAATTCTAAAAAAAAAAAAAAATTAAACAAAATTCCAAAAACTGCTTCAAAGATCATAAAAAATCTAAAAATAAAGAGACACTTTACTGCATAATATAATAATAAATGGTTTATTAGATATTGAATTAAAACGGGAATATTTCCCACTCATTGTCAGGCAAACATTTCCCACTCATTGTTGGTCAAATATTTCCCACTCATTGTTGGTCAAAAATTTCCCACTCGTTGTTGGTCAAACATTTCCCACTCATTGTTGGTCAAACATTTCCCACTCGTTGTTGGTCAAACATTTCCCACTCATTGTTGGTCAAACATTTCCCACTCGTTGTTGGTCAAACATTTCCCACTCATTGTTGGTCAAACATTTCCCACTCATTGTTGGTCACACATT
The DNA here is from genome assembly GCA_009667805.1 of Leptobrachium leishanense. Taxonomy (NCBI): domain Eukaryota; kingdom Metazoa; phylum Chordata; class Amphibia; order Anura; family Megophryidae; genus Leptobrachium; species Leptobrachium leishanense. Next base: position 134,019,841 of record CM019065.1, read on the forward strand.
TCCCACTCGTTGTTGGTCAAACATTTCCCACTCATTGTTGGTAAAACATTTCCCACTCGTTGTTGGTCAAACATTTCCCACTCGTTGGTGATAAAATATTTCCCATGGCTTCAAATTGCGTTTAACATGAGCAAAAGTGGTAAAAATGAGCTCAGCACTCAGCAGTGAAAGGGTTAAAAACTTTTTTAAAACTTTTTTTTCATTGTTTGCTGTCCCCAGGGCAGTACCCGGACCCCCATACACCTTTTATGGCCAATATCTTGCATATATGCCCTCTTGGAGGGGACCTTAATTTTCAAACGTTCGAGCCCCATTGACTTGCATGGTGTTTGCATTGTGTTCGAGTTCGCGGTCAAACTTTTTCGGGTATTCAAGTTCGAATGCGAACCGAACACAGAGGTGTTCGGCCTATCACTAATTGTAAAGAGACTTTATGGACACCCTGTATATTCAATAGCTTATCCTAGTGTACTGCTCACCGTTTTCTAGTTAAACGTGGTTTACTGAATTTGCTTTTCTTTTATTAACTAGGTTGAGCTGCTTCAAGGATATACTTTATTTAAAATGATCTTCCCTTCTCAGCCCCAAGAGATAAACTCAGGATAAAGAGGTCTATTACAGCTCCTTATCATCTTAAAATTTGCTTCTTAAACAATTTGCAGTCCGGCTGTGTAATAACCTGCTCATCTTGCTCTTTATTCCATCCCATAGCACCCAATTATGATTTCCTTACCTGCTTGTCAATCACTCTATTTTCATACATCTACACTGCAAATTTGACTTCATTAAAATTTTGACTCTAGCTACATTGTCATTCCAACCTTATCAACTTGCTCCTCTAGCCCATCACTTGTAGTATAAACGACAGTATGACCTTGTGCTTTTTGTTCTCTTTTAATGGACCTCACTCGTGTAAGGTGTTCTTTAAATTTTACAAAATATTGTATAGATGGTGACTGGAACAGTGATTTTTCCTGTTTTAGGTATTACAGGTTTGTATAAAAACAGAGAGGGGTTTTTGCCTGGTGCTAAAGAGGTTAGATCAAGTGAATAGTACAATACCAAAGTGCACATGCAAGTGCAAAAAATAAAAGTCCAAAAATACTTAAATGTTTGCTTGTGATCTCGCGTAATCTTCCTTCCAATAGGACATTTTCCAGAGCCCATTAACCGGCTCAGAGTGTATTTGCGTTTAGTCAACTTGACACACTCATTTTTGCAGGAACACCTTGAAAACATAAGATCGGAGATCACGCTCCCATAGCGTAATAACGTCTTTGTGAGAGTAAAATACCATCAATATATATAAATGGATTCTCACCTAAAATGGAGCCTATTCAACCATCGACTCCTGGCTTATTGGCAATAGTGAGTATCAAACCTCCTCATCTGGGTACATGTCTTCTCATATAGGACAAACCTGTCTCAGACAGTGGGTCTCCCCTTTTGATGTGTATTGAGGTGTATATATATATCAGGGCTTAAAATTTCAAGTCCCAAGCTGCTAACCAGGCCATAAGAGTTACTCACCACCAGTTGCTCCACCTAACCTCTACCCAGCCCCTAACTCCGCCCCCAAACACACACCCTTAAATTATCTTATGAAATTACACTGTTAAAGGTTTTATTTAGAATAAAGTTACAAAAATAACATTAATACCCAGTCATCAGACCCCAGATACATGTATACCCAGACATCAGACCCCCCGTGTGAGCAGTGTACGGAGGCAGGGAAGCTCCTCTCCGTCCCCCTGCCAGTGACAGAGACCGGGGCGGACTGACCCATCAGGCACTCGGGCACCGTCCGTGGGCCCGCGGATCAGTAGGGGCCCGGTTTGGGCAGACACAGTGGGCCCCCGCCGGTTTCCCTCTGAGTATTGTAAATGCCACTGCGGCATTTTCAGAGTGTGCTGCTGGCTGCCTGACATTTACAATACTCAGAGGGAAATCGGCGGGGGCCCACTGTGTCCACCCAAACTGGGCCCCTACCGACCCGCGGACCCTCAGACAGTGCCGCCGAGAAGAGGAGCCGGTGTGCAACGGGGGTGGGGTGCCCAACAATTAATATATACGGGGGAGGGGGGATCTAATGCCCTGAAAGTTATATACTGGGAGGGATCTAATGTTGGACATTAGATTCCAACCAGTATATAAATTGCTGGTTAGATCCCCCCGTATATAAATTGCTGGGCATTAGATTCCCCCCCCCCCAGTTTATAAATTGCTGGGCCCCAGTAATTTATGTACTGGGGGGGGAATCTAATGTCCAGCAATTTATATACAGTTGGGGGGGGGGTAATGCACAACAATTTATATATACGGGGGAGGGGGGATCTAATGCCCTGCAAGTTATATACTGGGGGATCTAATGTTGGGCATTAGATTCCCCCCAGTATATAAATTTCTGGTTAGATTCCCCCCCCATATATAAATTGCTGGGCATTAGCCCCCCGTATATAAATTACTGGGCATTAGATTCCCCCCAGTATATACTGTAAATTGCTGGGCCCCAGCAATTTATGTACTGGGGGGGGATCTAATGCCCAGCAATTTATATACGGGGGGGGGTAATGCCCAACAATTTATATATATGGGGGAGGTGGGATCTAATGCCCTGCAAGTTATAGACTGGGGGGGATCTAATGCTGGGCATTAGATTCCCCCCAGTATATAAACTGCTGATTAGATTCCCCCTGTATATAAATTGCTGGGCATTACCCCCCACCCCCGTATATAAATTGCTGGGCATTAGATTCCCCCCCCCCCAGTATATACTGGGGGGGGGGTAATGCCCAACAATTTGTATGCTGGGTGGGTTGACTAAATTGAGTTTGTTTGATGTGGATTCTGTGATACGCTCATACACACTGCACATTACTGTGGGTTTTATTGCTGTGGAGCTCTGTGATACGCTCATACACACCGCACATCAGGGGTCGAGTCCTGGGAAAAAAAGTGAGGGAACTCACCCACGAATTCCACAGCCCCTATTACCTGAAGAAAAAATATATATATCACGAGTATAGCAGTGCGTGGCGATACCATTTTTATTGGGTTAACTTTACATTTAAAAGACAAGCTTTCAAGAGTGTAAACTGGAAACTATACTGATCAGTGAAAGGTATCACTCCGTACAGGTATACTCGTGATTGTGGCAACTGGACTAACGCATTTTATATATATATATATAATATATATATATATATCCAGGCACAGACCCCCCCAGAATTATATACACAGGCACTGGACCCCCAGAATATATGCACAGCATTGGACCCCCAGAATAATATACACAGCGCTGAACCCCAAGAATAACATACACAGCACTGGACCCCAGAATAATATACACAGCACTGAGCCCCCAGAATAACATACACAGCACTGAACCCCCAGAATAATACACAGCACTGAACCCCCAGAATAATATACACAGCACTGAACCCCCAGAATAATATACACAGCACTGAGCCCCCAGGATAATATACACAGCACTGAGCCCCAAGGATAACATAATAACATGCACAGCACTGAGCCCCCATAATAATATACACAGCACTGAACCCCAAGAATAATATGCACAGCACTGAGCCCCCAGAATAATATGCACAGCACTGAGCCCCCAGAATAATATACACAGCACTGGTTATATGGATATATTTTCCCCAGTTCACATGGATATAATTGCCCCAGCTCATATGTGTATATATTGCCCCAACTCTCATGGATATGCCCCCAGCTCTCATGGATAACGCCCCCCAGGTCTCATGGATAATGCCCCCAGGTGTCATGGATATTGCCCCCAGGTGTCATGGATACTGCCCCCAGGTGTCATGGATACTGCCCCCAGGTGTCATGGATAATGCCCCAGGTCTCATGGATAATGCCCCCAGGTGTCATGGATATGCCCCCAGCTCTCATGGATAATGCCCCCCAGCTCTCATGGATAATGCCCCCAGGTCTCATGGATATTGCCCCCAGCTCTCATGGATAATGCCCCCAGGTCTCATGGATATTGCCCCCAGGTGTCATGGTTAATGCCCCCAGGTGTCATGGATAATGCCCCAGGTCTCATGGATATTGCCCCCAGGTCTCATAGATATGCCCCCAGATGTCATGGATATGCCCCCAGGTGTCATGGATATTGCCCCCAGGTCTCATAGATATTGTCCCCAGGTCTCATGGATACTGCCCCCAGATCTCATGGATACTGCCCCCAGGTCTCATGGATATTGCACTCAGGTCTCATGGATATGCCCCCAGGTGTCATGGATATTGCCCCCAGGTCTCATGGATATTGCCCCCAGGTCTCATGGATAGTGCCCCCAGGTCTCATGGATATTGCCCCCAGGTCGCATGGATATTGCCCCCAGGTCTCATGGATAATGCTCCCCAGCTCACCTCTGCTGCTCCTGTTGCTGCTGCCGCCGCCGCCGCACATAGAATGCCACTGACAGGAAGTGAAGCCGCTCGCCTGGGATCGATGAAACAGCCAGGCGAGCGGCTGCACTTCCGGTCAGCGGGCCATTCTAACAGGAAGCACGCGGCCGCCGGCAATGTGCGGCGGCCGACTGCTCTGCTCCAGCGTTCGGGCTCGCACCACAGCTGTGGGAGAAGTGCGGGAACGCCGTTCCCGCGCGTTCCCACTCGACTCGAGCCATGCCGCACATTACTGTGGGTTTTATTGCTGTGGAGCTCTGTAATACGCTCATACACACTGCACATTACTGTGGGTTTTATTGCTGTGGATTCTGTGATACGCTCATACACACGGCACATTACTGTGGGTTTTATTGCTGTGGATTCTGTGATACGCTCATACACACCGCACATTTCTGTGAGTTTTATTGCTGTGGAGCTCTGTGATACACTCATACACACTGCACATTCCAGGGAGTTTTATTTCTGCGGAGCTCTCTACTGTGCAGTGTGTCAGGATTGTACGGTATCTTTTAAAGTGATCGGCAGTTTCTCACATTTTCCACAGGGACATTCTGTGCCGCGGCGCCGCCTTAGCTGCAATGAGTGGGTGATGGCTGCTGCAGCAGTGCGGTGGCCATCTGTAAGTATGGAGGGGGCACAATGGATCCCCCAATTCCCTGCTGGGTCCAAGTGGATTTTCAGAAAGGTTATTTTTAGGAGTTCAGAAATAAATTCTTTAGCACAATAATGTACATGTGGGTGTTGCGTTGTAGGGGGTGGGGTTTTTATGGGTGTGGCCTCCTGTGGGTGCGGAACAAGGGGGCCGCATGACCTCCTATTGCCCGGGGGCACCATTAGTTGGCAGTCCGCCCCTGGACAGAGATAAGCTGGGTCAGGTTAGGCAGCTGTTTCCTGCCATTGTGCAGCCTGGGGAAGGGGGTGCTGCAAGGTGGCATTGCAGGATTACAAAATTATTTATTGTGCTGTCTGGGTGTGCATTTCCAGTAGGCGAGTGGAAATTTTGAGCCCTGAAATATATAGCAAACCCTTACTTAAAAGATCAAAAAAGTGGGGGTGACCAGAGAAATTATAAAATACTGGATTTCTTATCTATTTTTAACAACAATAAAAATACTGGTCATAAAGTGCAAGCACATGTGTCAGACTATAGAAATCTGCACAGGCTCAAGATGAGTATAAGGGGAAAGAGTCTTACCAACCCCCAGGTTTGTACACCTGGGAGGATAGAACAATGATTCATAAAATAATGTCATAATATCAGAGCAGCACTCCATTTCTTGCAATTAAACAGGAGAAACATTGAGAAATGATAACTCCTAGCGGCTCCTTGATGCTAACTTTTCTCCAATTAGCCATATGTATTAGCAGCTCGAGAATATTTGAGAGATGCTCAAATATATAATTTTAAATAAGATAAATTTAATTAAACATTTACTTTGCGTGTCACAGTGTAAATTCCTGTTTTGCGATTTCCATGGCTCTCAGACATAGCAATCGGGCATACCTGCTCCTTCACATAAGGAGCTTGACCATATAAAAATATTTATTGTGGCACGGCCACAGGGGTACTAGATTGAAGAGATGTTTAAAATTATATATTTGAGCATCCTGGTGTGGCCTACTGATTTTTGGTATACACTATTGGTGGACTGCGTATCACAGACAGTGGAGCACCCCGGCGCTGACCCGGCATTTGGTGAGTCTCCCTGTGCTAGCCACGCTGTGACTTTCATTGTTCCGTCACATATGCGTTCAAACAATCCACTTGGTCAGAGTTTCTCCCAGTGCTAGGAGAAAGCCTCCTTGTACAAAGCATCACATTGCAGTAAAGTATGAGATAATCAGTAATGAGCCTAACTACCAGGAAGAAAGAAGTTATCTGCTTTAAATATTTTAGCCTGACACGCTCAGCGAGAGTTGGTATGATTACACGCACAATGTTGTGGTTGGGAGACTAGTATCAGTTATGTTAACATTCTGTTATGTTTATTTGTATGTTGTTACAGACATATCATTTTGTGCCTTTTGGAAACATGCAGGTGGTAAAGTGACTTGTGCAGTGTGTATCAGTTGCTTGGGATGTCTGAGTCAGTTTGGATTGCATCAGTTTTTCTTGTTCTGGGTATCTCGCTCTTGATTGTGGTAATGTGATTACTGCCCGTGTTGATCCATCAAAACTAGACGTTCCATTAATTTTAGTTCCTGCACAGAGATCATCTGATCAGTCCCAACAAAGGGCCCTATCACCTGGTGTGAGCTAAAACGCCATCGCTAAAGAAAAAATTTAACCGAGTCGCTAAAACTTGTCACCTGATGTCCTACAAACAGATCACCTTGTCCGCGGTAGTCCGTGTAAAAGGTCGTTTAGCACACACTAAGGAAACGCTAAGACCCGGGCTGAGACCCATCTAATGCGGTTGTGTACATGATAGAACTGGTTTTTTTCCAATACCTATTCTCTGCCCTCACAAGCTTGTATAAGTATTAACCCATCCAGCGAAGAGCCCTCACACTCCTGGCATTATTAAAATCCTCCAAGGTGGCCATATCATCCATGTTTATATGCACACATATATTAATTAAATCTGATGGGCATTGCATGCAATCATTACAATGCATTTAATAGATCCAAAAGGAAGGCCAGGTGAGCGACAATAATTTTCCTGCTGCAGCATATAAATAATATATGTTTCAGGGCAAGATTTATACATGGTCCACATGGTCACCCAAATAATTAACCGCTTACATACTATGAATAATCCCAAGCATAAAATGTTTAAAATTAGGCTATATATTAAAATTGGGATACATGTCAATAAAGGATACATGAATATATCATATTGTTGACCAGATCCATTGCTATGGTGTATGGTGTAAGAGAACACCTGTGCTGCATTCCTTTCAATTGGCTTTTAATTACCTGTTAATTTTGGGCGAGGACCTGTTTGTTGTGTTTTTTTGGAGTTAGCACCAAGGTTGAGCCGTAGGTAAAACTTTGCGACTATTATTATTATTATTCTTCATTTATAAAGTGCCAGCATATTCCGCAGCGCTGTACAATAAGCACAGTATAGACAGGGTTACAATACATTGAACAACATTTGACAAACAGTACAGGAGGAGATGAGGGCCCTATTCCCGTAGGAACTCACAATCTGGGAGGGTTGGGGTTGGAAACAGGAGGAGAGGACTGTAAGGTGAGAGTGATTGATGGTTGCGTCAGTGAGTTGGGTGGTAGGCTTCCCTAAATAGGAATGTTTTCAGGGAGCGTTTGAAGGAAGAGAAGTTAGGGGAAAGTCTGACAGTACGAGGGAGAGCGTTCCAGAGAGTGGGGGCTGTGGCGTGAGAAATCCTGCAGTCTATCATGGAAGAGGTGATGCGGGGAGAAGCTAGGCGCAGGTCACTGTTTGACCTTAGGGAGCGGGCTGGGGTGTATTTGGTGATTAGTGAGGACAGGTAGTGGGGAGCTGAGTTAGTGAGGGTTTTGTAGGTAAGGATAAGGATTTTGAACTTAATTCTGCAGTGGATGGGGAGCCAGTGAAGGGACTCGCAGAGGGGAGTGGCAGAGACAGAGCGGCGGGTGAGGTGAATTAGCCTGGCGGAGGCGTTCAGGATGGATTGTAGGGGGGAGAGGCGGGACAGAGGGAGGCCAGATAAGAGATTATTGCAATAGTCGAGTCGGGAGATTACCAGGGCGTGTATGGGTTGTTTTGTGGTGACAGCGGTAAGAAATGGCCGAATTCTGGAAATATTACGCAGTTGGTATCGGCAGGAGGAGGAAAGAGACTTGATGTGGGGGATGAAGGAAAGAGCAGAGTCAAGTGTAACTCCAAGACAGCGAACTTGGTTTGATGGGGAGATGCTGATACCTCCACCATGATAGAGAAGTCAGGAGTGGGGAGGCATTGGAGGGAGGAATAAGTAGGAGTTCAGTCTTTGACATGTTGATCTTTAGGTGGTGGGAGGCCATCCAGGAGGAGATGCCAGATAAACAGTCACTGACTTTTGAGAGGACAGGGGGAGAGAGATCAGGGGTAGAGAGGTAGATCTGAGTGTCATCAGCGTAGAGGTGGTAATTAAAGCCAAAGCTGTTGATGATTTTGCCCAGGGAGGAGGTGTAGATGTAAAAGAGCAGAGGACCAAGGACAGAGCCTTGAGGTACACCAACAGATAGAGGCAATGAGGAGGAGGAGTTACCAGCAAAGGACACACAGAAGGACCTTTGGATAAATAGGAGTCAACCCAAGCAAGTGCAGTGTCACCGAGACCCAGAGAGTTGAGGGTCTGTAGAAGGAGGGGGTGGTCAACAGTGTCAAAAGCAGCCGAGAGGTCAAGCAGGATGAGAATAGAATAGTGGCCATGTTTTTTTAGCAGTTAGGAGGTCGTTGGTGACTTTGGTGAGGGCAGTTTCAGTTGAGTCTAGGGGACGGAAGCCAGATTGCAGGGGGTCAAGTAGGGAATTGGAGGACAGGAAGAGGGAGAGGCGGTTGAAGACTAGTTTTTCTAAGAGCTTTGATGTGAAGGGAAGCAGGGATACAGGGCGGTAGTTGGATGGAGAGTTGGGATCTAGGGATGGTTTCTTTAGTAAAGGGGTAACTAGCGCGTGTTTGAAGGCGGATGGAAAGGAGCCAGTGGAGAGAGATAGGTTGAAGATGTGTGTGAGAGCAGGGGTGAGGGAGGAGGAGAGGGGAGGAATTAGATGTGAGGGAATGGGGTCGAGCGGGCACGTGGTGAGATGTGAGGAGGACAATAAGGAATTGACTTCCTCCTCAGTGGCTGGGAGGAAGCAGCAGAGGGTGGCAGAGGGGACCTGTGGGAGTGGAGGTGGCAGATAACTATCTTGTGTTGGGATGTTGCTTCTGATAGTTAAAGTTTTACTGAGGAAGTAATCTGCCAGGTCTTGAGCGCTGAAGGCAGCTGAGGGGGGAGGTGCAGGTGGATAGAGGAGGGTGTTGAAGGTGGACCAGAGCCTTCAGAGCGGGATTTCCTCCAGGCACGCTCTGCATTGCGGGAGCATTTTTGCAGGTAGCGAGTCTGGAGGGTGTGCCAGGGCTGAAGCTGGCGGCGTGGGGCCTTACAGAGTCGAAGAGGAGCAAGAGTGTCTAGAGCAGAGATAAGCGTAGTGTTGTAGTGATTAGTGGCAGCATCAGGGCAGGTGAAGGATGAGGTATGAGGGAGGTGGTGAAGTAGGTTGGAGAATTGATGGGGGTCCACAGCATGTAGATTTATGCGAGTGTGTGTGCGGGGTGGGGGAGCAGGGTGTTTAGGAAGTCCAGATAGGTTGAAAGAGAGAAGGTGGTGGTCAGAGATGGGGAAAGGGTGACATTTGAACTCAGAAATGGAGCAGAGGTTGGAAAAGACAAGGTCAATAGCGTGACCATCGCGGTGGGTAGGGAGGAGGGAGGATTGTGTGAGTCCAAGGGAGGACGTGAGTGAAAGAAGTTTGGAGGCAGCAGGGGCGGAAGGATCATCAATGGGAATGTTGAAGTCCCCGAGAACTAGGCATGGAAGATTAGAAGACAGGAAGTGAGAAAGCCAGGTAGCAAAGTGGTCAAAGAACTGGGAGGTTGGTCCCGGTGGGCGGTAGATGACTGCCACCCTGAGAGCCAGAGGAGAGAACAGGTGGATGCAGTGTGTCTCGAAGGAGGAGAAGGAGAGGGATGGGGGTGGAGGGAGATGCTGGTAGGTGCAGGTGGGAGAGAGCAGGATTCCGACCCCGCCACCATTTCTCTCACCCGGTCTGGGGGTATGGCTCAAGTGTAGACCGCCATGTGAGAGAGCAGCAACGGAGGCCGTGTCAGAGGGAGTTAGCCAGGTTTCAGTTAAAGCTAGGAGGTTGAAGGAGTTTGAAAGGAAGAGGTCATGGATTGCTGTGAGTTTGTTGCACACAGAGCGAGCGTTCCAGAGGGCGCAGGAGAAAGAGGACACCAAGTGATCTGTTAGTTACAAAAGTGCTAGAGATCTCTAACGCTCCCCATGTTAAGTATTGGACGAGGAAAGTACAGTAAGCTTGGGCTATGAATCGCTAATAGCGACACGCTGAGTGATTTTTCCCGTTTGTAGCGGGAGGCAAACGATCTGTTGGTCAGGCGCTAGACTCAACCTGACGCCAACGCAAAAACATGCCAATGCTAGGGTTAGCTCACACCAGGGGATAGAGCCCAAAGTGTGAATTTGCCTTGTAAAGATACTGATCTTGTGTACAGTGCTTGTTACTTTAGAGTTGTATATGTGCCCAGTTTTTCTTTACTTGCATTTTTTTAATGCACCTTTGAATTGCTGATACAATTTTGCGCTAGCTGGTGGAATGTAGGAAGGGATAGATTGATAGCCACCTGAAACTACTGTTGGGTATCAATAGGTATCACTCCAAAGATACGGGGGTAACCTTTGAATTGCTGTATGTTTTTATTCTATGACTTACTAGCTTTTGTTTGCTTGATACAAGGCTACTTTCCATTGCAGGTTTTAACTAGGACTCTGATTTTGAACAGCAAATATCTGGTACCTGTCACCTAGCAGCTATTTTCCTGCGGAAAATCACAGATCTTTCATCAATATCATTTTTGGTTTAGCAATTCTAGGCCAGTGTTTCCCAAACCAATCCTCAGGACCCACTAACAGGCCTGGTTTTCCAGATATCTGAAGCACAGCACAGGTGATATGATTTGCTGCTCAGTGATTTCAGGATTCAGTCTGCATTTCCCCAATGTAATCCTTAAAACCTGGACTGTTAGGGGGACTTGAGGACAGGTTTAAGAAACACTATTCTAGGCTAATGACTCTATAGATTATATAATATCATAGGGAAGTGGACACATGGAATAGGTGATTGAATGGACCACAAAAGAGCAAACCCTGTGAGAAGGTCAAGGGTGGACCCAGAACCTCAACCCTGCATATTTCAAAACAAGAGTTCTAAATCAATTGTTTCCAAGCATGCATTTACTCAATCAAAACAAAAATATTTAAGAGACGAACAACATTTTACAGGATTGTAGGTTATATGCTTCCATAGGTGACACAATGATTATACGTACAATAAATGGGTTTGGGTCGAAATCCCAACAACCAGGTTCCCTAATGCCAAAATCCCGACGGCCAACTTCCCTACACAGACAACTCCCTGACGGCCAACTTCCCTACACGGCCAGCTTCCCTACACAGACAACTCCCTGACGGCCAACTTCCAGACATCCAAAATCCCAGCGGCTAGCCCTAACCCTACTCCCTAACCCCCTAAACCTAGCCTTAACCCTAACCCCCTAAACCTAGCCCTAACCCCCCAGACCTAGCCCTAACCCTAACCCCCTAAACCTAGCCCCAACCCCCTAACCCTAACCCCATAAACCTAGCTCTAACCCTAACCCCCTAAACCTAGCCCTAACCCCCTAAACCTAGCCCTAACCCTAGCCCTAACCCTAACCCCCTAAACCTAACCTTAACCCTAATCCCCTAAACCTAGCTAACCCTAACCCCCTTAAACTGAGCCCTAACCCCTAAACTCTACTGAGCAGCCTCTCCTTGGCTGAAAAGCAGCAGGAGGGGCTTGGAGCTGCTCAGTAGAGCGGCCTTTTGGTACATGTTAGGTACTCACTCTGTAAAGAGGTGCCGTGAAGTGGCGAGTGAGCTTACGTTGCAATGGCCATTGAAACAAACAAAAACCTCAGTTTTGTTGTACATGGAACACATAGAAACGAGCGCAGATGACACCTTTTTTCCTTGTTATGTTTTATACATTAACTGGGCTGTTACTCCTGGCAGTTGCTGCCGCTCCGGTGAGTATGGGCGCGACGCCATTTTTTCTGTATTTATGTATATCATGCTTGTAACACCAGTCCATCATTCTGCAGCTGTTCCTCTTTCCATGTTTTTGTTTTTAATCCCAAATGGGAAGTGTTTGGTGCGTGTATAATAAAACCCACCATCTCTGCCTCTCCTTGGCTGAAAAGCAGCAGGAGGGGCTTGGAGCTGCTCAGTAGAGCGGCTTTTGGTATAAACATGTTAGGTACTCACTCTGTAAAGAGGTGCCGTGAAGTGGCGAGTGAGCTTACGTTGCAATGGCCATTGAAACAAACAAAAACCTCAGTTTTGTTGTACATGGAACACATAGAAACGAGCGCAGATGACACCTTTTTCCTTGTTATGTTTTATACATTAACTGGGCTGTTACTCCTGGCAGTTGCTGCCGCTCCGGTGAGTATGGGCGCGACGCCATTTTTTCTGTATTTATGTAAAACCTCTATTTGTTTTGTTTAGCAAGGAGCCACAAGAATAAGTGCAAATGACAACCTTATTTCTTTGGACATTATATCCAAAGGTTGACGCACAATACAAAAAAGATGGTCAGCGCCCAGATAAGTTCCACCACCAGTATACCAATGCCAGACCAGATATATAGAGGTCTCCCCCAAACCAATGTGACAACAGGTATAATTATACGTATCTGGCGGCGCGATTGCAGTCGCTTCTTGGTATTCAGATGGTCCTCACGGTGTGTATCATAAATGTCCAATATGGATTATATATATAAAAAACACAAATGGCAGAATAATAGTGCAGGGTGTATATACAATGTTGGAATAGATAGCAATAAATGGTTCCACTCACAGACAGAGAGCCCCGTCACTGGCTCTGAGTGGTTCCAAACATCTGGGTCCTTTGTCTTCTTAAGAATATTTAAAGGAGACCCACTCCCTTTAAAGTTGGTATTTTCTTTGTCTCGTCAGATATGTAAGAAAACATAAACACAAGGACCTTCTTGTGTAGATCTACCACAGTATTGGTCATATATATGGTGATAATATCAACTCACATTGGGTGGAGCTTAGAACCAAGCTCTGGGTGGAAATGCCAGTGGATTTATTGAATAGGTTAAATCCACGAATACCTCTGAATTCCAAAACAGCAGGGACCAGACTTTTCTTTATAAAAGAAAAATCTTTAATTTAAAACATAAGATAAAATAAAAGAGATCATGTTAAAATTAACACAAAGATGCTCTGTAAGTCGCCAGAACGCGTTTCGCCATAAGATTAGGCTTCTTCAGCTGGTTTACAGAGATACTCTGTAGTGTATCATATATATAGTCCCTTAATTGGGTGTTAAGAGGTCCCATGTGTTTTGAATGTCCAGAAAATAGGTTGGCGTGCGTGTCACGCCTCCATCTAACTGCTCGCGTTGTTTGCCGCCATCTTGCGCATGCGCAGTAGTGGCCCATGCGTTCCATGCGTTTCAACTTGGTGTTTCCGGTATTTCTCATTGGGTTGATGGAAAGAGAGCAACTTCCGTGCGGAGATCGCGAACATAAACATAATAGAGATCTCCCTGCAGAACACCATACATTTTTGGGGGTTATATAACTTGGTATAATACAAATAGATTAAACAAATTGGACCAACTCCTTCCCGGTGCAATAAGCACAACTATGGCAGATGTACATAATCTGGAGTGGTATAGATTGAGGATGTGTAAATAGGGGGATTTCCCATAGATTTCATATGGCACAGGGATGGTATCTTCTGCCCCTAAGCAGTTAATATAAGGAGATAATTATATCCTTAAAGGCTCGTATGTATGATAGTATGATTTAAATGACTTTAAACTAAATTGTTATTATTAAAAGTGATGTATATGTGAGTTTATTCTCTACCTATTTGATTATGTTATATTGGGGGTGAGCAACCCGGTCTGTGTAATATTAAATATATTTTGTGTGGCTTCTTAGTTACAATAGTAAATGTTGTCATAAAAATGACATTATCTAGCAATAATCAAATGCGGTGTGAAAAGGGTATAATAAAAACGCGATCTGATGTGATCCAAATATTGTGGCAAATAAAATTACAAAATATCAGATTAAAGTGTATACTTTTTTTTTTTTTTTTTTTTTTTTTTTTTTTTTTTTTTATATTATATTCATTATTTTTAAATTCAATTATTTACATATATCAATTATGGTGCCAAACTGTCGCACATACCCATTGGGGTCAATACTATTGGAAGTTGTAGTAAGTGCACAAAGAAGGAGTTAGTGTACATATTACAAAAAATGAACTAATTCAAAATCATCATTTAAACCATTGGGTGTCAGCGTGCCATTATCAAAGATAAGCCTCATCTCTTCTTTCCCCAGCCTATTTAGTATATTTTCTTCGACATCCCTTTTCTTAATCTGTTTGATAGCCCAAAATTTTATACCAATGGGGGAGCTGTTGTGCTTGTTTTTAAAATGAAGAGAGACGGAGTGTTTTTCAAAACCATTCTTAATATTACGCACATGTTCACTGATCCTTACGTTGAGTGCTCTCTTGGTGCGGCCTATATAGCGTAGACCACAAGGGCATTCAAGCATATATACTATATTTTTGGAGCAACAATTTAGTACTCCATTTATTTTTATAGATTTTTTAGATTTTAAATTGGTATATGTGCTAGTGAGCTCTTTCTTGTTGGTAGTGGATCTGCAAGCCAGACACTGGCCGCAACGATAGAAACCCTCCTTCAATCCAAAGAAGTCTTTACCCAGTATTTTTTTCTTAGATTTACCGTGTACCAAATTAGTTTTTAAGTTTTTGGTGCCTCGGAATATAACCTTAGGTGTTGTTCCTATATATTCTTTCAAATCGCCATCGTTCTTTAGGACGTGCCAATGTTTCTTTAAAATCTTTTTAATATCATTAGCTCTATTGCTATAATCACAAATAAAGAGAATTTCTTCTCCCTTCTTCTTTTTAGGTTTGTATTTAAGCAATTCATTACGATCATCCTGCATTATATTTGAAATAGTATGGTCTAGATCCAATTCATTATATCCCTTGGCTATAAAATCTTCCTTTAAGGTATTGGCTTGTACTTTATAGGTCTCTATATCTGTACAGTTTCGTCTCAGACGGGTAAACTGTCCTTTAGGGACTGCCTTTAGCCACAAAGGGTGGTGACAACTAGTATGGTCTATATACGTATTGGTGTCGACTTCCTTAAAAAAGGTTTTTGATTTTATAATGTCTCCTTCTCTGTATATCTCGAGATCTAAAAAATGGATTACTTCTGAACTCCAGTGATGGGTTAATTTAATGCCCCATTCGCATTGTCTAGTTCTTCCAAGAAAACACTTAGGTTATCTTTACCCCTCTCAAATGAAAAACAAATCATCGATGTATCGCCTATATGCTAGAACATGGCCCTGCGCCCAGCTACGCGAACCGTACATGAACCTGTTTTCCAACCGGACATGTAAAGGTTGGCGTAGCTGGGCGCAATTTAGTTCCCATCGCTGTGCCTCTCAGCTGGATATAGTAGTCATCCAAGGGATATAATGAATTGGATCTAGACCATACTATTTCAAATATAATGCAGGATGATCGTAATGAATTGCTTAAATACAAACCTAAAAAGAAGAAGGAGAAGAAATTCTCTTTATTTGTGATTATAGCAATAGAGCTAATGATATTAAAAAGATTTTAAAGAAACATTGGCACGTCCTAAAGAACGATGGCGATTTGAAAGAATATATAGGAACAACACCTAAGGTTATATTCCGAGGCACCAAAAATTTAAAAACTAATTTGGTACACGGTAAATCTAAGAAAAAATACTGGGTAAAGACTTCTTTGGATTGAAGGAGGGTTTCTATCGTTGCGGCCAGTGTCTGGCTTGCAGATCCACTACCAACAAGAAAGAGCTCACTAGCACATATACCAATTTAAAATCTAAAAAATCTATAAAAATAAATGGAGTACTAAATTGTGCTCCAAAAATATAGTATATATGCTTGAATGCCCTTGTGGTCTACGCTATATAGGCCGCACCAAGAGAGCACTCAACGTAAGGATCAGTGAACATGTGCGTAATATTAAGAATGGTTTTGAAAAACACTCCGTCTCTCTTCATTTTAAAAACAAGCACAACAGCTCCCCCATTGGTATAAATTTTGGGCTATCAAACAGATTAAGAAAAGGGATGTAGAAGAAAATATACTAAATAGGCT
The DNA here is from genome assembly GCA_009667805.1 of Leptobrachium leishanense. Taxonomy (NCBI): domain Eukaryota; kingdom Metazoa; phylum Chordata; class Amphibia; order Anura; family Megophryidae; genus Leptobrachium; species Leptobrachium leishanense. The sequence goes on from CM019065.1 coordinate 134,036,270, forward strand.
GGGGAAAGAAGAGATGAGGCTTATCTTTGATAATGGCACGCTGACACCCAATGGTTTAAATGATGATTTTGAATTAGTTCATTTTTTGTAATATGTACACTAACTCCTTCTTTGTGCACTTACTACAACTTCCAATAGTATTGACCCCAATGGGTATGTGCGACAGTTGGCACCATAATTGATATATGTAAATAATTGAATTTAAAAAAATGAATATAATATAAAAAAAAAAAAAAAAAAAAGTATACACTTTAATCTGATATTTTGTAATTTTATTTGCCACAATATTTGGATCACATCAGATCGCGTTTGTATTATACCCTTTTCACACCGCATTTGATTATTGCTAGATAATGTCATTTTTATGACAACATATACTATTGTAACTAAGAAGCCACACAAAATATATTTAATATCACACAGACCGGGTTGCTCACCCCCAATATAACATAATCAAATAGGTAGAGAATAAACTCACATATATACATCACTTTTAATAATAACAATTTAGTTTAAAGTCATTTAAATCATACTATTATACATACGAGCCTTTAAGGATATAATTATCTCCTTATATTAACTGCTTAGGGGCAGAAGATACCATCCCTGTGCCATATGAAATCTATGGGAAATCCCCCTATTTACACATCCTCAATCTATACCACTCCAGATTATGTACATCTGCCATAGTTGTGCTTATTGCACCGGGAAGGAGTTGGTCCAATTTGTTTAATCTATTTGTATTATACCAAGTTATATAACCCCTAAAAATGTATGGTGTTCTGCAGGGAGATCTCTATTATGTTTATGTTCGCGATCTCCGCACGGAAGTTGCTCTCTTTCCATCAACCCAATGAGAAATACCGGAAACACCAAGTTGAAACGCATGGAACGCATGGGCCACTACTGCGCATGCGCAAGATGGCGGCAAACAACGCGGGCAGTTAGATGGAGGCGTGACACGCACGCCAACCTATTTTCTGGACATTCAAAACACATGGGACCTCTTAACACCCAATTAAGGGACTATATATATGATACACTACAGAGTATCTCTGTAAACCAGCTGAAGAAGCCTAATCTTATGGCGAAACGCGTTCTGGCGACTTACAGAGCATCTTTGTGTTAATTTTAACATGATCTCTTTTATTTTATCTTATGTTTTAAATTAAAGATTTTTCTTTTACAAAGAAAAGTCTGGTCCCTGCTGTTTTGGAATTCAGAGGTATTCGTGGATTTAACCTATTCAATAAATCCACTGGCATTTCCACCCAGAGCTTGGTTCTAAGCTCCACCCAATGTGAGTTGATATTATCACCATATATATGACCAATACTGTGGTAGATCTACACAAGAAGGTCCTTGTGTTTATGTTTTCTTACATATCTGACGAGACAAAGAAAATACCAACTTTAAAGGGAGTGGGTCTCCTTTAAATATTCTTAAGAAGACAAAGGACCCAGATGTTTGGAACCACTCAGAGCCAGTGACGGGGCTCTCTGTCTGTGAGTGGAACCATTTATTGCTATCTATTCCAACATTGTATATACACCCTGCACTATTATTCTGCCATTTGTGTTTTTTATATATATAATCCATATTGGACATTTATGATACACACCGTGAGGACCATCTGAATACCAAGAAGCGACTGCAATCGCGCCGCCAGATACGTATAATTATACCTATTATATCCAAAGGGCTAACCTTTGGTGGCACCTTCTGCAGCGCAAAAGCAAATGAAATTCATTTGCCGCAAACTCGAGCAACCTCTCCAGTAAGTGTCCTTGGGCAAGACACCTAACGGTACATACTCGCCACCCAGGACATACTTGAAAACGAGAGAAATCTCAATGTATCCTTCCTGGTAAATTCCTTCCAAAAAAAAAAAAAGAATTTCATTTGCTTTTGGGCTTCAGATCTGCAGATCGAGATATCTTTATCAGAGCACTGGGTGGTGCCTTTAAAGCCTGAGATATCTCGATCTCGGTAGGGCAGGGGTTAAAATGTTAACTTTTAAATAGCAAGAACATTTCTTGTCGTCATCACGTGTTGGTCCTCTTTCAACCCCCTTGGAGCTCACTTAACATCAGTATCTTTATTCACCAGTCATACCATTAGTGAATGTGACCTTTAACCTCATAATGGGATCTTTCCATAAAACATTATTTAGATGGCATTAAGTGTAATTATACTTAATTCCAGATTTTTAAATATTTTCCTAATTAACAGATTGTAAATTGCAGGTCAGAGTTTATACCTAAAAAGGTCAAGTTGGTTTAGTTTGGGGCTTACACTATGCAAACCATTATAAAAGGCATGTTAAATAGCTGGCCCTTTAGCATTTGTTTGTGGAGAGGGAGGAAGATACCCCGTTTTTTTTTATGTTTACTCTACACTCTTTAATTCTCGCAATTTTCATTTTAATTTAATCTAAAGTTCTTATATCATATACATCTCCAGGTGTTGTCTGCTCCTCTACTATTTATGTTCCTTTTTCCAAATAAAGCTAAAAACATTTGTTTTTGCATGGCAGGTTCCGTGCAGTGAGGGATTTTTGCCTAATATTTTACATGCGGAGCCAAACATGTTTCAGCACCGAGCGTAAGAAAATATTGTTATTTTTACTGCTGCTACTACACGGTCGCAGTTGTGTCCGTGGCTCATTAAGAAACAAGGTAACCACGTTGATGTGTCAGCCTTTATTAATACTCTTGTGCCACGCAACAGTCCTGATATTTGTACTGGCAGTAAATGGTGTTCAGTGGAACTTCAACCACCAAGCGTTAAATCTCAGACTATCACAAAGAGCCGAAAGATCTGTGTTTCCTAACAGCCTTAACAGCACCAAAAAGTCCTGCTGTCAGCACAAGCTGTGCATCCTAAATTAGACCTGGGTATAGAAGCGGTGGAGAATTAATACCGAAGTGACCTTTCATACAGTAGCTCTATACATCATGGCTGCACTAAATAACACAAGCTGTTTTGCTTAGCTATGTGCAATGATTTACATTGCTCAGCACTCTTATAAAGGAGGGCTGGGGATATGAAAGGCACGGCCAGGCTTCCAGTTTAAGGGCAGAGAATCAAGCAAAATAAGGTTACTAGCAGGAAAAACCAATAGCGTACAGGTCTTTAAAGACCATTGTTTTTGCAGATAGAAGTATTTCGGTTAGGCCATGCAAATGTGTTTTCCTTCTTCACCTCTGGCCTGCCTTTCCAAACCTCATGTGTTTAGGCTGCTGGAGTAGACGGATACTTAAACAAGATCTCAGCCAAGGGAGCAGAAACGCAGAAATAAATTGATATGCCACCTTTATTTTACATTTACTGATGCAAAGTTTGTAATGGAGAATAAAGGCTTTGCAGGTGATAATCCTGTTATACTGTTTGGTTTTGATATACAGTTGTGTTCAAAATTATTCAACCCCCAGTGAAATTGAGTGTTTTGGCCAGTTTGACATTGATTTTGATCATTCAGTCATCTTGCTTACAATTAAATCAAAGAGGCACGTGTAGGTCAGACAAATATAACATAACATTTATAATGAAATAACTCAAATGTCTTTTCTGTGCTCACATCATTATCAGTTTTATTCAACCCCCAAGTGACATTCAATCTTAGTACTTAGTACAACATCCTTTTACAGTTATAACAGCTTTTAAAAGTGAAGCATAGCTTGACACAAGTGTCTTGCAGCGATCTACGGGTATCTTCGCCCATTCGTCATGGGCAAAAGCCTCCAGTTCAGTCACATTCTTAGGCTTGCGCACTGCAACTGCTTTCTTTAAGTCCCACCAGAGGTTCTCAATCGGATTTAAGTCAGGTGACTGCGATGGCCACTCCAAAATGTTCCAGCCTTTAATCTGCAACCATGCTCTAGTGGACTTGGAGGTATGCTTGGGATCATTGTCCTGTTGAAAGGTCCAACGTCTCCCAAGCCTCAGGTTTGTGACGGACTGCATCACATTGTCATCCAATATCTCCTGGTACTGAAGAGAATTCATGGTACCTTGAACACGCTGAAGCTTCCCTGTACCTGCAGAAGCAAAACAGCCCCAAAGCATGATTGACCCCCTGCCATGCTTCACAGTAGGCAAGGTGTTCTTTTCTTCATAGGCCTTGTTCTTCCTCCTCCAAACATAGCGTTGATCCATGAGCCCAAACAGTTCTAATTTTGTTTCATCAGTCCACAGAACACTATCCCAAAACTTCTGTGGTTTGTCCACATGACTTTTGGCATACTGCAGTCGACTCTTCTTATTCTTTGGAGACAGCAAGGGGGTGCGCCTGGGAGTTCTGGCATGGAGGCCTTCATTACGCAGTGTGCGCCGTATTGTCTGAGCTGAAACTTCAGTACCCACATCTGACAAATCTTTTCTCAGTTCCTCAGCAGTCACACGGGGACTTTTCTCCACTCTACGCTTCAGGTAGCGCACAGCAGTCGAAGTCAGCATCTTCTTTCTGCCACGACCAGGTAGCGTTTCAACAGTGCCCTTTGCCTTATTTGCGAATGATGCTTCCTATGGTCTCTCTTGGTATGTTTAACATCTTTGCAATCTTCTTATAGCCATTGCCCTTCCTGTGAAGAGTAATCACCTCTTCTCTTGTCTTCCTGGACCATTCTCTTGACTTCACCATGTTTGTAACCACACCAGTAAATGTCTAGAAGGAGCTGAGTATCACAGTCATTTTAAAGCTGCGTAATTGGTGCTTATTATGCTTTATTGCTGCTCCGTGACATCCACAGGTGTTTTCAATACTTGATTGAAAACACTTGAATGAACCTCTGTTCTTCAGAGTGGTAGTCTTTAAGGGGTTGAATAATTGTGTCAATGAAGAATTCACAAAAGAAACATTTACTACTGTATTACAAAACCAATTGATGTCATTTTAGTTGCATATGGTTCTTTAAAAAGTCCTTGTAGGATTTCATTCTGAATACAATTACAAATGTACACTAAATTCCCTAAAACCCTTTACAGCATTGGGGGTTGAATAATTTTGAACACAACTGTATTAATCATTTGAAGTATTATATAGACGATTTATAGATATAGAGTTTCTGTCAGGTTCAGAGGTCTGGAACCCAGGATGCGGAGGTTTATATCAGAAGGCGAGGTACATAGGGGTTAATCCGAAAGGCGTAGTCAAGAATTCAAACGTCGGGGCTGGCAGTAAGATTCGTGGTCAGTGAGGATAACTGTGGTCAATATATAACACAAGGTATCAGGAGGGGGGATATTGGTGTAAGGAGGCAAGATATACAGGAATCAGGAGGCAAGGTATTGTCATGCCCCGCTCCGCGGCCCGCTCCCGGTCCGGACCGCCATGCTGGGAGATGTGCTCTACTCACCTGAGGTCCCTCGTGGCGCGTTGTTCTGGGTTCCTGGTCCGCGGGATGGAGAGAGAGAGCCAGGAGACGCCCCACGCCACCGGCCGGATCCGAGAACTGAAGGTGAAAGCGCGCATGCGCGAGAACAAACTTCCCTAAGTGATGTTAAGCCTGGTACTCTGGCGCCCTCCGCTGGCCGTTTAGGGGTACTGCTTGACATCTGTTCTGTAGATCCTCATATTCCTCCCATTGACCTACCAAAGACTCAGGTACCTCAACTCCACCTACAATACCCAGGTGAAAGATATTCCCATTATCCTTTGAACCCTATTTAAATCAGCCGCCCTTCTCAACACATTAACCAGGTTCTACTGTTGCCTTCCACTTCAGTTTTCCTAGTGCTCCTCGTATTCTTGACCACGTTGCCTTTCTTTGATCATCGACCCGGATTGCAATATCGACTACGTCACCTTCTTCTGCCCATTGACCCGGATTGCTGTATCGACTACGCCGCCTTCTTCTGCCCTTCGACCCGGATTGCCATATCGACTACGTCGCCTTCTTCTGCCCTTCGACCCGGATTGCCATATCGACTATGTCACCCTCTTCTGCCCTTCGACCCGGATTGCCATATCGACTACGCTGCCTTCTTCTGCCCATCAACCCGGATTGCTGTATCGACTATGCTACCACCTTCATTATTATTTTTATTCTGGAACTTTGTGCTACGAATCCCTATTCCGACCACTCCAGCTGTATCATTATCCTGGACTTAAGTTACTATCCTTGTTTCACTAAAGATTGTTTATTTCAACATGGTTTCCTGAATTCCTTACTCCACGGCTTGCCATTGGGTTCCATACTCATACTACACAGGGGTCTCAAACCCTGCATTACAGAAGAACCTGGTTTAAACATGGAACCCGCAAGCACAGCTCAAGTCCTTGCTGTACTCACCGAACAGATGGCCGCCCCTGCCAAGGTGGTACAGACCCTACAGACCAGCCAAGAGACCCTGCTCCACCGAGAAAGAAGTCGTGCCGAGTCTACTGCATTGCCTCCTTCGCCTTCTGGTTCCACCATCCAGCAAGCAGAATTTCTCGCTCCAGAACCCAGAGCCAATACACCTGAGTGGTTTTCCGGTGATCGCACAAGGTACCGCACCTTTATTACCGCCTGTGAACTTATGTTCTCTCTTTGTCCACGTACTTATGGATCCGACTCCGTGAAGGTACGTTCAGCCATTTCCTTGCTGTCCGGAGCTCCACAGGACTGGGCCTTTCAACTCCTACGTGAAGGGAGCCCTCTTCTAACTTCCTGGAATTCCTTTGTCCAAGCCATGAATCCCATTTACGATGACCCTCTGCGTTCATCAACTGCATTATCCCCCATTCGGCACCTACGACAAGGACGACGACCAGTGGAGGACTAGATCTCCGAGTTCCGAGCTGTGGCTGCAGATACAGGCTTGAACGACGTGGGTCTTAGAGATCACTTCCGTCACGGTCTCTCTGACCAACTAAAGGATGAACTGGCCCAAATAGGGTTACCCACAACATTGGACGCCATGATCCTACAGTCCCTGATCCTGGACCAACGTTTCAGGGAACGGCGTCAGGAGAGAATAGCCACCACTCCTTCATTACCTGCTCGACGATCTGAGACCTCCTCTACGACCCCTATCAGACCTCCCAGTTCCGCTCCTTCACTCCCCGAACCCATGGAGGATGGTTTAGCATGAGGTCCCCTGTCCTCTGCTGAACGAAGCAGACGACGCACCCAAAGCCTCTGCCTCTACTGCAGTCAACCAGGTCATCTCCTACGTGGCTGCCCTATACGACCACCGCTTCCTTCCAACGGAGGTAAGAGCCATCCCTTTTCCATTTCTCTACAATGTGTATTTGGTTCTACCTCCGCTCATCTGACCATTCCTGTCATCCTGCAGTGGGGAGATAGAAGTGTTAACGTTTCCACCACCATAGACTCCGGAGCCAGTAACAACTTCTTCGATCTCTCCCTCGCTACCTCCTTAGCGGTTCCTACGCGACCGAAGATGACCCTCACGCCTTTGCAAATGGTTGACGGAAGCACTCTACGTACAGGCCCCATCACCCATGAAACTACTCCTCTGTTGCTGCTCATCGGAACCAAGCACAAAGAGCAACTTCAATGGGACATTGTACCTTCCCCCTTGTTCCCTTTGGTTCTAGGGCTTCCTTGGCTTCGTACCCACAACCCTTCCATCAACTGGTCCTCGAATACCGTCTCTTTTCCCTCTCATCACTGTCGACACTTCTGTATGAACAGATCTACCACTGAAAAGATCGGCTTTTCCACCTACCCGTCTTCTGAACTACCAGCTAAGTATTCTGACTTCCAAGATGTGTTTGAGAAAAAGGGGGCTGACACATTACCCCCACACAGAGAATATGACTGCCCTATCGACCTCCTTCCGGGAGCACCCATACCCCATGGGCGCATTTACAACCTGTCCGTTCCCGAATCCCAATCCTTGAAGGAGTACATTGAGGATGGGCTCCAAAAAGGATTCATACGTCACTCCACTTCACCTGCAGGGGCTGGCATCTTCTTTGTTGGGAAAAGATATGGTGGACTCCGCCCATGCATTGATTATAGAGCACTGAACACAATCACGATACGTAACCGCTACCCTCTACCATTAATACCCGAGCTGTTGGATCGAGTGAAGGACGCTTGTATCTTTACTAAGATCGATCTCCGAGGGGCCTATAATCTGGTGCAAATGAGACAAGGGGATGAGTGGAAGACCGCCTTCCATTCTCGATACGGTCACTTTGAGTATCGCGTCATGCCGTTCGGTTTGTACAACGCCCCAGCCGCCTTTCAACACTTTCTCAATGACATTTTTCGTGACATCCTGGATACCTTCCTGGTGATTTACTTGGACGATCTACTGATATTTTCCCGTTCTATCCAAGAACACGAGCAACACGTCCGTCTCATCCTGTCTCGCCTCCGTCAACATAAACTATATGGAAAGATCGAAAAGAGCACCTTCGAAACACCATCCATTGAATTTCTGGGATATATCCTGTCACCAGGACACGTCGAGATGGATAAGACCAAAGTCAGGGCAATCCTCGATTGGCCAACACCCAAAGACAAAAAGGCGGTCCAACAATTCATGGGGTTTGCCAACTTTTACCGGCGCTTCATCCGGTCCTTCTCCCACCTTAGTGCACCCATCACGTCTTTAACCAAAAAGGACGTGCAGTTCCAATGGACCAAAGAAGCTCAACAGGCCTTCGAAAAACTCAAAGAAAGCTTCACCCAAGCACCGATTCTTAAACAACCAGAGATTCACCTTCCATATTACTTGGAGACAGACGCCTCTGATATCGCCTTAGGAGTGATATTATCTCAGAAATCCGGAGACAAGAAACTCCTGCACCCGGTGGCCTTTTACTCCAGACGCCTCAACCCCGCCGAACGAAACTACAGCATAGGTGAGAAAGAACTACTAGCGATTAAAAGTGCTCTCGAAGAATGGAGACACCTTCTCAAAGGAGCAAAACATACGGTAACAGTATTCGCCGACCATCACAACCTGGAATATCTCCACACCGCCAAAAGACTCCGACCTTGACAGGCCCGGTGGGCGCTCTTCTTTGCTCGTTTCTCACTACTCATCACGTATCAACCTGGGACAAGAAACGGAAAGGCAGATGCCCTTTCCCGTCAGTACGACTCAAACACCTTCACTACCACAATCCAAGATGACTCCATCCTGCCTGGCGGCTACTTCTGTGCGACAAAAGGAACCCTGATGGAACATATACGAAAGCACAGCCTACATCCACCAGCCAACATCCAGGGGCTCGTCCCCATCAACGGATTCCTGTACCATGAGAAACAGATATATGTACCTCCTGAGGTCTGTCTACAGGTGCTACAACATGCACACGATATCCCAGCTGCCGGACATGGGGGTGTCAAGAAGACCATAAACGCCACACAACGATACTTCTGGTGGCCATCCACCAAGAAGGACGTTGCCGCCTTTGTCCTTTCCTGTCCTGTCTGTGCACGTAACAAGCAACCACATGTTCGTCCTGCCGGTCTTCTACAACCTATGGCCCCTCCGCTGCATCCATGGAAAGACCTCTCGATGGACTTCATTGTGGACCTACCTCCCTCATGTCAACACACAACCATCTTTGTAGTGGTGGACCGCTGTACCAAGATGGTCCACTTTATACCGGCTATAGGTCTCCCTACCGCTGCTCACACGGCTACCCTCTTTATCAAAGAAATATTTTGACTCCATGGCATCCCTCATTCCATCATATCCGACAGGGGGTCCCAATTCACGTCTCGCTTCTGGTTGCAGATGTGTCGTAGCCTACGAATTACCAGGTGTCTCTCTTCTGCCTTTCATCCACAGAGCAACGGCCAAACCGAATGGACGAACCAGACGCTGGAACAATACCTTCGCTGTTACACCACACATCTCCAAGACGACTGGTTAGACATTCTGCCGCTTGCCGAATTTGCCTCTAATAACCAGGTCCACTCGTCCACTCACCTTTCTCCTTTCTACGCCAACTATGGATACCATCCTGATATCCTGCCCGACACACCACTCAACACTCCTGTTCCTGAAGTATCAAACCAGCTAAGGGCCCTACGCCTCCAGTTATGGACATTACGTCATCAACTACAACTGGCCCGAGACAACCAAAAGAAGTATGCAGACCGTAATAGAAAAGCTGCTCCGACATACGCACCCGGGGACAAAGTGTTGCTGTCCACTACCAATCTCCGACTGGACTGCCCGTCTAAAAAACTGGGTCCTCGCTACATCGGCCCGTTCCGGGTTCTCAAGATGGTCAACTCTGTGGCTGCTCATTTAATTCTTCCTTCCTCCTACAGGATCCACCCTGTCTTTCATGTCTCCCTCCTAAAGTCTTGGCGTGAGAATCCTTTTCCTGGACGACACACTGACCCAGCCACTCCCATATCCGTGTCAGGAGAGGAGGAATATGAAGTCTCAAGGATCCTGGATTCCCGACTCCGTTATGGCAAATTGGAATACCTAGTTCACTGGAAGGGGTACGGTCCTGAAGAACGATCCTGGGAACCTGTCACCAATGTTCATGCTCCAGCAAAGGTTCGTGCTTTTCACCGTCGTTACCGCTCCAAGCCGTCAGTGAGGCGCACCCGGGGGTGGCGCCTTGGTGGGGGGGTCCTGTCATGCCCCGCTCCGCGGCCCGCTCCCGGTCCGGACCGCCATGCTGGGAGATGTGCCCTACTCACCTGAGGTCCCTCATGGCGCGTTGCTCTGGGTTCCTGGTCCGCAGGATGGAGAGAGAGAGCCAGGAGACGCCCCACGCCGCAGGCCGGATCCGAGTACTGAAGGTGAAAGCGCGCATGCACGAGAACAAACTTCCCTAAGTGATGTTAAGCCTGGTACTCTGGCGCCCTCGGCTGGCCATTTAGGGGTACTGCTTGACATCTGTTCTGGAGATCCTCGTATTCCTCCCATTGACCTACCAAAGACTCAGGTACCTCAACTCCACCTACAATACCCAGGTGAAAGATATTCCCATGATCCTTTGAACCCTATTTAAATCAGCCGCCCTTCTCAACACATTAACCAGGTTCTACTGTTGCCTTCCACTTCAGTTTTCCTAGTGCTCCTCGTATTCTTGACCACGTTGCCTTTCTTTGATCATCGACCCGGATTGCCATATCGACTACTTCACCTTCTTCTGCCCATCGACCCGGATTGCTGTATCGACTACGCCGCCTTCTTCTGCCCTTCGACCCGGATTGCCATATCGACTACGTCACCCTCTTCTGCCCTTCGACCCGGATTGCTGTATCGACTACGCTACCACCTTCATTATTATTTTTAATTCTGGAACTTTGTGCTACGAATCTCTATTCCGACCATTCCAGCTGTATCATTATCCTGGACTTAAGTTACTATCCTTGTTTCACTAAAGACTGTTTATTTCTACATGGTTTCCTGAATTCCTTACTCCACGGCTTGCCATTGGGTTCCATACTCATACTACACAGGGGTCTCAAACCCTGCATTACAGGTATACAGGTCTTTCTTCTGTAAGGGTACAAAATGAATGAGCACTGAGCCACTCAAGTCAGGGGTTTAAATAGGGAGTCAGAGCTGGTCCTGCCTACTCCTAGCCCTGCCCCTCCAGTCCTTCTCCTCCACCACTGGAGCAGAGGGGGAAATGCAAGGCATCAGAGCAGATGTCACTTTGACTGCAGACGCCGAGGCCATGCCCCCTGGACTCGCCACACACACGCCGTCCCGGACGCCGGCACCACGAGGAGATCCCATCACCATGATGGAGGGAGGGCCCCGAGCCTGAGGGCCTGCACACATTGGCCGGGAGGGTGGCATGTTACCCCCACGTCCCGCCGGAGGATGCCACCGGGATCACGGTGAGTCCCGTGAGGCAGGGAAGGGGCCTGACACCGCCGGGAACCTAACAGTTTCATAATATGTTTAAGGTCCATCCACAAAAGGAAATATTGGTTTAAAAAAAGCATAATTATAGTACAGGTTGTTTGTTGCTTATGTAGAATGTTATAGAAATATTTGGCAAAGTGTATGTTCAGAGATTCTATACATAAACTTTGATCAGGAAAGGAGCACAATATATTCTATGATTATTTCTTCTGAAATTGTAGCTATCTGTGATGTTACTTTTCATCCGTCATGTCTCTGACATCCGATCAGGTATCCCTGATGGTCAGAACTGAAGAAGCGTTGAGATAGGTAAAGGTCCAACAAGCAGGCAAACACACAGAGTTATAAAAAATCCCTAAACTGAAAGGCCGGTCCTTGGTATAGCCAGCATCTGCACTAATATCAGAGTAAACCGTTAACCCGTTGGGCTCAGGAGGATAGTGGAGATATGCAAAAATGTAATACAGGCAGAACTCATTACACCGAGGCAGGTTATCATACAATCCAGGTTGTGGTTTGGAGAGATACACATATACGTATGTTACACCAGGCAGAGGTCGGTACACGGAGGCAGCTTATCATACAATCTGGAGTCAGGAATGGAGAAATACAATCAAAGTTAAGAAACATATCCAGAGATCAATATCAGGAATAGAAATTAGACAAGAGCGCACCAAGGGTATGAGATGACATACAAGCGTCTGAACGTGCACTCCTGATGACGCAGAGACGAAGGGGAATTATCGCCTCGATCAGTAATATGAGCTGCTTCAGGATGATTCGAAGGAACAACGGAAAGACACGTAGTGTGCACATTGGAAACTTTCGAAGCGCAAATCGGCCGAGCATTGAAGGATAAGCATCTGGAGCTGCAATGACCCCAGCTACCAGGACACCAATCATGGCAAGAAGAAAGTAACAGACTTTAAGCATTCTGGCCCTGTAGACAATATTTGTCTTTGGAATGGTTTAACAGTTTCAACTCCATACAGTACCAAGGGATTTCCCATAAAACCTTATACAGGAACCAGTGTTTTTTTATTTGTTTTTTTAAAATCGCTTATTTCTTACTTTGTCGTTAGTGATTATTTGGAAATTTCCAAATGTATTTCTTACTGTACCGTCTTACCTCTGATCCAGGGGGGGGGGATCCGTGTTTTAGACACAGAGCCCCAGCTGTTCAAACTGTTTTAGCACCTTGCTTGTTATGCCTGAGGTGCTAAATCTTTTGGGGCACATTCTGGAGCCAAATTGCTAATAAATTTTAGGAAGGAAGGAAGTTCCTTTGCATTGCTTCAGAATTAGAGAAAATATATTTGACATCAGGGCACCACCGGGTGCTTTACTGTATACTATATACTCGATCTTGGTAGTGAAGGGGTTAAGATACAGTAAAAAGAGAACAAAAAGATACTACAAAACAAAACCAAAATTTGTGAGTTTTGGTTGTACTTATACAGGGTTTAACACCTTAGTTGGAAGGTTTGGGGGTTCCCCCCTGTCTTCCCTTTTGGCTCTTTTCCTCCCGCTTTAGGGCAGTGAGGGGTCGTTCTGGGTGGATTATTTTCGTTTGTAAATTAAAAGATACCATTGATGTTCAGGATTTAAAGAATCTGCAGTAAGTTATCACCAAAACAGAATGGAGCGGGACATAATAAATGACTGGTCAGCAGAGTTTTTTAACATTTGCCAGTGGCCTCTCAGATTGTAACTTCACTTAAGCAGGGCCGACTTCTCCTATCGTTCTCTGTGCCAAACGTGTTACTTTTATATTTGTTTTGCCCTTCTAACTGTACAGCATTGTGGAATAAGTTGTTGCTTTCTAAATAAATTGTAATAGTCTTACACATGAAGAATTTTTTTATTTTATTATTATTATCATCCTTTATTTATATAGAAAACTGCTAAAAATGTTAAAGGAAACTATTATGTAACTTCTATTACCTACCTAACCAGCTCTTTTCATGTATTGTTCATAAATAGACCCAGTGTTGACCACAGCAGAAAATCCGTCACAAAGACATGTGAGGGAAACTGTCAGGAGCAGCTTGGAAATTGACACAGATCTGTTTCCAAGATGATCATCTGAGATTGCTTGTTTTCACTGCTACATTCATGTAGACCGGATTCATGACAGATTTTGGTTCTGTTCAGTCCTTATGGTACGATCAGTATGATATGAGAATGGAAAGCATTTCATCTTTACTGCACAAAGAATCTCCTCACGGACAGCTTTGGACATCTGATGTCTCACGAGTCAAATCCGATGATGCAAACACAACAGAATTGTGAATGGATACTTAGCTGGGATATTAAATTCATTTGTATTTGTTTTCGTGGTGTTACACATAAATATATACCCATATGGCTTACAAGGAAGTGGATAGTACATTTATGCAAAACATGCGTCAAAAACAGAGAATTATGGTGTTTGTGGAATCTTCCTCAATGGCACGAAGCACAGCTCCGGGAGATAAAAGGGCACTTTTGACATTATTTCAATACCTTGTTGAACATGAGCTTCTTCAGTCAGATCCTCTTGTCTGCAGTGACATCGCCTCCCATGGATGGTATGCCATTTGTCAGTTAATGTCTATTTATGTTTCAGAATTCAAGTGCAAGTCTAAATATGTTGTCATGCACGAATTAAAAGGCATGTAATCTGTTTTCTTCAAAGATTGTGCGTGCCAGACTCATTGTTTGGGTTTGATTTTAATTATATCGACTGTTTTTTGATAAAAAAAAATCAGCTCCTTCGACCGACATTTTTTCATAATATTGTCGGAATCATTTGAGAAAAAATTCGCCTGGAGCTAATAATCGAAAATTGCCGCTGGAACAGAGAAAAACTAGTCAAAAAACAGCCAAAAAAGCTTGTTTTCGACCAGCATCATAAAGATTTGTGCATTTAATCATGACTATTAAAATTAAGATGTTTAACCCCATAGTGTCCAGGTGATTTTACCATTGTTTGTCCCAGGGCCGTAGGGAGGGTGAGGCACTCGCCTCGGGCACAGCTGCAACAGGGCGCAGGGGAGACTTGGGGCTGCTGCATTCACTCGCTGAGAGCCGCGAGATGGGAGACGTGCAGGAGGATGGGAAGGAGCCGGCAGAAGGTGTCCCACTCAGCTGCTGAGCGAGGCCCCTTCCGGCTGCTCCTCCCATCCTCCTGCAAGACTTCCTGTCCCCACACCACGTGAAAGGGAGGGAGCAGGAAAGAGAAAAAGCAGGATAGGAGAGCAGAGCACTGCAGCTGCAACCAGGGGGATACCTCTTAGGTAAGATCTCCCCCAGCTGCTCTCCCCTCAAACAGCCCCCTCTCCTGCAGCTCCCCCTCCCAGCTCCCCCTCATTAGCTCTACCTCCCCAGCTCTCTACCTCCTATAAGATATCTACCCCTTCTTTAGCAGCTTTCCCCCAGCTCTATATACCCCACCCCCAAGCTCTACCCCCACATCTCTACCCCAGCCCCCCAGCTCTCTACCCCCAGCCGTCTACCCCAGCCCCCCAGCTCTCTACCCCTCATCCCTCTGCCCCAGCCCCCTCGGTTCTCTACCCCCAGCCCCCCAGCTCTCTACTCCTAGCCCCCTAGCTCTCTACCACTAGCCCCCCACTCTACCCCTCATCCTCTGCCCCCTCAGCTCTCTACCCCCAGCCCCCACCCACACATCTCTACCCCCACATCTCTACCCCAAGCCCTCCAGCTCTCTACCCCTCAGCCCTCTAACCCCCAGATCTCTACTTCCACATATCTACCCCCAACCCCCAGCTCTCTACCCCCACATCTCTCCCCCACCTCTCTATCCCCACATCTCTACACCCAGCCCCCGACCTCTACTTCCACATATCTACCCCTCAGCCCTCTACCCCCACATCTCTACCCAGCCCCCCAGCTCTCTACCCCTCAGCCCTCTAACTCCCAGCCCCCCGATCTCTACTTCCACATATCTACCCCAACCCCCAGCTCTCTATCCCCACATCTCTCCCCCCAGCTCTCTATCCCCACATCTCTCCCCCGATTTCTACTTCCACATATCTACCCCCCAACCTCCCCAGCTCTCTACCCTACATCTCTCCCCCAGCCCCCCAGCTCTCTTCCCCCCTGCCCCCCAGCTCCCCGTATAAGCTCTGCTCCCCTCTCCCATTTTATGTCAATTCAGTAATTTATTTTAAATAGGATTTTTTTTCTGCATCCCCCGTCATGGTGGTCCCCCCCCCCAACATCACGAGACGCGCAGGGAAGAGGACCCGGAAGCAGTGTGCTGCAATTGACTGGGGGACACAGCGGGAGGACATTGAGGGAACGCAGGGACAAGGTATGTAGAATCCCGAGTGTGGCTCTGGGTTACTGCTTTTGGTACTGAAAATTAACTCCGAGCCACACTCGTGGTTACTGCCAGGGAGGTTAATATACATATAATAATGCTCCTCTCATTGAATAAAACACAACACTCTCATGTTCGCTACCCAATCCAGAATGCTCTCATGTTCGCTACCCAATCCACAACGCTCTCATGTTCAATACGCAATCCACAACGCTCGCATGTTCATTACCCAATCCACAACGCTCTCATGTTCTCTACCCAATCGATACACATTACTGTGAGTTTTATTGCTGTGGAGCTCTGCAATTCGCTCATACACACTGCACATTACTGTGAGTTTTATTGCTGTGGTGCTCGGATACACTCATACACACACGTCCTCTAAAACATCTGAATAGCTTGGTCTCTGGCCCTGTGGGGCCTCATAACAAGGCCTCATCAAATCGTGAGCCGCCTCTGCTGACTAACACTGGGGAGACTAACGTTAGTTAGTATTATTAATTTTCTTGTTATTTATTACCTATTTTCCTCTAAATAACCTCTAAAAATATTGTGGGGGGGTTGCACGATTTTCTATTTTTGCCTCGAGGGCAAAAGGAGCTAGCTACGGCTCTGGTTTGTCCAAAGGTACCCTCTGCTGTTTTTACATTTCTGCACTGTTTGTGTTTAGCTCTAATTTTCCTCTTACTCGTTAATGGAACCCACACATATTATATACCATTTTTCCTCGCCATTAAATGGACTTTCTAAAGATACCATTATGTTTTTTTTATATCATATTGTATACTTTACTATAAAAAAAAGAGAAATTTGATAAAAAAAATTGAAAAAACACACTATATCGAACTGTAATCCCCAAAATCTAAAACCGCCAAAAAAGACCCCAAGTAAATAATTTCAAAATTTTGTCGTGAAATTAAAAATACCCAATTTTTACATGTTTTTGCTTTTTAACCCCTTCACTGCTGAGCCATTTCACCTCTGTGTGCTGAGATCATTTTGGCCGTTTTAGGCTCATCACATTTAAACATGAATTGAAGTCCTATTTTATTATACCCCAAGACAATTTAAAAAAAAAAAATCCGTTTTCTATTTTTTTTAAATTTTTTTAATTGTTTTATTTTTACACCAAACGTGGTGTAATGTATGGTATCATTGGAAAGGCATGATCAGGCCTTTCCACCAATGATACCAAAGATGACTCTCTAGCTGCCATGGATAAGGAGCTACGGGGATCCAAAGTATCCCCTAGCACTATTTGGCAGCTAGGGGGTTAACTGGCCCACTGACATCATTGCACATATGGTGACAACGTCAGTGGGTGGGGGGGAGAGGTGAACTGGATGCTTGGCTGACATCCAAGATGTCAGCCACTTCCAGGAGCGAATCGCGGTCCGGCGCGGAATCGCAATCCATCACCTAAGGGGTTAAAGACTCTGCCCTTTCCAGTGGTACATTTCTTTTATTTCTAGCTGCAGCGGTTGGGAGATAGAATGGTCAAAAGGATCTCCCAGCCCTCCCCTTTCAGGTTTCGCCTGCAGGCACGGGGAATGCCTGAAAATGACGTCATTGCAATGGCTGAGGCCCATAAAACCATCGGGCTGGCTTCAAGGAAGCCAGTCCGATGTGGGACCCTGGCCAGAGAGGTGAGTATAAGGATTGAGGGGGGTTAAAGGGGAATTTTCCCCAGGACATATTATGTACATCAGTGGTCCTTATGGGGTTAAAAAATATTTCTGTCTAATTCCCTTCATTTCCCTGCCTGAAATTAAATTTAACAACACCTTTGAGCCTTTGAATCATTTTCAGAAATTGGCATAGTGATAAATTGAAATTGAATCAATTTAGCCAATATTTCCATTGGAAAGCATAGATACAAGAGCTGGTATTCGATCCATATTTTTTATAGGGAATTAAAAAGCTGGTAAACCTGTATTTGAATCTAACTAACTGAAAAAGGGCAGAAAATCAGATGAAAAAAGGTCCTTATTTCAACCACCGGCCAATTTAAATCGAGCCCCTGGACAGATAATTCTCTAGATTGTAAACTTTTCTAAACAGAGTTCTCTATACCAATAGTTTGCCGTTTACTAAAAATTTTGATTTCGGGCTCAATTTAAACAAATTGACAGATATTCTTTTCTAAATATTTTCTGATATATTCGAATGGATTCAGCCACAGCCGAAATCCAAAAAATATCACTTTTTAGAAAAAAATGAGCTGAAAAAAACCCATTTTCCTCAATAACTGGAGTGTCCAGCAAATAATTTAGCATGGGATATAACTATTAGCGTGGGCTTAACACTTCTCTTTAAAGCAGTGTTTCCCAAACCTGTCCTCGGGACCCTCATCCAGGTCAGATTTTGCAGATCACCTTGGGGAAATGCAGATTGAATCCTGCAATCATTGAGCAGCAAATCATATCACCTGTGCTGTGCTTCACATATCTGGAAAACCTGGGGCTATATTACAATCCAAGCGTTAAAACGCGGGCGCCCGTGTTTTAACGCTGGATTACAATGCAGGCGCAATAAATGCTGCCTACATTGTTACTGCGCGTTAACCCCAGGGATTCTCGAGGCAGCACTGAGCGCAGCCGCGAGCATCCACTCGATGGAGTCCATAGGACTCCATTGAATTCCCCCCTGCTGGTCACATGACCAGCTGGATCTCACCTCGCGAGATCCGGCTGGTCGGCGTAGTGATACGCTGGGAGAGACGGGGCGGACTTTTTCCCCAGTCTTTCCCTGCTCCCGTTGGCCAGAGGAGGCGGTCGAAGACGCGGTCCTCACCGCGGGACAGGAGGTGAGTATCTGATGAATTTTCTTATATTTTAGGCTGGTGTTAACAGATTCTGCAGCAGTGGAATCCATTAACACCAAGTCCTGGCTGTGGTTAACTTTTTGCTAACCACAGCCGGATGTTAATCAGCGCTAGTAGATTGTAATCCTAACGCTGATTAACACTTTGTGCTCCCCATGTTAAGTATAGGGAGTGCAAAGTACAGTAACCTCGCGCTGAAAAGCGCAAGGTACCAAACGCAAACGGGTTAGGCTAGGGTCCGACTAGCGCACTTTAAACGTGCGTTCTGGCGCACATAATTACGGCCGCACTAGCAGCAAATGACGGGCAATGACGGCCAATATACGAAGTACGGTCGCACGAAAGTCCGGCCGCGCAACACAAGTGGCAAACGAACGCATTTTGTCGAGAACGTCAAACCGCTAGTACGGTCGTACAGAGTGCGCTGCGGCCGCATAGCGGCGTGTTTGCGTGATTTTGAGATGTCAGACACTGCTAATGTCCGGCCAACATAATGTCCAGATGCAAAAAGTGTTTTATTGATGATCCGTACAAAATCACGAACGCAAATGCGCATCGTATGACCGCTATCGCGTACTCCGTGAAAAAATGCGTCCATTCGTTCGAACGCACTTTTTCACAGACAACGCAAAAATGCGTTCGTCTGACCCTAGCCTTACTTAACCCGTTTGCGTTTGGATTGTAATATGCGGGAAACAACGCAGCAAATGTTAATGCTAACACAAGTGAGCAAGTTAAGCAAGCATGGGATAGGCATAAGGCTATCCTAAACAAAAGATAAATCCAGGTAAAGTATCCATGTAATTGGGCAGACTAGATGGGCCGAAAGGTTCTTATCTGCCGACATTTTTCTATGTTTCTATGTTTCTAAGAGTGTAATGTGGCCCCTGGCCTCTCAGCAGGTCCTGAGGACAGGTTTGGGAAACACTGTTCTAAAGCATAGAGACAGGCTTTAATGTCTAGTCGCTGAGGGCAGCTATCATCATGTCTCGACCCTTGGACTCTTGGAGACCAGAGGCTTTTGCTTCTGCAAATAGTTTATTCAATGGAATAAAGTTAAAGGATTCTGAGTAATCCTGATATTCCAAGAGCAGTGATGGTGAACCTTGGCACCCCAGAAGTTATGGAATACATATCCCATGAAGCTTAGTAACACATAAGGCTGGCTAGTATCATGTAGTTCAGAAACATCTGGAGTGCCAAGGTTTGCCCTCACTGTCCTAGTGTTGAGAATGGATTTCTAACTTTACGATACATAATACATGGAAAGCTCTAAGGTTTGGATTTTGTTTTTGTACCATTAAAAGGTAAATTATATTTGATTTTCAGCCATACTTTTGACCTTAAACAGTATTATTGCTGATGTACACAGGCCCCTAATCCGGCGAAATGCCTGCAGGAGCTCCAGCATTGGGTTTCTTGAGCTTGTGTTGACAGATGACTTGGTTACTAATGGTGTCACCACAAAGACATATTTACATTCAATCAATCATTTGATTAGACAAAGTATATCATAGCAGATAGTTTCCATCGTTCAGAGTAGCCTGATAGCATCCTAAAATAGTTATCATGCGTGATCTAAAAGAAAAAAGGCACAAATCCGTCATGTTCAAACTCTCCTCAACCAGATGGATAAAACGTATTTAAATACATGTATTAATATGTAATGTGGCACTTTCCAGCCTGAAAAGTTATTCTTAAAATATGAATATGAATGTGACAGGAGTGTGAGGTCTTCATTCAGTTCCAGGGAATGAGCAGAGCAGCAGGTTAATTATTGCATTACCATCTCCTGCAATAGCAATCCATCCACGGTGAGTCTGGACGCTTGTACTTTCTTCAATTCTCTTGCTTCTCATCCCTCTCCAATCTATTATAAAACTATGTGACCTCTTATAAAGTTTATATTCCATCGCTCTTGCAAATATTTTTTCATGGCAACGGTACTCCTATCACCGTATACAAAGGTTAAATCTTTCAAACAGTGTAAATATTGTGTTTCTGACGGTAAATCGTGTTAGTGTAAACTGTTCCCATATGTAGAACTGGGAATATTCTCACACAATGTTCTGATAAAGTACTTTCTATCTATTCCAGCAATTGGAGAACTATCCTGTGGGGATCGTTACCAAATAATATTAAAAAATGCCTTTATTTTTGCTGGTTCTTCAAAGAAAAACACGTTTTTATGCCCTTCTATAATGACACTGCTAGAAATTCCTCGGATCGCTGAATAGCATCCTCCCTAACCTAAATCTAGAGTTAAAGTCCCTTAATACTAAATAAATACACCCCTATTAACCCTATCATACATATGGCCCCCAACTCCCCCTCCCTAACCTAAATCTAGAGTTAAATTCCCTTAATACTAAATAAATACACCCATATTAACCCTATCATACATAAGGCCCCAACTCCCCCTCCCTAACCTAAATCTAGAGTTAAAGTCCCTTAATACTAAATAAATACACCCCTATTAACCCTATCATAATATATGGCCCCCAACTCCCCCTCCCTAACCTAAATCTAGAGTTAAATTCCCTTAATACTAAATAAATACACCCATATTAACCCTATCATACATAAGGCCCCAACTCCCCCTCCCTAACCTAAATCTAGAGTTAAAGTCCCTTAATACTAAATAAATACATCACTATTAACCCTATCATATATAAGGCCCCAACTCCCCCTCCCTAACCTAAATCTAGAGTTAAAGTCCCTCAATACTAAATAAATACACCCGTATTAACCCTATCATACATAACGCCCCAACTCCCCCTCCCTAACCTAAATCTAGAGTTAAAGTCCCTTAATACTAAATAAATACTTCCATATTAACCCTATCATACATAACGCCCCAACTCCCCCTCCCTAACCTAAATCTAGAGTTAAAGTCCCTTAATACTAAATAAATACACCCATATTAACCCTATCATACATAACGCCCCAACTCCCCCTCCCTAACCTAAATCTAGAGTTAAAGTCCCTTAATACTAAATAAATACACCCATATTAACCCTATCATACATAAGGCCCCAACTCCCCCTCCCTAACCTAAATCTAGACTTAAATTCCCTTAATACTAAATAAATACATCACTATTAACCCTATCATACATAACGCCCCAACTCCCCCTCCCTAACCTAAATCTAAACGTACATTTCCTTAATACTAAATAAATACACCTCTATTAACCCTATCATATATAAGGCCCCTACTCCCCCCTCCCAATCTAAATCTAGCATTCAATCCTTTTAAATTAAATAAAAGCCACAGGGAGGATTATATTTACAATCCTGTGGTCAGAGATGCCTTGGAGGTCCTTTGAGGCTCACTGTTATGTGAGTGCCCCATAGGCTCAGGGGTATCCTTGCTAAATATTTTGTATCGGCCAATGAGAAAGATCCATAGATAGAGCTCCTCTTATTGGCTGACATAGTTTGGCCATGTGTAACCAAACTGGCAAATCAGAGAAGACTCTTCTCTGATTGGCTAATTGTTTATACGTTGCCACCTTACATGAAACCAATCAGAGAACAAGTGAAAGGACAAGAATGTTTAATAGAAATTCAATAAAGATGTTCATGCTTTTAAGCATTGCAACAGGCGTGCATGTGAAGCAGGGCGTTATTACAAAATCCTATATAAAAGACATAATTAACCCCTTCAATAGCGTGATCATGTATATCTGATCAGTGGTAGCAGACACAGCAGCCTGAGATCGTGTTAACACGTTCTGGGGCTATGCTGCACGATAGCAAATTAAATTTGTTTGTTGCAAATTAATTTTGTTTGCTGTTGGGCTCCAGAAGCTGCCCCCAAAGTTTTACCCTGTGGGCATAATGCACAAGAAGTTAAAACTGATTAAAGTCCGCTAAGGATTGCCCTGACATTTCGGGCCTTACCTAGCCAACACAGTTCTGCTTGCAGGAACTCTTTCTGGCCAGTAGATGGCGACATCTGCCTGCCAAATACTTAATTACAGTAAGAAATACATTGGGAATATTTCCAACCTATATCTTATGGTATAATTAATTAAAAGTGATTTTCCAAATTTTCACATGTTCCATGTGGTGGGTTTTTTAAAAATCACTTGGAAGTGAAGAGGATAAGAAGGGAGGAGAAAAAGGAATCTAAAAAAAAACCTAAATATAATCCAAAATCTCTGTTTTAATGAACATATTTGCACAATACAAAATAAATTATAAAAATGAAACCTAAATAAAATAGAAACTAGTATATAAATAATAAAAATGTAATCTGTTGACTTGTAGATATAGAGATAACAAATCTTACCAATCACATAATTAATCAACTCTTGCTTTCTTTGCAATGTTCCATATGCTAATAAATTGCAAAATATTTTTATAAGGCATCAGTAATCCTATCACCATATGCAAAGGTTAAATCAAACAGTGTAAATATTGTGTTCTTGACAGTAAATCTTATTAACTTAAATTGTTTCCATATGTAGAACTGAGGATATTCTCACACAAAGCGCTGATAATAAAGCACTTTTTACTGTTCCAACCAAGGAAATCTGTCCTGTGGGGATTTGCCAAAATGTATAAAAGTTGCCTTTATTTTTGCAAGTTCTCCAAGAAAAATCATAGCTTTGTAGGTCAAACAGCGACCTGCGCCTAGCTTCTCCCCGCATCACCTCTTCCCATGATAGACTGCAGGATTTCTCACGCGCAGCCCCCACTCTCTGGAACGCTCTCCCTCGTACTGTCAGACTTTCCCCTAACTTCTCTTCCTTCAAACGCTCCCTTAAAACGTTCCTATTTAGGGAAGCCTACCACCCAACTCACTGACGCAACCATCAATCACTCTCACCTTACAGTCCTCTCCTCCTGTTTCCAACCCCAACCCTCCTAGATTGTGAATTCCTACGGGAATAGGGCCCTCATCTCCTCCTGTACTGTTTGTCAAATGTTGTTCAATGTATTGTAACCCTGTCTATACTGTGCTTATTGTACAGCGCTGCGGAATATGCTGGCGCTTTATAAATAAGTTATTTAAGTTCCTACGGGAATAGGGCCCTCATCTCCTCTAGGGATGTGCGTTTCGGGTTTCGGAATTTCGGAATTTTCACGAAATTTCCCGATTCGTGTTTTCGGATGCGGCCGAATTTCCGAAAAATTTTAGATCCGAAAATTTCAGATCCGAAATGTTTTCCGAGCCGAAACGAAATATTTTCGGATTTTTCGAATGGACTTGAAATGTGTCAAACGAGGAGAACAGATTTTCCGAAAAACGAAAATTTTGTAAAAACGAAAATTTTGTAAAAACGAAAATTTTGTAAAAACGAAAATTTTCTGAAAAACGAAAAGTTTTCGAAAAAACGAAAAGTCGATACAAAAAACGGGCAAAATGACACGAAAAATACGAAAAATGGTCGATATTCCGAAAAATGTGCAATTCCGAAACACGAAAATTTAAAAATGTACCCGAAAAACGGGCCGAACCGAATCGAATCGAAACCGAAATCGGTCGAAACGAGCCGAATCGAAAAGTTTAAAAATCCGAAAAATCGAACCGAATCGAACCGAAAAAAAAATCGGTGCACAAGCCTAATCTCCTCCTGTACTGTTTGTCAAATGTTGTTCAATGTATTGTAACCCTGTCTATACTGTGCTTATTGTACAGCGCTGCAGAATATGCTGGCGCTTTATAAATAAAGAATAATAATAATAATAATAAAAATGCCCTACTAAAATGATATCGCTAGAAATGCCAGATCTGAGAATAAAGGAAAGGGGCGCAAAAATTAGGTACCACTTTGGTTTGTTGATTAGGCTTACCCGGGGCAAGTACCAAACCGAGAGGCAGCACGAGGCTTGGTTATCCCCCACTTAAATACCGTCACGAATACAGAATGGTAATTTTTCTCCAAACCTCAATCACGAAGGATACTCTTAGGCCCCAGAGAAGTCAAAATTCCTTGTGTTTCAACAGGTGTCAATTCCTAAAATAATATTGGCCCTATTACATTCTTCACGCAAAATCATTAGGGGGGATCAGCACGCGCACACGCATAACGCGCGCTACGCCTAACGCTCCCTGAAGACGTCCGTCTTCAGAACACAAAGGCTGTAGCGCTAGGATTGACGCGACGTCGGGCATCAAATGCATTGCGCATGCGCACTTGTTGAGCGAGGAGAATCGCGCAGCCCCGTCAACGCGCATCCTAGGACATCGACGTTGATGATGCGCTAGGACGCGGGTCTACGGGTCTGCGCGATCACGCTTTTCAGCACTGAGGGGGGCCGGCCGTCGAGTGGGACGCCGGTTTTCTTTAACGCACGTACTGTGCGTTAAAGAAAACGTCCCGTGTACACCCGGCCTTAAACGTTAACACACGTAAATCAATGCTGGTATTAAAATCCTTGTGCATTTTTTCATCCGTCGAGCAATAACGCGCGTAAAAAGGACGCGCACAAACGCACGCGCAGCAACGTTGCGCATAGAAATCAGTGTGCGGACTGTTTTTTTCGCACGATTTAGCAAATCAGAATTAAGAACCACGATTGTCTCACGTTAAGTTTTTGCGCCTGTCAAAGTCAATCTGCGCATATATGCTGTATCAAAAAAAAAATGCACGCACAACTTCTCAAATTTATTGGTTTGGTATGTGTAGAATGTGTAACTATACTTTGCTGTGCATTTTATTTTGGCTGGTGTATTTGGTTTCGGCCAGGTTGATAGAATTTGCCATTAACACCAGTTTTTAGAAGTTGCTAAAATTATGCGCGCAAAGGCTGTGCGTTAGAAACTGCGCAAAGATTGTAATACCATCCGCATACCAGGGCACAAACACATTTGCCCTCACAATGTTAAGTATAGGATGCGCAAAGTACAGTAAGCTCGCGCAGGTGCACTTGCGGTAGACGATTACGTGCGTTTGTTGCGGTGACATTGTAATACGACGTTCAGCGCAAAGGGTTTTGCCCCTCGCGTTAATGCGTTTTTGCATGCGCGCAAACGTTTTCGTGAAGATTGTAGTAGGGTCCTAGGTGTGGGAACTGTCCAAGATTTGTGTCCCACAATTAGGGCACTATTCCGTAGTTTGTGCTAAAATGGGGATGCTAACATGGAAAATCTGCGCCTGCAGGTTTCCTTGTAGCATCCCCATTTTAACGCAATATTCCAGGGCAGGCACTAGCTGAGCACCTCGCCCTGGAACGCAGCGCTAACAACTGGGATACTTGTGGTAGCGCCGCAAGTATCACCTCCTTGAGTCCATTGCACTTCCGGGCCATGAGTCCTGCTCGATGTCGCTCTCACAACATGGCGCAGCGCCGCAGAGTAATCACAGAGGAAGACTGGGAAATATTTGTTCCCAGTGTCACTCTGCTCGCGGCCAGAAGAAGCGGTGGATTGGGCCACTGTTCTTGCCATGGGATGAGAGCGGTGAGTATGAGATTTATTGGGGGGGTTTAGGGGTGAAAGATGATTTGGCAAATGCAGAATCATTTAGCACCAGCTTTTAGGAGTAGCTAAAAATTTTGCTTTCGCTTTCTGACGGTAATTAGCGCTAGGACTTTGTAATACCTTACTTATTGAAATGCTAATTGCTGATTGAGCTTCCCATGCGCAAAGTACATTAAGCTTGCAGAAGCTGGCGCAAAAAGTGATGCACTAAGTGATTTTTACAGGTTTAGCATCAGGACGGTATGGAAGCGTTAAAGTCACTTATCCCGCCGATATCGCTTACACATCAGAACGCTACCGTTAGCATTCACTAGGAAATAGTGCTCTTAACATTTATCATCTCACACGTAACACAAACGCTCAAATGTGATCTATTTATATATATATATATATATGAGCATTTTAGTGAAAGTTTATGATAAGCCAAAATAAATATAGGTTTTAACAAGGAAACACAAATTTGAACACCTGAATACAAGCTTTATAGTGTGTGGGACCAAAGGGAACTCAGTTCCTATTGCAAAAGTAGTGGAGGAACGGCGTTCCAATGTGTTCCTCCTCAACATGACCCCTGTTTCTCAAGCTGAACACCATCACAACCAAATTCCATACATATAACAAAGAAATTACATCAAATTATATTGAACACTTGTATAATATTTTTTTACAAACAGGAAGGGACAGATATAATAAATAATGTCATGAAATCAACAGCAGATGCAAATCCACAATAATGCTTCTGGGATATTGAGTACGTAAATAATGTCTTACAAATAAAACCAGTTTTTAGAAATTACTTCATCATCAACATACGAAGGGTCTGATTTAGAAGAAACATAAAAGAATGGAAATTAAGTATATCTTTGGCAGAGGCATTCTGTTTCTAGGGTATAGTCAAGAACTGTGGAATTGGTATGTTCTGTTTGGGACACAACTAGTAGTGCATCATATATACAATTCACTGGTCCAAGGTCCAAAACCTTGAGCGTACATTGCACTTCCGGGACTTTGTAGAGACAGCGCACATATATTTGGAGCCAGTGTTCTGTAGTGATATGTAACCTGTTGGAATGTGTGCATGTACATTGCGACGTCACGGAAAATCATTTTAAACCCGTTGGAAAGTGTAATCTCTATGTTCTGCGCATGCGCACAACGCCAAGTTACTCTTTCCAACAGCAGACTTGGTTACAGATTTTGACATCACCACTGTTCAGCTGGAATCAGTTGAAACATGAAACCTTGGTTTTCTGCGCATGCGCATAACGGCTACGTTATGCCTTCCAGTGAGAGACTTGTTTTGGTTGCAGATTTCCATGGATCTTTAGCTTGAGGCACTGATATATTTACCTGGTGAGAGAGTGTAGGATGTAGGGTTTGACGACAGTGACTGTTTTGCCTTTTTTTAGAAAGGATTTTACCATACATTGAGATTTCTCTCGTTTTCAAGTATGTCCCGGGTGGCGAGTATGTACCGTTAGGTGTCTTGTCCAAGGACACTTAATGGAGACGTTGCTCGCTGGGATTGAACCCATGACTCCACAGGCTCTCTCCATGCAGAGCGGTAATGTTACCTCTACTCCACCCAGCCGGTACTGAGCATTTCTGAGGCTGTTGAAGGCTGAGGGTGAGGGAGTTGTGCACACTACTGCCATCATCCCCAGACTGTCACATCCTTAGATATGCTCAGTAAAGTCTAAACAGTCCACACTCAAACCCTACATCCACCTCACCTTTCTGCCAGTGTGTTAACCAGCTCGAGTGGAATAGAGTCACATGTGTATTTGAAGAGTACAACATCAGCCCCTTTTCGGAGGTTTCTAAAGGTTCTCACCCAGAGATATCAGACAAAGGTATAAGCGTTTAGTTGCTGCTGCTTTGTTATTATTTAGCCCAACAATCCTTTATAAACTTATTATGACAGGACGTTATCACCTTATGTGGTGTGATTCTGCTTTGGCAGGGTAACATAGGAGCTCCGGCCAGAATACGGTACTAAACTCTCATGTTTATAGGATCAGTATACTGCGCAGATGGTAGTTTTTTTCTTCCGAGTTCACTGGCTGCAGCCCCAAACTCTTCCTACATCGCTGGGGATAAGCAATCCTATTGCTGTGGAACATTCATTCATTACCAGCCTTATTGGCACTAGAAGAAATAGGTGTAATTTACACCCCTTCTAGTAATCACGAGGCCTCTTATCCATCAATCCTGAATTGAGAAAACAAACCATAATTCAGATGATATAAGAATAAACAGAGCATAAATATATGCGTTGCTTTGTTTATTGCCCTTCTAATATGCTGAGCCTCGCGTGATGCACGCTGGCTATGTTAAGGAGAAGAATTGATTTCAGAAGTACGCCAATATTGCTTTTTTCTGACTTCTGTGGAACATTGATTTTTTTAGGCTTGATTAATTATAATTAGATCATTTAAATTTTACTGCTGATTATTAGCCATTTGAGTTGTCATATTTGTTTCCCTGCTGTTGGCTCGCTAATGCCCTATCAAGTTTATTGCCCTTAATGCACTATGTTGATTGTGTTTTAAGTCATTGATTTTCTGCCTGAGCTGTAGCTAATTTTAGTGGCTTTGAAGCGTCAGACAGTCTTGGCAACAAGGAAAAAGGGAGGCAGAAAAAGCGATTATAAAAATGGAATTCATTTCAAAATATACCTAAACACAAACACAAACACAAACACAAACACACACACACACACACACACACACTGTATCTGTACAGCACTTGCACACACAAAGTTTCTACTTGTTATAAAACCGCAAAAGCAATACCAGAGAATGAAAACATTATAGAGATGAACATTCTCCAAATGTCCTTGAATGATAAACAAAAATAAGAATGCTTAGAATGAAAAATTGAAGTGGAGACAATGATATGATAAAGATAGAAACTGTATGTGAAGGCTGGGGAGAGCAGTCTGTTTCAGGCGAATAATTCTTGTAGGCCCTCAGTAGAAACTCATCAATAGGGATGTGCGTTTCGGGTTTCGGAATTTCGGAATTTTCACGAAATTTCCCGATTCGTGTTTTCGGATTCGGCCGATTTTCCGAATCGGGTCGGACCCGAAAACCGACAGATCCGAAAAGTTTTCCGAGCCAAAACGAAATATTTTCGGAATTTTCAAATGGACTTGAAATGTGTAAATCGAAATTTATTTTCGCTCTATTCATGATTTCGGTTCCATTCGTGATTTCGGTTCCATTTCGGTAATTCTGGACATCGTATATTTAACTATTATCGGTTATATCGCTGATTCTGTAAATTTTGTATTTGTAAATGCGTATCACTTGTTTTTGTTTCCAATGATCCGATAATTCTGTCGATACGATAATTCCTTCGTAATCGGGTCGGATCCGATTCGTCCGCGGGTCGCGTATGCGCGTGCGGATGTCGTAACTTTATTGAGCCAGTTTTTTGACAACTTTTTGGACAGGCCAAAAAATATTGTTTTTATTATTTATCATGGCTGCAAGAAGAGACGAGTGCCATTAGGACACCTCCTCATCTACTTCTTCCACCCATGAGACACCACCCAGGAAGAAGCGGGCCAGCAACATGGCATTTGACGAGATGTTGGAGCTGGTCCGCATCTTTGATCGTAAAGACTATGACTGCCGTAAGGGCCCTTACGGCAGGAAGAATAATGCTCGAAAGGATCGTATCCTCAATAAGGTTCACACCACCATCCTGGAGCTGTTCGGGAAGGACCGGACAAAGGACCAGCACCGAAAACGCTGGTCCGACCTCAAGGCGCGCGAGCAGGAGCAGCTGAGGCACATCCGTCGCGTCATAGCCAAACGTAAGTGTCATGTTATATTGTAAAGCGCTGCGCAAACTGTTGGTGCTATATAAATCCTGTATAATAATAATAATGTGCTTGCATGTGCTAATGTGCACAGAAATACGTTGATTTATCTAGTCCTTTTTTCATGCAATGTGATTGTGTATAGCTTTGCGTTTTCACGACTCGTCATACATGCATTTTTGCCATAGCTCTTCTTTTTTGTGATTTTACGTATTCGTGAAAATTGTGACATTTGATGTATGTAGATGTCAGGAATCAACCACAAAAAGCTGTTTTCGACGATAATAGGTATAGGAGGAACCACTGTGTAGCAATCTTGCCTGTACGTAGCGAGTATCAGAGTCAGGAGGAATAATATGTATATAACGCTACCTGTCTGCTGGTACCAGTGGCGTCAGGTTCGTAGTAATTCAGGTGGTTGATAGTTCTTTCGAAGAATGTACTGTACGTCTAGATGCAATTATATATGTATATCGTTGATAGATTCGTTAGAGTAGTAGATATTAATAGCATAGGTCATAGGCAGGCAGAGTTCGGTACCGTATCGTTTTATCCAAGCAAAAGGTCGTGGGCAGGTAGAGTTCGGTGCAGAGTCGTTGTCCAAGCAGAAGGTCGTAGGCAGGTAGAGTTCGGTGCAGAGTCGTTGTCCAAGCAGAAGGTCGTAGGCAGGTAGAGTTCGGTGCAGAGTCGTTGTCCAAGCAGAAGGTCGTAAGCCAAGGGAGTCAATCAGAGTTTCAAAGAAGCTTAGGGGAAAGGAGGTAATTAGCTCAGTGTATATGCAAAATATTAGAGCCTCGACTTACCCCACTGATGTCTCCTTTATAGGGTGTCTCATTTAGGCAGCCGGGGATAGCGCTGACGTCATCCGTCTGCGCCGGCATCTCTCCATGCCCATAAGGCCGCTCGGGACCATGCGCATGTGCGGAAGGTCTTCTCCGGCAGTGTAGGAGGCTCCGGCCTGCGCGCCGCCACGAGGCAGCACAAACGCCTCGCCATGCCGCACAGTCACCTCTCGGGGACCCGCAGGAGGCGCCGCTACAGGGCTAATACTGCCGGTAAGGGAGGAATCCTGACAGTAGATGAAGTTACAATTCTGGATTTCTTTTGGCACTGTGTACTGTAGTGTGCTGGGGGGGGAGGTTGTTGTGATTGAGTGATGCATACGAGATGACCCGCAGCTTGCCCAATATTGGCTCCCACCTGCGCATCAACAAAAATCTCTGCGTCTCTGCTAAGTGGCAGGATGGGACATGTAGTTCTTCTGAAAGTGCATCCAAACAGAGCCGCGTTCAATACATCCTCAGCAGCTGCTGAATTGTTGCAGCGCAGCAATTCAGTTTGCTGCAGCAGTGTCATTATTGAACGCTTTAGATGCAAATTTCAAAACAAAATGGCGGATTTCTGTTGTTTCTGCAATATCCACAGTTTTATTAGCAGAAACTGAAAGTGAACTGAGGCTGAGGCCATCTATAAAATAACTAAAAGCAGTCAGCACAATGCGTTTTGTACGCACACAACACAAATAATAGTTTTATTGAATAAACGTAATGTTTACTTCTGAAAAAATATATAATTGAACGGTAATATATGTCTATGTGCAGGGGAATAAATAAATATTTTGTGACTTTAGACCTATGAGATGGAGTAGTGGTGGGTCAAGCTGGTAGTGGGGTAGTGGAGGGGTGTTGCAATACTTTTGGCAATATATTGTATAGATATACCATTTTTTCCAGTCTGCATTATTTACGTGTTATTTTTTGGATTTGGCAGAAGACAGGAAGAAGGCAGCATCTGCCCCGGCGGGCACCAGTGCCCCAGTGGAGGGAGGAGCCACGGGCGACCACCAGCGCTGGTATATACTGTTTTATTTTGCAACCGACTTTTGGTCAAAACAAGAAACATTTTTTGTTTACTGTATTTTAATTTAATTTTTTTATGTATAGCACAAGAGGAGCAGGAGGAGCAGGAGGAGGAGCAGGAGGAGGAGTCGGAGGAGGAGTCGGAGCCTCAGGAGGCCACCAGCACTGGTATATACTACTGTTATATTTTTTCAAGACTTTCAGTCAAAAATAGAAACCTGCTTTACTTACTGTATTTTCCTTCTTTCATTTATTGGATATATAGAAGGAGAAGCCAGACCGGACACATCATCCAGCATTAGGATAATAAATCGGATGGCGATCGGCGAGCTACGCCTGGCTGTAACCACCATCGATGCCATCCAGGAGTTGCTCCAGGAATTGCGGGAGCATATAAGCAATGCCGCTGACATCCTGGAGCGGCAGTGAGACCAGCCTCCTCCTCCCCTATGTTTGTTTGTGTTTTTTGTGCCCGTTGGGCAGTTTGCCATCCTTGGCATGTTGTAAATAAATTTTCTATTTTTTCTATATTTACCTGTTTGTGTGCGTTGCTTTTCCTTACTTAATAAGTATTGCTTGGTTTCCACACTGTTAAAATTATATATACATAAATTTATTGACATTTCTATGGACCCTTTGTCATAAATTTGTCAACATATTTGTGGCCATGAATGTGACTGTGCACATTCTACACTTCCTGCCTGGCCAAAAAATGTCTCACACTAACACAACCTTGTTGTACTGTCTTGAGATTTGATTACCGACGTGGCCTGGTTTTGTTAAGCTTAGGCGATGTCACAACAACACGGATTTTTGTCCACAGTCACATTCATTGTATAACCAAGAATTTATCAAAAAATATTGATGGCAGCACTGCGTGAAGTCTTCTCCGACACAACCCAAAGATCCTTAGTGCGGCTCAGGTCTAGTTTATTTGTCCCTGTTTGCAGCTTCACGCAACACCTCCTCCCAGCTATGAGCTCCCTCTTCCCACCGCTGCCCGCTAAGACGCTGCCCGCCAACATGGTCACGTCTTTGCAGGAAGACAACAGCGTGGGGGAACGGCAGCTGCCGACAGTCCAAGACCTCGTCAAATGACATCAGTTCTGGAGTTAACCCCTAACTGCGACCAATGGTGGAGATAGGGGGTTCATTGGAACCCCCTATCTCCCGATCAGCGGCAGCTATCGGTTGGTTAATGTTTGGTATCTTTGGATCGACCAGAGCATGGCCTTTCCAACAATACCAAACATGACAATGTTAAAAATTATAAAAAATTAAAATATAAAAAAAAATAAACAGGTTTTTTGTTTTGTTTTGTTAATGCAGCAATATTGTTCCCATTTCAATTATAATGTGAACAATGATGCTGCACTAAGGATTTTTGTATGGGGTGCGTTTCTTAAAAATAGTGTAATGTTCACCCAAAAAAAATTAACAAGTCCCCTTTTCAATTTTTTTTAACAAACGCAACTCATAAAATATAACCGCAAACACTCGCATGTTAAAATGTGAAAAAAATACTTTACACCTTGTAAAACAAACATTGAAAATTCTAATTTTATTGCATTTTTTGTTATAACATACAGACAGGACATGACGCATACATATGATAATTATATATTATGAATCATCTGGCGAGTCTGCCGGAAAGAACGATATATAACATGTCTGGGTCATATTATAAAATAAGGCTTCAAAAAAACGCGTTTAAACAAGAGGAGCGAAACTGTTAAAAATTAGCTCAGCAGCAGACCGCAGTGCAGCACACAGGCGTGAAGGGAAGCTGTGAAATGCCTCAGCAGCGAAAGGGTTAATTTTTTTTTGTCTGTTTTAAATCTTTTTTTTCGTTTCAGATCATTTTGATCAACTATTTTTCCGTTTTAAAACCTTTTGTTCTGGTTTTTATTTTTAAGGTCAGACCATTCGGGTCAGTTTAGCGTTTTTTAAATCGTTTTGTTCATTTTTTTTTTGTTCCTTGGCTTTCATACCATTTTTTAATGTGATTAAATAAAGTTGTGAAATGTATATTCATAAGAAAAAAAGGATCTTTATTTAATTAAAAAAAAACACGATAGAATCGCCAGAATTATCGTATCGACAGAATGAATTATCGGATCCGAAAAACAAACCAAAAATTTATTATAAAAAAACATATAAAGTATAAAAAAGTAAACCATAGTAGTTTACATCAAAACGAATAGAGTTAGACAGCTTTGAAACGAGGAGAACAGACGTTCCGAAAAAACGAAAATTTCCGAAATCACGAAAAGTCGATACAAAAAACGAGCAAAGTGACACGAAAATACGAAAAATGGTCGATATTCCGAAAAAACAATGTACACAAAAAACGAGTCGAGCCGAACCGAAACAGAAATCGGTCGAAACGAGCCGAATCGAAAAGTTTAAACATCCGAACAAATCAAACCGAATCGAACCGAAAAAAAAAAAAATCGGTGCACAAGCCTACTCATCAACTGAATGAAGATTCCACACAGGGGCAGAACTACCACATTGGTGGCATGGGGGCCTGGCAATCGGCCGCTGGGGCCTCGCCTGGGCCGTACAGCCGACCATAGGATGAAGAGGAATTTAGCCTCCTCCCTGCAAATCAAATTAATAAAAGTATATATTTTTTTTACATAAATATAAAGTTATATTAACATAATTTATCTTAAATTGTATTGAAATAAATTAACTATTATTATTTTAATATTATTCTAATTTTACTTATTTGTAGGGATGTGCACTGATTTTTTTCGATTCGATTCGGTTCGTTCGGATTTTTAAAATTTTCGTTTCGGCTCATTTCGGACGATTTTCTTTTCGGCTCGTTTCGTTTCGGCTCGTTTTTCGCATCGACTTTTTTTCCGTGATTTCAGCAATTTTTATGTTATCGGATCGGCTCGTTTTTGTATAGACTTTTTTTCGTGATATCGGAAATGTTCATGTTTTTCAGAACGTCTGTTCTCCTCGTTTCAAAGTGTCTATTCCTTTTGAGTGAAATTTACTAACGGTTTTTTGGATCCGATATTTCTGTCAATACAATAATTCTGTTGATATGGTAATTCTGCCTATTCTATCATTTTTTTATTAAATAAAGATCCTTTTTTTCTTATGAATATGCATTGCACAACTTTATTTAATCATATTAAAATGGTATGAAAGTAACAAAAATGAACAAAACGATTTAGGCTAGGGTCAGAGTGGGGCAGTCGGAACGCGCGTGCAGGCGCACTAAATCACGGCGGCAGTAGCAGCACATAACGGCCAATGACGGCCAATATACGCAGTACGTGCGTACAAAAGTGCGCCGACACCATGCAACCGGCAAATGAACGCATTTTTATCAGAACGTGAAACCGCTGCTACAGACGTACAGAGTGCGCGGCGGCCGCATGGCAGCGTGTGTGCGTGATTAGGAGACGTCAGACGCTGCTAGTGTGCGGCCTACATAACGCTCAAACAGCCGGAATTCCCCCAGAATTGCGTTGGTGAGTACCTGCGACTGTGAAAGATGTCTGGACCAGAGATGGACGTCGAGAGGCTCATCAGCGCTGTGGGGGAGCATCCAGGGATCTGGGATACGGCCTGCGAGAGGTATAAGGACAAGGGGAAGAAGGCGAGCGCATGGGTCGAGGTGTCCCGTCAAGGTGTACCCGGATTATGATATGTGGTCCGAGAAAGAGCAGCACATACAGAGTGAGTATAATATTATTTAATTCATAATCCCATAAATGTAAATCACAATAATAATAATAAACAAACAAATGTAATCATTGATGTGAAACTCAAATGCTCCCCAGCTGCCAGGGCACCTCACCTGCATCACTGATGAAATAATTAGATAGAGCATCGCGATACCTGTTGCTGTATCTATTCACAGCTATGATGTCATAGTTCACATCATCCACAAGACCGACAACTGTGAGGGTATCGTCAAAATTAAAACCATCCCTGGCCCGCACATAATTATGTAGGATGCAACAGCATTTCACTATGTCCACACAGAAGTCCACATTCACATCCAACGGTCTATGTAGAATCCTCCACTTGTTGGTCAGTATGCCA
This sequence comes from Leptobrachium leishanense, assembly GCA_009667805.1. Taxonomy (NCBI): domain Eukaryota; kingdom Metazoa; phylum Chordata; class Amphibia; order Anura; family Megophryidae; genus Leptobrachium; species Leptobrachium leishanense. The sequence continues at coordinate 134,072,428 of CM019065.1, forward strand.
AAGGTACACTCCACATACCGTCTCGCCCGCGACAGCCTATAATTAAACACCCGCTTCTTCACAGTCAGGTGTGTCCCTGAGTAGGGCCGTAGGAGGTGTGTGGATAGGCCGAATGCTTCATCACCCACGAAGGCATAGGGGACTGCCACGTCACTGCCAGGCAATGGTGCGGGTCTGGGGATGTTCAGGGTCCCACTCTCAATTTCATTCCACAGTGTGGAGTTCCTGAACAGTGTGGAGTCAGAGTCTTTGCCGTATGAACCGACATCCACATACACAAAACTATAGTTGGCATCTGACACCGCCAGTAGGCCTATAGAAAAGTAATGTTTATAATTCTGATACAGTGAGCCACTGTGCGGTGGCTTCACTATGCGGACATGTTTGCCATCCACGGCTCCCAGGCAGTTTGGAAAGTTGGCTCTCTCCCAGAATCCTGCTGCAATTTCTAGACATGCCGTATGTGTCGGTCTTGGCAAACATTCGCCCTTCATGGTCTCCCATATGGTTTGGCACACCTTGCGGACGATCTCACCAGCTGTTGATCTGCCAACGCGGAAGCTATAATGCAGATCCTTCAAACTGCACCCACTAGCGAGATACCTAGAAGACAAAACAAAATGTTTGAATATGATCACATACCATGAACACAAGCTAATGTCACTCTCATCATGTTTTTCAGCACAAGAGGCGATGAACAAATGGCGCACAGTACGCGACAACTACATGCGCGTCCAGAAGAAGCAGGCCATGGCTGCGCGCTCTGGAGCTGGTGCGAAAAAGGTCCGGGGGTACATATATGCCGACCAACTATCGTTCCTCCGCAGGACCCAGGAGCCGCGCAGGAGTGTCAGCAGCATGGACCAGCCATCGACCTCTGGCACACAGGTACAACAATGGTGCCAGGAGGTTCTGCCAGCTGCCAGGAGGAGGAGAACCCGGGTGGTGCTGAGTCGCAAATGGAGGAGGATTCGGAGACACCACAGGTGGCAGGTACCGCAACCACGGTCAGCACCAGACCTGGCCAGAAGAGGAGGGCACAAGCTGCAGACCTGGAGCAGGCCATGGTCACCTTCATGGAGGCTCAGACCAACCATGCACACCAACGCTGCATGCTTGCGGACTCTGTGGACATGTCCTTCTTCAATGCATGTATGCTCCTCCTCAACAGGATGAGCGAGGCAGAGAAGATGGAGTACCGGCACAGATCCCTGGAAATATTGGAGGACATCCTTTCCCGTCCCCATCACGCAGCCGCCTCCCATGCTGTGCCACAATCCGCCAGTGGATCTTCCCTCCTCAGTGAGGTGCTGTCCACCCGCCCAGCCATGCCCCCTGGAGCCAGGCCACACACGGAGTCGGGGTCCAGCTGTAGCCACACCACCGGCCCTCATGACCCAGATGCTCCGCGGTATCAGCAACTGATTGTGATGCATGTCATAAATATTATTAGTTTTTTTTTGTTATGTGTTATTTGTTTTGATGTTTATATATCCTGACCTTCTTAACGAGTTGTAATATATGTCCAGAATATATTACTGTTTTATTTCATATTATATTATTATTTTTCTACATTGTTGTCGGAGTCATTTATGATTATGTACGTGTGATGTGATGCCCGTGTGTGTGTGTGCATGTAACAGTGGGCATGTGACTACAGACATGATGCACTCATGTCAGGTGACTGGCAGCGATGTCATGTATGCAGGTGGTGTGACAGTACGTACCTCAAAGTGATGACTATCATCTCCTCCGGTGGTATGGCGGGCCGCATGTTGGTGTCCCTCTTGGTCAGCGGCTCCCGTACCCGCGACAACAGTTCATCAAAGGAGGCGATGGACATCCGCATGTAGTTGAAGAACTTCACGGGGTCCCTCTCTCGCAGTGGCCTGTACAGCGTCACGAAGTGTCCATGCGTCGGTCTGGCAGCGTTGATTTCATGAACCCAGGTTCGCCGCTTTCTCTTCCTCTTAAGGTACAGGTACCCCATCGCACCAAACACAAAGACATGTGCAGGATCCATCTTTGAAAAACGCCACCATCCCCAAAACGGCTTTTTATGACCCTTGCCCTTATTTTTTCATTTCTCAATTGATTAGATTCATCTGATTTTTCTCTTTTTTTTACCCCACCGTCATGAAATACGTCCAGAATTGCGCATCGTCTGACCACTTAAGCGTATTCCGTGAAAAAATGCGTGCGCACGCATCGACGTACATTTTTACGGTGGCCGCAGAAAATGCGCTCATCTGTCCCTAGCCTTAAAAAAATCAAAACTGACCCAAATGGTCTGACTTTAAAAATAAAAACCAGAATAAAAGGTTTTAAAACGGAAAAAAAGCTGAACAAAATTATCAGAACCGAAAAAATTAACTCCGAAAAAATTAAAAAATGATTTAAAACGAAAAAAATAAATAAAAATTAATGCAGCATATGAATCCGCACACTGCGGGGAACAAGCGCCTCTCTGCGCGGTATAATTAATGCAGCATATGAATCCACACACTGCTGGGAACAAGCGCCTCTCTGCGCGGTATAATTAATGCAGCATATGAATACGCACACTGCGGGGAACAAGCGCCTCTCTGCGCAGTATAATTAATGCAGCATAAGAATCCGCACACTGCTGGGAACAAGCGCCTCTCTGCGCGGTATAATTAATGCAGCATATGAATACGCACACTGCGGGGAAGCGCCTCTCTGCCCGGTATAATTAATGCAGCATATGAATACGCACACTGCTGGGAACAAGCGCCTCTCTGCGCGGTATAATTAATGCAGCATATGAATACGCACACTGCGGGGAACAAGCGCCTCTCTGCGCGGTATAATTAATGCAGCATATGAATACGCACACTGCTGGGAACAAGCGCCTCTCTGCGCGGTATAATTAATGCAGCATATGAATACGCACACTGCGGGGAAGCACCTCTCTGCGCGGTATAATTAATGCAGCATATGAATACACACACTGCTGGGAACAAGCGCCTCTCTGCGCGGTATAATTAATGCAGCATATGAATACGCACACTGCGGGGAACAAGCGCCTCTCTGCGCGGTATAATTAATGCAGCATATGAATACGCACACTGCTGGGAACAAGCGCCTCTCTGCGCGGTATAATTAATGCAGCATATGAATACGCACACTGCGGGGAACAAGCGCCTCTCTGCGCGGTATAATTAATGCAGCATATGAATCCGCACACTGCGGGGAACAAGCGCCTCTCTGCGCGATATAATTAATGCAGCATATGAATACGCACACTGCAGGGAACAAGCGTCTCTGCGCGGTATAATTAATGAAGCATATGAATACGCACACTGCGGGGAACAAGCGCCTCTCTGCGTGGTATAATTAATGCAGCATATGAATACGCACACTGCAGGGAAGCGCCTCTCTGCCCGGTATAATTAATGCAGCATATGAATACGCACACTGCTGGGAACAAGCGCCTCTCTGCGCGGTATAATTAATGCAGCATATGAATATGCACACTGCGGGGAACAAGCACCTCTCTGCGCGGTATAATTAATGCAGCATATGAATACGCACACTGCTGGGAACAAGCGCCTCTCTGCGCGGTATAATTAATGCAGCATATGAATACGCACACTGCGGGGAAGCACCTCTCTGTGCGGTATAATTAATGCGGCATATGAATACACACACTGCTGGGAACAAGCGCCTCTCTGCGCGGTATAATTAATGCAGCATCTGAATACGCACACTGCGGGGAACAAGCGCCTCTCTGAGCGGTATAATTAATGCAGCATATGAATACGCACACTGCTGGGAACAAGCGCCTCTCTGCGCGGTATAATTAATGCAGCATATGAATACGCACACTGCGGGGAACAAGCGCCTCTCTGCGCGGTATAATTAATGCAGCATATGAATCCGCACACTGCGGGGAACGAGTGCCTCTCTGAGCGGTATAATTAATGCAGCATATGAATACGCACACTGCGGGGAACAAGCGCCTCTCTGCGCGATATAATTAATGCAGCATATGAATACGCACACTGCAGGGAACAAGCGCCTCTCTGCGCGGTATAATTAATGAAGCATATGAATACGCACACTGCGGGGAACAAGCGCCTCTCTGCGTGGTATAATTAATACAGCATATGAATACGCACACTGCAGGGAAGCACCTCTCTGCACGGTATAATTAATGCAGCATATGAATCTGCACACTGCGGGGAACAAGCGCCTCTCTGCGCGGTATAATTAATGCAGCATATGAATACGCACACTGCAGGGAACAAGCGCCTCTCTGCACGGTATAATTAATGCAGCATATGAATACGCATACTGCGGGGAACAAGCGGGGAACAAGCGCCTCTCTGCGCAGTATAATTAATGCAGCATATGAATACGCATACTGCGGGGAACAAGCGCCTCTCTGTGCAGTATAATTAATGCAGCATATGAATACGCACACTGCGGGGAACAAGCGCCTCTCTGCGCAGTATAATTAATGCAGCATATGAATACACACACTGCGGGAAAGCTCCTCTCTGCAGTATAATTAATGTATACCTCTGTTTTATATGTATCCTGTCTGTATATTATAACTTATAACGCAATAAAATTAGAATTTTCAATAATTTACAATGTGTAAAGTGTTTTTTTTTCACATTTTAACATGCGAGCGTTTACGGTTATATTTTCTATGAGTTGCGCTTGTTAAAAAAATTAGAGACGGGGACTTGTTCCATACATTTTTTTGGGGGGAAATTACACAATTTTTAACAAACGCAACCCATACAAAAATCGTTAGTGCAGCATCATTGTTCACATTATAATTGAATGAGAACAATATTGCTGCATTAGCATAACAAAACAAAAAAAAAAACACTTTTTTTAAAAAAATTATTTATTTTTTAATATTTTTTTATTTATTTTTTATTTTTTAATTAACTTTTAACATGGTCATGTTTGGTATGGTTGGAAAGGCCATGCTCTGACTTAAACGAAATAAAACGGAATGCAAATAATAGGAGATGCTGAAAAAACAGAACAAACTATCAAAAACTAAATAAATTTCGTAGCGAAATGAACTAAAATGAAAAAAAGTAGCCAAAATGATCTGACATGAAAAAAAAGAATAAAATGGTCTAAAACGTAAAAACCTGAACCAAAAGGTCTAAAACGAAAAAAAAAACAGAACAGGTCACTTTTTAATTAGTGCAGATGCTAGGCTTTTTCCACCATAGTTTTCAATGTTAACAAAAATCCCGTTTAATAATTTTCAATTGCAACAAACAGCCATTTTTTAATTTCTTTTTTAGGTGAAAGTTTAGGTTTCCTAACTTATTTTAAATGTAATAATGAGGTCTGGTATTCTTTGCAGAACGCATGCAGCTGAATTATTTTCTTACAGTCTGTGTGCGTTCAGCAATAAAAGAAGAATGGCTTTTTGGTTTGCTGCAATTGAAAATTATAAATGGTTTAAGAAATATTTAATAAAAAAGGGGATTTTTTAAACATTGAGAACGATGGTGGAAAAGTCGAATTGATATCAACTATCGAATTGATCTTAACTTACAATACAAGTAATAATCAGCAAATTATTTTATGAAACAAATTTCATTTCACTGTTTAATTTGACTCAAATACTAAATCTGTGACACAGCTTCATATTTAACCCTAGCTTTTCTTTAGACAGCAAAATTTGATTAATTGGGGTTTTATTTAGTGATTCAAAATTCGAATTGATATCAACTATCAAATTGATATATCAATTCGAAGCAATATAAAATTTCGAATTGATCCAAAACTAAACTAAATTATTTTAAAATGAGAAGAAACTAGATGAAACAAAACAAATTTTTCAGCCATGCACATCTCTAAGGCTAGGGTCAGACAAATGCATTTTTCGCGTCGTCCGTGAAAAAGTGCGTTCGAACGAATGGACGTATTTTTTCACGGAATACGCGATAGCGGTCATACGATGCGCATTTTCGTCCGTGATTTTGTACGGATCATCAATAAAACACTTTTATGTTGGCCGGACATTAGCAGCGTCTGATGTCTCCTAATCACGCACACACGCCGCTAGCGGACACAGCGCACTCTGTACGTCAGTACTAGCGGAAATCACGTTCTCGAAAAAATGCGTTTGTTTGCCGTACTTCGTATATTGCCCGTCATTGTCCGTCATTTGCTGCTACTACGGCCGTGATAAAGTGCGGCTGCACGCGCGTTCGCACTGCGTTCGTCTGACCCCAGCCTAAGCGTTCACTTACAAACCCTGGTTCAATACTTCTGAAAACATTCTATACTTGTGTCAGTACAGTTTGAAGAATAACTACAAATATTACTTGTGTTTTGCAAACATTTGTTTCAAAAACATCCGTAACCTTCTAAATGCATTGTTTTGTTTGGAATCTCCATGACGTAGTTTAAATAAGAGAAATCTTAATTGCATCCTTCCTGCTAGAAACATCCATAAATATATAATGAAACAAGCTGTGAATTCACTAAATGCAAGTCACCAGCAGTTTCTTAACTGAATCTGACAGGGTGGCTCAGTATTATTCCCAATTGGTGAGAATCCACAACTGTGAGTATTATTCAAAGAGCACCGGAGTTTGTCGAAATTGAGGTGGGAGCTGCACATGCAAACAGGAAAAAAATTATATTAAAAAACCAGCAGGTCCTCTTGAGATCAGTGAGGCCATCCATTTATATACAGATGAAAACAAGAGGATACCAGGCACTCTAGAAAAATGTTGTGGCTTTATTTGCTTGATTCAATGGCAACAAATGCAGGCGTTTCACAAAAGGGAAATCCAAACAGCTACAAGAGAAGATTCACAGTGTGTCATGCTCCATGGTGCAGCGTTTACATGAAGAGCCCAGGATGCCAGAATAAAAGGCATAGAGGCAACTGCAGAAATGAAACATGGGTTTTATTGGGGGATAATTAGGAATAATAAATAAGGCTGGATCCCAGACGAAGCTTCAACACAAGAAACCCGAAAAGGCAGGAGCAGAGTGATCCATTTTGCAATAGGTGGCTCGAGTCAAAACCTGGCCGAGCCAGCGCTGGTCTTCTTTTGGCTCTCAGGTATGGTTGCATGACACAGTGAAGCTCTCTCTGGATTTCCCTTTTGTGAAACGCTGGCGTTTGTCGTTGGAACAACGGCGCTTTTCAGCAACTGCAACTTTGCTAAACTGCACTCCTTTTTTTGATTTCAGTATACAATGTTATTCAAGTGAATTATAAGCAAAGCACAGGATACAGGATATTTCCAGAAATAAGCTTGAGGTCACCTAGGGTGCTAATCTGCACATTCTTTCCCCATCTAGTTTTTCCTGGGAAAAGGCCGTGTTTATGCTTCTGTGCATCCCCATAGCCATCCTCTTCAGCATTGTGATAAGAACTTCCAGCAAGAAGTGTTGAGTAAGCTACATGGGTAATAGTATGCTGGATATTTGTCTGTGCAATCCTTGCTGGACAGAGATTTTTAATATAAGCTTATCTGTTGTTGGATGGATTGCAAGCATCTGAATTGGTTGAGTCACTTCCCAGCTCTGGTAGAGCTCAGGATTTATAATGTCTGTTAACCTGCAGCAAAAGCATGGACTTAGAAAATGATGATTTTTTATTTGACACCACACAAGTATTTGAAAATGTGTGTGTGTGTGTAAATGCGTACTTACGTAGAACTGGTTGACTTAGGCCCGGGTCAGACGAGTGTTTTGCAGAGCAAAAGGAACATCCGTGAGAGTGGACTTCCTTCCACTCTGACGCCCGTCTGGCCACCTCGCTGAGCGTAGTTAGTGCGCTCAGCACTGCAAGGCTCGATCCTCCTATGGAGGAGCTCGCTTTGCAGCCCCGTCAAATGCGTATCGTAACGCTTCGACGGGAGGCTTTCAGAATGTCTGCAGCATGCCTGCTGTAGCGTGAACAAATCTAAGCGTCACAACGCTGTGACGGACTCCAGGAGGCACATCAGTACGGGCGCACATAGTGCGCTCGTCTAACCCCGGCCTAAGAACACATTCAGCTGTTGCTGTTTCTTTATTGTTCGCAAGCTTTATTGCGGTGTTCCCCTTTAACATATACTGGCACATATAAATCTCACATCAAATCTTCTACTATATGGTAGTGGTCACAGGTTACATTGTGGTGGAGTGAGGGACCGGTCAAGGAGTAAGTCAAGTACCCCTAAAATATAGAAAGGGTTTGAAGCTCATTTCATTGAAGGGAGCATCAAATGCAGGGAAGATCAATATGATATATTTTGATTGTGGTGAATTGGTGACTATCAGGGCTATTTAGAGAGAGGTGAAAACCTTGAGAATTGCCAGGAGAATGAAAAATCTAGACCAAATAGCCAATTTGGAAAGTGAGATAAATGGGAGAATTTTTCTGGTTTGACTATTTTGACCTAGAATTTTCAATTCTCCAGCCATTCTCAAGGTTTTCACCTCTTTCTGAATAGCCCTGTATGATTTTGTGTGAACTTTTTTACTTAAAACAAACTTACATAAAGTACATCCTAACTTTCATTTAAACACTTTTTTAATGTGGGATGATCTGGCCGACCATTTACTTTTAGAGTGCCCTTTATCCAGGGGTCAAGTCGTGGGAAAAAAAGTGAGGGAACTCACCCACGAATTCCACAACCCCTATTACCTGAAGAAAAAATATATATAATCACGAGTATAGCCGGACGAGCCGGTGATACCATTTTTATTGGGTTAACTTTACATTTAAAAGACAAGCTTTCAAGAGTGTAAACTGGAAACTATACTGATCAGTGAAAGGTATGACTACGTACAAGTATACTCGCGATTTTGGCAACTGGACTAACGCGTTTTATATATAATCTATATATATATCCAGGCACAGACCCCCCAGAATTATATACACAGCACTGGACCCCAGAATAATATACACGGCACTGGTTATATGGATATATTTTCCCAGTTCACATGGATATAATTGCCCCAGCTCTCATGGATATATGCCCCAGCTCTCATGGATAATGCCCCCAGCTCTCATGGATAATGCCCCCAGGTCTCATGGATACTGCCCCCAGGTCTCATGGATAATGCCCCCAGGTCTCATGGATATTGCCCCCAGGTCTCATGGATAATGTCCTAGGTCTCATGGATATTGCCCCCAGGTCTCATGGATATTGCCCCCAGGTCTCATGGATATTGCCCCCAGGTCTCATGGATAATGCCCCAGGTCTCATGGATATTGCCCCCAGGTCTCATGGATAATGCCCCAGCTCTCATGGATAATGCCCCAGGTCTCATGGATAATGCCCCCAGGTCTCATGGATAATGCCCCCAGGTCTCATGGATAATGCCCCAGCTCTCATGGATAATGCCCCAGCTCTCATGGATATATGCCCCAGGTCTCATGGATACTGCCCCAGGTCTCATGGATATATGCCCCAGTTCTCATGGATAATGCCCCAGGACTCATGGATATATGCCCCAGCTCTCATGGATAATGCCCCAGCTCTCATGGATAATGCCCCAGGTCTCATGGATAATGCCCCCAGGTCTCATGGATAATGCCCCCAGGTCTCATGGATACTGCCCCCAGGTCTCATGGATAATGCCCCCAGGTCTCATGGATAATGCCCCCAGGTCTCATGGATATTGCCCCCAGGTCTCATGGATAATGTCCCAGGTCTCATGGATATTGCCCCCAGGTCTCATGGATATTGCCCCCAGGTCTCATGGATAATGCCCCAGGTCTCATGGATATTGCCCCCAGGTCTCATGGATAATGCCCCAGCTCTCATGGATAATGCCCCAGGTCTCATGGATAATGCCCCAGGTCTCATGGATAATGCCCCCAGGTCTCATGGATAATGCCCCCAGGTCTCATGGATAATGCCCCAGCTCTCATGGATAATGCCCCAGCTCTCATGGATATATGCCCCAGGTCTCATGGATACTGCCCCAGGTCTCATGGATATATGCCCCAGCTCTCATGGATAATGCCCCAGGACTCATGGATATATGCCCCAGCTCTCATGGATAATGCCCCAGCTCTCATGGATAATGCCCCAGGTCTCATGGATATATGCCCCAGCTCTCATGGATCATGCCCCAGCTCTCGTGGATAATGCCCCAGCTCTCGTGGATAATGCCCCAGGTCTCATGGATATATGCCCCAGGTCTCATGGATAATGCCCCAGGTCTCATGGATATATGCCCCAGGTCTCATGGATAATGCCCCAGCTCTCATGGATAATGCCCCCAGGTCTCATGGATATTGCCCCCCCAGGTCTCATGGATATTGCCCCCCCAGGTCTCATGGATAATGCCCCAGGTCTCATGGATACTGCCCCAGCTCTCATGGATAATGCCCCAGGTCTCATGGATAATGTCCCAGGTCTCATGGATATATGCCCCAGGTCTCATGGATAATGCCCCCAGGTCTCATGGATAATGCACCAGGTCTCATGGATATATGCCCCAGGTCTCATGGCTAATGCCCCAGGTCTCATGGAGATATGCCCCAGGTCTCATGGATATATGCCCCAGGTCTCATGGATAATGCCCCCAGGTCTCATGGATAATGCCCCAGCTCTCATGGATAATGCCCCCCAGGTCTCATGGATATTGCCCCCCCCCAGGTCTCGTGGATATTGCCCCCCCCAGGTCTCATGGATATATGCCCCAGGTCTCATGGATATATGCCCCAGGTCTCATGGATACTGCCCCAGGTCTCATGGATATATGCCCCAGGTCTCATGGATATATGCCCCCCAGCGTTTCATGAATACTGCCCCCAGCTCACCTCTCTGCGACCGGCGGCCGCGTGCTTCCTGTTTGAACGGCCGCTGACAGGAAGTGCAGCCGCTCGCCTGGGATCGATGAAACAGCCAGGCGAGCGCTCCACTTCCTGTCAGCGGGCCATTCTAACAGGAAGCACGCGGCCGCCTGCTCCAGCCTTTTGGGCTCGGGCCACAGCGGGAACGCTGCGTTCCCGCAGCGTTCCCGCTGTGGGAGAAGTGTGGGAACGCCGTTCCCGCGCGTTCCCGCTCGACTCGAGCCCTGCCTTTATCCATTCAGGCTAGGGTCAGACGAGCGTGATTTCTACGGACTGTAGACGCAATAGTGGCCACACAGTCCGTTTTTTTCACTGACGTATATTTTGACGGATGTAGGAGGGAAAATAAATTAAAAAGCAAAACCATTTTGTCCGTGAAAAATGCTGGACGTATAAATGCAGTCCGTCTGACCACGTTCCATCACTCACACACAAAGCTATGCAGATGTTGCGGACGCAGCGCACTTTGTGCGGCCGTTCTAGGGGTTGCACGTTCTTGCCTGCCTTGCGTCCATGGGCCGCAGCCGTTGTGCGTCCGCAGTTCAGTGCGGACGTACTTCGTGTGTCGGACTCTGATGGGCTTTCTTTCATGCTATCACGGACGTACTTTTAGGCGCCATCACGGACGTGAACACTAGTCTCGTCTGACACCAGCCTAAGATGAACAGTGCAAACATACAATGCATTTAACACATGAGGTAAAGCAGTGGTTGATTTGCACAGGAAAAAAACATGTTGGTGTTAAAGACACAATATTGGATATATGCAGAGTTATTCAGAGAGTGGTGAAAAGCAGGAGAATGACTGGAGAGTGGAAAATTCTAGGTCAAAATAGCCAAACCAGAAAAATTCTCCCATGTATCTCACTTTATAAATCGGCTATTTTGACCTAGAATTTTCCATTCTCCAGACATTCTCCTGCTTTTCACCGCTCTCTGAATAACCCTGATAGTATCAGTGACAGCTGTAAGCAAGGGATTGTGAGGCTCATGGTGCTGCTTATGGTGTCCAAGGAGGCGTAACTTCCATTCTTGCACCTATTCAGCTGACAGGTGAACCATTATATTAAATATATATCTGTGTCAGCAGTAGTATCACACACAGTGCCCAGTGCTGCCCACCTTAGTTATAAAAAATGTGCCAGTATATAACACCTCCGTGCCCATCTTTTATATGAACAGTGGTGCTATATATATATATGGCACACTGTGATACTGGCACCACTGTTAATATAAAAAGATGGGCACTGATGTGTTATATACTGGCACATTGTTTATAACTAAGGTGGGCAGCACTGGTCACTGTGTGTGAGTGATACTACTGCTGTCACTGTTTGTATATATATATATATATATATATATAAATAAAGGTGGGCACTGTGATACTGGCACCACTGTTAATATATAAGGTGGACAATGATGTGATATTTACTGGCACAGTGTTTATAACCAAGGTTGGCAGCACTGGGCACTGTGTGTGAGTGATACTACTGCTGACACTGCTAATATATACTGTATATAAGGTGGGCACTGTGATACTGGCACCACTGTTAATATATAAGGTGGGCACTGATGTGATATATACTGACACACAATGCCAGTATATATCCAAATGCCTGCCTTATATATTAACAGTCAGTGCCAGCAGTATATCACAGTGTGCCCACCTTATATATTTACAGTGGCAGTGCCCACAGTGCCCACCTTAACCATGTGAGAGGAGATGGTGGGCGGCAGACCAGTCCTCGGCAAGGCTCACTGCAGCACTCCTTTCTTTCTGGTCCCCGACTGTGACACCAGCTTCAATATGACAGTACTCTCTGCTGCGTAAAGCTCTACTCTGATCCAATCACTGAGGAGTATCTGGCAAATCAATCTCCCAGCTGGAGGGGCGGCGCCAAAGCAGCATGCCTTCCATTTCCAGGCTCGTGTTTGAACTTGGGAGGCACGCTGCAGGAACAAGCAGCAGCCACACACAGAGACAGACCTTTGGGGACAGAATCAGTGTGTGACTGTGTGGTTTGCCTGGCGCCCTTGTTGCTATGGCACCCTGTGCACCCGCACAGCCCGCACACCCCAAAGGCCGGCCCTGGTGCTAGCACTTTGTAATACCTTACTTATCGAAACGCTAATGTAGGTTTGCGCTCCCCATGTTAAGTATAGGATACACAAAGTACAGTAAGCTTGCGGAAGCTGGTGCAAAAAAAGATGCACAAACGGATTACAGTGGTAGCATCAGGAATGTAATATGGGGGCATGCGTTAAACACACTTATCCTGGCGCTAAAGCTTACACATCCAGACGCTAACGATAGCGTTAAGTATAGAATAGAGCCCTAGTCTTTCAGCTAGGCCATTATATAATAGAGATATTGGCAGCTGAAAATCCTTACACTTTTATGTTATTTATGATCCTGTCCCTTCACTTTCTGCTAAAATCTAGGCAAGCTGAATTATAAACATCATCAGTGTAAAACCGATGAAAGAGACAAACCCATTAAAACACGGAGGAATGCTTAACTGCATCGGCAAATTGCCACATTCCAACAAATATTTATCCTTGCGTACTTGCAGATATATATTTAATAATATAAAATGTAAAAACAATGTGCATTAATGTATTTAAAAGTAAACTAATGCCCTGCAATGATAGGGAGTGATATACATTTACTGTGCTACTCTGCGGCATCTGTAAGCCATCACTCTGTGGGAGACTTAATGTTTCATCTCAAAATTCAGATTATCCGTGATTGCAATGTAAACACTCATGTCCTGGATAACAGGTTAAAGTGAAGCTAATGTTTTATATTTTCTGTTGCGTCATTTATAGAACTACAAGATAAAGTAATCAAGCAGTGTCTGGTTTTTTTGGAGACTGAAGTGTCTGACAACTTCCCAGCCTTCTCATTATTTTTATTTTTGCAGTGGGTATTAGGAAACACTCTATATAAAAAAGGGTTTGTCTAAGATTTAATTTCACTTAATTTCTTAAATTATCCCCTCTTCTCAGAGTTGCCACAGGTCTGAGATCAGTACAGTGGGGTCATGATAACCAAGGGGGGCCACTAAACAGTAGTGATGGGCCGAACACCCCCGTGTTCGGTTCGCATTCGGCCACGAACATTTGAAACAGTTCAAATTCAAACGCGAACACAATTCGAACTCAATGCAAGTCAATGGGACTCGAACGTTCGATTTTTAGAGTGCCCTCCAAAAGGGCATATATGCAAGATATTTGCCATAAAAGGTGTATGGGGGTCCGGGTAGTGCCCTGGGGGACAAGAAACAAGGACAAAAAGTTAAAAAAATTAACTTTTTAAAGGAACAGTGATTTTTCCATGACATAAAGGTTAAGAATAAAAACGAAAAATTCCTTCAAATATCGTGCCTAGGAGGTCCCCATAACCTGCCCGTGAAGTGGCGGATTTGTAGGATGTATAGAAACATTTAAAAAGAAAAAAAATTACATTTCAAATGACGGTAAATTGTTCTCCTTTAATGTATTCATAAACAACTGCTTAGGGCGGCAGCCTGTATGAAAAGAGGAGACGTTTTAGGACACACAGAACAAGTTTAGTGATTTTTTTGGCTAAATTATGGTGAAACTTATGCAGGCTTTGGAAGAAAGTAACAACAGGTGCATTAAAATTGGACCTTTGGTGCCAGCTAGTGCCTTCACACCGTGAGCCCTCTGAGGTATTGTGGAAGAGTGCAGGGGTGGACCCTGCCGTCAAATATTAAAATGATATGAATCTGGTACATGCGTCAGTGCACCCAAATATTGGGCCTTTGGTGCCAGCTAGTGCCTTCACAATGTAACCCCTCTGAGGTATTATGGAACAGTGAAGTGGTGGAGGTTTTGGGAATGCAGAAGAGATCCCCGATCTATTCAGTTACATCAGCATCAGGGGAGTGATAGCTACTGATCCAGGACTGATTCATTTTTATAAATGTCAACCGGTCTACAGAGTCGGTGGACAGACGCACTCTTTTGTCTGTGACAAAACCTCCAGCGGCACTGAACGTCCTTTCAGAAAGCACGCTGGATGAAGGGCAACCTAGTAGCTGCATAGCATATTGGCTAAGTTCTGGCCAGTGATCCAATCTCAATACCCAGTAAGCCAGTGGATCATCTGCTGTAAAGGTATCCAGGTCTGCCCTTGCCCCTAGGTAGTCCTGCACCATATGGTGAAGACGCTGGCAATGGGTGCCTACATTTGACGTCCCTGGGCATCGCGGACTAAAAAATTGCAAAAGGCATCAGTCAAGCGGCCCCCTTCACTGCTCTTCCTCTGATAAACCGCAGCATCAGAAGCACCTGTGTCATCACTTGGTAACCTACCAGTGCCTGGAAAGGTGTTAAACAAGTGTCACTTTAGAGCGTCCTCAAGTTGTTTCATCCTGTCCTCCCTCTGTGAGGGCAGGATGAGCTCTGTAACCTTACCCTTGTATCATGGATCAAGAAGGGTTGCCAACCAGTAATGATCCCTCTCCTTGATAGCACAAATCCTGGGGTCCTTTAGCAGGCTTTGCAGGATAAGGGAGCCCATGCAGCATAGGTTGGAGGTGGCATTAGCTTCCAAGTGTTCCTGGTCGCTGAGGATGACCGTATCATGCACTACCTCCTCCCAGCCACGTACTAGTCCTTGGGTTTCTGGGGACACAAAACCCTCCCTTGGAGGAATCCCCACCTTCAATGCCCCCACAACTTAAATATTCCTCCTCCTCCCCATCCTCCTCCTGTCTGATCTGAGGACCCACAGGAATGCTGTCTGCGTAAAGACTGGGGCATTGAGAGATAGGGAAGTCCTCCTCTTCCTCCCGCTGCTCTGCCTCTAGTGCCACATCTATAATTCCCCGCAGAGTGCGCTCCAGCAGGAACACTAAAGGAATTGTGTCACTGATGCATGCACTGTCCCTGCTCACCATCCTCGTTACCTCCTCAAATGGTGACAGTACAGTGCATGCATCCTTTATCATCAGCCACTGCGGGGGGAAAAAAAACCAAGTTGACCTGAACCTGTCCTTGTGCCATACTCACACAGGTACTCATTGATGGCCCTCTGCTGCTTGTGCAGACGCTGCAGCATTGCCAATGTCGAGTTCCACCTGGTGGGCATGTCACAGATCAGACGGTTTATGGGAAGGTGGAATTCTCTTTGAATTTCTGCCAGGCGAACACTTGCTGGGAATGACCGTCTGAAGTGGCTGCAGACTTTTCTGGTCTGCCTGAGAAGCTCTGCCAGCCCTGGGTACCTGGTTAGGAAACGCTGTACCACCAGATTTAGGACTTGTGCTAGGCATGGTACATGCGTCAACTTACCCAGGCGTAGGGTGGAGAGAAGGTTGCTGCCATTATCACAGACGACCATTCCCAGCTCAAGCTGGCATGGTGTTAACCATCTCTGCGCCTGCCCCTGCAGAGCTGACAGAATTTCTGGCCCGGTGTGGCTCCTGTCCCCTAAACAAACCAGCTCAAGCACAGTATGGCATCTTTTTGCTTGAGCCATTGTGTAGCCCCTGCCACGCGTCAGTTTAACTGCCACTTTGCCAGAGACAGAGAAGGAGGAGGAGGATGAAGAGGAAGAGAAAGAGGTGGTGAAGCAGACAGACCTCATATAAGCAGCTTTCTGGAGGCATGGTGGATGAGCAAGCTCCAGCACAGAGCCCCGTCCTGGATCCCTCCCAGCTGCAAGCAGAGCTACCCAGTGTGCCGTGAAGGAAATGTAACTGCCCTGTCCATGCTTGCTGGACCACGTGTCTAAAGTAATGTGCACCTTGCTGCTGACTGCCTTTCCCAATGACTCCATAACATTGTCTTCCACGTGCTGGTATAGTGCTGGAATGTTCTTCCATGAAAAGAACTGGCGTTTTGGAACCTGCCACTGTGGTACAGCACATTCGGCAAATTCACGAAAGGAGGCAGAGTCCACCATCTGGAAAGGCAGCAGCTGTAATGCGAGTAATTTTGCCAAGCTGGCATTTAGACGCTGTGCAAGGGGATGGTTGGGACTATATTTTTTCTTACGCTGCAGCAGCTGGGGCAACGAAATCTGACTGCGTAAATCTGCAGCTGATGGGATGCTGTCACATTCTGAGGAAGGACCTGGTACACCCATTACTGTAACATCATCCCTATCAGTGGAGGTTGTAGGCAATGACATGGCAGGACATATAGTGGGCGTAGAGACAGATGTGGAGGAGGACCTATGCAAAGTGTTGTGCCAACGGGATGTGTGGCAGGTGGTCATATGTCGCTTCAAGCACGTGGTACCCAAGCGTCTGATGTTTTTCCCACGCTTGATCCAAAAAAGGGTTTTTTGAGCCATTTCGCCGCTGTGCGCTGAGCTCATTTTTACCACTTTTTCTCACGTTTAAACACGATTTGAAGCCATGGGAAATGTTTGAGCAACAACGAGTGGGAAAAATTATGATCTTAACGCAAACGTTAACACTCACTTGCATGAGCATTAACATTTGCTGCGGCGTTCACCGCATATTTGTAACGATTCCCCAGGACAGACCTGGTAGGATTCCCTGTGTCACGTCTCGGCCTTGCCCCCTGCTGGTGGTAGCAGGGATTCCTGTTGTTTTGTTTTCAGCCTGCAGGCCATCTGTTGGGCTAATTGGTCTGCAGGTCACATGACCTGTTCTGCCCTATAAGTACGACCAGGATTCCCCTTGATCCTTGGACCAGGATAGTCTTTCTTGCCTAGTCCCTGTATTGCTGGTTTACTTTGATTTGCTGTGTATGACCTCTGGCTCATGTATTTAGGATCCCTCTCTTGTCTGACCCCTCTAGTTTTGATATTCCGTGTATGACCTTTGGCTCTTGTATTTGGATCTCTCTTCTGTCTGTCCCCTGTACTGTACCGTGCTTCGGAATCTGTATGTCTGCATTCATCGTATGTTTGGTTTATGTTTTGTTCGTCATGCAGGCCTAGCCTAGTTAGTATCTCGAGACCACCTTTCAAGGATCTCAGTCAGGGCTTAGGGATCTTTCTAGTTTCTGTTAAAATCTTGGTTTGTTCCCTGGAATCTGTATGTCTGCATTCATCGTATGTCTGGTTTATGTTTTGTTCGTCTTGCAGGCCTAACCTAGTTAGTATCTCGAGACCACCTTTCAAGGATCTCAGTCAGGGCTTAGGGATCTTTCTAGTTTCTGTTAATATCTTGGTTTGTTCCCTGGAATCTGTATACCTGCATTTATTGTCTGTCTGGTTTATGTTTTATTCATCTTGCAAACCTAGCCTAGGTAGTATTTCGAGACCATCTTTCAAGGATCTCAGTCAGGGCTTAGGGATCTTTCTAGTTTCTGTTAATATCTTGGTTTGTTCCCTGGAAGCTGTATACCTGTCCTTAAGGCTTCATCTCTGCAGATTGGGGGTTCCCCCTCACCCTATAGGGGGCTCACCGTTACACCCTGGTAACAGACCTCTAACCCTTCGATCTTTAGGATGGTCGGGACTCGGGACCACTAAACCTAACCTCTAGCAGCCACACAGGCCAGGGAAACAGCACCAACAATATACACCACAGACTGAGATCAATATATGTTTGTACTGCGCTATAGTATATGGCAGGATGGAAGCGCACCTTCTGTAGCAAGCAGCGGAATATACCAAACAGGGGCACAGAGCAAGAGAAGTTGTTATAACAAAACCGGGTCAGCAACGTTTAGGCACTTGTACTGCGCTACTGTATATGGTGAGAATCGGCGAACACCAGTAGCAACAGGAGCCAAACAGAACAGGCAGGGAGTACACAGATAGAATAGTCAAATGGCAGGCAAAGCCGGCAACAGATCGGGTCCTCAGAACAAGCAGGGTAAGTAACAAGTATACAAATTGATTCGGTAAGCTAGCGATGCGGGAATGAAACTCCACGGCAAGGGGAGGTATAAGCTCGCGCTCCTGATTTAAAGGTCCCGGGGGCTCCGCGTCATCACGCCGCGCCCTGCCCCCTGATCACTCACAGCTGTGCTGGGTGCCACCGGAGCTCCTGGCATTCGGCCAGCTGGTGGCACCATGCGTCTGGGGGCCCACCGATTGCCACCCGGGGCCCTGGATGTCACAATATTACAATCCAAAGGCAAACGGGTTAATTAGCCAAATTTGTAAGAAGAATAATTAATGCAGCATATGAATCCTCACACTGCCGCGCAGCACCTCTACAGTCTGACGCCAGGTTTAACTGTGTGCAGCTTCTGAGAAGATACACTATTAGTATAGCGAGGAAGCCGTCTGCGCATTTTGCATCGCTCCCTCTACACTAATAGCGTACCTTCTCAGAAGCTGCACACAGCGCGCCGGTGTATGCAGTGTCTAACAGCGTGGGAGACGGGAGGCTGCGCTTGTTGGTGGATCCAGGAATCAGGTGAGTATTAGAAAGAAAGAAAAAAAAAATTTTATTTTATGTTCCTTGGGACATTTAAAAATGTCCTCGGATTTTATTTTTTTTAGAAATGTGTCGCCTTACCTTAGCCTGGTGGTCAGTCAGTGGAGGCTCCCTGGATCCTGGTTGTGGGGGGGGGGGGGTCTCCGCCGGCCACATGCTCCTCAAGCGATCCTTGGGAGGCCCCAGCGGGCTGCCCTCTACAGTGCCTGATTAGGGGGCCTCGTCTGCCTGATGTTTTAGCAACAAGATTGTTTTATCCCATAGGCTTCAATGTTAAAAATATTTCCATTTTAATTCAATATCTAATAAACCGTTGCTTATAATATTCTGCAGTAAAGAGTCTCTTTATATTTAGAATTTTTTAAGCATTTTTTTTAAAAAAATCTAAATTATTTTTTTTCGAACGGCCTGAACTTAGTTCGAAGTTTGCAACCTACTCATGTTCGCATCGAACCGCCAGCCCATCCCTACTAAACAGGCGTTCACAATACATTTCTGTCATTCCTTCAGAAAACCTGGTGACAGACTAGGGCTGCTGGGTGATTGGGAAGACTGATGGAAAATTGTTAGACTTGGCAGGTCTGTCTTCTAATCTGTACCTAATCAAGCTCTAACTGTAAACTCTCACCTTGGCTAAACAATGTTACTCCAATCTCTTCTACCGCCTACCCTAACCAACCAAAACTCTAACTCCACACTAGACTGGAAATACACATTTACCAACTGGATACGTTACAAGGAAAAATTGCGAAAGCAAAATCACTTAACACCATGGTCTTTAAGCCGGAACCCTTTTTTGATTACTCGCTTGAGTCAAGTCAAGAGAAGATGCCAGGGAATAGTTTATTGCGCAGACTTGCTGCTTCAGTACAAAGTATAGGAGCCTTTATAGGAGCCATTGATGCTGAACGGCAAGTAAATCCCTGGTCGTTTACTGCTGGCTTGAAATAGCACCCATGTTCTAATCTTCAATCCCCATGGAACTCATGTTTCTGCAATGCTCCACAGTGCGACCTACATTATTTCTGAGGTATTTCCAGGTCAGTTTCTGTCAATTGGAGTCTCAGTCTCAAATATTTTGCTGAAATAATGTGTACATTATACCTAAATAGACAATGATGGACCAGATTCCAGTCAGTATAAACACAGCGAGAGTAATTATGACAGTAATATTAAATGAACTGCATTGTAACTGGACGCGAGAGCTATTTTCTGTACACTGGATGTCAATAAATTATCATATAATGTATACCAAATAAGCATGTAATGTACACAAAATATCTAGTTTTCTTGCAAGGGAAGCCTGAGCAAAGAGGTTAGCACGAGGGGTCACTCGACAATTGTAGTCTTACAGGACCACATTGTCTAAGAGCTGTTATCTTGCTCTTCTGATCACAAACATTAGCAAAATTCTCAGCTACTTCACCAAGTAATGTCTCCTTTCATCTGGGCCATGTTGTAAACACCAGGCTGCAGAATCCCAGGCTTAGGAAATGACTAATACGTAGCCTGGCTTTGTGCATGTAACTGTTGCTTTTCACCCGGCCAACGACACAACATCACTTTGTTTAAAAACGTTTCCTTTTTTTCATTGTAACGTGTAAATTGTTATGGAATCATCTAATAAGCTTCTGTGTTCAGATTATTCCATTGTGTGCAGATCTGGCAGTATTTATGTATGGGTAGTCAATGTGTATGTTTAAGTAAAAGATGATGTCATCATATAAACAGGTATCTATTCATAAGGCAATTTACAGAGCAGGATAATGTCAAACAAGTAGTTAGGCTTTTCTTAATAATGATTTGGAAGTTTAGCCCGTAAGTACCTACAATCGTAAAGCTAAGCTCTGACTGCATTTATTAAAAAGGTACTCCCATTTTCCATAACATCAGATCTTTTAACTATGGTAAGGTTGACATCGGAGGGGGACATGGCTGTGATTGTGTAAGGCCAAACACAAAAGGGAACGGTCATATTGGCACGCATGCGATGCAAGGCCGACTAATTGCCCTGCCGAGCAGCCAGTCAGTGCTGCCCATACATGAGCACTGTATTAGCATGTGTGTATGTGGTTAATAAGCCCTAATTTTAACTATTTAAGTGCTGCGTCACCATTAAATAGGCATTAACAGTGATTTTTCTCTCAGTCATCCTGAAAAGCAGGTGACAGTCTAAGGTAAATAGGAGTAATGAGGGAAAACATTATGTCACATGGTCAGACACTGTGCCTTGGAAGGCCTGGAACATTTTCTGTAGGACAGGATACAATAATGGATTTCTGTTGTATCTGTTTCACTGCAATAGAAAGTTAAACATCATTCTATGCTCATGTAAGAACAGAATTCACTCTCTAAGCAGGGATACGCCAGTCATACAAACCAAGACTGTAATAAAACATTGACTCCTACTGTGGAGGGATGGGGACTTACAATAAAATTGGTCAGATCTCCTGCTTATGGGGGTTTGTAGTGATCATTATTAGGAGATTATTTGCAATGCAGCGTCCACAAAATACCAATAGAATATAAAAATAGTATCTGTGTCATAATGCCTGTATATGGAAAATACAGTAACACCTTGTATCTGTACTTTACAGTGATTTTCAGCTATTATAAGCCCATGAAACATATCTCTGTACAACAGTGAGGGAAACCAGAGCTCTCCATGTATTCTGCCCTCTCACTGGCTCTTGTAATGTAGGAGTGACGTTTGTTGAGCTTTTTGTTACATTGAGGGTGGGGGCTCTCCGTTGCGATTTTTTGCAGTAATCCTGGATGACAGGAATGAGATTTCACTGAGAATTTCATCTCTCCACAGAGAGAGATCTAATCTTGCATTAAAAATATATGTATAAGGGGTTTTATATGCTATTTTTAAATTTATTGTATTACAATGCGAAATTGACAGGGTTATTCAAAGAGATTCGAAAAGTCACCGCACATTCGGTGACTTTTCGTTCTCTTCAATTCGGTTCCTTTTGCCGATCCCATTTCGGTGACCCTGCGGTGTATTCAGCAAGCACCACAGGGTCCCCGAATTGCAGGGAAAAGCTGCCGCAAACCTGACGAAAACTAACCGCAGAACCCAGCGAATGCACGCCGAAAACCCTCACAAACATCTGGATTAACCTGCCGAAAACCACGGAAAAACCCGAGCAGGAGCCGATCACCCGCAGCGAAGCCGCCGGAAAAAGCCGAGACCGCAGACAGAACGAAGTGAATAAATTAGGAAAACAGTTTGTATGAATGTTTGAAAAGTGAAACACTGTTTGCAAAGAAACTACTGAGCGAAAATGTCTGAAATTTACATATGAGGACCAGGGAATGATAATAAAAAGGGCTGTTACAGAAAAAAGAAGTAAACTTAAAAAAAAAAAGGAAATTCTGAAAAATGCTTAACAGATCCTAAAAAATCTATAAATAAAGAGACTCTTTACTGCAGAATTTTATAATGAACGGTTTATTAGATATTGAATTAAAACGGGAATAACATTGAAGCCTATGGGATTCTCCTGAATAAATTTGTCGAATTAAACCACCGCATGGCAGGGCATTAGGGGAACCTTTCACTGCTGGTTTGTGTTCTCTGAATAGCCGAAGCAGTGCTTTTCATGGGGTTTTCACTGCCCTCGAACAGGCACCGAACAGGCACCGTATGTAAAGGCAATTCGCCAAGATTTGGCGAATTGCCTGCTCTCTGGATAGCTGAATGGCCAAGAAAGGTACCCGAATGCTGATTTTCAGCGTTCGGTTACCTTTCTCAAGCAATTCGGATCTCTTTGAATAACCCTGTGAGTTTACACATTTTTGGTAGTGAAGGGGTTAGACGGGGCTTTTCATGCTGTTTATTCCTCATGGTACATTCATGCATAATGATGCTAAATTTTGGGAAGAACTTGTCAAATAGATTTACAGAAATGTGCAAGGTACTACCCACAATTGGCAGAAAATTGCCTTCCTTGCCTAATGTATACTACCACGAAAAGGAAAACGTCAGGGGAATCATTATAGCAATCTTAATTGCCGGTGGTATATAAAATTAGAAAGAAACACAAAGTTCTCTGTGATGAGCTATAAAACAAAGCAAACAAATAAAAAAACTCTAAGTCCTGCTGATTCCAGGTTAAAAACACACAAATATGGGAAACAAATTAAGAGATGTGCTACATATTTAATATATATATATATATATATATTCACCCATAACGACATTGGTCTTCGAAGACCAGGAATCAAAAGAAATATCTGAGAAAACCTAAAACATCGATTTTATTCTCACAATGACCATACACTCAACTTAAAATACATTTTATTGTGTAACAAAATTAACATGTTTTCATGTTAAGGACTATTTGCAAACTTATTCTACATATAGAGGCAGTGTATAGAGACATATTAAATGTTTTGAGTAAGTTGCTAGCCAAATTATGTTAATATTCAATTACGTTCTAATTATACTCCTGCCAGCTAAAGCTGGATTCCAGTCAGCTATCAACACATTGGCCTCGCAGCTCTTCTCAAGTCTCTTCTTAGCTTGTTCCAAAGACACCTGTGTTGTGCCAAGTCTTTCTTTTTTTTGGATGGCCGATAAACCCCAGTTTAGCTTAAATTACGGTGTTTTGATATACTATAATTATTTTATATCCGTTTGAAAACTAATAAATCCTTACGCCGAGCACACCCCTCGGCACCTCTTGTTTCTGGCGTATTTAACTCTTTCACTACCAAGCGCATTTTGTTGAAAAAAAAGTATTATAACATTTATTTGAAACATGGGATGTGTAGCTAACAGTTATCGCTAAAGGCTAATGAAGATTTTGTATAGAGATTATTATTCCGAAATGGCTACATTGTTAAATAATGTAAATTTGCTCATTTTCATTTATATATATAAATATGTGTTTACCCTTTACAGAAATATTGCTGGGATGAAAGGTTCTAAATTCTAGATGGTGCACAATTTCATAGCCTGAGGAGGCTGGTCGAACACCGGCGAAACGCGTATCTATGACCCAGAAGCCCATGTAGAAGAAAGTAATTATTCTATTTGTTTTATGTATATTCTTATGCTTAAATAAATACATACATACTTCACATTTATCGTGTGGCTCCATATATACCCCATATCCATTCTGTGGCTCCACATATAGCTTGCAGCTGACCCAGTTTTGGGATCATCAAGGTGGATAAAGAAGGGAGTGACAGCACCTATATGGTTGTCAAAGGCAGAATATACTAGAGACAGGTTTACAGGCTTTAAGCCAGGTGAGCATATCCCTGTTTATACTGCTACCCTATACTATAAGGACGTACTACACCATGAGGCATTTTCTGTTCCTTTCCCCTTGAGAAGACTTTACCACTTCTTGGAAGGTGGTGGATGGTGTTACTCCCTCGAAGCTGACACAATATGCAGTGCATAGAGCCATCCGGAGGATCTTCCATCCGTTAGTGGGATACCCACTACTGTTTACTATTTTCTATGTGTTTGATATATAGTTTCTCCATGCCATTTTCTACATGTTTTTATGGACATTTTACAGTCATTTTTAGATTTTCCTTTTGCTCTCTTCTGAACTTATTTACATTGGTTGGAACATTTGCACTATTGCACATTTCATTAAACCTGTTTTTATGTTTTTTTGGGGGAGTGAGTTCTCCTGCTTAGGGGTTTCTGGAGTGATTATAATGATATTATTAGCATTTCAGCTTCCAAAAAATACCAATAGAATACAAAAATAATATTTGTATGTGTCATAATGCCTGTATATGGAAATTACAATAACACCTTGTATGTGTGCTGTACAGGATAGGCTTGTGCACCGATTTTTTTTTCGGTTCGATTCGGTTCGATTTTTCGGATTTTTAAACTTTTCGATTTGGCTCGTTTCGACCGATTTCGGTTTCGATTCGATTCGGTTCGGCTCGTTTTTCGGGTACATTTTTTTTCGGAATATCGACCATTTTTCGTATTTTCGTGTCACTGTGCTCGGTTTTTGTATCGACTTTTCGTGATTTTGGAAATTTTAGTTTTTCGGAATTGTGCATTTTTCGGAATATCGACCATTTTTCGTATTTTTCGTGTCACTTTGCTCGGTTTTTGTATCGGCTTTTCGTTTTTTTCGGAAAATTTTCGTTTTTCGGAAAATTTTCGTTTTTCGGAACGTCCGTTCTCCTCGTTTGACACATTTCAAGTCCATTCGAAAAATCTGAAAATATTTCGTTTCGGCTCGGAAAATGTTTCGGATCTGACATTTTCGGATCTAAAAATTTTCGGAAATTCGGCCGCATCCGTAAAACACGAATCGGGAAATTTCGTGAAAATTCCGAAATTCCGAAACCCGAAACGCACATCCCTAGTACAGGGATTTTCAATCATTATAACCCTCTGAATCTTATCTGTACAGTAGTGAGTGACCCCAGAGCTATCCCTGTATTCTACCCTCTCCCTGGCTGTAGTGATGCAGCACTACAGTTTGTTGAGCTCTTTGTTGCAGTGAGGGGGTGCTGCTCCATGTAGCTTTGTCACAATAATACAGGGTGACAGGAGTGAGGTCTCAGAGAATTTAATTTCTCCACAGGAGGCACACTAATCTTGCATTTAAAAGATATACAAATGGGTTCTATACACTAATTACTGATATTTATTGTATTACAATGCAAAATCAAGTTTTCATGTTTTTGGTAGTATAAGGGTTACATTTTTTGCTTATACTGTCCCTCTTTAAATAGTCCATTTTTTATTATTAATTTAATATTTTATAAGTACAGTTACAAGTTTTTATAAAGCACTAACAAGTTCCATAGTGCTGCACAATGGGAGGCAGATTAACAAATATAAATACAGGTTAAACACACAAAACAGTAGGAGAGAGGACCTTTGCTCAAGAGTTTACAATCTAAGAGGAGGGGGATGATACACTAGGTGAGGGTTAATAGAGAATATGAAGTAGCGGAGTGCATGTGGGCTGGCTGGGAAGATGGTGTAAGAAATGAACAGAGTGGTATTAGGGAGTGAGTTGATAAGCTTCTCTAAGGCTGGGGTCAGACGAGCGTAGTGTTCACATCCGTGATTGCGCCTAAAAGTACGTCCGTGATAGCATGACAGAAAGCCCATTGGAGCCTGACACATGAAGTACGTCTGCACTGAACTGCGGACACACAACGGCCGCGGCCCACGGACGCAAGGCAGGCAAGAACGTACAACCCCTAGAACGGACGCACAAAGTGCGCTGCGTCCGCAACGTCCGCATAGCTTTGTGTGTGAGTGATGGAACGTGGTCAGACGGACTGCATTTATACGTCCAGCATTTTTCACGGACAAAATGGTTTTGCTTTTTAATTTATTTTCCCTCCTACATCCGTCAAAATATATACGTCAGTGAATAAACAGACTGTGTGGCCACTACTGTGTCTTCTGTACTGACGTCCGTCCGTGTGCACGGACGTACAGTCTGTAGAAATCACGCTCGTCTGACCCCAGCCTAAAGTAATGTGTATTCAGAGACTTCTTGAAGGACTGGAGAGACAGGAAGAGTCTGATGGTGCGGGGGAGGGAATTCCAAAGAAAGGTGGCAGCTCGGGAGTTCCATAGAAAGGGGGCAGCTCGGGAGAAGTCCAGAAGGTGAGAGTTGGGGTTCAGGTCCGTGGAGACAATAACATCAGGTCATTTGCAGAGCAAAGTGGTCGGGATGGGATGTACCTCTTAATAACGGATGAGATGTACCTGTTAATAAGGGATGAGATGTAGGCAGGGACGCCGTTATGGAGAGCTTTGTATGTGAGCACCAAAATTTTGAATTGGATTCTAAAATAGTGTTTCTCAACTCCAGTCCTCAGGACCCACTAACAGGTCAGATTTTAAGGTTTACCTTGGGGAAATGCAGGCTGAATACTGCAATCACTGAGCAGCAAATCATATCCCCTGTGCTGTGCTTCAGATATCTGGCAAACATGGCCTGCATTGGGTCCTGAGGACTGGAGTTGAGAAACACTGTAAATCTAAAGGAAACAGGGAGCCAGTGTAGACATTGACAAAGGGGCGAGGTGCGAGAGGTGCGAGAGGTGAAGTGAATGAGCCTGGCACAGCCATTCATAACAAACTGCAGAGGGAGAATCCATGTCCCTGAGGAGCAGACACAAGCGAAACGCCGCGTTGGACGTGCTCTATTAACCCATTTAAGGTTTTCCTCTCGTTGCATGCCTGAGCTGGACGCATCTATATTTCATAGAGAACAATACCATTACAGCACAATCTGTTTGGGCTATGACTGATTGCCCATAACCGTTCAGCAACATTGTAGCATGTTTAATGTTGAGATGGATTTTTAATCTCATGATCCCCTTTATGTATTACAAGGTGGAAAGCCTGCCCAGAGGGCAGTCTATTGTGGATATACTGCCCCAGCTCATGGATATATGGCCCAGCTCGTGGATACTGCCCCAGCTCGTGGATACTGCCCCAGCACATGGATATTGCCCCAGCTCCTGGATACTGCCCCCCAGCTCCTGGATACTGCCCCCCAGCTCCTGGATACTGCAACCCAGCTCCTGGATATTGCCCCCCAGCTCATGGATACTGCCCCCCAGCTCCTGGATACTGCCCCCCAGCTTGTGGATACTGCCCCCCAGCTTGTGGATACTGCCCCCAGCTCGTGGATACTGCCCCCCAGCTCGTGGATACTGCCCCCCAGCTCGTGGATAATGCCCCCAGCTCCTGGATACTGCCCCCCAGCTCCTGGATACTGCCCCCCAGCTCATGGATACTGCCCCCAGCTCATGGATACTGCCCCCCAGCTCATGGATATTGGCCCCCCAGCTCATGGATACTGCCCCCAGCTCATGGATACTGCCCCCAGCTCATGGATATTGCCCCCCAGCTCATGGATATTGCCCCCCAGCTCATGGATATTGCCCCCCAGCTCATGGATACTGCCCCCAGCTCATGGATATTGGCCCCCAGCTCGTGGATACTGTCCCCCAGCGCTCATGGATATATGCCCCAGATCAGACATGGGGTGGCTGTTCGAATGCTCTATTGGCATTCGGACAGCCGCCCCATACTTACCTTTCCGAGCGGCGCCGGGGAAGTGAAAGTTTCCCGCTTCCGCTCGTTGAAGGACCCAAGCCGCGGTCACGTGACCGGGGCTTGGGTCCTTCAAAGAGCGGAAGTGGGGAAACTTTCACTTCCCGGCGCCGCTCGGAGGTTGGATGCGCTCGACAGCCGGGTAGAGGCTGCGAGCGCAGCCTCTACCCGGCTGCCGCGCACATCCAACCCCCGAGCGGCGGAGGGACCTTTCCATTCGCCGCTCGGGGGTTGGATGCGCGCGGCAGCCGGGTAGAGGCTGTGAGCGCAGCCTCTACCCGGCTGCTGTGTGCATCTTGTAACCGCCGCGGCGAGCCGGCAGCCGGCTCGTGCCGCGGCGGTTGCATGCGCGCGCAACCAACCGCCGCTGGTTGCGCGCGCATGCGCAGAGTAAAGCTTGGCGACGGACACGCCAAGCCTTACTCAATTATATTATAGATATGAATTTTCTTGATGAGGAATACACTTGTGGCTGGGAGATTGCTACTGCTTGCACTCTATTGTGATTTCTCGATCAGTGCATGCAAATTGTAGCTACCAGGTTCACTCCTTGTCTTTATATTTACCAGCTGTATTCCATGACGTGGACCATTTATTTTTGCACCTCATCGTGACGCTTTTGAGTGGTGCATGCTAACTACAATAACCAATTTGGTGGCACATGTCTTTAAGCATTTAAGTATACTCTATTTGTGCATACTTTTCTGAGGGGATCCTTAGGCATCTCTTGCTTATTATTCATTTCTGGTGGTGGTTCTCAGTTTTTGACATACAATTGTTGTCACAGAGACCTCACCCTGCATTAGATGCCTTTTGTGATTGGTCACTGACCTTGAGTTACGGTCTCTAATATATGACCTTTTTTGTGTGTCTTTTATACATTTTGTGGGTGTGTACGTTTTTTCTCAGAAGTCCAATAAAGGTTTAGATTTTTTTTTTTTTATTATTCAAGATTTTGTATTGTAAATTCCAGCCAGCAATATAACAGACAAAAACAAAATGGAGTCAGCAGGAATCATCAATGTAAACAAAAGCAAAGGGGAAAGGGGAATGAACACTCAGACATAAAATAGCGGTACCAGCAAGGTGGTCTAGTCTGCAGGCAAACTGCGGGTGAGGCCCCAGGCAGGCAAAAAGAAAAAAAAAAAAAAGGGGAGTAGGGGACCGCCCGAGAAGGTAGCATTCCTGGCTCACTCCAGGGACCCCGAGGGGGACTGGAGGCCATGGAAGAGGCCACAAGGCAGGGTGATCTGGGGCCAGAGGAAGTGGTCAGAGCCATGGTAGCCACTCCAATGGCTCACCCAGAGCGACCCAATGTCCTGCACATAAAGGAAGGATAAAAAAATAATAATAAAAAATAAAAAAATAAAAAATTCACCAGAGGCCTGAACCGCCACGTAAAATCTCACCCCGGGTACATATAAGCAAGTCCGCAGAAAAAGTGTGCAAGGGAAGGGGGGGGGTGCAACTCAGTATCCCAAAAAGAATGTCCAAAACAGAGGGGGGGGGTGTCAGTGTCATCAGGTGTGGTTGTCATCAGGGGGGGGGAAGGAAGCCACAAATCCTCTGAAAGACACAGATGTCAGACCAAAAAGTCTCAGCTAGTGTCCCAAAACAGGGGGTAATGCAGGGCGCCTTCTCCACACACCTCTGCGACCGGGGTAGGTTGTAAGGACAAGAATAGGGGGGTTGAATGGGTGGGGGGTGTCTCATCAAGGGGTCATCAGGAGGAAGGAAACTGGAGGGGGGGCTCAGCGGGCAGGTCAAGCCAGGGTCAGAAAACAGCGGGAGGTGGCAGGTCTTTAGGAGATGTCCCCTCATCCCGTGTCCAGTGGGAACGTGGTTCCTATCCCAGGAAGGCTCAGCAGGGGATGCTTCTGGGCCTCAAGGCAGTCCACCTCAATGAAGGGAAGATCCCATCCAAAGAGCGTCGCAGGGAGCAGGTCCATGGCAACAGCAACAACAGGATCGTCCTTGTCCCATCGAAAGGCCAGGGCCATCTCCCAACTGCCAGGCCACTCCAGCGCCACGATGGAAGGCTGGGGAACATAAGGCCTCTCCAGGTAGCAGACAGCCTCCACCACAGCAGGTAAGGTCCCCGGGGCATCAGAGGGCACATCTAGAATCCGCCCGGTCAGCAAAGGGTTAACACATCTCAGACCCTTTGTGCCCCAGCTGCCTCCAGCAGGATCACCGCAGGACCGAACTTCCCTCAAAGGTACCTCCACTGCCGTCTCATCAGGGATCACCGCAGCACTCCATCCAGCCTCCTGTCGGGCAAGGGTCCACGCCGCCCTGAATTCCCTCATCAGCTCAGCCAGCATTCCCCTTGTAAGAGGCAGGGAATCCGGAGCCGCCATCGGAGCCGAAATGTAGGCGTCGCTGCTCGAGGTGAGGGTACAGGCCTCCCCACAGATCCAGAAGCCTGAGGAGTAACAGCAGGCTTCAGAAATGACCGCCAATGCAGGCCTTATCTCAGGCCCGGGAACCAGGACAGGCTGCAATGACGGGCCGAAGGTCAGCTCGGCTTCGTGGCGCCCACCCCCCAACTCCAGGGAACTAGGGTGCCTAAGGGGGATCTCAAAAGGGACGGGGGGACGCGAAAAAGTAATAAAAATTGTAAGTCCACAGGAGAGCACATCAGCACACGTCCATTCCCGTCGGCAGTCGGCTCCGCCCCCCCCAAAGGTTTAGAATTTTAATCATTTGTTCCCACCTTCCTTTTGGGTTCTTTGGAATCCAATTCCAGAGAGAAGGAGGTTACAGTAGTCAAGGTGGGAGATAGGCTTGGATGAGCATTTTAGCAGAGTCCTGATTAAGAGAAGATAGAGACGGACGTGTGCAAAGTTTTTCCTCTGGTGAAGGAAAACATTTCACACAATTCAAGCAGATTTCATGGAACAGCATTTCAGAAATAGTCATGGCGAAAGCTTGGTCAAACCAGTTCAATAGGAAACATAATGGTTGAAAGAGCGTAAATGATGTAACTAGGGATTCTTTAATTTGCAGTATGTTTATTACTTCTTGTAATGTCAGCTAACCTGAACTATACATGTTCATACAATTTGTTAATAGATACAATATTGTGCAATGCAGTGCAGGATGTTTACTCTTTAAAGGCTTTTAAGCAACATTAAAGAATGTATAATAAAGTGCTGTTTAGTTTATTTGTACAAAGTTTGTGTTGAATATATAAAGTGAATAATGTTGCAATTCAAGTGCTACTTTAGAGAGAAATCCTTAGAACAGATTGATGATTGATGGACAGTTGGACACAATTTTAACAATACTAAAATGACTCAGAAGCAGCCAGGAAAAGCAAAGAACATTTTAGTATTACATTTAAATCTATGCAAACTGTGATTGCAGGCATTAAAGTAACATTCTAGCGCTTTTTAAACTTAATGCAAATTTAACACATTAAAGCAGGCATTTACTGAATTTCCATCCATTATTTATTTCCTATCTTTAGTGAGTTATTTCTATTCAAAAGAATGAAAGAAAAGAGTTTGTTGACTTCTCCTTTCTGATGTAAAAGCATGGGTTTTACTTACCAGCTAAGACCCTGCGCCACAAATACTTTAATACACTATTTTTAACAGATTCTTACGTGCCGTACAAGCTATGTAGACAAGGGGTGATACACAAGAAACGCAGACCTAGCGTAACAAGGAGGATGCATTAAATTGGGGGCCTCTGTTCCCACGGTAACTAACATCCTATATGGGGTATATTGTGAGGTAAGTGTATATACATCATTAGGTGTCTTGCCCAAAGACACTTGCTGGTTTGGTGCTCTGACCCAGAACCAAATCCACGGTTGCTGCTTTTCTTCACAGTAAGGCAGAGTCCTGCTCCTCCATGGTTGTAGAGGAGAGACGTGGCAATCAGATGTTCTTAACGGGCTTCAAACCTGCTTCTCTGCAGCTCTACAGCAGAGCAGGGGCATACCTGGGGGGGGGGCGGCCCGCACCGGGTGGCACCCCCCTATGGTGACACAAAAAAAAAATTTTTTTACTTTTGCAAAGTATTTTACCAGGAAGGATACATTGAGATTTCACAAATTTTCAAGTATGTCCAGGGTAGGCAAGGCCTAGGTTGGCACTTTCCAGGGGGCAGCAAAAACCTCACCATTAAAGGGGTTACTCACAGAGCACCAAAATTACGCCAACATTTTGGTGTTCTGTTGTTCCCTGCACTTTGGGGAATAAAATTTCCCCACCCTGCAGTGAATTCACCATTCCCCAAAATACAGGGAGTCGGCCGCTGAATGCCGCCACCGCAAACCGGTGGCCTGCTGTTTTCAAAAAAACTACTGAATGAAAATGTCTGGAATTTACATATAAGATCCTATGATTGATAATAAAAAGTTCTGTTACAGAAGAAAGAAAAAACGCTATAAAAAAAGGGGGAAAAATTGTGCCAAAAAATTCAGAAAAATGACTAAAAGATACTAAAAAAAATCAATAAATAAAGACTTTTTACTGCAGATTAAAACAATAAATGGTTTATTATATATTGCAGAAAACCGGGAATATATTTAACATTGAAACCTATGGGGTTTGCCTGAATAATCCTGCTGATTGAAACCACCGAACATCAGGGCATTTCACTGACATTTCTCTGCTGTTCGGTGTCTCTGAATAGATTAACCATTACTTCTCTATGGGGACTTTCACTGCATTCGAACAGGCACCGTACTTGCTGGCAGTTTGCCAAAATTTGTGTGTGAGCATATCACAGAGCACTGGTGTACTTAGGAGAGTGGCAGGGGTGGGTCACCCCAGGTACAAGTTATTATTGGAATGTCATTAGGGGGTACTAGGAGGTGCCACAGTCACTGTGTGTCAGCTTTGAGCTGTGTTCTCAAACAACGAGCAGCGGAGCAGGGCGTTTGCATTAAGAATAAAATAGAATAGAATAAAAATCTCCCTCTCCTCCCTCCATAGCTCCTCCCCTGCCCCACAGCAGCTCTGGGAGAGGGAGAGGGATGTGATTTGTGCAGAGAAAGAAGATTACAGTAAACGGTGGGTAAAGGGGGGGGGTATCAGCAGAATATGAAGCCCTGTCTGCTTACTGCTGTTTAAAGTGGAACTTTCCTTAACCAGCACTGCAGTGATAGAAATTTGTCATTGAGCTGCCTGGCTACTGTTGAGGTCCTACATAGAGGGGGTCAGGCTGCATTCACTGCATCACCAGTGTATAGGCAGCCCAGGGTAAACAGGGACAGGGAAGAGGGAGTCTTAAAAAAGTGGAAAAGTAAAGAAAAAATAACATAGCAGCATCTTATACCTACAAAACACACACCCATTCTCTGCTCAGCAACTCCAATCCACAAAACCAGCCACCCAGCACACACACACACACACACAAACTCCAATCCACAAAACCAGCCACCCAGCACACACACACACACACACACAACTCCAATCCACAAAACCAGCCACCCAGCACACACACAACTCCAATCCACAAAACCAGCCACCTAGCACATACACACAACTCCCATCACACAAAACCAGCCACCCACACACACAACTCCCACCACACAAAACCAGCCACCCACACACACAACTCCCATCACACAAAACCAGCCACCCGCACACAACTCCCATCACACAAAACCAGCCACCCATACAACTCCATCACACAAAACCAACCAACCCACAACCCCATCACACACCAGCCACCAACACATAACTCCTATCACACAAAACAAGCCAACCCAACACACACACAATTCACATCAACAAAACAAGCCACATGTGTACTTTTGTTCATAGCATGAGGATTGATATGTTGTGAGTTTGCAAAATCACTTAAAAATAACAATTATTAAAAAAAATCTACACTCGCCTCTTATTGCACAGCACAGAGGACACATGATCCACCATCGGCAGATTCATAATATATCATTATTATATGTATACATCATTTCCTGCCAGAATGCTATAACTATAAATATTTTTGAAAACATAAAAAAAAAAATCAGACGCACTTTTTTTTTTTTACATATTAAAGTTGGGGATGGATTCTATCTTATTTTAAAGGAAAATAATATGCTTTTATGAAGGTGTCCAAGTCTCTGGCTACGCACAAGCAAACAGAAAAAATGGCGTTGCGCCCATACTCTCCAGAGTGGCTGCAACGACCTGGAGTAACAGCCCAGTTCATGTATAAAATATAGCAAGAAAAAAAGTTGTCATCCGACCTTGTTTAAATACAATTCCATGTGCAACAAAACACAATTAGAGGTTTTTGTTTGCTAGAATGGCCATTGAAGCGTAAGCTCACTTGCCACATCACGGCACTTTTTGGTAGAGTGAGTACCTAACCAATGAAACCAAAAGCCGCTCCTCTGAGCAGCTGCCTGCTCTCCTGCTGCTTTTCAGCTAAGAGGAAAAAAAATGGTGGGTTTTATTTATACACGCACCAAGCACTTCCCTTTCGGGGTTGAATACAAAAACATGGAAAAAGGAACAGCAGCAAAAATGTCTTAGCTGGTTTTACGACAAATTTTACATACATACAGAAAAAATGGCATTGCGCCCATACTCAGAGTAGCTGCAACGACCAGGAGTAACAGTCCAGTTCATGTATAAAATATAGCAAGAAAAAAAGTTGTCATCTGCGCTGGTTTCTATACAATTCCATGTGCAACAAAACACAATTAAAGTTTTTTGTTTGTTAACATGGTCACTGAAGCGTAAGCTCACTAACTAGAGAACATGCAGCAGATCAGAGGAGCGGCTTTTGGTTACATTGGTTAGGTACTCACTCTACCAAGAGGTGCCGTGATGTGGCGGCAAGTGAGTTTATGCTTCAATGGCCATTCTAGCAAACAAAACCCTCTAATTGTGTTTTGTTGCACATGGAATTGTATAGAAACGAGCACAGATGACAACTATTTTTCCTGCTATATCTTGCACACAAGCAAAGGCAGCAGCTCAGAATACAGTGGCAAGAAAAAGTATGTGAACCCTTTGGGATTACGTGGAGTTTTGCATGAATTGGGCATAAAATGTGCTCTGATCTTCATCTAAGTCACAACAATTTGAAAAACACAGTCTGCTTAAAATAATACAACACAAACATTATATGTTTTCATGTTTTTATTGAACAGAACATGTAAACATTCACAGTGCAGGGTGGAAAAAGTATGTGAACCTTTGGACTTAATAACTGGTTGACCCTCCTTTGGCAGCAATAACCTCAACCAAACGTTTCCTGTAGTTGCAGATCAGACCTGCACAACAATCTGGAGTAATTTTGCACCACTCCTCTTCACAAAACGGTTTCAGTGTAGCAATATTCTTGGCATGTCTGGTGTGAATCGCTCTCTTAAGATCATGCCACAGCATTTCAATCTGGTTGAGGTCAGGACTCTGAGTGGGCCACTCCAGAAGGCGTATTTTGTTTTGTTGAAGCCATTCTTTTGTTGAATTACTTGTATGCTTTGGGTCATTGTCCTGTTGCATCACCCATCCTCTGCGGAGCTTCAGTTGGCGGACAGATGGTCTTACGTTTTCCTGCAAAATGTCTTGATAAACTCTGGAATAAATTTTTCCATCAATAACAACAATCCGTCCAGGCCCTGAGGCAGCAAAGCAGCCCCAAACCATGATGCTCCCTCCGCCATGTTTTACAGTGGGGATAAGGTTTTGATGTTGGTGTGCTGTGCCGGGCAGCTTTCAGCAACACATCCAATAATATCACACTGATTGGACTCAATGTTGGCTCACTCCAGGCTCCAATTAGCTCTTGGAGAAGTCATTAGGCTAGGGGTTCACATACTTTTTCCACCCTGCACTGTGAATGTTTACATGTTATGTTCAATAAAGACATGAAAACATATAATGTTTGTGTTGTATTATTTTAAGCAGACTGTGTTTTTCAAATTGTTGTGACTTAGATGAAGATCAGAGCACATTTTATGACCAATTCATGCAAAACTCCACGTAATACCAAAGGGTTCACATACTTTTTCTTGCCACTGTATGACTGTACATTGCCTACTGTGTAGCAGCTATCATTTACGGCAGCATTTTTTTTTAATCTTATCAAATGAATGACATTGCTGCTGCGAGGTCTAGCCGATACCCTTATAGCGGTGTTTCTCCAACCTGTCTTCAGGACAGGAGACATGTCAGACATGTGTCTTATTTCAATATGTCTGAATTCAATATGCAAATACTTTGTCCTGCTACCAGCTACACAAATGACACACTAAAATTTGTCATATGAATCTTGAAATAAAGATACCCTACAGCATTTTGTTAGTTTTTTAATTAAAATTTTAACCAAATAAATGAAAAAATAGAATACTGATTGGCCGGCTCATTTTTTGGCAGAGATGACTGAATAGAGAAAGGGTTAACATGACCTGAGCAGATTGGGGGCTAGATGGTGTGACCTTCCCACTATGAAGATGACAGGCTATTATCCATGGATGAAGTCAGAAAGATCTGTAGAGCAATTCCTACAGCCTTCTGAGCAGCACAACCCTTAGACTAAACAGGAGTTACAAAAAAGCAGTTTGCAAAAGTATGTCTGAACTCATTAAGCGTCAAAGGGAACAATGCGGAGGCTTTGGCAATCAGGGTAATTTCAAGGCTGTTTGGTCATTAATCATTCTTTGACAATCTGAAGGGCCCAGTCACTCTTTAAAAGCTCAGCTGTCTAGGAGAAAAGTAACCAGAGACCGGAGTTAAAGTTACAGCGCCATCAGATCCCGCCTTTGATATCAGCATCACACTCCGGTTAATATAAAGAATTCTTTGCATCGACAGCTCTTAATCTGACGTACCATTTTACTCTGTGGGGCACAAAAGCTGATAAAATTGTGTATTCCTTATCATTTAGTGAAAAATATTGTTGTTGAACCTTCAGATCTAAGTCTTAAATTTGGTAAGGAACGATTGAGTATACCAATAGCATAAATTACTATCACCATATATTTATTTATTCGATTTCCATTGTTTTGCTGGGAAACCTATGAGAACCTTTAGTATCAATAATTATGGGACTGCCAGTCCACCTCAACTGCTATTTTCTTGTATCTGCTAATATATTGGCTTGAGGATACTTTTGCACAATTATACCTAACAAATAGTATTTTTTTTTTGTATATTTGTGTTGAAGATATTTTGTATAGATTGCACGCTTAAATATTACAGATACCTAGACTTGTAGGTATCAAAACAAAACAATACCATTCTTGTTGTTTATCCACCTTTTGTGCATTAAATTGCATGCATATGTACTTTTGTGCAGCACACGTTCTACTCCCATGAATGTCACCCTGCTAGCCTTTCGCATAAATTGCTGGTACATTCAAGATTTTTTTTTTCTAGACTCTAGCCATCTGGGTTCTTGGGTAGAAAAACAACCCCAAGTCAGGGATAATTCATCCAACATGCTTCATGGTTAGAATGAGGCACTCCTATAAATAACATATCATATGTATGCTGAAGTGTTCCGCTTCTGTCTCATATATATGCAGTTCTTTCTTCCAGTAACTTACTCAGATATGTCTGTCACAAACTTGCCCTCTAGATCACAAGAGGCATTGTGGTTAGGGAACGGGTTTATGCTTAAATTTATTTTGCATCTACAGAGTCGCATGGCAACTTGCGGAAATGCCATAATGGCTGGGCAACAGCATCACAATGCCAAGCAATGTCCTAGAGCAGGGGTATGCACCCTTGGCTCTGCAGATGTTTAAGAACTGCATCTCCCATATGAAACTCAGCCAATCATTAGGTCGACATAGCTTTGGGGAAATGTAGTTCCAAAACATCTGGAGGGTCAAGGTTGAGCACCTCTGTCTTACAGTATTCTTTAATTTTAGGAAGACTTGATTTGGATGTTCCAAAATGGCTTATATCCACATCTAAAGGTAGTTGTACCACGCAGTGGGCAATCGGATGTGCGCCGTAGGTCCCGTGGTAACCGACTCCACAACAACTGCAAAAAAAATAAAGTGAATGGGCAGGTTCAGGCACCTTTATTGACTAAAATGTGCAATGTTTTGGCTGCCTGGCAGCCTTTCTCAAGAATAACTACAACAAGGTCTAAAGTCTATATTTATACAAAACAGTGATTTGGCTTTTGAATTGGATGATCCACAAGAACAGTTATAGTAATAATAGTGTTTATGTTCTCTCTTTTCTAAGCCTACCTACTGCCGAACAGTGGTTGCTTGCATCCAAATCTCTCTGTTTCTTAGGTCAATTAAAGCCATTTTTTCTGACTGGGTCACAATTGACACAATAATGTCACATATATAAAAAAAAACACACTCTTGGTGGCACTCAAAATATGTGTATTTTTAAAAAAAAAAAAAAATTCTGGGGAAGGACATTTCAAGCGCACACCTGATTTTCATTTACCTGATTAGAATGTTTGACGGTCACATTTGACCTCACATCACCCATCAGTGGCAGTGGAATCATTCTTACAGATAAAATACTCATTGATAGGGAAAGGTGCAAAGTAACTTCCATTAAAAAAAATCAATTAACTCCTTCACTACCAAGATAGGGACCTATTCCATGCTTTTGCCCTAAAATGGGGATGCTAAAGGGGAAAACCTGCAACCTGCACCACAGAGGGAGACTGGGAACCATTTGAGCCCATAGTTTATACTCAATGTGCAAGGCACCTACTGCTGCCCCAATATCAAGTATAGTCTTTGTGGGCTAATTCTGGAGCATTGCAAATAAAACTTTTTTTACAAACAAAATTAATTTGTACTTGGGTTCCAAAATATGGCCACGAACCTTTAGTACCTCCGACATGATACCCAAGGTGCCAAAACAAACGAAACAGCTTGGAATCAGTTTTTTTTCTTGCAGAACAAAAACAAATCCAAAGCTGTATTGTGGAGATGTAGCAGCGCTATTTGTCCATCGGGATGGTGCTACATGTCTGTCAAAAACTGCATTCAATTTGAAAATGTGATTTTGATATATTCAGGTGCAGTTTCAAAGTATGTATTGTCAGGTATATTATAATAGAAAAAATAAAATGGATGCCTGTAGCCATCTTGTTTTAATGTAAAGTCTTTCTTTTTTAATTTTCCCTAGTTTTAGAAATGGACAGAGATTTGTTTTTTAAATAGTTCATGGCTAGGTGAACCAAAGAGTTATGTTTTTTTTTCTTTAAATGCCAAGTGCAAAGCTACCAATCACACGTATTCGTACTGTGGCAAGGTTTAAACAAATACACTCAGCATCCATAAACTACAATGGAAGACTTTTGAGTGGTTTATATATTTTCTGATCTTAACAGAGTGTCCTATATGTTCTGTGAATACCCAGGATTTTCTGTATAAGCGGAACCATCAAGTACGCCCCATTTACTGTATTTCCATATTTGTCATATGCTACACTGCCTGGCTGTAACTAAGCAAATAGGTAAGAGCCTTCCATTGGATAATTACTGCAGTGATTAATATGTTTCAGCTGGCAAAAAATGAGGTCAGCTGACTATTTGAATATAATGAATGACCAGGTTTTTCCATCAATGGATTTTTTTCTTCCCTGATGACCCGGACATATTCCAAGATGACAATTCTAAGATTCATCATGCTGAAATTGTGCAAGAGTGGTTCGGGGAGCAGAAAACATCCTTTTCACACATGAACTGGCCATCCCAGTGTCCAGACCTTATCCTCATTGCGAATCTGTGGGACGTGCTGGAGAAGACGTTACACAGCCGTCCAACTCTCCCTTCATCAATACAAGATCTTGGCGACACCTTCAATGTAACTCTGGACAGAAATAAATGTTGCGCAAAAAAATGATGCAACGATGAATGTGTGTCGTAATCACAGCAAAAGAAGGTCCAACGAAATAATTGAGCGACCTTTTTTGGCCAGGCAGTGTATATAAGGGTAACTGCTTCCAAGCTGAAGTATCTTTAAAAGTCTCTGAATTGATGTGTTCCCATTTCATTCCAGGTTTTCATTAAAGTGGGGTTAAGCTTGGTTGAGCACTATTAGGGGAAACTCTTAGCAAACTTTTGAACCCTTCAACTGTAGTAATATTGGACAGTGAGGAAGTACAGTGCTCTCGTTGCAGTTTTAGTTTAAATAATTTACTTTTTGGTTTCTCTATTACAGGCAGTGGGGATTTCGTTGGGTAGAAATGTCTTATTGCATTTCCTCACTGATTTTGAAGTTAACAAAAACTGGTTTGTAGAGCAGATTTTTTTTATGCTTGAAGTAGTTCAATTCCTAACCGAGAAGTTTAGATTTCTGATGTCATATCTCCATCCCCGCTACAAAATAAAAAGTCAGAGTGACTGCTTTTCAACACCCGGACCTGTACTTTGAAAAGCTGACCGTGTCGATTTGGTTTTCTCTGGCAAGAGACATAAAATATTTAGCACGTGGATACTATGCTTAAACTTTGCGTTTTTATTCCAATCACATAAAGATTCCATTTCTAGGATATAAATTGATGCTGCCCTCCTGAACTGCTTTATTTTTTCCTCCATACATCAGAGATTTGAGGATAGTTCCATTGAAGACTGTGGAGAATGTAGGATCTGTGTGGGTCATAAAACTACATGACATTATTTTTCACGATGGGCACTTTTACTGGTAAACCATTTCATCAAAGCACAATGACGAACAGTGGCTTCACTTGAAAATGTAAAGTATGTAGACATGGTCCACAGGTTTAGTTGTTGTGCCTGAACAAACAGTAAAATGAAGAACACACATGATGTAAGTGACTTTGAACTTGGTAGGAAGCCAGATGGGGTCACTGAACCGTCTAAAAACAGCTGGCCTCCCAGGATTTTCAATGGTTTAACTCTGACACATGGAGTCTATAGAGAATGGGAGACTAACATCCAGTGAATGGTATGTTCTGTGGGCATAAAAACCCAGTGAGAGAATAGCCAGATTCCTTTTGAGTTAAAAGAAAGACCACAGATAATCACTGTTTTCTGTGGAATTGTACATAAGGTTATCCCTGAAGGCGGAACAAACTGAACATTAGGGCCGATGGGCTAAAGCTATAGACAACGGACACTGGGTACTGTTTCTGAAAGCAGAGAAAAGGAAGAAAATTAGGCATGGGATGAATAAACTACCAAAAATTATGATGTTTAATGTCAAAGTTCAGTCCCATTAAGATCTGGTAAAGTTACCCCTCACATTTCTCTTCTCTTTATCAAGTGTTTTAGCTGT
Organism: Leptobrachium leishanense; assembly: GCA_009667805.1. NCBI lineage: Eukaryota > Metazoa > Chordata > Amphibia > Anura > Megophryidae > Leptobrachium > Leptobrachium leishanense. The sequence goes on from CM019065.1 coordinate 134,113,925, forward strand.
CTGTGTAAAATGGCAAAGAATATTATGTTTCGTATATTCTTTACTGTATTTTCTATTATCATCATTAAATAGCGCAGGTTCTGCTATGCTTTACAATAATAAGTGGAAATGAGATAAAATTACAAACAAACATAGGAACCATTAATTTGCAGCTTCCTAGATTAAGATCAAGATCGAGATCAAGCTATTGCAACGTAGCTCATTCTTGAAGTGAGCCGGTATTCAGAAATGCATAGCAGTTCTTAAACTGTGCTGATGCTGTTTCTTCTGGCCTTGAGCAGCGGAAGACCTGGAACAAATAGATCCATGTCCTTACAATGTTCCTGCACATCTCAGAGTTCAAGAAAGCTCTCACAGAGTTTGTGCAGGGTTGTGGTAGACTCCATGGACTCCTATGGAGCTAATCCTTATCCTTACCTACAAAACCCTCACTAACTCAGCTCCCCACTACCTGTCCTCACTAATCACCAAATACACCCCAGCCCGCTCCCTAAGGTCAAACAGTGACCTGCGCCTAGCTTCTCCCCGCATCACCTCTTCCCATGATAGACTGCAGGATTTCTCACGCGCAGCCCCCACTCTCTGGAACGCTCTCCCTCGTGCTGTCAGACTTTCCCCTAACTTCTCTTCCTTCAAACGCTCCCTTAAAACGTTCCTATTTAGGCAAGCCTACCACCCAACTCACTGACGCAACCATCAATTACTCTCACCTTACAGTCCTCTCCTCCTGTTTCCAACCCCAACCCTCCCAAATTGTGAGTTCCTATGGGAATAGGGCCCTCATCTCCTCCTGTACTGTTTGTCAAATGTTGTTCAATGTATTGTAACCCCGTCTATACTGTGCCTATTGTACAGCGCTGCGGAATATGCTGGCGCTTTATAAATAAATAATAATAATAATAATAATAATAACCAGCGGTGGCGCATATTGCCCCTGCCTGTCTCTCAATGCAGCGCTCAATTATTCCAACCCCAGCTGCTAATAAAGTGACTGGGTTGGAATAACCTCAGGAACACCAAACGGTAAAGGGAAATCAGCCCGTGAAAAGTTTCTCTCTTGCCGGCTCCCTGTTACCGCCTAGGCTAGAAACGGGCTCCTAGTGCTATATTTCAAAGTACCTTCATTTGTTTCCTTTCTGGTAACAATACTTTATAATTTGAGTGATGGAGATATTTCACAAACATTTTATACAAGAAAAAGAAAGTTTAATTTAATGATAGAAAAGAAAAATACCCACTGTTTAGTTGTGTATTAGTGACAGCTGACATACATTCCTATCACAGGGCTACTAAATGACACCTCCCATACCTTGGAATTGTCCTATGTGCTATTGCAGGAACCAGCCTACAAAAAAAGATATAGTGAGAAAAAGGGGGGTTTGCGAGGGTCCTGAGGACGAGCAACAGCACTAGTGGCCTGCTCTACGGTGGGGCCTGCTCAGGTCTCACAAGGTTTTAGCTTGTTTGTGCCATTACAGGGATGAATGCCCCATATGTAAATCAGTCTGCTCTCACCCAATGAGGGTGGCCAGTACTGACTGCCAAGGACGTCATCCCTGCACGAGAGGTGCAGCAACCCCTGACGATCATTTCAGCCTTGTTAGGCCTCGTCAGGAGGGTATAGCTGACACCCCTCTAGGCACATCAAGCAAGGGGTCCACGTCTGGATGACCCTGTAAACTTTGTCCTATTTGCTATTGCAGGAACCAGCCTACAAAAAAAATATACCTGGTTGCTGTGGCATGTACTGCAGTTGTGTCGGATGCACAGGAGGTGTGAGGCATTCTGCAGGGAGTTGTGAGGCTGTCCTGATTATCTGATACCTTGGCAGTATGTGACGATGATTGGATGGCCCAGCCTTGCTATTAGCTAGAGCGTCAGGAATCCTCTCTGCTAGGTTCTTGGTACCAGGATTTCCAATTTTGTTCACCTGCACAGCTGAGTGAAGTTGATGTGGGATCCAGACACACCACATCCATATGGGAAAACATATTTAGCTGTCACTACCATTGTTCAGATTTGAATATGAGGAGTAGGGTTAAGGATAGGTGTACCGTTAGGGATTTTGTGAGAATTGTGATGCAGGTTGGTGATGTAGATGTAGTGTCATGAAGTTGCTCTATTAAAATCCTCAATATGTCCCATATGTAATAGCCTGCAGGACATAGAATTGGAAACTATGGATCATGGCAGTATGATCTTTAAAATTTATCACAAAAATATAATTTTTGTTTGAAAAATCACAGTTAAAGCATACATTTAATAGTTTGTTTTTAAAAAAACAAGTGCTACATTAAAATGTCTGAAATACCCCATCTGTACTAATCCTGGAGATGTTCCTTTTAAAATGCCATGTAGTTACAGTTACAAGTATTAATAATAAACTAATAAACTCTGTGGCGCTGTACAATGGGTGAGACAGAATAACAAATATACATACATGTAAAACACACAGAACAGTCCGAGAGAGGACCTTGCTCGAGAGCTTACAATCTAAGAGGAGAGGGGTGTCACTAGGTGAGGGTAAAGAGCTGGGCATGTGACGTACCAGCTGCGTAGGGAGCTGAGTGGGAAGATGGCGGAAGAAATGACAGTGGGTAGATCATGTGAGCTGATAGGCTTCTTTAAAGTAATGTGTTTTCAGAGACTTCTTGAAAGACTGGAGTGCCGGGGAGAGTCTAATGTTGCGGGGGAGGGAGTTCCATAGAAAGGGGGCAGCTCAGGAGAAGTCTTAAAGGCGAGAGTTTGGGTTGCAGGTACGTGGAGCTGATAGCATCAGATCATTGGAAGAGCGAGGTTATTATGGAAACTTTCATTATGTCCCAAAGGTAAAAATAGGATTTGAACCTATATTTCCCATTCACCAGTAACAATTTCTAAAAGGTGGTATTATTCTACTGACCACAAATAGAATATATTTATTTATTAGCAGAAGCATTTTAAATACCCCTTGATATTTAGTTTACACTATGGTATATGAATACATCACTGCAGTATTTGGCATGTATAAGCAAATAAATTTGGAATCACAGGCATATATGGGAATTCCTAACATCAAACCAAGTTTCTTTACCTACTTTCCGGTACATTTCATCAGCTGTAGTGGTTGTATAAAAATGATATGGAAAAAGAACAAAAGAACATTTAAACAAAAACAAATTGTAAAAATAAAGGGTGTCACAATAACCCCTGTCTACTAAAGAACAGTATGCAATATTTATGGGGTACACTTAGCAAAAGAGCAAATGATTAAGTAGAAATATAGTGCAAATGTTGCCGCAGTCATAACACACACAGGAAATAGGAAAAATGCTCATTGAAAGGATAAAAGACCATAATAACATTTCAAAATTTAAATATGGTGCTCAAATATCAAAGGACAAATACAAAACTGATGGCAGGAGTAAACAGATTGATAAAAATAAGAATACTAGAAGACCCTAAAAATCCCAATTACACATGTCAACTCTAATTATTTAATTTCACTGGTAAGAAACATTTGGTTATGATAAATAGCCTGTGTCTGAAATGCCCTAGTTTTTTCTTACCCAATAATCCCCATAGAGAGCAACACATAATCACAATCTCCATATAATCCTCTAGTGAGATGTTTATGCAAATTACCATGCATTATTATCCATATTTATGTAGGAAACAATGACTATGAACAAACACAGCAAAAACAGAACTAAACATGGGGTAATACAATGAATAAACCTGAAAACAGAAGTTTCACAGAAAACCAGGTTAACAGACAGGAGATCCAGGAAACAGAACTGCATCTCACCAGGGCTGATAGGAAGTGAATGTACTGAGATCAGAATGAGGATCAGAATGAGGCAGCCCCCTTCCTAGGGTGTTGCCTCCTTTTAAACACCAGTGATCAGAACATGAGTGAGTCCAGGTGAGGCTCCAGTGTGAGAGGTCCAAAATAGCACAGAGTGCGGGAATCAGCATGGGTCAAAACAAAAGTCCAGGAACTAGAATGGTTCATAAATGCGCATGAACAGAGTCCAAAGGGGGGGGGCGCCAGGGGCACAGAACGTCACACATATGGATTTGTTTTCTTAAACGAGTTAATTGGATATAAAGTCTACAACACCAGTCATTTGTATTATTTTAGGATAAAATGGAACAATAACAAGCACTAAAGGGGTTTTTCACTAGATGCCGGTGCTCACCATTGTTTCAAATGACAGTAAAGTCAAGGTTGTGAACTCTGACAATCCAGAAAAGGAAAAACTCAACAATAGCAACAATGTTGATGCAAACATTGTTGCACAAAACTGAAAAATGGTACCACTAATAGTCTTCTGCCTAGTAAACTATTCCTATTCTCCAATCAGCATGTTTCCACTGTTACTTGCGACACCATCGATTTTACAGTGGTGATCAACTTTGACAAACAACTGTTGTGGCAACTATGGTGAATTTTATGCTGAACAACAGAATGTTAACTATGGTGGCAGTTCCCTAAATAATAAATTCACAATATCACCATACTGGATGCACAGGAGTGTCCCGAAATTCTATTAATTAAAATCAACGTTCTTACAGTGCTGCCTCAGTAACAAACACTTAAACCTGCAGGAAATTCAGTTTTATATAGAATCATTAAAAGCAGTGTCGTCACTAGGGTTGGTGTCATCCGGTGCGGCAACTCCCATATAACAGTGAATGCTCATAATACACGGCGCACATTACTGCCAGCACGTACGGTGCCTGTTCGAAGGCAGTGAAAGTCCCCATAGAGAAATAATGGTTAATCTGTTCAGAGACACCGAACAGCAAAGAAATGTCCTGATGTCCGGTGCTTTCATCCGGCAGTTTTTTCAGGCGAACACCATAGGTGTTCCCGTTTTTATCCAAAAGCTAATAACCTCTAGTAAAAAGTCTCTTTATTTATTGATTAATTTTTTTTACTATCTTTAAGGCATTTTTCAAAAACAAAAATTCAAATTTTTTTCTTATAGCGGTTTTTCTTTTTTCTGTAACAGACCTTTTTATTATCATTCATATTATTATTATTGTACAGCGCTGCGGAATATGCTGGCGCTTTATAAATAAAGAATAATAATAATAAAATTCATAGGATCTTATATGTAAATTCCAGACATTTTCGTTCAGTAGATTTTTTTTTAAAATGGCGGGCAACGGGTTTGCGGCGGCATTCGGTGGCTGATTCTCTGCACTTCAGGGACCCCGCAGTGAATTCACTGGGAAAATTTGATACCCCAAAGTGCGGGGAACAACAGAACATTGAAATGTCTGCGTCATTTTGGTGCTCTGTGAATATCCCCCCTTTAGTGGTGTCTTTTTTTGCCGCCCCATGGAAAGAGCCAACCTAGGCCTTGCCTACCCAGGACATACTTGAAAATGAGAGAAATCTCAATGTATCCTTCCTGGTAAAATATTTTTGTGTTAAAAAATAAAACATTTTAGGGTGTCACCCTAGGGGGTGGTGTCACCCGGTGCAGTCCGCACCCCACCCCCCCTTGTGACGCCACTTATTAAAAGCACTTCTATGTATTGTTCCCAGAATCAATGCTGGTTTTGCACTTATTTGGATAGTAGCTAGTGACAGATAGTAAGAATACCTTGTAAAATCTCTTATGTGATGCCATGACACCAAGAGACTATGGTACAAGTCAGAGATGACTAATAGGCTGGACATCTGAAAACCGATGTACAAATGAAATGTGGTCTAGGATGACAGAGACAGTCATCATCTGAAAACGGCATGGTTTGAGTCATTTCATAAAAAAAAAGTATCAGAAGCCAAGTTGAGGGTGCAGAGAAACCAAAAATTCGGAAAAAGATATTCTGAAAGAGTACTTTTATGAGGGAACCTGGACTCAAAGCCTGTCTATAAGCCTGCAAAGTATCATAGAAAGAACTGTATCAAATCACCCAAACAACTGAAGTGTATTTTATAGTTTAAGGGTTTATAGTCTGTTTTGTGCTGTTACATTTGAGCTCATCCTCTTGCTTTGTGGAATCCAGTAAGCCTGTTGCATGTACACCTGTGATAACTTATTTAAGGAAATGAACGTCACAAACATCTGGGGTACAAAAGTCTGCACAATGCAAGAGCCAAGGAAAACAGAATACAAATTTGCACGTATTACCTGCAGAGTTTCCGGCAAAATTGCAGGATGCAGACCAATTTGTAGGTTTAACAGAGGATCTAAGGAAAATATATATATATAAATATAATTATATTGACTGTAAATGTATTATATCAGGGGCACTATTGCAGCTAGTTTGATTTTGTCTTTTTTTGCATTTAGAAAGTGATGATGAAATACCAACATTTAACCCCCCTGACGGTTATCCCGAGTGTGTCTCAGGGTTAACTTTCACCGCTGAAAGTGATAAACCCCGAGCCACACTCGGGCTGTATACATTACCTCTACCTGCGCTCCCTCGCTGATCCCCGCAGTCTCCTCCGGTGATCGCAACGTTTTACTTCCTGGATTCCCTTCTCGCGAGGAGGGAACCAGGAAGTATGAGGTCGCAATCAACGGAGGAGACAGCTGGGGACATCGAGGGAGCGCAGGGACAGGTGATGTATTCAGCGGCATCCCGAGTGATTTGTTTTCAGTGCTCTGCTACAATCACGGATAAGGATATTTTTTTTGTATATCAATTTCAAAGTGTTATGTGATTTTGAAAAAATAAAATCACTTTGCACCTAGCTCTGAGAGCCAGTATTCATTTCTGAATGCCGTCCCGAGCAATGGACAGTGAGCTACTGTAGAACAGCTTTCCATTCTCACTCTGAGCTATTATCAAAAGCTTCTATACAATATACAGTATAGTATGTAAGTTAATGGCTGTGCCTTTATGTGTAACAGTTTAAGCTATCACCTTAACAACAGGGTTAGAATAGGACCCTCTATTCCCCCCAAAATATCTGATAGCAGCTCTTCCAGCACCAAACTATTCAACTATATAGTTACTAGATGCCTGCTGATGACACTCAGCATTTGTACGACTATTGCACATGTAGCCAATCAAATAACTTTCCACTGAAAAGTATCAGCCTCCTCTGCTTTTGAACTAGGTCAGGTCTTAAAAGTGTACTGATAAAGTTCTTGGATCTGGAAGAATCCAACCCCCAGAAGGCTGTCCAGTGGCTACTGATTGCCTGCATGGAGGGAAGAGAAGACATTTGCACTTTTATGCACTGTTACAGCAGGTAGGGCCAGCTGATGGGCACAGACTCTTGCCACTATGACCCCTTACATTATTTTAAGTGTCATGGTGGCTGGCTAGAGTGTCCTTTTTTCATGTCATGTATAATTTTCTGATACACTGCCTTGGACACAGGAGCCACATGACAACTCAAATTCTCTCAAGTCAAAACTAGGCCTTTTGTTTTTTAGGCTTTACAGGGTGCAAAAGATATTACTTTTCTCATACAGGGTTATTAAGAGAAAGGTGAAAACCAGGAGAACTGGCAGGAGAAAATTGCAATCTAGACCAAATAGCCGATTTGGAAAGTGAGATAAATGGGAGAATTTTTCTGGTTTGGCTATTTTGACCTAGAATTTTCACTTCTCCAGGCATTCTCCAGAGTTTCACCTTTCTTTGAATAGAACTTATAGTCATGACCAAAGTCCATACTAAAACATAAAGGCGTGCATCAGCTTGGAGACCAGTATTTAACATGTATTATCCATAGCACAAGCTTTACAACTGAATACCATGTAGTACGTTAAAGGCCTAAATCGAAAGTCCCATTAAATCGAGGGCCTCTATTAAATGCAAGCCTGCGGCGCGCTGAGGACCTGCTTTATATTGAAATCCTGTCCCATTTCAAGGCCTCTATTAAAGCGAAGGTCTGTATTTAATCAAAGCTCGTATTAAAATCGAAGACTGTATTAAAGTCGAAGGCCTGCGTTAAATCGAAGGCCTGTTCTGCTTTCGTCCTGGAAGAGTGTTCTCATCTGCAGAGTTATTTTGTCCTTGGAAAAACAAACCGAGGAGGGGGAAAAAAAAAAAGCAAAATGACTGATTTGAGTCTGGTAGATTTATGAAGTTCTAGGCCTGCTGTTATTCTGCAGTCAGCGAAAGATAAACACTGCCAAAACTGTGTAGGTTTCAAAACCTGCCCGCAAGCAGAAATTCTTCAGTTATTGAAACTCATTTATCATTTTAAATACATATGCAGTGCAGTGTTTCTGAACTCATAAACATTTTCGACTAAACTAAACCAAACTACGTCTCTTTCAGCAGTAATTTATATTTAACTTTTCCCATATGCGGCCTGTCGTTTAATGTCATTTCCGGAACAACAAGGAAAGCTAAAGAGGAATATAACATGTTTTGGCCTGCTGTATGAAGGGCTGGCAGTGGGAGAAATCTATCTTGTGCAGCCAATGCTCATTAATCATTGGGGCTGCCGGCCTGCCAACTCCTTTCAAGATCTTTCAAGAAGTGTTTTCACCGAAAATAGAGCGGTCCTGCTTTCACAGTCATCAATCTATGTATTATAGTTTGTTTCAGGCAGCTGTGACAGACAAGGGTTTTCTGTTCAAGGGGTACTGACTTCCACAGGCTGTCATATCATATGCTTGATCTACTTTGACAGCTTCATTTGTACCTACAGAATAGATAAAAGGCCACTTCATTGGAACAAATAGAGAGAGCGAGGGAACGAGGGGGCGAAAAATGAGGGGGGCTCTCTGTGCCGAACTGCAGGCTCGGATCCAATGCTAAAGAACAGAGAGAACGAGAGAGAAAGAAAGAATCGAGCCTGGTTTGGGTTAGGGAATGACTGCCGGACATGATGAATTGTGTCCTTAACGGGGTGTTTATGAGATGAAAAACAGACACATTCCCCCCATTATTGTCCTCCCCAGCTGTGTTCCCCGCCCGCAAGCCACACATTTTCTTTTTAACACAATAATAAAAATAATAAAGCATTCTAGATGGAATTTTTACCACTGCTTGCTACATATTTGAATAAAGTTACAATGAATGAAGAAAGGGGCAAATTATCTATATATAAAACAATCTGCCAGTAATTATAATAATAATAACTCTACTAATAAAAAGAAGCTTGAATACGAACGTGAGGCAGCCATTCTCTGTTTAGCAGACTTCTTCCTTTCTGTGATCACAGGGACACGATTACTGACGAACCACCAAATTACTCTATTAACAAAGGATAATGAAAACCTGTGTGCCTCATCTCTGTTTCTGCCATTACCATGAATATTTTGAATGAAGGATCAGAGACACATCACTTATCAAATAGGGAATTGTGGAGATATCCGGACATATGTCTCTAAACCTTACTGTTGTGTTTTTTTACATATACATAATTCCTGTTCTAAAGATAAGCATGTCATCATTCCATGGAAACTACAGATTTAAAGGATAATGAATCACTGAAACTATAACAGCATATATAGATTTCCAAACCACTTAACCCTAGCTTTGCTTTATTGCAAGTATAAGTGGGGGGGCAATAGACCCCAGTATCTCCACTTCCATAAATCTTGAAGCCCTAGAATATGTCATTGGAAAGATAATTTACTTTTTTTTTTAGATATATTTATTATTTTCGGATCAGCGTAAGGATGCAAAAGTAAGAACTACGTACAATACATGAATCTTAATTAGGAGTACAAAACAAAACAGTGACTTCCGGCGTTTAGCATGGAATCATTACAATAGACAGATTGAGGCACTAGACACATTTTAAGAGGGGCTACAGATACCGGGGAAGCGGAACTTTACCCAAATCAACGTGGCCTAGTACCCGTAGGAGCAAGCGGAGAAGGATTGCGCAGACGGCTCAGGGTGTCCAGGGGAATAGAGGCAAGGAAGTGAGCTAAAGAATGATTGGGGGGTTCATGGGGGATCGTCGGGGAGCCTCGGTAGCATTTGCAGAGAGTACCAGGGAGCACAGAAAAAGGTGTTACGTAGTGAGGTTTTAGTATCGGCCGAGAGGGTTGTTAAAGGGGGACCAGATAAGAAAAAACATTTGAGTCTTCTCATCCTGGTGCATAGAGGCTTCTGTCCGATCGGCCAGGAATATAGAGTAAATTCTCTCATACACCATGCGGAATGTGGGTGGAGACAGGGAGATCCACTGGGACAAAATAGCCTTTTTACCGGTCGTGGCCAGGAGGCCAAGCCAGAACCGGTGACATTTGGAGAAGGGTCGAGGTGCGGGGGGAGCAGTGATATTAAAAATGGCCCAGTTCGGGGTGAAAGAGACCTCTAGATGAAGAACTAAAGAACTCAATCTTTGTACAGTGTCCCAAAACAGTTGAATAAAAGGACAGGACCACAGACAGTGTCGTAAGTCGGCCGGGGAAAACTGACAGTTCAAACATTTAGCATTGGGTAAGAGCCCAGCACGAGCATCCTATCGGGCGCCATATATGCTCGGTGGAGTATTCTATAAAACATGTTCCAATAGTTGGCAGAGGGGATAGAGCGCCTGGATACTAAAGTGGTTCCTATCAGGTCAGGAGGGGAGAGATCTGGAAAACTAATGGTCCATCGGGAGATAGCAGTCCAGAGTACCTTAATTTACATTTTTAGTGAAGTCAGTGTTGGAGTAAAATTGGTGAAAAATAAAATATAAATAAAAAAGAATGGTAGAGTGACATTGGTCACTTTCAGTCCAGAATGTGGACATTGACACCATGCTATCAACCTGTAGTGTCACTTCTCCATTTCTCACGTCAAAGTGATTATAATGTTAATTTATTGCTAGTTTAAGGTTATTTTAGGGGGTTTTAGCTACAGTTTAGGCTAGGGAGGAGTGGGGGGTTAATATTTATTATATGGTTGATAAGGAAGGGTATATTTATTTAATTTTTACGGGATATATTATTAGAATTAGGTGAAAGGGGGTAGGCTGATAGCCACTTTAACATTTACTGGTTTAGCGGGGTAATAAAATTTATTTTTTTCCATTTTTACTGGCAAAATACACTCTCATCTCACAATAATAATCCAGATTACAAGAGCATGTGATACATTTTTAGTACCCATTCAAACATATAACAAAATTTAAAGGACACCTATCATTAGCAACAGGATGGTGATAGCATTGGCATAGCAATGTGATGTCCAATCAGAGCAGCCAATGAGATCAGAAGAGCCAGCCTATTGGAGAAAGGCAATGGCGGCGCCTAAGAAGCGGGCTTCTCAAGTGAAGTGTATATATATTTAATTTTCCTGTTTTTAACGCTTTCACACCCAAAAATGAGTTATCTTGATTTTGCATTGAAAAGCACTCATTAGCATATCAAAAGACCATTTAACACCTTTTTAAAGCAAAGTTAGTGTGCCTCTTAAATAGATTACTGCTGCATTACAGCTACCAGTGATATGGCAGAACACAGGGAGAAATCTGGGGTCACTCTCTGCTGTACAGGGATAAGATTCAGAGGGTTATAATGACAGAAAATACCTGTACAGTACAGATACAAGATGAAGGCAATATGCCACATAAAGATATTATTTTTATATTTTATTGGTATATTTTGTGGAAGCTGCATTGCTAGTAATCTCATTGTGATCACTACAGACCCCCATAAGGAGGGGAATCTCACCGTTTTTATTATTTATCTCTATCACAGTTAATGTGTCTAACACAAAGGTCCTTTCTGCCTGTATGATAATAATGCAGACCCCATTTGAAATTGTTTAAGATAAAGGACACCATCTATAGCTCAGAATTTTACATTTTAACAATATTTTTGTAAAAGATAAACAAATACATGAAAAATTAAAAAATGAGCAAATTAACATTATTAATTAACAGAATATCACCTTTCCAACCTGGTGTTTAAGAGCTTTTCTGGAAAGCTGCCACCCTACCTGAATAGGCTGCTTCCCCCAGCAGTTCCCTCATCCTATAACCTCCGATCCAGGACCAGCACCTTACTTGCAATACCACAAAACAAAAAGACAGTGGCTCGATCCTCATTTTCCTGCAGAGCGCTGCAGTTATGGAATAACCTCCCAGACGCCATCAAATCTTCCCCCAGTCTAAAGTCACTGAAGAGCTCCCTATTAACATACCTCAATAAGGAATGCACCTGTAAACATGTAACATAATGACTATTTCCTACATATTTATTTTCTGTTAATCTGTATATTTGTTTTGTGTTAATATCTTGCATTGTATTACTTTGTATTTCTGAAACAACTGTAACATTTCAATGTTCTTGAACCCAGGACATACTTGAAAACGAGAGAAATCTCAATGTATCCTTCCTGGTAAAATCCTTTGTAAATAAATATCAGTTGCTGTGCGAAACCTCTATTTTAACCTATATTTAATCGTTAACTTCACATCCCACGTTTCAAATAAATGTTATGATAGCATTTTTTTTCAACAAAAATTGCTCGGTAGTGAAGGGGTTAAATTGAAAAGCAAATGTAATGCTTAGCATCATGATTTTATTAATTTTCCTAGGTTGAAAGATAAGAGAATAAAATCAATAGGTAATCTACCCTCATCATTGTTTTGAGGTAGATCATTTTCTCATCATCATGCACCTCATAACTATTTTAAACAATACTGACACTTCATTTTGTGTACGTGCAATAAACAGAGTAATAAAATCTGTAATTATCATTGCTGCCAAGTGTTGTCATGTATCGATGTAATAAATTTGATAATTAGGGCTAATGGCAGCATTGGCATGTAAACACAAGCACGGGTGAAGCCGTGAAAGGTATATTAGTGTCTTTATAACAAATAGTTTCAACACACATTTAAAAAAGATGCCGAGGATGGACTATATCTCACACACAAGCATTTAATAACCTGCATTTTTTTTTGCTATGGATGTTTGGAACTAGTTAGAGTAAGAGGTTATGCGGTTGGCATAAGATGTTGGTTGTATTTGGAAAAGTAATTATTGCAATTATCTTTAACAGAAATAGGGCATGGAGTATGACGGTTTTTTTATAGGGCAGGGGAGACAGATGAGGAGGTTTGATGAGAGAAGGGGCCCTATCACCTGGTGTAAACCAAAATGCCATCTATAAAGAAAAAAAAATTAGAACGAGTCATTAAAACTTATCGCCTGACGACCTACTAACAGATCACTGACCATGTCCTCCAGATCCCTGTTTCCAGTCCTGGTCTGTCTGGCTATACCTTAGGTGTACCCCATCCCACCTGATTAGATCACCTTAAACGGAAGCCTCACCCTGAGCTCCATGCTTCAGTATTCCGCTCAGCTCGCTACCAGTAATCTGCTCCCCTATTGCTTTGTGTATTTACTTGTGTACCAGACCCTTGGCTTTCCCTACTGACCTTCCTTGATTATCACCTGCTCATGTACTACAGCTTATTCCTGGCCCCTGCTACTGGAAAACCCTCCTGGGACTGCATAGTTGGTTTCATACACCGTTGTAGCCCTGGCATGCCGTGACAGAGTGTGTGAATGATGGCTGTGGAGAGGAGTGGCAGAGAGGGTCAGGAGGGGTGGGGGAGAAGCTAGAGAGGTAAGAAGAGTGATACAGAGCAGTGGGATTGGGGAGTAGGTCCACAGCTGAACATTGCAGTAATGGAGATTGGGTCACTAGCTACTGACAAGGGTAGAGACAAAGGAGGAATGTGTTCACTCAAAAGCAGAATTATCCTAGTCAATGATGCTCTGATGACAGTTCCTATAACGAGGAAGACCATTTGCACAATAGAGGATGGAATGAACTTTTGTGTTTGATTTTTTGTGGCACTGTCCAGCAAACCATACATATTACTGTGAAAGACTAGTGAACTGCAAGTCATTTCTAAAAGATAAATTTTGTACTTAGTGACAAGTACTGCACTATTTTTTTCCCTTTGTTCCCCCTCTAGCAGAAGATTCTAAAGAGTTTGGAGAGTGGCGACAGCTCAGCTCTGACAGCACCATTGCCTAAGCTTTCTCAGGGATATGTGGAATAAAGGATGAATTAGTCCACCTCTCTTACCACCATTGACCCACATTTCCATCTCAACACATAAACTTGGAGGGACTATATTGAGTTCCAGCCACTGCTGTGGTTCATGCAACTGCTACAGAAGGACAGAGGTGACAAATTTCCATCATCTCCTTCCTACTGTTACCAATTTTTAATGGTGCCCCTTTGCCATATGTGGACACCACCATTTCTACCCTAAAGATCCATCCTGAGGAGGACAAAAGAGTACAACCTAATAGCCAGTGAATGACTGACAACCTGCATCATGGACTTCAAACATTTGCACTGTGTGTAGGCCACCCATTCTGGCACTTGCTTCTCCTTGATGCCCTCTCCTCTCACATGTGCACACATGTATGTCAGGGAGGATGGGTGTTTGTACAGACACAATACTGTATGTTGGCTAATGGGTAAAAAGCTATGCTTGTCATGTGTCAATGCTTCCGAAAGTTGTTTTATATGAGCATTGAATGCAATGACACATCCCATTAAACAGATTAATATAGCTGTAATGGTAGACATTAGGGTGGTGGATGTGGTGACCATTCTCCACAAGACTATGCAGCTTACCATGGGGATATATTTTTCATGTTAATATCGCTGAGATAAGGCGAACACTGAGTCTTCAGATATAAGCTACTAATCATTGGGATCAATGTAGGATGTTAAATTCAAAGTTGAGTGGCCACCCCTTGTACATTGTTGAGGTAACATATAAAGTATTAAATAGGGGTTTCATTTGTGCATGTTAAGGCTAGGGTCAGACTAACGCATTTTTCGCGTTGTCTGTGAAAATGTGCGTTCGAACGAATGGACGTATTTTTTCCTGGAATACGCGATAGCGGTCATAGGATGCGCCTTTCCGTCCGTGATTTTGTACGGATCATCAATAAAACACTTTTTGTGTCTGGACGTTATCTTGGCCGGACATTAGCAGCGTCTGACGTCTCCCAATCACGCACACACGCCGCTAGCGGACGCAGAGCACTCTGTACGTCCGTACTAGAGGTTTGACGTTCTAGAAAAAATGCGTTCGTTTGCCACTTGCGTTGCGCGGACGAACTTCCGTGCGGCCGTACTTCGTGTGTTCCCCGGCATTGGACGTCATTTGCTGCTAGCACGGCCGTGATTTCGTGCGGTTAAACGCACGTTAAAACTGCTTTCGTCTGACCCTAGTCTAAGGCTAATTAGCTAAACATATAAATTTGTAGGTATATAACCAAATAGTTTAATTGTTTGGTATTTCTGGGGTTAATTTGGATATTTAAGCCTTATTTAGTTAGTGCACATGTGTGTTTTGGGTTTTTTAACAGTCATCAGTATTTATCATAGGTTCAATGATATGCAGATGCTGATACCATTTCTTCCTTGAAGCTTTGTTGTCTTGCATTGTGTAAATAGAGGAGCAGGCAGCATCATACCCATCTGCCTAGATCTCATATATTTAATGAACATGTTTGCCTCTAACCTGTGTCCCCAGGGGCTGGAGGCACTTGGTACTAAAATAGACCAACTTCTTGCTGGACCTATTTAGAGACACGGGCCAATATTAAATGTGTCACATGTTAGAAATCTAATGGGTTGTGGTTGCAACCAGCTTTCAAGATAAAATGTTTAGTAATAATACTCCCGGACTAAAGTGTGCTCGGAAATTAAGTTCTATTTTCACATATAATGTATAAATATAATTGCCTTAGAGTTGTTGATGATTATTTAAAATGCAAATTTTACCTTTTTGTGAAAAACAGAAAAACCATTAAAGTGGCACTGTGATATTCTTAAGTGTGTATTTCTTTATTAGGAAATGTCTGGTATGCATTATAGCTGCAAAATTTAAAGAGTAATTAAAGGGATAAACTGGGGTAGCGATTATAAAATGGGGAGAGTCACACTCAGCTACCCATACCTATTTCAAATATATTCATCCAGTGGTTTCAACGTGTGTGCCACATCATAGTGGTGGGCAGCGAGACGTCATCAATTTTGCTGCGGGATCTAGTGAAGTTTGCTCGGTGCACCCAAGTCTGTGTCCTTTTCATCCTCTGCTTATATTTTGTATCACAGCACAGTGATGGAGGTTTTACCTCTGACAGCAGCATTTATTCTCCCTCCCTCGCACCCAGTCACTTTCAGCATGTGCCCGGGTGGACATCATTCTGTGACTCCATCCCCTGTTAAGTCATCACACCTTGCCTCAAGACAAGGAGTGTGGAAGTCCCTGCGCTAAAGAGGAGGAGCTGGCGCAACGAGGGAGAAATAGGGTTGCCAGGTCGGCCATGTTTTCCTGGACACATTTAATTTATTCATGCTGGTGGGCAGTCCATGAGACATGTCACCCCGCAGTATGTATAATTCGTATGCTGCAGGTAAAAAATCATAAAGGAATCTCAGGTGACCTGCCTTGATTTCCGTCCTGCAGCACATGAATTATACATGTTGCATGACAGCACTTTTCCCTGTGCTCCCCCTCTACATGAATTAGTGATATGTGTCCATGAAAACATGGCCGACCTGGCAACTCTAGGGAGAAAAGGTGAGTAAATAACCCAAAAAGGAGAAAAAAAATAAACTAATTGGGCAATCTATTTTAATAGAGTATCCCTTAGGTCAGGGCTCAAAATTTCCACTCGCCTACTCGCATTGGGCGAGTGGAAATGCACAGGCAGCACAATAAATTATTTTGTGCTGCTATTCCAACGATGTTACCGTGCAGCCCCCCCTTCCCCAGGCTGAACGGTGGCAGGAAATAGCTGCCTAACCTGACCCAGCTCGTCTCTGTCACTGGCAGGGGGTGGAGAGGAGCTTCCCTGCCTCCTCGCTCTGCTCACACTGGGCTCTGATGACTGGGTATACATGTATCTGGGGTCTGATGTCTGGGTATTAATGTTATTTTTGTAACTTTATTCTAATTAAAAACTTTAACAGTGTAATTTCATAAGATAATTTAAGGGTGTGTGTTAACCCCTTAAGGGCCGCTGACGTACCCTGTACGTCTTGTCCTCGGGTCTCCCTTAGACCCGCGGACGTACAGGGTACGTCAGCGGCGCCTAATCCCCCTCCCGCCCGATACTCACGGCGATCTGGCAGGGAGGAAGCCTGCCCATGTGATTTACATGGGCAGGCGAGGCTGATGACGTCGCCACGCTGCGTGGTGACATCATCAGCAGGCGTCCCCATGCATTTCAATGGAGGGGGGGCTCCTTCGGAGCCCTCTATCTCCCCAACCATTGAAGCTAGGGAGATGCCGTTTGCACCGCTGGAGAGGGGAGAGCCTCCCCTTTCCAGTGGTGTATGGCATTAACCGTTTTGCCGCCGGATCACGTTGCGGCGCCAATTGGCGCCAAAACGCGATTCAAACCTGGAGGGGGGCTGACATCTTGGATGTCAGCCAAGCCTCCAGGTCCCCCCCCACCCACTGACAACCTCACCATATGTGTGAGGATGTCAGTGGGCCAGTTAACCATCTAGCTGCCATGTAGAGATAAGGGGATCCTAAGGATCCCTTTATCTCCCGATCCATGGCAGCTAGATGGTCATATTTGCCATCATTTGAAAGGCCTGATTCTGGCCTTTCAAATGATACCAAACATGACCAGGTTTGGTTTTAAAAAAAAAATAAAAAATAAAAATTTAATAAAAAATAAATAATAAAAAAATTAAATAAAATAAAAAAATGTTTTTTTTTAAAAGTTTTTTTGTCTGGGGGGGGGGTTTAATTAAATAGGACCTAGGCTTTCATCTAAAAATAATTAGCACAAAATGGTCAGAATGAGCGCAGCGCACATAGGTGAACTGTCTCAGCAGTGAAGGGGTTAAAAAGCAAACGCATGTAAAAATTGGGTATTTATAGTCTCGGGACAAAATTTTGAACCTATTTAGCCGGGGTCGTTTTGGGTGGTTGTAGATTTTGGGGATTAAATTACAAAAAAGTGTGTTTTTACCATTTTTTTCCTCATATTTCATATTTTTTTTTATAGTAAATTATTCGATATGATGGAAATAATGGTATTTCTAGAAAGTCCATTTAATGGCGGGAAAAAGGGTGTATAATATGTGTGGGTTGAATAAACGAGTAAGAGGAAAATTTGACCTAAACACTAACAGCGCAGAAACGTAAAAACAGCAGCGGTCACTAAAAGACGGATTTGTGTAAAACCGCCCGGTCACTAAGGGGTTAAGAGGCAGAGTTAAGGGCTGGGTAGGGGCTAGGTGGAGTAACTGGTGGTGAGTAACTCTTCTGGCGTTGTTAGTAGCTTGGGACTTGAAATTTTGAGCCCTGCCTTAGGTGCTTTATTGGTGCTAATCTACTGGGAACCCACGATTTTCTACTGGTGGCCCTGGTTGATTCAACGCAGCTATTTTGGATTTCAATTGCCATTGATTGGATTTCTGCAGAGCTAAGTGTTTGTAGTTAAATTAACATATTAACAAATAGAATTCATACTGCCAATAAAAACATCCGGGGGATTCCAGTCTAATATGTATTATACTGAAATGGTACAATAGCTACTAGGTCTTATATTAAACAATTACAACTATTTATGAGGACACACGGTGAACGATAGGAAAAGAGCCTCTGCTCAAGAGCTTACAATCTAAGAGGAAGCAAACATCTACCACCCCCAGCCCAGCATGTAGATTCAAACAGTGTCAGAAAATGAACTGATAAAACGCATCTAAATCTAAGATGAAGTATTATTGACAACTGAATGTATTCATAGCAATGCAATTCTTATCTTAAAATAGTCCTGTCTCCACAATCAAATCCCTTTAAGTGGAGACGGTATGCCGGATGCTGTTACTGCCAACCCATCCCTTTCTGTTCTTGGAACCTGAAAGATGCGGACAGCAAAAAAAATAAAATAGAAAGAGATCTCAGTGTAGACTGGAACACATATAAAAGCTGAAAAGCTAAACGGATGTGACAGGAATTAAAAGATTCGAACTGACAAACAAAAAGAGTGACAGGTAGAAACGTCAACTGACAGAAAGATTTTGGTAGTATATGACAGATAAAGAGTGTGAGAGATTAAATGAGTGGTGTAAAATGCCATAGGATGCTTTTGTCAACATTAAATTTCACAAACACTTTATATTCACATAACAAATTACTAGATCACTGCTCAAAAGGTATCCTGAAACGTAACTGTCAGCAGACTAAAACCCCACACAAATGTCATCATTATTAAAATGTTTTATACAATTAGTGAAAGTTAACCCTGCTGCCTCTAGTAAACAGCAAAAACATTTATTTTGCTCAAATTAATTTCCGTTTAATTAAGTAATCACACTATAGTCCCAACTTTAGATGTGGAAGGAGGAACAAGAATATAAAGTCCATTCAAACATAATATTTTTATAGTGAAATGTACATAATTTTGAGATCATATTATGGTGAGCTGTACGTGATTTGAAATTGTAGGTGATGAATGATCAGCAAAGTGTGCTGATGTTTACTAAATAAAGTAGAAATGAAGTTGGAAGAGAGGGTGACAAGGAAGAAACCACACGTGGATGACTTGCTTTGCTGTATTGGTATTAGGGAATGAACACTATGGGCAATATTACAATGTTGATGCTAACTCAACCAGAGCTGTTGTAAACTTAGCAACTGCATAGACTAATAGCTCTGGTAAGTTTACAACAGTTCTGGTTAAGTTAGCACCAACTTTGTACATGGCCCTATAGTGGTTATTCAATAAGCCCCAAACTTGTCACCCAATTGCACTGAACGGTGACTTTCACATACGGTGTAATTTCGTGTCAGTTCGTCTATTCACTAAACTGTCAATTCACCAAATACTGGCGAAGTGACAGCAAAATACTGGCAGTTCGCAGCAGATCGGTGACCTTCAGCGGCAGCGAAATTGTCCCATAGAGAAGTAATGGTTAATCTACACAGAAAACGCCGAACTGCACCAAAGTGTCAGTGAAATGCCCTGATTTTCGGTGATTCAGATCGACAGGTTTAAACAGGCGAATCCCATAGGATTCAGTGTTATTATTATTCCACTGTTTATTCTTTTAATTTTCAGCAAACCATCTTTTAATTTATTTATTTTTTGGAACATATTTTTGTATTTTTTTTAGGCAAAATTTTTCATTCCCATTTTTTTTTAAAAAAAGCATTTTTTTTTAATTCATCCTGGTAAAATCCTTTCTCAAAAAATAAAAATATTCTGTAACAGAACTGTTACAGCGAGCAGTCTGTTTGGCGGTTGGCGGCGGTCGGCGGCAGTCTTCGGCAGCTCCATGTTCGGCACACTTCCGGGACCCTGTGGTGAATAGTGAATTCACCACAGGGTCGGCAAAATGGAATCGCCGAAGTGCGCCGAACCAGAAAGCACTGAAATTTCAGAGCTTTATGAATAACCCCTCAAATGAGACATTTACTAAGAGGCAATGTTTAGCATTGTTGCAAACAATGGTAAAAATCAACGTTGTTGCAACTACTGTGAACACTCTCTATCCAGAGAAGCAAAATTCATCAACAGCAGGTGAAGTTGATGCAAGGAACTCTAAAAAAAGGGTACCACCATTATTATTCCAAAAAATAAGTAAGCAGCGCCTATTCTCCATTCAGTGTTGTGTGTAACACCGGTGAATATGCTAAGCCGGTTTTAAAGTGGCAATCTCAATTGATCTCTGATAGAAACTAGAAACATTGCTGAAATGAATGGTAAAAAAATGCTAGACAACATTTTGGACATTTTGTTTTGTCTTAAAAGGGAAACAAACACATACAGGTCTATTTAATAAAGGTGAAACTCAGGAGAATGACTGGAGAAGTGAAAATTCTAGGTCAAAATAGCCAAACCAGAAAAATTCTCCCATTAATCTCACTTTCCAAATCAGCTATTTAGTCTAGATTGTTCTCTTCTCCTGCCAATTCTCCTGAGTTTCACCTTAGAATAGACCTGATAGTATGAGAGCTCTTAAGAGCCCAGCCGCCATCTTGAAACACCTTGTCATCCTGAAATAAATGTAAAAGGGACCTGGTTAAGAATGCCATCTTGGAACACCTGCAACAATCTTAGGGCATCCGAAAATAACATGCTCTTATAAATGCGGACGCCATATTGGACAGACTATCAAGAATACCTTTACGGTAGTACTGCATCTACATGAGACTAATGACTGAGGAAGCTGCCATAGCTGAGGCAGCAAAACGTGTATCATTATAGTGTTTTCATTATACTATCTTTTTTCTTATTTTCTGTCTTGTGTTTTCTTCTACATCTTTATTGGCATTTTATTTCACCAGCGTGTTTTATCTAGCTGCACTTATGTGCCATTTGTTGTTTTTATCCTATTCTACCTAAATAAATTCCATTCTTATGTGTATATATATATATATATATATATAGTACCATCTCAAGTAGTTATTAACCCCCTAAGACAAGGGAGCTCTTGGCCTCATAGGCTGGTAGAGGAACTATGGAAGAAATGTCTCCACCCTATGGGGTTTGGACACTACCCTGAAAGAAGTGTCCAAGGCGTAAACACTAGAGCCGAGCAAAAGGAAAGGCTGCAACAATGGTGAATGTCCTTAATCCTGCTATTTATATGATTGATTCTCTTAATAGGGAAATAATACCCTATGAGTTCTCTCACTCGCTATGTAATGGAGGACCAGAGGAAACCACATCAGAGAGAAGAGCACTGTCACCCTATAGTTGAGACAAAGCGCACAGAACAGAGCCGGTGTTTTAAGCTCTAGAATATTCTTAAAGATTCTTTTTACGTGCACTTATATGGATATATACAATATTGCACTATGATTTTTTTACTCCTGTTTTTAAGAGAAATGGAGTGCCCTATACGGATTCTATTTAAAAAATATAGGTATTGTTTTTCATTGAATACTTAATAGCACTCAAGCACTTTATATATTTTATGACAATATGCTTTTAGTGTGTGTGTGTTCACAGATATTTTTATTTGCGCCTGAAAAAGTGACTCTTTTGCACATGCTAGACAACTTTGACTGAAACTCCAGAGAAAGACTAACAGGGTTATTCAGAGAGAGGTGAAAACCAGGAGAATGACTGGAGAATTGAAAATTCTAGGTCAAAATAGCCAAACCAGAAAAATTCTCCCATTTGTCTCACTTTCAAAATCAGCTATTTGGTCTAGATTATTCTCTACTCCTACATTCTCCTGGTTTTCACTTCTCTCTGAATAACCCTGTTGGTTAAATCTAAGCTACATAACTTCAGAAGAGCCTATAGTTGAAACTATGATGAGAGCTATACTAGACAACTTCAGCAGAGGCTACATTGTAAACAATGGTTAAAAGTATGGTTAAATACGGTGACAGTTCCATAAAAGGTGAATTCAGCATAATAAGTTCACTGTACATGTGCCACCATAGTATGGCTAAGTAAAACTTCAATTCTTTCAATAAAAAAACGATGGTTAGTGAATAAACCCTTAAGTAATACACAATTATAGACTTGAACAAAAGGCAAAACCTGTTCAAGAGTCGCAATCAGCACTGGTGTAAGTTGTGTAAAAGATAATAACTGCAAGAATAAAGTCAGTAGTACAATAAAAAGCCTAAGCCATATCATAGAAGATAATAAGCTGGGGAAGTCAATAAAAAGGAAGGAGCAGGTTAAACTTGCATCAAATAATTATCACCATGAAAAAAGGCAAGTACAGGAAGAGACATACTGAGCATAAAGCTATTTTTTGGGATGATAATGTCACGTCCCACGCTATCTGCGGTGCTCGGTGACCAGCAGCATCTTCCATGCTGCTTGCTGGCCGGCTGCTGAGTGAAAAAACATCTGGCGGTGATCACCTGATGGGATGGGTGCAGCGTGATGACGTGGCGCCAAAAAGGGTGCAATACTCTGGCATTACTATCCTTGATATTCCGGTGACATATACTGTTATTATACCTTGCTGAATGTTCATGTTATTTCCCCTGTCTGTCTGGTTCAAGACTCTTGGTCTCAGGTCTACATTCACCTGTACTGCCTAACCTGTGTGTGTCTTCCTTAAGGTTCCTCCTCTGGGTTTTGGTAATAGGTAGCTGTGCCAAACATCTCAAGGATCGGAAGTGTAGGATAGCTTTCCTGCATATAGGGATCAGTTTATTAGTTGTGTGGGAGGAACGTGACAGATATCTTTGATTTCAGAACTTGACGCAAGAAAAATGTTTCAATCAATAAATAGCATACAGCTATTTTTGGCCTAAAATTACAGATTCACTTTGCAATGTTCCAATAGTCATCCCCTAGTGAATACAGCTCTCATTGACTTTTTTTTGTGTGTCAATAAGCTAAATTCCCTTTGTGGCGTGTTGGGTGTAGGCATCAGGATTTTATATCACTGTATTACATATATTTCAAACATACATTCCGGAGTAATGGTATATCTCTTCCATTAGGAGAACACACTTTTGTTTTTTATCATTGTGGTTCAGTGTATTCGCCAATAGCGTGACGGGTTGTCATGGCAACGTGACGCTGGGTCGCTGCCTGATTGCGTGACCACGCCGAAGTACCCAGCGTTTCCGGGTTTCCTCCGTATTGAAGGCTACTCACGGTGGGAGGGGAAGTGTACTCTTACTTTATCTATATATTTAGTCTCTACAACATCGTACATTACCGTGAAAAAGGTCTTGATGGGCCGAAACGTTGGTGATATGTTTTTAGATTGATTTACATTAATACAGTTAGATTTTTTAACAAGACCCTCTGTACCTCCCCTACACAACGCTTCTACATTCTGGAGTAGATATGTGTCAGATGATTAAATCTGTAAGTGCTTCATGTTACGATAGGACCCATGCCAGTCTTTCTGGAGGAGTACATTGTAGCGGAATGATGGCAAACTATTTCCTGCTACATAGCATTCCTCCTAGCCAAGTCGATGTGGTAAGTGGGTAGACGAATAATGCAGGTAATTGAAAATACTGTTTTTAGTCAAAGTAGTGTAGTATGGGGGAGAATCTAAAAGATAAAATGTCATTCTATGAGATACGGGATGCATATGAGGTCATGTAAGAATTAATACAAACATTGAGTTGAGAAACAGAGTGTGTTTTGCAGGGAGTATTTAAAACAGGATGTTTATTTTAAATCAAATTAAAATATTTATCTTTGGATACGGGTTGACATATATTTACTAAATCTAAAGTTTTACTTTTCTGACTAAAACATACACATATGAAGTGACTGCTTCTCCGTTGTGTCCCGTGGGTTGCAAAATTCCTCAAGAACCTCCAGTTCACGTCAGGGACCATAAGGTTAGTTTGCAAGATGTGGACGCAGTACCACTGAGACACACAACACACCACAAGAAGCAGCAGGTATTACAGAGACACACAAAAGACCACACTGGCAGGTTACTATGGTATAGTATATTACATATGATCAATATAAAATGATCACACTAGAAATAAATAATTAAATAAAAGGTACAGAGCAATGTGACAAGAAGCATACAAAATGCTAATAGCACCACAAAGGCAAAAATAAAGGACTCACAAAACACAAAATGAAGGACAAAAATGGTGCATTACTGAGCTGCTAGGAAAAAACGGAAAAAAATGCATACGACGCTTAAAGAGTTTTCAAAGAGCACCGAACTTGCCACCGAATTGCACTGAATGGTGAATTTCACCATACGGTGCAATTTCGTGGCAGTTCATCTATTCAGAAAGCTGTCAATTCACCAAATACTGGTGAGTATAATATAATATGGTGCAGTTCACTCAGCGGTCTTCGGCGTCAGTGAAATTGTCCCATACAGAAGTAATGGTTAATCTATGTTTAAGAGATTTTCTGGGAAGCCGCCACCCTACCTGAATAGGCTGCTTCCCCCAGCAGTTCTCTCATCCTATAACCTCCGATCCAGTACCGACACCTTACTTGCAATACCACAATACAAAAAGACAGTGGCTCGGTCCTCATTTTCCTACAGAGCACCACAATTATGGAATAACCTCCCAGACACCATCAAATCTTCCCCCAGTCTAAAGTCCCTTAAGAGTTCCCTATTAACATACCTCTATACAGAATGCACCTGTAAACATGTAACATAGTGACTATTTCCTAACAAAAATCAACAACAAGAGAGATTGTGGCAAAGACAACACAGCTATAATAAGCTGGTTAAAACCACTTGCGCTGGTATCAAATAGAAGACATAAATTAAACATAAATTTTTATTGGATTGATTCTAAAAATAAATAGACATACAATTCTATATAGAAAAATACTCAGTATACTGAAAAACAGTGAGAAAATGTGTATAATCAGAGACCAAAATAGTATGAATTATCCCTATCCTCAATTCAGCAAATACAACTTAATTGGTTGATTAGTTAGCAGGATAGCTGGTCTCCTTAACAGTAGATAGAGGGTGTAGAGTAGACAACTGGATGAGCTAATGTACTGCAGTATAAGGATCCTAGATTGAACAATTAACTAACTTCTATAATAAACTTGGTCTCAGTCCTAAAAGGGATACACCAAGCACCAATGAGCTAAGTTAGGTAATGATTAATTATCACCAACCTATACCATGGACAATTAAACCATTCAATTAGTCAATATCTCATGTCCAGAAGGTACAGCCCTAAATACGAACGTTCATTTGGAAAACATGTTATATCAAAGTTGAGTAGTTAAATACATACAAGAAAGGGGTCAATAAACCGTGTTGAATAAAGATAGGTATCGCCGACACATACCATGGACAAATACACCATTTAATTGGTAAGTAACTCGTGTCCAGAAGGTGCTGCCCTGAATAAAGAAGAATCTAGTGCTACAATCTACAAAAACACACAGTACTACACAATGAATTATTCAAGTTGGTTGCTGCAGAGTTGGTTGCTGCAGTAAAATAGCCCCAATGGCAATAAATTGTTTATAAATATTGTATCAAAGTTGAATAGTTGAATAAATTCAAAAAAAGGGGATCAATGAACTGTATTGAATAGATTGGTATCACCGACACATACCATGGACAAATACACCATTTAATTGGTAAGTAACTCGTGTCCAGAAGGTGCTGCCCTGAATAAAATGGAGAATCTTGTGCTGACCCAATCTACAAAAACACACAATACTGCACAATGGATTATTCAAGTTGGTTGCTGCAGTGAAATAGCCCCAATGGCAATAAATTGTTTGTAACCATAACACCAGTGACAACAGTATACATGAGCCAACTGCTAAAAATAATGTGACATGATCAGTAACAAACGCTAACGCGCGTTTCGCCACTAAACAAGAGCAGCTTCGTCCAGAGCGTGACCAGAATCTCGTCCTTTACCCATATTTATACCCATCAGTTGGGCGCACCCCACCTGTGTCAGCTGGAGCTCGATTGCCCGTAGCATACCAGCACTTCCGCATCTAGAAGCCAACAGAATAACCACGTGACTCCACTGAACCAATCAGATAACGGTTCAGAGTAACACATGGGCTAATAATACTACTCTGTTGCCGTTTCTTAGATACATATATTAACCAGCGTTCCTCACTAGTTTGGCTTTCGTTTAGATGCTTAAGGGCAGCAATATGCTCAATTAACCGGGATCATGGGTATACATCCCATCTAGTGAGATATATTGTGGTTTCTAGAAAGATTGGCTATTAATAACCAACTCCTAGATCAACATGTCTATATGGGTTAATGGGTATTGATTAGAGTTCTGTAAATTAAAAGATTGAAAGAATAAGTGAGTTATACAGTAATCTACATAGATAGTGTATCTTTTTTAAAAAATGTCAAATAAGGGGCTAACTATTAGACGGGTTGCATTCATATATTTTGTTTTATTTAAATAAAGGGAGTATATGTGAAGCCCTCGTTAAGTCCTTCTGGAGCCAGAGTATGCAGGGTATATATCCAGAAGCATTCCCTGCGTCTCAGAAAGAGATCATAGTCACCCTTCCTCTGATGATGTTTAACCAGTTCAATGCCACAAAACCTAATATGGCTAGTGTCGCCTTGCTGACAGGATCTAACATGTCTGGCTACTGGCATATCATGAGGACCATTGATCGATCTAATGTGCTCCCTAATTCTTAGTTTAAAAGGACGGAAGGTTTTGCCTACATATTTTTTCCCGCAACCACAAATAAGTAAATATACTAAGCCAGCTGTGTTACAATTGAAAAAGGAGCGTATGGTATATGTGTTAACATTTCTAGCGTCTTGAATAGTCTTAGAGTCTCTTAGGATGTGTGCACAACTCTTACATCTACCACAAACATAGGTACCTTTGAGATTATTGGTAAGCCAACCTTTTGTTCTGTGTATAGGTTTATAGTGTCTCGAAACCAAAACATCTTTTAAATTTTCTGCAACGTCTATATGTTATCGTTGCATGGGCTCCTACTGACTCCTTTAAGTGCGGATCAAGGGTCAGGAGGGGCCAATACCTCTCCATAATATTTTTCACCATTGAACTTCCCACATCAAAATTGCCAATGCACCGTATTGTTGAGGGATTATTCCTTGATATATCTTGTAATAATATTTCCCTAGTACTCAGTGCTGCTTTTTGATACGCTTTTTTAATCACCCTATTTGGATAGCCTTTTTCCTTAAAATTGGCCCTCAACAACCTAGCTTTATTCTCATACTCTTCATCAGATGAGCAGATTCGCTTCAACCTAAGATATTGTCCATAAGGTATACCCCTTTTCAGGGGAGTTGGATGAAAGCTTGTCCATTAAGTAGGTTGTTCGTTGCAGTCTTTTTCCTATAGAGGGTGGTAATAGCTTGTCCATGGCTATTTGTGATGGTCACATCTAGGAAATTCAGGTGACTATTGTGGATTTCATGGGTAAACCTCAAATTTAATTCATTTTAATTTAGATAGTCAGCTAGTTCTAGGAATTCTTCTTGTGTTCCTCCCCAAACCAGAAATATATCATCTATAAATCTTTTCCAAAATAAAATTTTGGAACAATAGGGGTTTAATTCGGAGAAAACCAGTTGTTTTTCCCAGATACCCAGGTAAATGTTAGCATATGCTGGGGCACAAGTAGTGCCCATCGTAGTCCCCTGTATCTGGTGATAGAACTTTTGGTCAAAGGTAAAGTAATTGTGTTTAAGGATAAATGTGAGCATATCCAAAATGAAAGCTACTGTTGCGCCTGTTAGTTCCCCAGAGTCCCGTAAAGACATCTCTACGTGCTTACAACCCTGTGTATGAGGAATGGAACTATACAGTGCCTCCACATCAAAACTGCATAGCCATGCTTGTGCAGGAAAGGCAAAATTATTCATCAATTGTAGCAGTTGTTTCGTATCACGAAGATACGATGGTTGTTCCTTGACCAGTCCCTGCAGGATCTGGTCCAAATATTTACTGCAATTTTGTGTCAGGTTCCCAATGCCAGAAACAATTGGCCGGCCAGGTGGAGATATGAGATTTTTATGCACTTTTGGAAGCACATAGAAAGTCGAGATCATAGGTTTTGTGGTTTTTAGGAACTTATATTCATCTTCTGTAATTACACCCTCTGAGTAGCCCCGATTTAAGATCACCAGCAGATGCTCAATAAATTTGTTCGCGGGGTCCTGTTGTAACCTGATATAAATATTGGTGTCATTCAGTAGATCATAAATCATAATTTCATACTGTTCCCGTGTCATAATCACCACATTCCCACCTTTTATCTGAAGGTTTGATAACTAGGTCTTCCATTTCTATCAATTTACTTAAGGCTTTCCTTTCACCAACTGATAAATTATCCTGGTCTCTATTGGGCTCGACTACAATGTTCTCTATATCCTAACAAACCAATTTTCTAAAGAGTTCCAGGTTCTCATATTCTTTAATTGAGGGGGTAAAACTCGTTTTCGATTTGCATGTTGTCAGTGGAGGACCCTTTCTTGGGCTTTCACTTTCACTCAGAAGTTGTACCAAAGTTTCTAGGCATTCTAATCCTTTCACTTCCCAACCCTGTAGTTTTGCTTCTCTTTCTCTTTTTATTGTATGAAATTTCTTTAATGCAAGCTTACGAGTGAATAGGTTAATGTCTTTGGCCCAATTGAAAAGATTAAACTTTGGCCTGGGTATACCTATCGGCGATACCTATCTTTATTCAACACAGTTTATTGACCCCTTTCTTGTATGTATTTAACTACTCAACTTTGATATAACATGTTTTCCAAATGAACGTTCGTATTTAGGGCTGTACCTTCTGGACATGAGATATTGACTAATTGAATGGTTTAATTGTCCATGGTATAGGTTGGTGATATTTAATCATTACCTAACTTAGCTCATTGGTGCTTGGTGTATCCCTTTTAGGACTGAGACCAAGTTTATTATAGAAGTTAGTTAATTGTTCAATCTAGGATCCTTATACTGCAGTACATTAGCTCATCCAGTTGTCTACTCTACACCCTCTATCTACTGTTAAGTGATATTCTAACCATACACTAATGTCTTAAGGAGACCAGCTATCCTGCTAACTAATCAACCAATTAAGTTGTATTTGCTGAATTGAGGATAGGGATAATTCATACTATTTTGGTCTCTGATCATACACATTTTCTCACTGTTTTTCAGTATACTGAGTATTTTTCTATATAGAATTGTATGTCTATTTATTTTTAGAATCAATCCAATAAAAATTTATGTTTAATTTATGTCTTCTATTTGATACCAGCGCAAGTGGTTTTAACCAGCTTATTATAGCTGTGTTGTATTTGCCACAATCTCTCTTGTTGTTGATTTTTTGTTATGAAATATAGGTTTAATCCTTAAATGTGCTGGTTTGACTCCATTGTCCTTGAGGCAAAAGTTCTTCTTTACTGATAGTGACTATTTCCTACATATTTATTTTCTGTTAATCTGTATATTTGTGTTTTGTTTTTAATATCTTACATTTATTACTTTGTATTTCAATGTTCTTGAACCCAGGACATACATGAAAACGAGAGAAATCTCAATGTATCCTTCCTGGTAAAATCCTTTATAAATAAATAAATAAATCTATTCAGAGAACACCGTACTGCGGAGTGAGTGAAACGACGTGTCAACGAAATGGCCTGATTTTTGGTGGTTCAGTTCGACAGGTTTAAACAGGCACATCCCATAGGATTCGATGTAAAAAAAAAATATTGTTTTTAATTTTTTTATTCAACCGTTTATTCTTTTCATTTTCACCAAAAAGCCTAATTAATTATTTATTTATTTATTTTTGGGAATATTTTTCTGTATTTTTTAGGTGAAAATTTTGATTCCCAACTTTTTTTTAAAAGGTGTTTTTTTTTATTCTGTAACAGACCATTTTATTATTTTTTATAGGACATTTTTTTTTATTATTTCCACACATTTTCATGCATTTTTATTGTTTTAAGAAAAGAAAAGCAGAGTTCTTGATTCTTTTTTTTGAAGTTCAGCCGCTCTTTGGTGGGCTGATCGGCGGTCAGCAGCACTTCGGGGACCCTGCGTTGAATACTGAATTCACCACAGGGTCGGCGAACTAGAATCGCCGTGGTACGCCGAACGAGAAAGCACCGAAATGTCACTGAAATAATCCTCTTAGTATCACTGCTTCTATTAATTTCGTATATGTATATAGCGAAGACACATAAAATAACCTCAGGGGTAGATCAGATATAAAATTCACGTCTTTAACTAAAGACTACCAAGTGTTTTTTTTTAAAGCAACGAGTTAAACGTGCAACTTTAACAAACAGGCATATACACTACACACCACAGGCCCTTAGCAACTGCTGCAATAAATCAATAAGAAAGCCAGCCTGCCAGTTAGACTAAACAGACACACTCTTTTTTTTTTCAAGCATTGCTGACCCTCATTAATCACTCTGACAGCCCTAAAAACACATTTCCCCCTTTAATGACTGTATTTGAGTAATCAGTGGCTTTCTTCCTCAGTTAGATTTGGGAGGAACAGACAGCTGGTGTTATTGTATGCATTCATCAGTAAGAGAGAAGAAAGCATTGGGGTCAAACGGGAGTCAAACTCCGTGGGTCTCCCTAGTGAAGAGAGACTTGTTATGCAATAATAGAGTAGATTCCAGCATTGCCCAACACAGTTTCAATAGAGCCCCCTGTGAGTTAGTCCTCTATACCTACAGATCCCTGGAAGGACATGATAGACCCTTTTGTTGGCGACCTGGCAAAAGCGAGGTTAACCAATGCGATCGCTCCATATAATGACTTTAAATCATAATTTTCAAACCTTAAAATTGAAGATGCAGCCGGGCTTGATGAAGTAAGATACTCGGGGACACGTAAAACGTATGTTGGATATCTTTCTACATATTACGTAATTGTTCTGTAACGTTGTCCATAGAGAGCACACACTTGCTGATTTTCGAGACTGCCTTTCTGCAAAATTAGCAGTTTCAGGTAATTCTTGCTTGCAGAAAATGAAAAAAGGGTCCATTCGTCCACTAATTTTAAATGTTTCCTTGTTTAAAGGCGACAGGCAGATGCTTATGACTCTGAAACTTCCACTTATGACTTTTATCCGCCCCCAGATCAAGCTTCACTTCTTTATAGTTTCTGGATATTCATGTTAAACCTTCTGCTCACTTCTTCTCCCTTATTGAGATTTCTGATAATAATGTTGGATTTGTGCTTTTATTCCCGTACTAATTCCTAATTTCTCACTTTTCTTTAATAAGGGTGAAATTTCAGTGCCGTGCTCTCTCGTTCGGTGCACTTCAGCGAGTTCAGCTCGCCGACCCTGCGGTGAATTTAGGATTCAAAGCAGGGTCACCGAATTGTGCCGAACAGGATACACTGAATGCAGCCGATCAGCCTGGCGAACACAGCCGACGATCCCCCGAACCCCACCGAACAGATAGCCGACAATCTGCCAAACGCACCCGATGATCTGCCAAACGCCGCCGAACAGATCGCTGAACGCAGCTGCAGACCAACAAATGCCACAGATGATCTGACCGCTGAACTGACCATCTAACGCCACTGATCGGCTGCCGAACACTGCCAAAAAAAGACGGTCAGCTGCCGAACTGGGGGTAACCCCCCCAAAAATGAAATTTTTAAAAGGTTATTAAAAGAATAAAAATACATGAAAGTGCATGGAAATAATAAAAAAAGGTCTTATAAAAAATAATAGAAAGTTCACCTCGGAACAGTGGAGGGATAACTTTAAAAGAGACAGAGGTAAATTTAAATGTGCCTCATTGTGGCGCGTAAAAAGTTTATTTTTCCTGATCACACTTTCCCCTTTCCAAAAACAACTGCTAGCGCACATACTGATGATTTCAACACTACTTATTGGAAATCTGCACTGATACCGGGGATATCTATGATCTCTGACCGATTAAGAGAGTTTCACCTTTTGGATGGCATGCCGCGACGAGTGTCGGGGTCTCCCGTGCCCTCTAAGAATTACTGGTCCTTATGGGATGCATACCTTGTTTCCGCTTAAAACACGAAAACTGACTTGAAGAATGTTCCGCGCTAATATAGAGATGTTATGATGGTTAGAGCTCAAAATGAAGGTTTTCCACTAATTTGAAAGCCCCCCCTTTTTTTTAAATTTATTTTTTTCTTCCCTCCCTTTCTCCTCCTCTTTCCTACTTTTCTCTTTCTCCTCCTGATATACATATATACATTGTATTTTATTATCTTCTCGTGTTGTTATGCAATATGTTTGACTCTTGTATAACTGTTTGAAAACTCAATAAAACTTTTAAATAAAAAAAATAAAAAAATAATAGAAAGGTCTGTTACAGAATAAAAAAAAACACCATTTAAAAAAGAATGGGAAATTGCTGAAAAAATCCAGAAAAATGTCTAAATGCTGCAAATGAAAAGAATAAATGGTTGAATAAAAAAATTATTAGAACAGTAATTTTTTCCATTAAAATCTATGGGATTCGTCTGTTTAAAACCTGTCGAACTGAAGCACCGAAAATCTGGACATCTTGCCAACTCTTCAGTGCAGTTCAGAATTCTCCAAATAGATTAACCATTACTTCTCTATGGGACAATTTCACTGCCGCTGAAGGTCGCCGAATTGCAGTGATCTGAGGCCAAGTGCACCGTATTTCGCTGGAAATTCCCACAAATTGCCAGCTTTTTGAATAGCTGAACTGCCATAAAATTCACAGTTTGGTGTAATTCGGTGGCAAGTTCGGCTCTTATTAAATAACCCCTATAGTCTTTTCCTTGTCTGTTTTGTTTCCCCACTAATACACGTTATATATTGTATTTCCAGGACTTCACATCCTTTCCTCTTCTGTTACTCTTTCTCTGTACCAATTCATGTCCAAACATGCTTACTCTCATGACCATGGTGAGAGGAAGTGAGGTAAGAAACCTCTTCCGCATTGCTTTCAGCAAGCCAGCTGAACTTTATGGTACTATTTATTTATTTATTTATAAAGGATTTTACCAGGAAGGATACATTGAGATTTCTCTCGTTTTCAACTATGTTGGCATTCGATTGAGTGTTTCTTTCTTTCGCAAATCTGTCTAGTCTGTGGTGTGGAGAATGAAATAGGGGCGTAAACAATAACCAAAAACTCGGATCATATGGTAATCAACATATGGTGTCAGTGCCAATGGCCAGACTTTCATTGGTGTAGAGTTGCAGGTTCTGATGTTAATGCAATCATTTGGACTTCATCTGAAACTTAAGTAAAATGGATATCTAAATCTTTAACCACTTCACTACCAAGTATTTTTATGTTTAACCCCTTCCACGCGGAGGACGTGCTCAGCGCGTTCTGTCGCATGTGCACTTCGCTGCGGAGGACGCGCTGAGCGCGTCCTCCCTTTGCAGCGGCGATCGACCTGGATTCTGGCCGATCGCGGCGGCCCCCTGGTGCGGGCTGACATCCTCGATGTTAGCCCAGCCTCCGGGACCCAGGCGGGCACGATAGACTTCATCGCGCCAGTGTGATGACTGACATCTATTACAGGCACCCCCCCCCTCAGTGCGGGGAAGGTGACTGAAGGGGAGAGGTGGGATGGTCCTTTGGACCTCTCTCCCTCCCCATCTGGGCGGGCCACAACCTAAAGGCAGGCACCGTTTAGAAGGCCACAGCCTGCCCTTCCAAGCGGCAGCTGTCTTTAACCCCTAGGGGGCTGGATCACGACATGGCGCTAACTGGTGCCATATTGCGGTCCCCTCCCGGAGCCGGCTGACATCTTAGATGTGGGCCAAGCTTCCGGGATAACCCGCTGACGACTGGTGTTATCGCTCATAGCGCGATGACGTCAGTTCTGCAATTAACCCCTAACTGCCACCTATGGTGGAGATAGGGGGTTCCAATGAATTAATTAATATTTGGTATCATTGGAACGGCCAGAGCATGGCCTTTCCAGTGATACCAAACATGACCGTGTAAAATGTAAAAAAAAAAAAAAAAAAAAAAAAAAGAATTTAAAAATTTAAAAACAAATTTAACTGGTTTTTTTTGTTTGTTTTATTAACGCAGCAATATTGTTCTCATTTCAATTATAATGTGAACAATGATGCTGCACTAACGATTTTTTCTATGGGGGGGGGGCGTTTGCTAAAACACACGTAATTTTCCCCAAAAAATTGTAACGAATCCCCATTTCAATTTTTTTTAACAAGCGCACCCCATAAAAAATGTAACTGAAAAGGCTTGCATGATAAAATGTGAAAAAAAAACACTTTACACAATGTAGATGATTGAAAATTCTATTTTTATTGCATGTTTTGTTATAATATACAGGCAGGACATGACGTATATATATAATAATGATATATTATGAATCTGCCGAGTCTGCCGGAAAGAACGATATATAATATGTCTGGGTTGTATAATAAAACGTGGCTTTAAATCGCGTTTAAACAAGATGAGCGAAACCGGTAAAAATGAGCTCAGCACAGAGGTGTGAAATGGCTCAGCAGCGAAAGTGTTAAAAAATATCACAAATATATTTGAAACTTGGGAAGAGTAAATAACAATTAAATGTAAGAGAAATTATAAATTCTGAAAATTTACACGCACCCATTACCTGTTTTCTCTTAAAATTTTACAAAGAGATTGTGATTCCAAAATAGATAAAATAGTAAAATAATGTTAATTTGCTGATTTTTAGTGTTTCGTATATTTGTTTATCCTTTACTGAAATACTGATGGGATGGAGGGTTCTAAACTCTAGATTAGGGCTGTCAAACTCAGAGCCCCCCCCAGATATTGATGTCTATAATTCCCAGAATTCCTTCAATGCAATAGATGGTCAGGGTATAATAGGAGTTGTAGTTCAGTACATCTGGGGAGTTTGACAGCCCTGCTCTAAATGACGTTCTTTATCTTGCACATTATTAAAATGCATTACTATTATACTGACAGAAATGGCGTCTGTGTCAAATACAACTGTGATAAAGATAGCTAATAAAAATGGTCAGATCTCCTTATGGGGGTTTGTAGTGATCATAACGAGATTATTAGCAATGAATCTTCCAAAAAATACCAATAGAATATAAAAGTATGTGGCATAATGCCTGTATATGGAAGTTGCAGTAACAACTTATTTCTCTACTGTACAGGGATTTTCAGCAATTATAACGTACTGAATCTTATTCCTGTGCAGTAGTGAGTGATCCCAGAGCTATCCCTGTATTCTGCCCTCTTCCTGTCTGTTGTAATGCTGCAGAGTGTCTTGAAACATTGTTCCCGTGAGGGTGGGAGCTGCTCCTTGTAGCTTCTTTAGAATAATACAGGGTAACATGGATGATAGTGCTCAGAAAATTTCACTCTACACAGGGGGCACACTAATCATGCATGAAAAAGGTTTTCAAAAGGGGTTTATACTTGAATGCTAATTTTTTATATTTATTGTGTTACAATTCAAATTCGTGTTTAAACATTTTTGTAGGGAAAGGGTTAATAGACGGGTCAAGTAGGAAACATTACGTTATGTAGCCATCTACTGCAGAATTCCATCATGAACCATACTGCCATATTGGACATCCACAATTGTGCAAAGTGTTTGACATCAAAATCCCATTCAGCACATCCCTCCAACACAACTGTGGAGAAGAAACTCTCGACTTTATGAGACACGGGTTCAACCTAACCACCAAGTCGCTGCTCTACAATCATCGAAAGCAGACTCTGATACACTCAGTAGACACCACCAGCATGTGTCCATGGGCAAGACACCCAACGATATGGATGTGCCTACGTCACAAAAAATACCTGTACTTCTCATCTAGATTGTAAGTTCCCTTGGATATGATGCTTGCTGAGCACATGCACTCAACTTCTTTGGAAGACCATGGCGAGGCCTGTTCTGAGTGGAGCCTGTCCTGTTAAACCGCTGTATGGTATTGGCCACCGTGCTACAGCTCAGTTTCAGGGTCTTGGCAAGCTTCTTATAGCCCAGGCCATCTTTATGTAGAGCAGCAATTCTTTTTTTTTCAGATCTTCAGAGAGTTCTTTGCCATGAGGTGCCATGTAAGGCTAGGGTCAGACGAACGCAGTGCGAACGCACGTGCAGCCGCACTTTATCACGGCCGTAGTAGCAACAAATGACGGCCAATGACAGGCAATATACGCAAGCGGCAAACAAACGCATTTTTTAGAGAACGTGATACCGCTAGTACTGACGTACAGAGTGTGCTACGTCCGCTAGCAGCATGTGTGCGTGTTTAGGAGACGTCAGATGCTGCTAATGTCCGGCCAACATAACGTCCAGATGCAAAAAGTGTTTTATTGATGATCCGTACAAAATTACGGACGAAAATGCGCATCGTATGACCGCTATTGCGTATTCCGTGAAAAAATACGTCCATTCGTTCGAACAGACTTTTTCACGGACGACGCGAAAAATGCGTTTGTCTGACTCTAGCCTTAAACTTCCAGTGACCAGTATGAGAGAGTGAGAGCGATAACACCAAATTTAACACTCCTGCTCCCCATTCACACCTGAGACCTTGTAACAATAACGAGTCACATGACCCCGAGGAGGGAAAATGGCTAATTAGGCCCAATTTGGACATTTTCACTTAGGGGTATACTCACTTTTATTGCCAGCGGTTTAGACATTAATGGGTGTGTGTTGAGTTATTTTGAGGGGACAGCAAATATACACTGTTACACAAGCTGTACACTCACTACTTTACATTGTAACAAAGTGTCATTTCTTCAGTGTTGTCACATGAAAAGATATAATAAAATATTTACAAAAATTTGAGGGGTGTACTAACTTCTGTGAGATACTGTATATGTCTTTTTATCCTTTTGATTTAAGATTCTTTTTAACATTTGTTACTAGGGTAACATTTAGGCTTAGGGTTATATTTGTGGTTAAGTTTAACCCCAAACCTAATATTCAGCTCTATTTTGGCTTCACTTTTGGGCAACAGATTCTGTTAAGCCTACCGGGAAATGTATCCCTATGTCAGGTTCAATACTTTCTAAAGGAACCACCGGCTGGGTGGAGTAGAGGTAACATCACTGCTCTGCGTGGAGAGCCTGTGGAGACATGGGTTTGATCCCGATGAGCACCTCTCCAATAAGTGTCCTTGGGCAAGACACCTAACGGTACATACTCGCCACCCAGGACATACTTGAAAACGAGAGAAATCTCAATGTATCCTTCCTGGTAAAATCCTTTCTCAAAAAAAATAAAAGTATGCAGAAATAATGGCCAGTTCAATACAAGCACAGTTATAGTCAGGTCCAGAAATATTGGGACATCAACACAATTCTAACATCTTTGGCTCTATACACCACCACAATGGAGTTGGAATGAAACAAACACAATGTGCTTTAACTGCAGACTGTCCGCTTTAATTTGAGGTATGTACATCCAACTCAGGTGAACGGTGTAGGACTTACAGCAGTTTGCAGATGTGCCTCCCACTTGTTAAGGGACCAAAGGTAATGGGACAATTGGCTTCTCAGCTGTTCCATGGCCAGGTGTGTGATATACCCTCATTACCCCAATTACAATGTGCAGATAAAAGGCCCAGAGTTCATTTCAAGTGTGCTATTTGCATTTGGAATGTGTTGCTGTCAACTCTCAAGATGAGATCCAAAGAGCTGTCACTATCAGTGAAGCAAGCCATCATTAGGCTGAAGAAACAAAACAAACCCATCAGAGAGATAGCAAGAACATTAGGCATGGCCAAAACAACTGTCTGGAACATTCTCAAAAAGAAGGAACGCACCGGTGAGCTCAGCAACACCAAAAGACCCGGGAGACCACGGAAAACAACTGTGGTGGATGACCGAAGAATTCTTTTCCTGGTGAAGAAAACACCCTTCACATCAGTTAGCAAGATCAAGGAGGTAGGTGTATGTGTGTCAAAGTCAATAATCAAGAGAAGACTTCACCAGAGTGAATACAGAGGGTTCACCACAAGATGTAAACCATTGGTGAGCCTCATAAACAGGAAGGCCAGATTAGAGTTTGCCAAACAACACCTAACAAAGCCTTCACAGTTCTGGAACAAGATCCTATGGACAGATGAGACCAAGATTAACTTGTACCAGAGTGATGGGAAGAGAAGAGTATGGAGAAGGAAAGGAACTGCTCATGATCCTAAGCATACCACCTCATCAGTGAAGCATGGTGGTGGCAGTGTCATGGCGTGGGAATGTATGGCTGGCAATGGAACTGGTTCTCTTGTATTTATTGATGCTGTGACTGCTGACAAAAGCAGCTGGATGAATTCTGAAGTGTTTCGGGCAATATTATCTGCTCACATTCAGCCAAATGCTGCAGAACTCATTGGACGGCGCTTCACAGTGCAGATGGACAATGACCCAAAGCATACTGTAAAAGCAACCAAAGAGTTTTTGAAGGGACAGAAGTGGAATGTTATGCAATGGCCAAGTCAATCACCTGACCTGAATCCCACTGAGCATGCATTTCACTTGCTGAAGACAAAAATTAAGGGAAAATGCCCCAAGAACAAGCAGGAACTGAAGACAGTTGCAGTAGAGGCGTGGCAGAGCATCACCAGGGATGAAACCCAGCATCTGGTGATGTCTATGCGTTCCAGACTTCAGGCTGTGATTTACTGCAAAGGATTTGCAACCAAGTATTAAGAACGGAAAGTTTGATTTATGATTATTATTCTGTCCCACATCTGCAAACTGCTGTAGGTCCTACACCGTTTACCTGAGTTGGATGTACATACCCTCAAATTAAAGTTGTCAGTCTGCAGTTAAAGCACATTGTGTTTGTTTCATTCCATCTCCATTGTGGTGGTGTATAGAGCCAAAAATGTTAGAATTGTGTCGATGTCCCAATATTTCTGGACCTGACTGTAGAAAGACTCAGTATGATACGTATCACTTTCACTATTGTGATGGTGATGAAAGGCTTGGTAGTGTTCTTGTTGATTGAACGTAAATTAGGAAATAGCTCTCAGGTACTGTTTTTACAATAATGATTAGTAGCATGGTCGAGAGGAAATAAAGTTCAGCAATAGGTATTCTTTAGATAAGCAAGGGTAGCATTAGGACGGGTAATGGCAAGAAGGTAGGTAGGCAACAGGTAGCCTGAGTATAGGGAGCAATAAGAAAGCACTGACTCACCGGTCTTCTGGCCTGTGTTGATTAGCCATGATAGGGAAGCGGTGTGCTGCCGGCCCGTCGAGCTCCAGGTGTGGACGCAGGCTGATGACGTTATCAGTGATGATGCGATTGCGTGTGCATGCTCAGTGCTGACTGCAGCACGACCGCTTGGAGAGAGCAGCTGGATCCAATGGCTCTGCACAGGGAAGTAACCAAAGACCCCTGTGCCACGTGGGAGATCCTGTGGAGGTGCGGGTGGTGACGTGGCAGGTCTGTGACACCCTAACCCTAAAATGAACCCTAATACATGCACAAATAGTAAGCAAGCTCTAATTTCTATCCCTAATCCTAGTTTCTAACCCTAACTTCTAACCCTAACCTTAATTTCTAAATGCAGCCCCAGCCCTCGTCCTAATTTCTAACCTTAACCCTTGTTTCTAACCCAATATTTCATTTCTATCTTCTAACCCTAATTTATAACCCATATTTTAAACCCTAATCCTAAT
The DNA here is from genome assembly GCA_009667805.1 of Leptobrachium leishanense. NCBI lineage: Eukaryota > Metazoa > Chordata > Amphibia > Anura > Megophryidae > Leptobrachium > Leptobrachium leishanense. The sequence continues at coordinate 134,153,881 of CM019065.1, forward strand.
TTATAATCTTAACTCTAATATCTAAACCTAAACCTGATTTTAGCTTTTAAAAATGACGCTCCAATTTGGCACTGGGTGTCAATTTGGCCGTGGACAAAGTAGAGCATTTTTTGTAAAGACATAAGGATTTAAGGTGGTTTTTCCCCACGTTTTCCCCCCAGCATTCCAATATGATACCAGCTCCTCACAGTCATCGGGTCTAGATTAACAGATTAAAACATAATGAGTTAATATCATAAGAATCCAAAAGTGGGTTTATCTCTATAATTTATGTGAATTCTTCTACCTGGTTACAAATCATTTTATTTGACAGACTTACTTAAAAAAATCTGTTTTACATAAATAGGGTGGAAAAACAATTACTAGAGATATTGGATAATGCCTGGGGGTAATGTATGGGTTCCTAAATTTGATTCAGTCTCCTGTAGAAAGTTTTTTACATAGCCAATGCTGAAAGTGAAGGTAAGGAGCCCTATGCACCTATTTGAAATAAGCAGGGGTCAAGTCAAGTGTGAACACCTGGGAACACGGCTCTACCACCAATTTTGCAATGGGATCTGAGTTCTCATCGGTCCCACATGCTATACAGCTTTAATTATCTTATTCAATCATATGAGTCTTGTGACATATCTTTCCTAAGACTCAGTATATACAGTATATATAATATTTAAGGGAGCGTGATGGATTTAACCCTTTCTTGCTACAGGGCGTACATGCCATCCCTGTGGCGAGTGGGTCTTGAATACATGGAGTGTACTAGTACTCCCTGTTGACTTCTATGGGGTGCCTCAGCCCCACCTGGGCAGTCGGTGCGCAACTGAACTCAGTCCGTCCCCCTACAGCCAATGACACACGTCGCACATCAGCCGCTAGGAAAGCCAGAGGACGTGCCCACCAAAGTGGCCAGCAAGCAGGGCATACTAGTACCGCCGGCGTTAACCCTCTCCTACTGGGTACAACCCGCCCGGCTTTAAGGGGTTACGTGTGAGCTGCCAGTTGTTAATTGGGAGCAGAAATCTTGGTGAATTCCCATGCTTTTCTTAAATTGAGCCATGGAAACAAGGGCCATGACTGCCTCACAGAATGCCAACATCGAACTTGGCAATGTGAGGATAAATGATTGGCTGTTCCACATTAACACTAAGAGATGGTTCTGTTTAAAAGGGCTGGATATAGTCACCAACTTACTTTCTGCTGTCGGCACTAAAATTAAAAAAAGTGCTGTGTATCCATTACTGCATTTATTAGTTAGGCCAGAGGTCCTTTCCTGTAGGAAACATAAATGATGTGCTGTACTTCATGTCATTGCAATGGTGGCAAGTCCAGAGGCCCTTGACTCTCTGGCTGACGAATATGGGCATTGTCAGGATCTGGGGGCCTCCATTGTGGCTCAGTCCAGTGAGGAGACATGGGGGTCGAGTGGGCAGAAACAGCAAAAAGGTTACTTAATTGTAGAAGGTAGACTGGAGTTTGAATAAGGTTTGGTGAGAATTTTTTTTTTTTTTTGGAGAAAGGATTTTACCAGCAAGGATACATTGAGATTTCTCTTGTTTTCAAGTATGTCCTGGGAGATTCTCCAAAGAAGTGGATATACCAGATATTAGTGATGAAAGCAATTAGATTAACTTTAACACATTAGAATTTATTTAACAGATAATGGGCCATATTACAAAGCTGATGCTAACTTAACCAGAGCTGTTGTAAACTTACCAGAGCCATTATAGGGCTAGACTACATTCTACGCGGTAAAACGGGGACACTAGGGAAAAAAAACGGCGCCCGCAGTTTTCTCTCTAGCACCCCCGTTTTCCTGCAAAATTACAATGCAGGCGCTTACAAAGCTGCCTGTATTGTTACCGGGCGCTACGCCCCGGGATGCGCGGGGCAGCACTAAGCGCCGCCGCATGCATCAACTCGATGGAGTACATAGGACTCCATTGAGTTTCTCCTCTGCCGGTCACATCACCTTCCGAATCTCGCCTCGCGAGATCCGGCAGGTCGGCGTAGTGATCTGCAGGGGGAGACTGGGGGACTTTTTCCCCCAGTCTCTTCCTGCTCCTGCTGGATGGAGGAGGCGGATGGAACCGCGGGTCTCGCCGCGGGATAGTAGGTGAGTATCTGGATTTTTTTGGGGGGTTCCTGCTGGTGCTAACAGATTCTGCACCAGCGGAATCTGTTAACACCAAGTCCAGGCTGTGGTTAACTTTCTGTTATCCGCAGCCGGACGTTCATCAGCGTTAGGACTTTGTAATCCTAATGCTGATTAACACTTTGCGTTCCCCATGTTAAGCATAGGGAGCGCAAAAGTACAGTAGCCTCGCGCTGAAAAGTGCAAGGTACCAAACACAAACAGGTTGCTTAACCCGTTAGCATTTGGACTGTAATATGCGGTGGCTACCAGGGCTAACGTTAACAATCACTCACACCACCAGTGTAATGTAGCCCATGGTCTATGGAGTTGCTACGTTTACAACAGCTCTGGCTAAGTTAGCACCAACTTTGTAATACTGCCCAATACTTTTAATCTGCGAGAGACACCAGGACAGCCAAACCTTCAAAGTGCCTATAGCTAAATGTTTATCTGAAACCGTCCTTTAATTCAAAGGTTTTATTTCTCTATGTAGACCATCAGCAAAATACAATAATTACATGCCCATTGAAATGTACAAGCTGGCTACTGCTACAGTGACCTAAGTGTTGAGTAAAAAACATATGTTTCAGTCGGGAGGGAGAAGTCTGCAGACTCTGGAATAACAAGTTGGTGGTAGGAAATAAATAATGGAAGTAAATGAGAAAAATCCTAGGCCCCTATTACATTCTTCGCGCAATTTCGTTCGCGCAGCGCAAATTTTTTTGCGCGCATCGTCCAGCGTTATCGCTTGAAAATGAACGTGGTATTCCGATCCGAACGCATTTTCTCATCCGTCAAAAAATAACGTTCGTAAAAATGGCGCGCAAAACGAAGTGTAATACGCGCGCAGTAACGTTGCGCACGTAAATCTGTGTGCGGACTGTTTTTTTCGCGGGATTCAGCCAATCAGAATTAAGAACCTTAAGTGACATCAATTTACCTTAGTTGACTCACTAATGTTTTCGCGCCTGTCAAAGTAAATCTGAGTATATATGCTGCAGCAATAAAAAAACCGCACGAATTCACAATTTTTTTGTTTGGGTATGTGTAGAATGTGTAACTATACTGTGCTGTATTTTTTTTTCATGCTGGTGTTTTTTGTTTCGGCCAGAACGTTCAGATTTGCAGTTACCACCAGCTTTTCAAAGATGGTAAAATTATGCGCGCAAACGTTGTTCGTAAGAAGATGCGCATCGATTGAAATACCATCCGCGTACCAGCGCACGAACGAATTTGCGCTCACAATGTTAAGTATAGGACGCGCAGAGTTCATCACACTCGCGCAGGTCCATCCGCGTTAAACGATAACACACATCATTTGCGCGAACGTTGGAATACGACGTTCAGCACAAAGGGTTTTGCCCCTCGAGCAAATGCGCATTTGCGTACGCAAAACACACTGCGCGAAGAATGTAATAGGAGCCATAGTGTGCTGAATTGATTTATGTAAAGTTAAAAAATAACTACAATAACCCTTTACATTCAAGGTTCAAGTCAAAGCCTAGAAACATGTCAATACATAATTTCTTCCGGAATGTAATGATTCATTTGGGTGGCAAATTACCGTAATAAGATTGTGAGGGTGCTATATCAGGAGCATTAGCTTTTCCATTTGACAAATAAGCTGCGTTAGCAATTGTACTGGTCTGTCAATAATTTGAAAGTTCTATCCCTTGAGGTTGTTTGCAATTATTTCTTTTTTAAGCCATCTATACAGTTTCTCACATGTCATGTTTTTTTCCAATTCTGTAGCAAATATAATCAAAAAATCAACACCTTTGAATAATAACATGCGATATAAAACATCATATGAATTCAATAGGAAATCTATCTACACTTTTTCACATATGGTGTTAGCAACCATATATAGATTAAAATGATAATGACAATGAATAGAGAAAATAGATTTGCAGCAATTTACATTTTGCATTGAAATATGTAAACACTTATATGTAATCATGTTTAGAAAGGAAGAAATGATGAAACCAATGATTGTAATGAAATTATAATTTCATGTGCAATATTATAAATCATAATAACCTCATTATTATTATTATCATCATTTATATAGGGCCAACAGTTTCCGCAGCACTTTACAAAAACCAAAGGAAACAAGACACAAATAAACTAGAATAAGATGGAGACAAGAGGTGTAGAGGACCCTGCTCATAAGAGTTTATAATGTAGAAGGATTGGGGTGGAGGAACACAAGGGGAGCTTTGTTGGTCATCAGGATCACTAGTGCCAGTGGTTCAGGAATGGTGGAGGCCATTTAAGTGGTTTCAATCATGACATGTGAGCAGAGGGGTGAGTTGCATCAGTGATGTGATACTCTAATCTGAGGAGGTGAGATTTTGAGAGATTTCTTGAAGGCCCGAAGATAAGGGAAGAGTTTGTTAGTGCGAGGTAAGTCATTCCACAGGATCGGAGCTGCCCTTGAGAAGTCTTGGAGGCGAGAGTTGTCAGTGCAGGTGTAGACAGAGGACAGGCAGAGATTGCATGCCGACCAGAGTGGTCTAGATGGGACGTGCTTGCGGAGTTAAGAAGACGTGTAAGGAGGTGTCGAGTTCTTGAGCGATTTGAGCATGCATGTCAGTATTTGAAACTTTATTCTGAAATTTACAGGACGCCAATGGAGGGACCGGCTGAGGGGGGAGGTACGTGAGGAGTGTCGGGTGAGAAAAATAAGCCTGGCACCTGCATTCATTATGGATTCCAAATGGGCAATACGGGCCTTGGAGAAGCCAATAAGGAGTGAGTTACAGTAATTAAGCCATGAAATAACAAGCGCTTGAACCTTTATGGTATCTTGTGTCAGAAAGGGGAAAACGCAGGCGATGTTCTTGAGTTGATAGTAACAGGATTTGGTCACTGTTTGGATGTGCGGGAAAATGGTCAGAATCAAAAGTGACACCAAGGCAGCGAACTTGAGGCGTCAGGCTAATTAGCGTTCCATTTACCCATAGAGAGAGGCAGAGAGATAAATCTGTTTCTTTGTGTATTTTTTTTTAAAGTCTTTTGGTCCTATTGTCTGTTCCCTCTTACCTGTTGACAATAAAATGGAAACAGTAAATTAAGAAATCGATGTGAGACAAGTTTCCTTAAAATCTCCATTTTACTGCATCTATTCTGCACAAGCCACTTTTTTAGTGCTGGCCGTGGAAATAAATGGAGGTGTAGCCTGATACCAGCAGCGAAGGTGCAATCTGCCACTGGTATTGGCTCCTGTAGTCTGTAGGACTCCATAGAGCCCAGTACGTCCCAGCTGCAAGTTCGTACTTGCGGAATCATGCAAGTACTGTGTATGAAACGCAGAGAGACACTGGAAACTATTTGTTCTTCGTCTCCCACTGCTTACAGCTAAAGGAAGTGATGGATCGAGCTGCCCTCTCCAACGTGTGATGAGAGGTGAGTATGAGAATTTTTGAGGGCTTTATTTTATTATGTTATGCGATTTTGAAAAGCAAAATCACTTAACACCAGGTTTTAGACGTGTGTCTGCCACCTTGGGAGTTCACCAGAATCAGACCTGGAAAATGATGGTTCCCGAATCCTTGCAATTCTTTGGCGTTCTCATGGGCTTGAGTGTTCCCCTACAAGAAACCTGCAGTCAGGTTGCATAATTGTCTCTAAATAGAATGATATATTTATACTTGTAGCATATCTTTACTACAGTATGGGCTACATTCCAAGCCAGATGTAAACTTACCAACTCCAAATACATTAATGGTAAGTTTACAGCAGCTCTGGTTAACTTTACACCTGACACGGGTTCTAGCCCAATGTTTTTCATTATTACACTCTTTTTAAAATCACAAAGCTATGGCCTAAAATATATGCGTCAGCGCACTCACAAATATAAAATATAAAATATCATACATTTATTATAGCAAAGGATAAAACTTCTATATTGCTTGACTAATTTTGAAGCATCAACTTTTCTTGCGTCAATCATAGCTCTTAAAAACAAATAAACAGTGAAAAACGCAGAGCAACACTGTGACACCCAAATATATCTATATGTTGAGTATGAGCCCCATACACCGAGTGTATATGAGTTTTTATATAAATAAGGGGCATTAGGTTCTTTTCCAGACTATATTCCTCAGTCAGGACTTTGCTTGGCTGCATAAAGTCCTATTGACTCCAGGAACTGATACTAGCAGTGGCTCATAGCACCGTAGATATTAAGTAGATGTTTTAAAATATTCTTACATTAGCTGCTAGTACAATGGCTGGGTCAGAAAAGGGTTGGCAACTGGGAGCTGCTAAGGGCTATTGGCTGGTGACGATATCTCTGCTTAGTGACCCCCTGGACCTGACAAGATGGGAATAGAGTCCATTGTTTTCAACTATCACTGATGTGTTTGTGTCTCACCTAGAATTCCATGATGGTATGAATGATATATACCGAATTGTAACTCTAAAGGACGTAGTGAAAACTTTCAGGTTCATCCATCCCTGTTCTTTAATTGCTTCCACCAGCAGAGCCTCTACAGGGGGTTTTAAGTCAACCAAGTTCAGATAACATTTTATCCATCTCTTATTTATTCTAGCATGACTAATTATCTGAAGTTTAAATTTGAAAACATCCTCCAGATTGACCCTCTCTTTGTATTACTTTACAACTCACCTCTTCTACAAGAAGCTACAAGAGAAAGTTCCTTGTTTTGGTACTTTTGGATGAAGACAACTCAGAGGGATGCCAAACTTTAAGGTCCCTTGAAAACTTGAAAGAGCAACAAGAGTTTATAGCAGTGTTTCCCAAACCTGTCCTCAGGACCTTCTGTCTCTCCAGGTTTGCAGGATATCTGAAGCACAGTGCAGGTGATATGATTTGCTGCTCAGTGATTGCAGGATTCAGTCTGCTTTTCCCCAAGGTGCTCTGCAAAATCTGGCCGGGTTGAGGGTCCCGAGGACAGGTTTGGGAAACACTGGTTTATAGGTTGGTATCTATGGTCACCTAGCCACACCAAGTACAAGCATTGTATGATATACTAAAGAGACACTCTAGAAAGAAACTGCTGGTTGGGGGGGTAGAAAGCTAGCGGGGTAAATAGTCCATTCTGACTCCATTGAGGTTTTCTCTTCCACGTTTCTTTTTTTGCCTATACTGTTGCCCAGCTTTTCTTCCATACAGGGTTTTCCCAGAAAACTCGTTTGCTGGTGAATACCTTACTACAGGAAGCACCTTGGTGCAGGTCCACTGACAATCAGCGCCTATGTGACTAACAGGAACATAGCCAAATCGATGCCTCTCACTGTAGAATCATTGAGCAGTATCACAGAGTCGGCTTGTTCTATTTCAGTGTTGTATTTTGTAATTAATGACAGAAAGAAACCCAACTCAGAAGAAAGCCCTCCTCTTGGATGGTCATCAGTCATAGCCAAGGATAGTAATAGATGAGGGGCACTCATGACACCTTGACACTTAAATGATCATGATGGGTACAGTGTCCCTTCTAACTCTGTGATAGCATATATAGCTGTATCAATGTCAATAACCTCTGGGAGTCTTGAACCCCTCTGAACCAGTATTACTTATACACTTATACATACAAACATACAGTATGCTCCTGTATTTACAGGTTTAATAGGAAAGACAAAAAATAGTCCTCACGCTTGCAATAAAACAGAAGGTTCTTCAATTCTGAAATATCCTAAAAAGACAATATACAGTAGAACATACATGCGCAGTATGTAATGCCTCTTTAAATCATCTCACTTGAATGGTAGAAATTCACTCACTCATTGAGGAGCCTTATATAAGTCGGCTCTGGGCTATAATCACAATAAGGTATTAGGTTGATGAACCTCACCACCTCCAGCCCTCCGGTCTCGTCTTGTATTGTGGTCTGTCCGAACTGCAATCCTGGCCCCTGTGATGTCTCCACAATTAGGATGCCCAAGGAAAGGAAAAGGACCCAAAAATATGGATAAAAAGTCTAGAGGCCGAATTTATTAAAATAAGGAACAGCACAACGCGTTTCGACAAACCGTCTTCATCAAGGCGAATAATCATAATAACAAAGTCATGAACTTCTATACTTATATCGCAGGAGTGGTAATTCCAGTCACCTGGAGAGGATTAACACAGAAACTATTTGTTAATATCCTACTTCTGGATTTTACCACCACACAGAACATGGCATACATAGATGACGTAATTTCCGGTCCAGCAAAGTGCTCAATATCCTTGACGGCTACAGATCATCTTATGCCCATAGTCTCTTCAGAGCGCCATCTTGTAAGTGGGCACCACATACTTATACATCTTCTCCCGCAATATTAAAACAATTGCCCATGAACGCTAATACTGGGTCCTTAAACATGAACTTAAAACATAACATGCAATATACAGAAGCACAATTGTATACCCAAGTAATTAATATATATACAGAGAATGGCATACTGTAAATATCAAAATCAATATTTAACTCCTCTGGTGCCAAACAGCCTAAATCGAACAAACCAATGATGCGTGGCTACACCATGGCAACCAAGAAAATGTAAGCAAGTCACCTGGTGCTCTGTCGAGGAATCCGCAGTCCAGATAAACAGTTTGAAATAGAAGACAGGCCACACCAGATCCTTCTGCTTAATCACACTTTTATCCTTTATTCACCGCATAACAGGGGATAATACAACGTTTCGGCTGAAAAGCCTTAATCATGAATACATTGCATTATCCCCTGTTATGCGGTGAATAAAGGATAAAAGTGTGATTAAGCAGAAGGATCTGGTGTGGCCTGTCTTCTATTTCAGCCTAAATCGAACAGGTTGAAGTACGGGTTGAATAACTCTTATTGGTAAATTCAAAATGCTCTAATATCCAAAAACTGATATAAAGCCACAAGTGGAAAGCTCCACACCTGACTTCATGTAATGGCAGAAAAAAATGTAAAAAAATATAATCAGGGCAGTCATTAGGGGGTGACAGCCCATGATATGTTCAAGGGCCCAGTTGCTCAAGGGGGCTGAGGCCAAAACCAGTGCAGTTTGTCTAAATGACACAGACACTAACTCCCTGCCACCCTGGACTGGCCCACCAAACTATCACCAAATTTGGGCCGAGGTATCAGGGGATGGTAACAGTGCTCTGACTCATCACTGACAGAGCGATAAGTATGGTCTGAACCAGGTTGAGATGCAGACAAAAGCTCTCCCATAAGGAACAAATTTATCCCCTTAGTGGAGGGGAAGAGTTTATTGAAATGGGCAGCTGATGGAGGGGGGACCCCGAGCAATAGTTTAATAAGGAGCCCCAAGTATTTTGACAGCAGCCCTGAATAGGATATAAAATCACCTTTGGACTTTTTGTAAGGTGTACATGAAATGTACATGAATTTCGTGTTTAGACTTGAGTCCCATCCCATCTCTTTATATGTAAATATTCCAAAAAAATCAAAAGCCAAAACACTCTTGGTCTCAATCATTTCAGATAAGGAATAATCAGCCTGTATTTACTTTAGCAAAATAACACAATGGGTGAAATGGAGATGGAGTATTACTTAACTGAAAAAAGCTGAAGTTCGCTCCCGGAGATGGTCCACCGCTCCAAATCAGATGAGAAAAAGCAACATGGAGCCTCCAGCAACTGCTGGTAACATCCGCAGTCTTCGGATCAATTCCAGACCAGAGAATTTCCTTATACCCAGTGTGGGCGGAATGATGAGAATATTAAATAAAAGTCTAAATTGTTATTCAAATAAAATACCATAAAATGATAAAAGCCTGACGCGTTTTGTCTATTTCTAGACTTTCTCAAGGGCAATAGTAGTAATACACAATAAATCAAAAACAAATAAAAGATAACATTTCCATTTCCCATCATTCCTTATATAGTACTCAAAAGTATTTCATTGGTTCTTCTTAATCACACGGCGTTCTCCTTATATGGTTACTTCCTCTGAAGCAGTCTCGATTTCCCATAAATCCTCACGTCTGGAAGACCTCCACATCCGGCCATTCACAGTGTCCAAGCCTCCATTTCAATCTGATATTCTCATTCTCCTGTGTGTGATCAGTCCTTCCTTCCATCCGGTTTCATTTTATAATAGAAAGCCGAGACGATATTATAAAATGAAACCGGATGGAAGGAAGGACTGATCACACAAAGGAGAATGAGAATATCGGAATGAAATGGAGGCTTGGACACTGTGGATGGCCGGATGTGGCGGTCTTCCAGACGCGAGGACTTATGGGAAATCGAGACTGCTTCATAGGAAGTAACCATATAAGGAGAACGCCGTGCGGTTAAGAAAAAACAATGAAATACTTTTGAGTACTATATAAGGAATGATGGGAAATGGAAATGTTATCTTTTATTTGTTTTTGATTTATTGTGTATTACTACTATTGCCCTTGAGAAAGTCTCGAAATAGACGAAACGCGTTGGGCTTTTAACATTTTATGGTATTTTATTTGAATAAAAATTTAGACTTTTATTTAATATTCTCATCATTCCGCCCACACTGGGTATAAGGAAATTCTCTGGTCTGGAATTGATCCTAAGACTGCGGATGTTACCAGCAGTTGCTGGAGGCTCCATGTTGCTTTTTCTCATCTGTATTTACTTTAAATGGAACTTTAGCATTTAGACCTAATTGTAATCCCAAAACAGATAAAAGCCATAAAGTGATGCTGTATATTTTAAGATCTAAATATTAAAATTAGGCTGTCTTTCGCACATGAAGAACATATATTTTACTGTTTAAGTTACTGAAATAGGTTAATTATAAATATATATTTCTTTTAAATAATATGATTCTTTAGGCATCCTCACTTGCTGTATTGCTCAGTGTTGGACAGCACCAAAACGATATGGGAAAACCATTTCTTCTTCTGTTTTCTTTTCTTTTACCTACAGTTTGCAAAACAACCCAATTAATTTACATAATTGCGATACATATTGTGTCAGTGTACTGTCTGTGCTGAATCAGCTTGTGCCTTGGTGCTAGATAATGAGAGCAAATATAACTGCTCAGCAGTTTGGAACATTTAATAGGGATTAAATAAAGATGGGATCTAAAGAGCTGAATAAAACAGAGACGCTGCCTCGTGGCTCTCATCAGGAGAGATATTACGATGGAATATTTAACCAATCTACCTGCCTAATCTATTCAACCGTAAGCATTTCATATCCTATTAGAGAATCAAAATACATGTGGATAACAGGGCTTAGGAATGACTGAAGATATCAGGAGGCTACATGAATCTTAGCATCCCAGACGAAAAGAAGAGAAGACCTAGCATGATATGATGATGATGTGGAAAGGCCGGGGGCACACTAGGCGTTTTCTTTAACGCACTAGCGTGCGTTAAAGAAAACGTTAATGCACCGCCCCCCCTCGACGCCCAACTGCCCCCCTCCACAAGGCTGCAAAGTGCGATCGTCCTATGGAGGATCGCGCTTTGCAGCCCCGTCATCCTAGCGCATCGACAGTGATGATCTCTAGGTGCACGCATGCTACGCGTGCACTAAGTGCGTGCGTGCAAGCATGTAACCAGCTCCGTCCGCAGCATCACAACGCTGCGACGGGCGCCGGCAACGCACGCTAGTGCGCACAGGAAGACACCTAGTGTGCCCCCAGCCTAACTCAGTGCATAGAGCCCCGTACTACCCAATTCTATATTGATAACATCTTAGGGTAGCTGCTTTGAAACACAAAAGGGCCAGCCTACCATTTTCTACTCAAGGACAATTCTATTTTTCTTGTTTTCCGACTTATTTCCATCATTATCAGGGTTATTCAGAGAGCGGTGAAACCAGGAGAATGACTGGAGAAGTGAAAATTCTAGGTGAAAATAGCCAAACCAGGAAAATTCTCCCATTTATCTCACTTTCCAAATCAGCTATTTGGTCTAGATTGTTCTCTTCTCCTGACAATTCTCCCGATTTTCACCTCTCTCTCTCTGAATAACCCCCTATCTATCCCTACAAGAGAGGTGTATTATTTACATTATTTTATGGTTTATTTTTTTTAAAATGTCTGTTTAGATTGTAGACATATACTAACACTAGCACTATATGCATTAAGAGTTGTAAGCGCACATAGTATTTTGTGAGTACTTACATTTGTATTCATCCTTCCTTCACGAACGGGACTGCCTTGTTAATTCTGAGTGTGTAAGTATCTAAAAAGTATCTCAGGCACAGTCTTGCTCAATATCTAGAGATAGATTTTGGTGGTTTGATTATAACCTCTAGGATGAATAATTTAAGGACCTATAACCATCGTGCCTTTACGTTAATGACTGGAACCATTATACATAACGGCTCCAGCCGTTAACCTAATTGCTCAAGCCACTATTCTGATCTTGCCACAAGCTCAGCATTAGCGTCTCCTTACTGTACAGTAAAGGCTCCTGCTTTATATAGACTTCAATGACAGCTTAGCAAGAGGACAGCTATCCATGGTAGCTTGCTTTTCTCTGCTCAAGCCTTTATTCTGCAAATCCTGGTGTTAAGTGATTTTTCAAAAGCAAAATCACTTAACACAGAGATAACTAGTTCCCACTCTTCTTATGGTCCCCAGTGAAACCCTGATCATGCGAGGGAAAACAACATTCACACAGGGTAACATTTGGCTCCATACAGTTCTATGGACTTCAAGAGTAGAAAGCAGGAGTGCTGAACAGCAACGTTGTCAGTGTTTTGTAGGAGCTTCCCAAATATTTCAACTTGAGCTGCTAATACAGTGGCTGGGTAGGAATGGAGTCAGTAACAGCTGGTAAGGGTCATTGGCTTGTACCAATTTTATCTCTTAGTGGCTCCTTGTTATCGGCAGGGAGCTAATTTTTTTTCTACTGGTGTGTTTTGATCGATATTTTTTACGTATTGGCTGATTCAATTGTAAAAATTTGGCGACTGACAAATTCCGGTAAAATGGACCCTTAATTTGGGTCAGTAATAAGACAGAAAAAAGGGCTTTTTTATTGGACATTATATTTAATTAATCCCTGATGGAAACCTTAAGCCTAAAATAGACTTTAACCCTAACCCTAAAAGTAACCACTGATGTCAAGGAAGTTTATGGTTAGAGTTATTTTTAGGGTTAGGATTAATTTTAGTTTTAGGGTTTGGTTTTTATAGCAAAATCAACAGAAATATTAAAACTGAGGGTATTCAGGGTGATGTCAGAGTGAGTTTCCCTGCCTGGAAAACCATTTATCAACACCTTTCAGCACTTGATAGTCATTTCAAATTCAGCCTACGGATAAATATCCATTAAAAAAAATACCTGTGAGTGTCAATAATTAAGTCAACTTTTTATCAGGAATCAAATTGCCAGTAAGCCCTATCTTATACCTCCTGAACCAAACAATGGCCCAATTTTTTATGTTTTTTTTTGAGAAAGGATTTTACCAGGAAGGATACATTGAGATTTCTCTCGTTTTCAAGTATGTCCTGGGTGGCGAGTATGTACCATTAGGTGTCTTGCCCAAGGACACTTACTGGAGGGGTGCTCTTGCTGGGATTCGAACGTGTGTCTCCTCAGTTATAGAGCAGTGATGTTACCTCTACTACATCCAGCCGGTACCATTGTGGATGAAAAATCTACCGATTTTGGTGACCAGGCCAAATAAACCAAAATTGAGCCCAATGCCAAAATAGGGCCCTAGGACCTCTTGTAGATTTCATGCAGAGTGGTCCTAGTAGTTATTATTTCATTATTTTAGTTCTAACCAGATCTTTTGGATGGAAACAGACTGAGCCCATCAGTTGAGGCCTTGCAGTTTATATCCTTTCTCTGCAATTGTCTATATTTTTTGTGCAAAATTGCTAATTTATAGGGTTTTATGTATATGACTTATCTATATCTAGAAGAAAAGTGATTATGATATGGTCTGTGAGCGAATTGAGGTTTGTGACCTAATTAATAGAATACATATCATTGATGTTTCAGGTAAATAAATATTAAATCGATCAGCAGAAGTGACAGTGATATCCTTAATGAGGCTAATGAGCTGTATACTGAGTAATTATGATATATTGTTTATCTTCTGTATGTGTCGAAGATAATACGGCACATCTAGCAAGCCAAAGTATTAGCTTAATAGTGCAATGGGGTCGATATAATGAATTTGTCTTTACCTTTAATCAGCAAGAGAGAAAGCACTGGCGTAATTCTAAGTTGATAGCACTTTTTTAACAAAAAAAAAAGAATTAAAAAGGTAGACTTTTTTTACATTATATTGGTATTGATTTTTTTTTAAAAAAAAACGTTTATTTGGATTAGACAGTCCCTACAGACCAAATATTAGGATACCACTAGGTTCAGAATATACTTTACTTGGTTTCCATTGTTTCCGTGCCTCCAGAGAAGAATAGATTGTTTTTTCTCGTCAGTCATTCTGTTCCAGGTATTTTACCACATAGTTTGAATCTTTGGGTCCCAAAACTCTTCTTTTCAATCTGATAATTTCATATTTTCATTACCCACGCGGCTGATTACAGATGCTTGCAGATCCTGTGTATATGTGCGTATGATATATTGATAAAGATCTGGCCTTGACTGGCTTGAGATACTTGAAGGTGCCTAACCCATGGTTGACCTCTATACGCACTAACCCGATGCGTGACCTAAGGTTGGTCTCGGTGACTGAAGTCTGACACTACTTAATCTGTCACTTGACAACCTGTGATCCTTATGTGGAAAATGAGCCGTAGGCTTTGTCAGACAGTCAATTTCACACATGGAATGATTTGTCTTTCTCAATCAAGTTATTTTGCAGATCAAAGCGGCTCATAAGCCAACTCATCCCTGTACCTAAATAGTTTACCTTTTTCCCTGAAGGCAAATGTACAAAGACCCAGTTTAACCACCAGGTGTCCCTAATCATAGACTGGAAGCACCATATAGCAGTCCTAAAACATTTACAGTATTCACAAAGTCACCTTTCCAACAACTTTCTTACAAACATATACTCAAGTCCAACACACCAATATCACCATGAGAGCCTCCCCAGAACGCACAACATCACGTACACACATGTGCCATAACCCACAGCCTGTACACAATGATGAGCAGTCGCCAAATCCATATACACAAAAATTATCAGACTTTATCCAAGAATAACCTTTCCAAGAACTCTACATATAGACCATAATTTAATAAGCTCAGAAACACAAACTATCATCACCCTCCAATCTCCAAACACAGCAATAAGCTTATGGCGTCCACACACAGAACAATGTGGACCATAGTTAGTCTCATGTAGGCTCCACGCTCAAACTACAACAAAAATATGGCATTCAAACACGCGCGCATCAAAATATCCCTTTACAAACATAAGTGATTTCTGTCCAGCTCGCCTTCTGTCTCCTTCAAGCAGATCATCTGCCTACATCCCTTACATATATTGACTGGGACATTCCCAGGGGAAGAATGACAAAAACAAACAGACCTTCTGTGACTGAACCAAACAATCAAACCTTATTCCACACCTTAAAATTGTGAACACAAACAGGACACAATGATGTCATTTTAACATATAGTACGAATATTTAATTAATACTAATATCTTTCTTATAAACTCTGAGAGAATTAATCCCCCGGACTGCCCCTCTCCTGCAGTGCTGTGTGTATAGCCAGCCCAGAGGACCTCACGCTGCATTTAATATCGGCAGAAGAATGGAGAAGCTGTGGCCCACAACCCTTGCATGTTAGTGGTCCATTGGGAATTTGCACTCTTGATCTCGTTGCCAGTCCTCCGATGATCTATTTATAGGGGCTAGCATCCATACATCACCTCTACTTCACTTCTCACAGCCTACAAATACATATCTAAGTAGTCTAAATGCGTGTAGCTACGGGTTTGTAATCGGCAAGTCTACGGATTGACTCGCATCACCTTCCCGTGGACAGACGTGCAGTATTTTTATATAGCCTGTACATGTACACCAACATCCTTTTCTTAATGCTTCTACCCAGCCCCGCATCACTTTCCTACAACCACTACAAACAGGCCTGCAAAACACAAGCCCAAAAGCCCTTTCTACAAGCTCTATGTGTTTTTATGCTCACTATAACTTGTTAGCACCTACAAAGATATGGATTACCCCACAAACACCCCAGAACAAAGACCAATTTTATGTCAGACCCCTTGTAACATAACTCTTTATATCTAATATGCCTTTGTGTAGTTGCAATGTGTTTCTTCAAAGTCATTATATATATATATATATATATACACACACACACACACACACACACAGTGTGATGTGCATGTATACATCTATCTTTGTAAGCCTTAAAGAATTGGCAATATAAAGTGGTCTCATTGAGCAGAAAGATGTAGCTGCAAATTATGAACTTTCAATTTAAGTTTATAGCCGGCATAACACTCATCTCCTCCTTCACTATTATGACTTTAAAATACAGACTATAAAGTATTGTAAAAAGGTTATAAAAGCAACCAATCAGGGAAGCTTTCCCGAATGGTAATACCTCTACGCAGAGCAGAAACCGTGGTGCTGGAGGATTATCATGTGATGTCGGAAATGGTTAAGTACGTAAGCATACAGCTTGACTTGTTATGGAAGGATTAAATCTGTACAAAGTACAATAAAGATAACGATCATATGGGTGTTAAAAAGGAGCAGTAAATTCCTGTTCTGCAAGAATCAGAATTTTGCTACCCAGTTAGATTAGGCGCAAATCCAGGAGAGGACTCTCTCAGGAATACTTTATTAAAAATGAAAACAGAAAAAAATAAACAAATATAGAAGAAAGCATCGAGTATCTTACTCTGTATCCGTGTGTGAGCAGAGTTACATACTCAATGCTTTCTTCTTTGTTATCTCTTATGCCAGGGCAGGACGTTAAATATTTGAGCCACATCGTTAATTTAAAAAAAGCGAGAATATTCATATTTTAGGAGAAGCCTTGATATATTATATAAGTCATTTTTTTAAAATTTAATTAGGACGGTAATTTAACGTTACTTTAATATAGGTTTTGAAAAGCCTAAATGTTAACACGTTAGAGTATAATAACTACATAAACAAATGTATTTTGCAGATTGAGAAATTAATCTCTACATAACATATAGATGGTGACAGACTAGTTTAGCCTCGCCTTTTAACCTGTTCGGCCACAGACTTTGCATGGTGGAAAGTGACGCAGAGTAAATTATTCTCCATGAGATAAAAGAATATTTGCTTTAAAGAAACAGACTTCTCCAAAATGTTGTGATGTAAGCTGCCTCCGTGTAAAAAAAAAAAAAAAAAAAAGCTTTTCTTGCACACATTGAGCAATCTCCCCCTGTAAAATCTCCAGAGGATTTCTCCAGCAACCATTAAATATTTAATGGACTGGATAACTGCAGGTGATCTCTAGCTTTGGAGTATCAGCACAGCTTGAAGAACTGAACACATTCAATTTCAAGTGTAATTTATAAAATTGCTTGATCTCGCTATCAACAGAATCTTATGCTTCTCGTTTATCTCCACCGACCTTGAATCACAGCAAATACTCACACGCGTGGTGTCCCCACCAAGTGTTTCCACCTCAGCTTCCCACTCTCCACTTTTGTTCCTAAATAAAAATCAAATTCATCCTTTTTCACTTCACCGTTTTCTTTAAAATATTGGAATTTGCCTTTTCCTAATATGAAAATATTTATAAAATAAAAACCCTCTAGTCTAAACGCAGAACTTATGTTTAAAAATAATTCAGAAACCGGTAAAATGCTAAGAGTATTAATAGGCCCCTGGATATCTCATGCCTTGAGAGATAAATTATCCTGCAGGTTTTCCAATTCTAATACATTGGAAAAACAAGTATATAAAAAAAAAAAAAAAAAAATACTTTGACTTTTGAAAATTCCAATTAAAAAAAACCCTAAATAAATTCTGTGATATATAAAAAAAATGGGGGTGGGGGGGGGGGGGGTCAACTTGGTTCTTATTTTATAAAAGATATTTTTTAATGTTTAGTCCCCCCCACAGCAATATTCAGGTTTTATGTCATTTTTTTAAAAGATGCAGTACCCCTTAATAACCAGAAGGTGGCGACCTAGCTTAACTTTCAAACCCATCTACTCTGACCAGTTATTAAAAGCATAAACAATCTAGAAATATTTTAATAGCAATAATAAAAAATAAAATAAGAAACAAATGTTTATTACAATCATTACATTCCAGATATTGTACTAGCGAATGCTTTGGCATTGAGTTTCTTTTATTATTTTCCAAATGTAATATTAATTAAATCCATTTAAAAATCTGAGAGGGGAAAAAAAAAGAAAAAAAAAAGAAGTAATAAAATGGAAGATAAAATTAAAGAATGTCATTTAAAAAGAACACAGGATGTATAATTAAGTTTTCATTTATTAACAAAATAAGATTTGCCAATTTTGGAGAGCCGTCAACATGTTTTGCTTCTTTCTGTCTCTGCTCCAAACCCTCTCCCCACCATGCCTTAAAACACATTACAAAAAAATACACTTCTTTTTTGAACTTTACAAAATCAAGATGAGGTTGAGATTTTTATTAACCTTTCTAAAACCCCTCAAATGAGACGAGAAAAGAACTGGAGGAAGCAATGGGTATCATGCAAAACAGAAAAGAAAAACATGTAGGAAAAGAAAACATAGAAAAAAAAGATAAAGTTCAAAATGGAAGACAGACCGTTAATGAGAAAGAATAGTGTTTGAGGGATGGGGACACAGAATGTTTGCATACCATTGAATTGTAAATAATGCACTTAATATTCCCAGCTTGAAGCTAACATACAGTAAATAAATATACAGTCTATGTTTTTGGGGATCTATTTACTGATATCCTAGCGCAGAAGCTGATGTTAATCTCTGTCCATATAGAGCATAAGGGGAGTAGTATGATCCTGCTGGTAAAGAGGGCACCGGGAGACCACTGGGTGTCAGGTGGGTCTTTCCGTAAGGATGATACCTGCTTAGTCCTAAAGTATGCGGATTCCTTAGTGACAGAGATGCTGGCAAAGTGTTTGGGCTTCCAGGCCCAGTAGGAGGAAGGTGGAGGTGGCAGGATGCAGCAGAACCCAAACCAGATGTGTGGTACCCGGCCAAAAGTTTGTCAGCCCCAGGCAAAGCTGTGTGTGTCCTTAAGTGAGCGAGAAGTTCCTCTGAGGAGGAAAACCTTTTGTCACAAGGTCCTGATGCAGACACCCAATTGCATATGTGGGGCACCGGATCATTAGGGAGCATAAAGCCATAGGTGTAGAGGGGGTGACCAGACAAAGTAGGAGTGACACTGGAAGACAGGGTGGTGTGCACCGAATGGAGAGGGTGACTGGGATAAACCAGAGGATATCCCGACTTTAACGCAGACGGATCGTGAACACAGGTTGAACAGCTGCTTGAGCCAAGGTGGGACGGGTTGTGGTAGCTCAAGCAATATGGGTCCCTGCACAATCCTTGCATGAATGAAGGTGGAGACGCACCAGATAGAGGGCTTGAACTTGGAGGTTTCCCTGGCAATCCTAAAGTCCCAGCAAGCTGATTACCAACCAGGCTTGATTTGTGATCCAACCCAGGCACAAACTGGGATGGGTATCCAGCATATGCACCCACTATGGATCCATGGTATCCAATGCCAGATGGTGGAAGAGGGAAGACAGAGTGTCCAGGTTTGTACGGTGAAACTGGGGCCACATGGCCAGATCCAAGTGACTGCGGCTCAGATTTGCTATTGGGAGTAATGTCCCCGTTTTGGCTAGACTCTGCACTGGAGTTGCTGGTGCTAGCTCTTGTCAGGTTGGGGATGGTTTGAGATCCCTCCGAGGTAATTTTGATAACTTCAGGCTCTTTCTTCTCTTGACTTTCCCCATTTTTAGAGTCACAGTGCTGCCCTGGAGAGCTAACCCTTGAAGATGGAGATGGTGCATGAGGAGGAAAAGGTTGACAGGAACCACTTGGCACCCTAAATCCTGCCTTGTCTGAAGAGCTGCTGGATGAAGATCCACTCTCTTTACGGCTTTCTCCACCCTTCGCGTAAGGTTTGAAACTCGATTTATCATCCAGCGGCGAGTCTCCCAGCTTCAGCGAGGAGGAACGGCCGCTCTCCTTTTCGCTCAGCCCGCTGGAAGTCACAGAGTTCAACTTTGAGGATGGAGGTGGATCTGGCTTTCCAATCTGAGAACAGGTCTGGGCCAGCAACGCGAGAGGGCTTTTTTTGGCATCCAGCTGGAGAAAGAAGAAAAAAAAAAAAAAGAAGAAGAAGGAGAAACTCAGGTTAGACTAGAAGACACCGCAAATGTGCAGAAAACACAGAACTAAAATAGTAACAGTCCACAAATTATAGTCCAAGTTAAAAAAAAAAAAAAAAAAAAAAATGAACTAGTATAGCGAATTCATTATATAAAAATAAAGCTCTCCTAAAATAACATCCGTACAAATATTTCCGAGTTGAGAGATATATATATTTTTTACCAGTTTGTGTCAAAGTCAAAAATCATTTCTGTTTAATTAAAAATATGTTAAGGAACATCCAACCAGCAGCGTAAAGAATGCCGACTCGGCAAACAATTTGTCCGAAATAACGGCCAAATCTTAGGGCGAACTCTTTTCGGCAAATCAGCGAAGTGGTTAACAGTTATATCTTATTACCGTAAAGGTAATTAATTTAGATTTGAGGTGACAAGACCTGACAACAAAGAAGGAGAAAAGAATGATTAAACCTCTATTATTTTTACACCCCCCACTACCCCCCTTCTTTCTCGCTCGCTCTCAGTGCTCCTATTGAACAGAACCCAGCTTTCATTTCCAAGCCATAAATCTAGTGAAACTTTATCATTAGAGACTGCCACAGAATGATTAATGATAGGAGCCCTGGAACTGACTGGGGAGAGGAAAGGAAAAGGGGGGGGGGGAGCGTTTGGGTTAGGGAAACTGTAAGGGGAGAGGGAGGAAAAAAAAAAAGGAACACATTAAAAATTAAAGAATGGTGAAAAAAAAAAAAAAAAAAAAGTATAAAAGACAGGAGATTAAGAATAAAAAAAAATAATAAAAACACTTTGAAAATGGTCATTAAGAAAATTTTTGTGGCTCGAACAAGAAGGGGATTATGGGCCGACGACGCTTTAGAATCTTAATATAAAAATAAAATAAGAGAAAGAGTAAACAGTGTTGGCTGCGATAGTGTTATTCTTTCCAAAAAGAAAAAAAAAAAAAAACACAAACCAATAAAAGTTCCAACATTTTTATTCTCCAATAAAACGTATACCATAAAGCGCGCAACGAGCGAGACCTGGGAAAAACCTTTTAAAACAAGAGGCTTATTGATCTTTCAGTCTGTTACAAGCTTAGAACATCAAATAACATAAAGCAGCCTAATAAATCCACTTTAAAGGGAAGGAGACATCAGGAGGTGAAGACAATATATAGAAGGGAAAATAAAAAAAGGGAATGAGTAAAAGGGGCAAACTGGAAGCAGACAATAAAACAGTGCCCTGCTAGAAGAAAAGAAACGCAAACAGGGCACTCCTTGAAATGAAAAGCAGCTTTTTGCCATTCCTCAAACATTACTGGGTGTGATCTGATTTCAGATCAGCTTGTAGGACAAGATAGATAAGCATAGAGCCCTTCAGATACTGGGGGGGGGGGGGGGCACCCTGCCTATCCTACACAACATCTCCCCAGGTCTACGAGAGAGTCAAGGGGTGATCTAGGGGAACCAGAGAGTCACTGAGATCAGTCTGGTGGCACATCATGAGACGTGTGTATCAGGCAGGATTCGAACCATAGAATGCCGGAAGCTGCGGATAAAAGGGCACAGTCACTCCGCGCTCTGCGATGGAACGAGCTGGAACCCGGTGTCCCGTGACCTGCGCGCGGCGCTCTGCCGGCTCTTACCTCGATAGGGCTGACGGGCGTGGAGGAGAGGGGCTGCAGGTACTCCGGGTGCAGTAGGTGCCCTGTATGCGCGCTGAGCATTTTCAGCAGCCTGATGGGCAGTCTGCTGGCTTGGCGGAGCGGGTGAGAGGGCGCAAGTGGCAGGGGGTAGTAGGCGACGGTGCGGCTCTCTGCTGGATGTGCGTCTGTGCTGGAGCCGAGGGGAGTACAGCTCATTTGGAGGAGGGCAGTCCAGGGTGCTTAGCTTCCCCTTGCGTTCCCTTCCCTCCAGCTGGCTGCAGGGCTCTGCCTCTCCCACCCAACCCGCCGCTCTATGCACTACTTCAAAGACTTGGGCTCCGGCGACCAATCAGGGGCCGAGGGTAGGGCGGGGGCGGGGTTGAGGAGGGGATTTCATGGCATGTGGGCGGGATAGGAGGTTAACCCTTTCGGGGGCGGCATCAGTGGACTCTCAAATGCCGCGTGCATGCACAGTGCGTGCGTGTGTATTAGCCTGAGACGTCCAGGGGCCCACCGGGGTGTCAGTCACGTGACCCTCCTGCCACAGGTTAACCCCATATGGGAGGCAGAGAGGGCAGGGCCTGGCAGCGGGCACCCCACACCCGAACGGGTACAGAGTTAGAAGGTGTCTATATGCCACACAAGCATACACTGTGTCACCCTGTGTGTATGTATATTCATTGCTATAGATACCTGTAGATTGTGTGTATTGTGCTGATAATGATATGTATGAAGAGTCATTTTATACAAACTCCATTGTTTTATCGTTTAATTATAGTTATTAGGACAAAAATCGGATTTTGTGTAGATTTAAATTCACTAATACACTGTTTTATAAGCCTTGTGTAACAGCGTTTAACATCATTTTGGGTATATACTTATATATCCCTATAGTAACTGCATAACTGCATGGACAGGAGATATATATATATATAGGGAGAGCGCAGTGTCATTTCACAATACACAGACATTGGATAAATCAGTGTATTATCAGATTGCGCACAGTCATCCGATAAATCAGTGTGTATTTACACATAGACGTGCATTTCAGATCACACACGCAGATACCTGATAAATCAGTGGATTCCAGATCATGCAGATACCTGATAAATCAGTGGATTCCAGATCATGCAGATACCTGATAAATCAGTGGATTTGAAATCACTCAGATATCTGATAAATCAGTGGATTAATTCGAAATCACTCAGATATCTGACAAATCAGTGGATTCCAGATCATGCAGATATCTGATAAATCAGTGGATTCCAGATCATGCAGATATCTGATAAATCAGTGGATTCCAGATCTCACAGATATCTGAATAATCAGTGGATTCCAGATCACGCAGAAATCTGATAAATCAGTGGATTCCAGATCACGCAGAAATCTGAATAATCAGTGGATTCCAGATCACGCAGAAATCTGATAAATCAGTGGATTCCAGATCACGCAGAAATCTGAATAATCAGTGGATTCCAGATCACGCAGAAATCTGATAAATCAGTGGATTCCAGATCACGCAGAAATCTGAATAATCAGTGGATTCCAGATCACGCAGAAATCTGAATAATCAGTGGATTCCAGATCACGCAGATATCTGATAAATCAGTTGATTTCAATCACACACACACAGACACTGCACATTCTGTATTCTCAGTACAATGCAGCTCATGTTATAAGCATTGTGTGCTCAGTTATGTACTGACCCTGCTCAGGGGACACCACCCTCCTTAGTTATCCACTGACACACAGTGATACTGAGGACTTCCATTTGTTTCTTATGATTCTTCAGACTCCCAGACAGAGATCTGACCTGATTACTGGCACCGTTCATGTCATTATTTCCACTTTGAAAAATCAGTCTCAAAATACAATTTTTTTGGTGATTATTTAAAATTTGCAGGTAATAAATATTTCATGAGTGCACACGCTTCAGAACACACGGGCTGCAAATACCTACTGCAATCAGTTATTGTGTTTTTCATTAGGATGCAGATGACGGTCATCAAAAAGATTTAAGTAAGTTGGGGGCACATAGGACCAGTTCACCGAGCCTTAATGTGAGCCTGGGCGCACCGGACACACCCCCTGCGCATGCCTATGTCACTGACTGAGCATCACAGGGAACACTGTCCTCAGCTGCCTATGTGCCAATAAGTATTTTTGCAGTTCAAACCTTTATCCACTAGGAGGTGCTGTTAATGTCTGTGTTTGCTGAAGGTGCAGTTCCACTGAGTATTTCGAGTGACATGGTTTTCTAGCCAGACACAAGAGAGTGACACAGTGTCACAGTGCCTGGACAAATGTTGGGTCACTTACATTTATCAGCAATCTCTGGTGCCTTTACCTGTATCAGCATAGATAAATCCAAAGCACAGACCTTGCAGATCTGTTTGAGGCACCATGTATAAGGCAAAATGTTCAGAATGTGTATAACGTGCATAGGTCAATATTTTAATATTACTTTTAAAGATCAGATTCAGTGTTATTATGTTCTTATTATATTCAACGTAATCTGTAGCATTCTGCTCTAAAAAGGGATGTTACAGGCATATATGGTACAAACAAAAATTTCTACGTATAAGTAATTAGTGATGGGCCGAACACCCCTTGTGTTCAGTTCGCATTCGAACTAGAACACCCGAAAAAGTTTGACCGCAAACTCGAACACAATGCAAGTCAATGGGGCTCGAACGTTTGAAAATTAAGGTCCCCTCCAAGAGGGCATACATGCAAGATATTGGCTGTAAAAGGTGTATGGGGGTCTTGGTACTGCCCTGGGAGACAGGAAACAATTACTTTTTTAAAAAAACATTTTTAACCCTTTCACTACTGTGCGCTGAGCTCATTTTTACCGCTTTTGCTCATGTTTAAATGCGATTTGAAGCCATGGGAAATGTTTTATCACAAATGAGTGGGAAATGTTTGATCAACAACGAGTGGGAAATGTTTGACCAACAACAAGTGGGAAATGTTTGACCAACAACGAGTGGGAAATGTTTGACCAACAACAAGTGGGAAATGTTTGACCAACAACAAGTGGGAAATGTTTGACCAACAACGAGTGGGAAATGTTTGACCAACAACAAGTGGGAAATGTTTGACCAACACACAGGACATGGTAAACCTGAAATAGCCCAGACGGTATACAAGGACGCATTCTAACACAAGCCCAAATCGATCAGTGTTAGAGTGGTCAGGGATAGCCAAAACGGTACACAAGGGGTATCTATCACATAAGCCAAAAATCGATGAGAGTTAGAGTGGTCAAGGAATAGCCAAGGACTGGTACACGGGGTGGTCCTCATACAAGCCAGGTAACAACAGAGACTGAAAAATCAACCAAGTAGTGAATCGCCAGGAGACACTCAGCACTGAGGGAAGCAAACACAATGACAGGGCGATGAGCTGGATCATGCTGTCTGTATTTAAACCCAGCGTGCGCGCCTCATCATGGTGCACCCCACCTCCTGACCAGCCCTGCGAGCTCCAGAAGCCGGCACAACTCCTGGCACCAGGCTTGTCGATGGCGCCGCCGGGTGCCGGGGCCCCCTCTGAGCCCCAGACGTGACAGATACGCTCATACACACCACACATTACTGTGAGTTTTATTGCTGTGGAACTGTTATGTACTTTTTTTGTTTTGGAAGGGGGTGAAAAGCTGTTAAGGGTTGAGGACGTTTACGGGGGGCCCCATCGTGAGGTTCAGTAAGGGGCCCCATCATTTCTGATGGCTGCCCTGTATGCATCCGGTACAAGGGTCAGTGCACCCAAATATTGGGCCTTTGGTGCAAGCTAGTGCCTTCACACCGTAACCCCTCAGAGGTATTGTGGAAGAGTGCAGGGTTGGGCCCTGTGGTCAAATATTGAAATGATATGCACCTGTCTCATTCAAGTGCAGAAAAATTGTGTCTTAGTCAGTGGTGCACGACACGGAGAATCTAACAGGGTTAATGAAAAGTCACCTAATGTGCAGAATATTATACTCAACGGTTTATTAGATATTGAATTCAAACGGGAATATTTTTAACATTGAAGCCTATGGGATTCGCCTGAATAAACCTGTCGAATGAAACCACCGAACAGCAAGGCAATTCGGCAACTTTTCGCTGCTGGTTTTTGTTCTCTGAATAGACGAAGCATTGTTTCACTATGGGGGTTTCACTGCCCTCGAACAGGCAACGAACAGGCACCGTATGTGCAGGCAATTCGCCAACATTTGGCAAACTGCCTGCTCTCTGAATAGCCGAATGGCCAGGAAAGGTAACTGTACGCTGAATTTCACTGTTCGGTTACCTTTCGGCCACAATTCGGATCTCTTTGAATAACCCTGTTAGCATTTAATCAATCATATAGATTGTAAGCTCCTATGAGCAGGGTCCTCTACACCTCTTGTTTCCATCATATGTCCATTTATCTTGTTCCCTTTGGTTATTGTAAAGCACTGCGGAAACTGTTGGCGCTATATAAATGATAATAATAATACTGTACAAACACTTTTCTTATTGAAGTAGCTCTGAGTATAAGTGACATATAATTTTGAGTTAAAGAAATGTACTTTTTTATGATGATAAAGTCTTCAAACAGTATATTATTAAAGTGCACTTGTAGTGACCAGGTGCTATTTTTCTCCTATAGCCTATCAAGGGTTGGTTATTGCTTTGGCCTTAAAACCATTTCTATCTCCCCCATCGGGTCTTGCCATCTGAGATACACTCCTTTTGCTCGTATGATTTTCCTATACTTCCTCCTGATCCCACTCCTCTTTTTATTTATGCATTTAATTTCCCCTCACCCTTTTTTTTTTCCCTTCTTCTCGTCCTCTTCCCTCTCTCTCGTCTTACATTTAT
The DNA here is from genome assembly GCA_009667805.1 of Leptobrachium leishanense. NCBI lineage: Eukaryota > Metazoa > Chordata > Amphibia > Anura > Megophryidae > Leptobrachium > Leptobrachium leishanense. The sequence goes on from CM019065.1 coordinate 134,180,698, forward strand.
TGCTCTCTCTGCCAAACTTTCCCTCCTACCTATCTCTATCTGTTTCTTTCTACTACCTCTATCTCCGGAAATTCTTTTCCCTTCCTTGGTAGTCACCAGTACCCCCGCACAAGTACACTCACGATCTCCCCGGTAATAGTGACCTGATTTACCTGGACGAACTAAAACTGATCTGCAATGGTAACCGGCTGGTACCACTTCTACCACACTCCTTTGCTGTATTACTATACTTTATTATTGTCCTAATTCTGTATTTTCTGTATCGTTCTACCTTAATAAAAACTACTTGATTGCAAAAAAAAAACAAAAAACATTTGAATATCCCTTTCATGGAGTGTCTTCTGCTTTCTGGTTGAGTGGTTATCTTTATTAGATCAGAGTAGACAAGTACATGAACCAAATTTTCATCTCGTTTCGACTCGTTAAAATGGCGAAAACAAAAATTTAGAATGTTGGAATTTTCTGAATTTGCCAATTTGGATTGATCTGGAAACTTTCAGAAATGTCTAACATTTTGTCGGCAGACGTATTTTTAGCCCCTATACTCAGTCGCTACCACCCTCCATATCCCTACCTCCTCTATAGCCCTTTTTTGCTTCCTCCAGCCCGCATCTGTACCCCTAAATGTAGTGTGAGGACTAGGGTTACATCTAGGGCTGCAACTAACAATTATTCTCATAATCGATTAGTTGGCCGATTATTATTTCGATTAATCGATTCATCGGATAATTTTTTAAAAAAAAATTAGCTTACTTAAAAGGAATTTTATGTAAAAATAAAGAACCACAACCCCCTCCCCCTTTTTTCATAAGAAATTTGCGTAGTGTACGCAACTTTCGTACGTACATACGCAAATTGTGTATCTTGCGTACTTTTCACACAAGGTATGCGAGTGCTTGGTCAGAGGGATGAGTTGATGCTGCATGCGCAGCTTAAGCCCATGTTTGCTTTCTCAAATGAACACGGCTACAAGCACTAGGTCATAGATAATGAGGTCAGCATGAAATCGGGGTTAATAAGCTAAAGTGGTCAGGGTGTGTAGAGTGTCCCTTTTAAATAATTTCGTGAACAAACTGAGTGGGAGAAGGGTCTGGAGGTGGAAGGGAGTGACTTGACCTGAGTGTAAGAGGGAGTGGGTATGGACAAAACACCAGATCTGAGTGTGGGAGTGAGTTTGGGGAAAGGGACCAGGCAAAAAGGAGGGAATGGCAGTTCCCAACCATTGAGGGTGTGGCAGGGAGGGTGAGGTGGTGGCACAGGACTCCAGCTTCAAGTAAGGATTAATCACAGGCATACAGCTCCTTCACCCAGTGGCAGTGTCCTATTGTTTCTGTTATAGTTCTGCTACTGTTGTAAATGGAATAAAAACAAACTGGCTGTGTCTGACATAACCCTACAACTAAAATCACACCTAGTAAATCGGCGGCGCGTCTTCTCCAATCAGCTCTGAAACTGAGGTTATTTACATTTAACTCAGTCTGAATCTGAACAGTGTGTGCTGTACACAGGACGATTAATTGACACCGATTAATCGATAATGGAAATAGTTGACAACTATTTTAATCATCGATTAGTTGTCGATTAATCGATTAGTTGTTTCAGCCCTAGTTACGTCTAAAGTTGGTTACTGTTAAGGCCGGGTGCACATGGGACGTTTTCTTTAACGCACAGTACGTGCGTTAAAAAAAACGGCGTCGCACTCGACGCCCGCCCACCCCCCTCAGCGCTGCAGAGAACCGTCGACGCGAATCCTAGCGCATTATCACGGTCGATGCTCTAGGATGTGCGTCGATGGGGCTGCAGGATCGCGCTTTGCAGCGCTGAGGGGGGGTGGGCGGGGGTTGAGTGTGACGCCGGTTTTCTTTAACATACGTAATGTGCGGTAAAGAAAACATCCCGTGTGCACCCAGCCTAAGAGTTACTGTTAGGCCTAGTGGTTCTGTTTGGGTTTTATTCCAACCTTGGTATAAACATATCCCGGGCTGTTGTACATTTAGCAACACTTAGAACATAATTGCTCTAGAGCAGGGATGTCCAAACTCCGACCCCCCAGATGTCCCTGAACTACAACTCCCACGCTTCTCCATCCATCTAATGCAGTCAGAGATTTCTGGGAGTTCTAGTTCAGGAACATCTGGGGGACCAGAGTTTGGACATCTCTGCTCTAGAGAGCTTATAACAGCTCTGATACACCTGGAATAGAATAGAGCCCCCTGTTTCTGCATGTGTTAGGTCTAGGGTTAGGACTAGATCTAGGGTTAGGATTAGAGTTACTTCTAGCATTGGGTTACTATTAGAGTTAAAGATAGTATTACTGGTTCTGGTTTGTGTTAGAACTAGGGTTACTGTTAGGGTTGCAGTTACTGGCTTGCTTGGGTTAGGGCTATGGTTAGAGTTAGGATTAGGTATACTTCTAGGGTTGGGCTAATGCTTGGTTACTAGTTCCGTGTTAGGATTAGAGTTACAATTGTTTCTGCATGTATAAAGGTTAAGGTTAGTATTGCACAAATAATGCAGTTTTTTTCTGTTAGCTTTCTGTTACTTTTTAAAGTTTTCATTCATTTTAGGAATCCGGGATTTTGGATGCTGCTGAATTGCTGGAAAGCTGCTATTTCGCCCGAAAATCAATTGAGGACGAAACGAAAACAAAACGAAATGCACATACCTTGATCAGAGTAGAATCCGTTGTAAGTGAGTGAGGCCTAGTGTCGGCATATTGTCAAGCTTATCTTTTCCAAGACATTGATATGGACACATATATCATATGAATAAAAATGCAGTGATATCAGAACACGTGGTATATACAGGTTATTTTACCCTTTTTCAGCTACATAGGCCTATAAAGTTGCACAAGAGACCATACATTTCAGTGTCAGGTTATATTACTAAGTAGGTATGGGGCTGTGGTTTATTACAGCCCAATTATAAACCATTCCATTTATTGTTATATGTCATGGCGAAACAGCAGCCTGTGTTAAAAACCAGCGCATTTGTTAGAAAGGACATAATTCACAGGAATTTGAGCCAGGAGCTGCTGTAACAGAGGCCATGCTAATAATATACAGGTTGTAAATTCTCAGTGAGAGCCGGCTCAGTCCTATGACATGTATACATTAATTGTATACAGCACGTCCATTCCTGCGTAAACACTGCAGGCATGCTGATTTAGGGCTCTGATCTGGACACACTTAGAGAGGGAGAGACAGCTGTGAACCCATGGTCTGTGGAATTTGGAATAAGGATCCCCCCCTTCTTGTTCCAAGGCCATCCTCATTAAACCTTTACATCAGAGCTGGCTTTAAATTTTTAAACAGGATTCTTTTATCATGTAGGCGCACTATCTTACTAATTTGTCATTCAGGCTAGGGCTAGGAAAAAGCCCCTGGGGCTACTGACCAGTGGACATCTGTTTAGACAACTTCAATTCAGACACATGATCAGTCTGAGGCATTATTATTATTTATTATACATCTACACAAGTTCCTTCTTGCTGATCAATGAGAACTTTACATTTCATATAACCATTTCAATAAGCCAAACACCGATTAAATAAATGGAACTGAATTATCTAAAGTGTATTATTTTCTGTCACCTTGTATTCCTGGTCTATCTATCTATCTATCTATCTATCTATCTATCTATCTATCTATCTATCTATCTATCTATCTATCTATCCATCCATCCAAGCAATAGAATGCATTAGGATAAATCAGTTATAGAAAACCATCATGACCATTCTTGACTGCAGTAAATATAGAACATAGATCTTTTAAATGTAACCCAGTGCAGACTCTGCCCGAAACACTGCAGCTGGGTTGTCATGGATACTAAACTCTCCCCCCAGCATGAGTCACGTGCCTCCTCTGGCAGATACGTGAGGTCAGGGGCAGCAGGTGAGGCAGAGCCTCACCTGCCATTAAGTGCTGCTCAATTGATAAAATAAAAAACTCACCTGCTCCGCTGTTGGCTCCCTCCGTCCTCTGGGTGTCGCCTGTTGTTTTTTTTTTTCATTCACCAGCCTACCAGCAATTTGCGTAGTGCCTCAGAGGCACTGGGAGAACAATGAAATAGCTCGGACCAATGGGAAAGCGCCATTGGTTCAAGCCGTTCAAAAATACACCTGCATGGGAGGCAGACCTCCCATGCATTGATTGACGCAAGACAGTCATGTGACTGTCTTGTCTCTCATAGTCAGTGGGCTTGGGGCTGTGCTCGGGGTGTGGCCTCAGCGTGACTCTCGGCTGCCTGGAGGACGTGTCAGATCCTGGGGAGCACAGAGAGCAGCCAGATCTTTGGGAGCTGGTGTTACATGTTGATTTATTTCTGTGTTTGCCAATTCTCAGGACTGTGCACCCGCTGCTAGAACTGAACTGCATAGGTACAGCAGCCTGGTCCTTGTCTTACAATACTTGCTATTTCAATATAATATTTAGTATTAAGTATATCCTTTGTGTGCGGGTATTATTTCTTATGTGGAAGAGTCCATCTCTCCGTGGATGGGTTCCCCTGATCAACTAGTATAAATCACTGAGTGGAGTGTGATTGACAAAGAAGATGTCATGTCCCTATCTCCCAGCTCGGGTTTTCTGTTATCAGCATCACTGAAAGAGGTAATCGGTACCCATGCCAGCGTGATGGCGGAGCCAGGGGCAAAAAGGGTTACAGATGGAGGCGCTGCTGAGATGAGTCGGGACCCTAGTAGAGACTGTGGTAGGATGACCAAGTTTCTCCTCAGGCAACACGAAAGTTCGCAAACGGAAACATGCTTTATTTACATATGGGCCTTACAGCAGGCATAACAAAACAAAGAGCAATCACAAAATGAAACACCTACTCCTCCTAGGAGACTAACTCACAAATATCTCGCTGTCCCACCAATCAGCTACCCTGATTCCAGTGATATCAACAGTTCAAAATAAAACACTTATTCAAACAGACTCACTGTTCAGATCTTGCCGCTTCCATGGCAGGCTTCCAGTCTCTCTCCTCACCACACCCCTCACAGGTGAGACCTTTATCATCCTCATTTTGCATACCTAGGGTTTAACTCCTTGGGCGCTGCGGGCACGCAGGGCACACTGCTACAAGACATAAGTAGTATGTCGTACCCCAATTCCCTGGAGGTTCGGGAGTGGGCGCTGTAGAACTTTATTCCACCTAGCCAAGCTGTGGCTATATGCAATATACCTCTTGCGTTAAAAAGGAAATGTTTTGATGTTGACATTCGACGATGGATACAAGGATTAGAGCATTCCACTTAATACAGACACGGAAGGCTGTAACGGCAGGATTAGCTGGTGCTCTAGTGAGAGGCTATGGATCCCTAAACTGGGAAGATGGTCCTACCTATAAAGCGTTATCAGAAGCACATATACCAGGCAGTCCCTTGGTCTATGCTTATGAAAAGAGTGACGATGAGGGAGAAGTCGGCGATGGAAACATTGACAATATTTTCAGCCCTGACTGCAGAGGCTCAGGTTTCCTGTTATCAGCGCCACTGAAAGAGGTAATTGGTGCCCATGCCAGCGTGATGGCAGAGCCAGGAGAAAAAAAGGTTACATAAACATAAGACCACCTGAGCACCATCCCACATTAAACAAAGAAACATTTATAGGATATTGTTCTTTGTTGTTGCTTGCCTTAGCAATACAGACTTCCCCACAACCTCCTCAATTCCTTTCTCCCTTTTTCTGCTCTGTTTGCCACTTGTTGCCTTATCATTTGGCTTTTCCTCCCAGGTTCAGAGTGCATTGAAACACGGTTCTCTCTTTCTGTTTATTTGAGATATCAATCTATATGCATTTAGGCCAGTGTCACACGAGCGTTTTTCAGAGCGGAAGGAACGTCCGTGAGAGTGGACGTTCCTTCCACTCAGACTCCCGTGTGGCCACCTCGCTGAGCGCAGTTAGTATGCTTAGCACTGCAAGGCTCGATCCCCCTATGGAGCATCGCACTTTTCAGCCCTGTCGAACACGTGTCGTAGTGTTTCGACGGGGAGGCTTTCAGCACGTCCATTGTAGCGTGCTTAATTCGTGCACGCACTAAAGTGTGTGGCTGGCCCTTCACTGTGTGGCTGGAAACGTCACAACGCTGTGACGGGCCACGGACAGCACGTCAGTACGGGCGCACATAGGGCCATATTACATAGTTGGTGCTAACTTAACCAGAGCTGTTGTAAACTTCCCAGAGCCATTATAGCCTATGGAGGTTTTAAGTTTACAACAGCTCTGGTTAAGTTAGCACCAACATTGTAATACTGCCCATAGTGAGTACTTTCGAGTCTGACAAAGTCTGTCTGAAGTTCGGTCTATGAACATGACTCCTGTAGTCAACCGCTCATTTTCCAGGTCTATTTTATTCAGTCCCGATAAACAGCGTGATATGTAGGTGGGCAGATACTTTGGCGAGGATATTAGTCACTGGATGCAAGAAAACATTGTGCTTATTAAGCTTGGTATCAACAAGGTGACACAGAAAGATCTGTGAGTGATACTTCTTTGTCGATGGGATCCATTGTGCAGAGGCTTACTCATCTATATACTAACACTCATGGAGGTATTCTTCCATGAAGTAGCTTGTCCTCATAGGCTAGATAGAAAGATGTGTAGTGACCATTAGGATATTTCCTGTATGTTGGGAGTCAAAATATAGCAGGCGAGACATAATAGCAGGAAAAGGATATTAGTAGTCAAACAATAAGGAACCTGCCCGGACAGACAATCCAGCTCTCTGTTTGACTATGTGATAAATGGTGAAGAGAGGAAGCTCAGGCTCAAAGTCAGTTAACAGACCAATGGCCAGAAGAGTCGAGTCTAGATAAGAGGTCAGCACCCTTGGCCTGCCAGAGGTATTGGATCTATATTTCCCTGGAGGCTCTATCAACCAAGTGAGTGGTTGGGCAGCATGGGAGATGTCGTTTCAGACATCTGGAGGGCCAAGGTTGCTGAGCCCTGGTCTAGATCACCTTTTAAAAAATCCCAAAACAAATAAGCAATAGTTGAAGCTTCAGAGCAGTGTATGAGGTACAGAAAATGATTCTAATTTATTTTTGCTTACTCGGTGTGAGGGCTGTGTTGAATAGGATTCTGCATTCTTGTATTTTTGTTAACTGCCTTTGTCAGGCTGGGTAGAGTAGAGGTAACAGCATTGCTCTATGGAGACTGTGGAGACACAGTTTCAAATCCCGGCAAGAGCACCTCTCCAGTAAGTGTCTTTGGGAAAGACACCTAACGGTACATACTCACCACCCAGGACATATTTGAAAGCAAGAGAAATCTCAATGTATCCTTCCTGGTAAAATACTTTGCTCAAAAAAAAAAAAAAGTATATGTGGAACTAAGGCAATTTAAACCAGATAGCTCACTCACTCCTGACCTCTTATGTAACCTCTAACCTGCACCTAACTAGACCTTACCTAACTTGAGACTGAAGGATTGTGCTACTCATTTGGCTTTTCATTCTTTAGCTTTCTATTCTCACCTTATGTTTAACTTGATTTGAACTCACATTGGTCATTTACTGGAGGGGACTGAATGCTGCAACTTGAAAGGCTTCATTGCCTGAGGGAGATCATGAACAAATATATTTACTTTGATTCTGAAACAACTGAAACAATTCCACTAATTTTGGTCCGTACCTAAACCGAATGAATAGTTGTGAATGCCAACAAAGCCATTAAGAAGTTTTATTGTATATATATATCACACATTTAACACATTCTCTTCCTTCTCATTTTGTCAGTAACCGTATGCTCAAGTGAGAACAAAACGTATAAACAAACACAAAGGGTGTGAGCTTTAGCAATATGATAGCTTATCGCTATGCTCAAATATGTTCAAGGTCACTATCAGAGATACTTTCATCCAACTCCATGAACAAATAATGAGAAACTGTCTTAAGTTCCATTTTAAGCTGAGAAAATGATACTTTTATCAGAAATGCTTTATATGTGCTGTAGATGATCGAAGAGAATGTTTGACTTGAAGGATAGGCATGATGGGTATACATATTTAAGAAACATCAACAACTATTTGTAACTATATAGATATGTTAAACAAACACAATATGAGTTATTTAGCCAGATAAACATGATATAAAGAGAGAACGTGTATATTTTGTATGAATGATTATACCTAGTAGTCTCTGTAGTTGATTCTAGTCTGAACCCCAAAAACACCTCATAAGGGGTAATTCACTAAGCACCGTCATTTCACTGACTGGCCATCGGGCCGCTAGCCTCCCGGACTTGTCGGCTGGTCAACATAACCAGCCACCTGGCAAGGCAGCCTAGGCCAACTGAAGATGTGCAGTGTTTATGATGGTCTCACAGAGCTTCACAGTTATGTGCAATGTTATGAGGGTTTCACTGAGCTCCACAGTAATGTGCAGTGTGCATGAGGTTGTTACAGTGCTTCACATTAATGTGCGGTGTGCATGAGGGTTTCACAGAGCTCCACAGTAATGTGTGGTGTGCATGAGGGTTTCACAGAGCTCCACAGTAATGTGCGGTGTGCATGAGGGTTTCACAGAGCTCCACAGTAATGTGTGGTGTGCATGAGGGTGGCACAGATCACCACAGGAAAAAACTCACAGTAATTTGCGTTGTGTAGGAAAAACAAAAGTGGGCTGCTCAGTTCAAGATGCCTCGTCTTATTTTTTGTCCCAGTCCGGGCCTGGATACAAAGAATGGTAAAAACACCACTGTTCCAAGTGCAGCACAGTTTGGCTATACAGAGAAGCAAAAACGGCAGGTGAAGATGCTTAAAACAACGGTAACACCATTATTCTTCCGTAGAAGGAGTAATCTCCATTTACCATTTTTCCATCGGTTTTTGCAACAACAGTGAATTTAGGCAATTTTAAAGTGTAATTGTCATTGGATTCTAGTTGAAAATACTCAGATATCAACGGTAAAAATAAAGCTGGACAGCTATGGTGGAACTTCACTAGATAGTGAATTTACCATGCTTTCACCACAACTGACACACTGTGGGTCCCTGAAGTAAATCCACAGTTGTTTAAAATAACAGCATATAGACCCTACATTGTGTAAATTTAATTGAGACTCAGAACATTCTGTATTTCAGATATTTCTGGTTTATGTTATCTGGCCAGATTCCAAAACCAGAAGGGAGAGTGGACGCAACATGGAGAACTGTGAGGCACATGCAGCAGCACCAACAAGATACATGCTGGGACATGCTGTGCAGTGATTGCAAGGGACATACTGTACTGTGGAAATGTGTGTCTCACTGGAGCTGTGCAGCGGGTGCCAGACAAAATCCCGACAACCAGGTTCCCAAATGCCAATACCCTGACGGCCAACTTCCTGACAGAACAAGTGCCCAACATACCAAGTTCCTGACACAGACAAATCTCCGACGGCCAACTTCGACATCCAATATCCCAACGAACCAAGTGCCTGACGGCCAACTTCCCAACATCTAAAATCCCGGACAGTTCGGGTTAGAGGGTTAGGGAGTTAGGGTTAGGAAGTTAGGGTTAGAAGATGAAAGTTAGGTTTAGGATTAGGGAGTAAGGGTTAGGGGGAGAGGGTAAAGGTTAACCGTCCGGATTTTGGATGTCGGGAAGTTTGCTGTCAGGCATTTGGTCCATCGGGATATTGTATGTCGGGACGTTGGCTGTCGGGGAGTTGTCTGTGTTGGGAACTTGGTATGTCGGGCACTTGTTCTGCCGGGAAGTTGGCCATCGGGAAGTTGGCATTCGGAAACCTGGCTGTCGAGATTTCGACCGAAAGCTCTGTGCAGCACGTCACACACTGGAAGTGCATAGTATGTCATAGTGTGAATCTCGCTGGTGCTCCGGAGCATACAGCAGCGCTGGAGAGCGCTGAAATGAAGTAGGACTCGGCAGATGTCACAGGGAGGTAAGTAAAAAGTATGTCCAGAAGACTTCCAGAATTCTGTTTTTTGGAGTCTTTTGGATTTTGGAATTTTTGGATACAAGGTGGCCAACCTGTATATTAGTTCACAACAATGAATACATGGATTTGACAAGTATACAAAAAATGCCTTGGCATGGTTGCTGAAATTACATAAATTTATAAGAGCTCAGTGCAGACACAAAATATACAGTTTCAAGGATAAAAAACACCTATGTACCTAGCAAAATATGGAGATTTGGTCAGAGTATATGGCATTGTCCTGTTAAGCACAACACTACAATAACGCGACAATATTTGTGGGCTATAAGGGGTTGTTCACAAAGCACCGAAGGTTTGGTGGTTTGCATGTCGGTGCACTATGGTGCGCTTTGACAATTATATTTCGCCAACCCTTCGGTGAATTCTCTATTTACCACAGGGCCACTGTAGCACATTGAAGATGGAGTCGCCGAATACAGCTGAACTGCAGGAAAATAAAATCGGAATTCTCCTAATAGGTGTTCAAACTGATAAAAAGTATTAAAATGTGTCTAATTAATAAAAAAGGTCCTTCAAAAAAAGAATAAAACGTTTTGTAACAGATTATATAAAAAAAACACCTTTTAAAAATTTTGGGAAACAAAAATTTAATTTAAAAAATACAAAAAGATTTCTTACAGGGTTATTCAGAGAGAGGTGAAAACCAGGCGAACTGGCAGGAGAAGAGCACAATCTAGACCAAATAGCCGATTTGGAAAGTGAAATAAATGGGAGAATTTTTCTGCTTTGGCTATTTTGACCTAGAATTTCCACTTCTCCAGTCATTCTCCTGAGTTTCACCTCTCTCTGAATATCCCTGTTAGTATAATTATCAATCTTATAAGTATAATTATCAATAAGTATAATTATCAATCTTCAAACTATTTAACCCGAGATCAATCCGGCTTTTGTCCAAATCACTCAACTACAACCGCCCTTTTAAAAGTTTGCAATGATACCCAAGCTGGCATGGAACAAGGAGGCCTAACTGGAGCCATCTTCCTTGATTTTTCCAAGGCCTTTGACACAGTAGACCATGGCATCCTATTACAAAAACTTAAAACCTCTGGTATTAGTGATCACACGCTAACCTGGTTTCAATTGTATGTATCCAACTGATCAACCGACAACATGTGTCCATTTCTGGCAGCTCCTCCCTCCCCATCCCAGTCACTTGTGGAGTACCCCAAGGCTCAATACTCGGCCCCCTGCTATTCACAATATTCATAAATGTTCTGCCCAACGTCTGCAAAGCCTCAACTGTACACATGTACGCAGATGACACCGTAATCTATACCAGCAAACCAAATCTTCCGCAGCTGGAGGCAGTACTGCAAGAACAATTCACAGGGGTAGAAAAGTGGATCAAGGATAACAAACTTTTTCTAAATACTGAAAACTATCACCATGCTCTTTGGAACAGCAGCTAAACTACATAAATTGCAAAATCCCCATCTATGTGTCAAGACAAAATCAAATGGCACGCTGACCACAGTCACTTCTCTCAAATATCTAGGTATGTGGTTAGACCCAAATCTATCCTTTGGCCCTCACATCTAACAAACTCTCATCTAAACTTTACCCCAAACCCTGCACAGAAACAAATCCTGCCTGAGCCCCGCGATTAGAAAGCAGATTGTACAACAAATGCTTATGCCGGCTATTGAATACGGAGGTGAAGTGTATGCAGCGGCCCCGCAAACACACCTTCAGAAACTTACTACTTTGTATAACTCATTCTGCCGCTTTGTGCTACAATGTAACTACATGACCCACCATTGTGACATGTTAAAAGAGCTTAACTGGCCGTCACTGGAATCTAGACGCACTCTTCACCTTTCCAAACTGGCGTTTAAGAGATTTTCTGGGAAGCTACCACCCTACCTGAATAGGCTGCTTCCCCTAGCAGTTCCCTCATACTATAACCTCCGATCCAGGACCAGCACCTTACTTGCAATACCACAATACAAAAAGAAAGTGGCTCGATACTCATTTTCCTACAGAGCCCCACAATTATGGAATAACCTCCCAGACGCCATCAAATCTTCGTCCAGTCTTAAGTCACTCAAGAGCTCCCTATTAACATACCTCAATACGGAATTCACCTGTAAACATGTAACATAATGACTATTTTACTTACATATTTATTTTCTGTATTAATCTGTATATTTGTGTTTTGTTTTTAATATCTTGCATTTATTACTTTGTATTTCTGTAACAACTGTAAAATTTCAATGTTCTTGAACCCAGGACATACTTGAAAACAAGAAAAATTTCAATGTATCTTTCCTGGGAAAATACTTTACAAATAAATAAATAAATAAATAAATTTGGCAAATTGACAGGTTAGTGAATAGAGGAATTGCCCCGAAGTTGTACCATATGGTGAAATTCACCATTCGGTGCAATTCGGTCCTGTGTGAATAACAACTATAGTCTACTCGTAATGTGGGAGAAAGACTAGATTCTAAGACTGCTATGATTTTAATATAATTACTACAGTATTCCTATCATTCTTTGACAAAGTGCTGTTGTAAATCAAAGGCCTTTACAATTAATTTTATATTAAACAGGAATTGGCCCCTTCTGCTGGAATATAAACGTATTTAAGTTAGGAGAACAGGTGAAAATTATAGCAGGCGTAATAGCGGATTTGATTTATAGGAATTTACTAAGGAGATAGTGTCAGAAGGAAAAAATGTTGTAAAATTCTATTAGAGACTCAAGCGTCTCCGTAATTTAAATCCTAGATTTCTTTTTTGTAACCGTTAAAGATCTTCCAACATTCATGAAAAAAAAAGAAGGACATCATCCTAAATGTTCATCAGTCCAATCAATGAATAATGGTATCGGGATCAGTAATAATCAGGACCCATGAGCCTCCCAATAGATGATATGAGCCGTTGCATGATGGACATGTGGCAGTTACAATGGCCTGTCACTGGTTGCAGGGCTGGGTTCTAGAACCTGCCCCTTGCTGTCTTTGTAGGGGTATTTCTGGCACAAGGGGTTAAAGTTCGGCCAAATAATGCAGGATATGTGGATTTATTAGTGTGAGTATGTGTGAGGTGGGGGCTGTGAGGGAATAAGATGGCACATTACAGCAGGCTGTTAAAACCCGCTGCTTTGAAGAGGAGACATCAGTCAGAACAAATTGCTCCTCTGTTTGAATACCTTTGCTCCTTTGCACGGACATCAGCTCCACAGGCCCATTTATCACATCCCTGCCTGACAGTTTTATGCTTCCTTTCATTAACTGCATTGTGAGGGCCTGCAATAATCTCAGCAGAACCTTCCAGGAGGGTTTTTTTCTTTCTCCCTAGGCTTTCCCCTTTTTCTTGGAAGAGCAAGGCAAATGCAGGGTCTAAATCAGCAGTTTAGATTATTAACATTACCTGGGGGAAGTGAGAAAGCACTGGTATATGTGCTATTTTTTATACCAGTTGGCCAGCCTAGTATTTAACACACACACACACACAAAAGCCCTCCACAAACCAATGGCTAAATGAAAGACAGCTATCGCTTTATACGGCATAGAACTGAAATCCTAAATCTCAATGGACATGACGAAAGCATTGCAATATCCAAAATGTGTCCACGTACGAAGGGGTCTAACCAATATTGCGAGAGTTCTGGTGACTTGACAATCGACTTCCAGAATGTAGGTCAAAACTTAGAGAAAAAAAATATGCAAAAAATAAATCTGATTTTTTTTTTAAATGTTAGAATTTTTTTTTTACCCAGTGTTATAAATCAATATCAATGTCGATTTGCTAGGACGCCATCAGTGAGTGACCATCCATGGCATGTTCATAGGCCACTCTTCTGCAAGTGTATGTGCATGGTATCCCTGGTATCATTTCTCAGTACCAGAATAAAGAGCTTCCTGGGCCATGTTGGAGGAAGTGCTTGTTCTCTCCAACCCCTAACCTGCTGTTTCCTTCCTGTGTGACGGCACTGACATGCTAGGAGAGAGGAGGCGGAGAGGTCCTCCAGCAAAGTCATTGGAAAGGTGAGGCCGATGACAGGAGAAGGGTGGTGGTTGACCACAAGGGAAAGTGGAAGGATGAATGGGGATAACTACTACCCAGGAAGCAAGAGGGGGGAATGGAGAGGACTACAGGAAAGGGGGGAATGGGATAACTAATAGATGAGGGAGAATGGTGCTCACTACTGGGAAATGGGCGGACTACTAAGGAAGGGAGGATGAAACTGAATACCGGGAAAGAGAGGAGGGTGAATTGGGCTGACCACTGAGGATTGGAGGTGGAAAGAGGTTCAACAGTGGGTACACTAGCGAAGGGACAGGTGAATGAGGCTGACCACTGGGGAAAGAAGGGTGAGAATGGTGACTCTCATTTTGGAGCCTGAGGGGGCATGTATCTCTATGTTTTGGGACATGAGAAGATGGGGACCTGTGTTTTTGAGCCTGAGTAAGGAGAACCTTGTTATGCCTGTGGGGCATGTCTTTGTTTGTGTCTTTGTGATTGTCGGGGCACTCAAATGTTGTCGGGTATTCTAGGGGACAGTTGGAGAGGGCTCTGACCATGGTTCACAAAAGGGCCCCAAGACTTGTGTCAATTTGACTGACATAGACTGAGCACTGCCCTTCAGTAGTAGGGACACAGAACATATAAGCTATGGCTCTATTTACTGAGTCATAAATTCTGGAGTACTGACAATGGAATTTCAAACTTAAGGACAAAATAGCCACAATAAAAAAAGCATTCAATTGTTCCATGTTTCCTTCTTTGGCATCTTCCAATGGCATATCCTTTCAAAAATTCAAAAGTGAATGCACATGCTAGGGCAACAAAAGATAGTCAATGGTTCAGAGCAGCCAAATGCAAATTCCAAAAGTAGCTGTTTATTAAACCCACAAAAATAGCAATGTTTTGGCTGTCTCAACTTTCTCAAGTCTCAAGACAAGACAAGGACCGAAACGATACAGTCACGGCTCCCCCCTGATAACAAGATGTTGGTCCCTGTATACTGTACCCTATCTACCCCTCCGATCCTTAAATCTGTACAGCTTAGTACCTTTAAGGACTCGATCTTAATACACCCAGCATGGGTTAACAGGCCACAGAGTAGTATAACAGAGCAGACCCTGATAGTATAGATCTTAAAGCCAGTAAAGAGGGTCAGCCTTATGCCAAGGATTGAATTCAGAGAAGGGTTATCAAAACTAGCCAGGTCAGTACACAATACAGGGTTCTCAGTAATAACCGGGTCGGTACACAATGCAGGGTTCTCACTAATAGCCGGATCGTTATATAACATAACATAAAACATATACAGTCAGGTCCATAAATATTGGGACATCGACACAATTCTAACATCTTTGGCTCTATACACCACCACAATGGAGTTGGAATGAAACAAACACAATGTGCTTTAACTGCAGACTGTCAGCTTTAATTTGAGGTTATGTACATCCAACTCAGGTGAACGGTGTAGGACTTACAGCAGTTTGCAGATGTGCCTCCCACTTGTTAACGGACCAAAGGTAATGGGACAGAATAATAATCATAAATCAAACTTTCCCTTCTTAATACTTGGTTGCAAATCCTTTGCAGTCAATCACAGCCTGAAGTCTGGAACGCATAGACAACTCCATTGTGGTGGAGCCAAAGATATTAGAATTGTGTCGATGTCCCAATATTTCTGGACCTGACTGTATAACATTACCACCGATTTCTTTGGTGGAAGAAATAGATTCAGTTTGTTACAGAACCGTACATTAATTTATTATACTTGGCTTTTAACACGTGTGGAATACATGCAATTAGAAAATGTCTAAAAAGTACTTCATTTAACTTTATGGTCTGTGAGGGACATAACAAGTATTTTCCAATACAGTATATTGGAACAAAAATGGTACACACAAATGTGACAATATCTCCATAGAGCATGCTGCGAGCTGAGGGTCCTAGAGTTCCACTTAAGCCTGTAAATCACCAAGCATGTCTCCTGCCCTCCCCTAGGCCTACTCTTTATGACTTATAACTGAATGTGATGATGTCTTAAGGCTTCAAAGTATCACCTGTTTCAACCTTGAGGATTCATTTTAAATTGTATTACTAAACTGAGTATTATTATACTTTATTATTTATAAAACATTAAGACATTCCACAGTGTTCTATATAAGTGATTGGGTAAAAGGTTAGAGATTATCAAACCTGCCAACTCAGAAACAATTTTCATAGTGTACCCTCATTTTCATATTTAGCGAAGTCACTAAAAGTGATGCCACAGGAAGTGATGTCACAATTTCAATTATTTATAAAGTGCTAGCATATTCTGCAGTACTGTATAGTGGATGGGACAAAACAAACATAAACTTAACAAATTAAGGGCTCGATTTAATTGGATCCATGTTCAATTTGGCATCTTTTGTGGCCGTTTTTCAACACTTTTCCAGTTTGGGAGATTCCAATACAGGTTTATCGGTATTTCGGATTCCCCCAAAAAATTTGGAATGAATATCGTCTCTGTCGGCTATCTTTTTCAAAGAAAACAGAAGCTTTAGCGATTCAATTCGAGTTTATCAGTGTGCTGATTTCTAAAAACATATCAAGTGCCAAAGGATGTTGATTAATGGCTCTTCAGATGCTTGCAGCTTCGTTTGATGTATTAGTCCGACTCTTACTGTAAAAAGATTGCGAGTTGTGCATTTTAAAATGAAACCCAGGACACGCACCTTGTAATCTGAAGTCCTATAGATGCGTGTCTTACTGGAAAGCCTCGCAAATTTACTGTAAATTTCAGCAATGCTAATTTATACTGTAAAATTGTGAGTCTTATTTTAAATCCCACAGTTGCCCGTTGTACTTGAAGTCCCGGACATGCGGGTTTTACTATAATAATGGAAATATTAATATATGGACTTTCAGCTTGTGAATGTAACTGGAATATGAAGTAGGAACTTGTGAGATGAAAACATAACTGTAAAGCATTAACGTTCATACTTGTGGGTTTTTACTGTAACAGTGTAAATTGTAATATACAGACTAGCGAGAAATAAATTTACATTAAGGAGGTTGCAGGGTTTTACTGCAAATGTGCATTATAATTAGGTCATTGTTGTCAAGAGATGGCTACCACAGCAGTTTTGAACAGGTTTAGAAAAGCTGATCGGCCAATGCCTCTCAGTGTAGCAGCATTGAGAGGCATGCAAATACTTTGCATCCCCTTCTGCTCATTCTAGGGATAGATCAATATATTTTTTTTCATGGCCAATACCAATTCTGATTATTGGCAGCCATTGTGGCCGATAGCTGATATTTGGTGCTGATATTCTGTAAATTTCGATTTTTTACAAACAATATGGCCGTGTCTAGACTCTGGCCTTTTTAATGATCCCTCATATGACCAGGTATGTAAGGGGTTGGCAATCTTGACCCTCCAGATATTTTGGAACTACATCTGCCAAGAATTCGCCTAAGGAAGCTGAGAACAGGAAGGACTCCTGAAGCGAAACGCGTCTCGCGCTTACTATAGATTTATAGGGTTATTCAGAGAAAGGTGAAACTCTGGAGAACTTTTGAAGTGAAAATTCTAGGTCAACATAGCTGATTTGGAAAGTGAGATAAATGGGAAAAATTTTCTGGTTTGGGTATTTTGACCTAGAATTTTCACTTCTCCAAAAGAGTTTCACCTTACTCTGAATAACCCTGTTAGTGAAATTATATTCATTTATATTTTATTTTAATAGTTGTATTAAATATATTTATTAACTTTTTCCACTGCTGTCCATAACTTTCTGATATCGAGAGAAGGATTTAACTCCTATTGAAGAGCGCTATATATAGAGCCTGATCACGACTCTAGATCACGTGAGTGGGCTGTGTATGCATATACTTTCTTTCACCTGTTGAGTATATACATATCTGCACTATTGCGCGCACCTTTCCATTATATATTTGAGGGAAAGAAGGGGAACTGGAATGCTGATGCTTCTCTATCGATGAAGGCAGTAGGGTGACCTTGAGATTGAATACCCTACAAGCGAATCCACTGAGAGCCCGATTGGCTCAGAGTAATAGGAGTGGGACCTTTTGGAATTTTGATTTATGTTTAGTGATACACAGGTTATGCTATGATCCTTTGTACTTTATCTTTTTTTAGGACCATGCAAAATAAGAAACTACGAATGATCTACGAATGATCTACGTGTTGTTTTTGAGAGAAGTATCGATATTCATCTATATCTTATGAAGGAACCTTGGTATAAGGAATACCTCACTTATTCACTCACAGGTGATATTTTTTGGAATATAAGGAGCGCCACACTTGATTGAGGTTTTGTTGTGTGCGTATACTTGGTAAACAAATAATAAAAGGTGAAGTGGGTTTTGCTCAGACAGGTTTAAAATGCAGGGGCCGTCTGTCCTGATTACACAAGAAGTAGGAAAACAAAATCAGTGAATGAAAGGGAGGAGAGACTGTCTGGTAGGCATGCTGCAACACACAACGTCTAGCTTGTGACTTTAAAGTACGAAGGTGAATTATGAGAAATAACTTCAGATTGGGGAAGGAAGCCAAAATATTATGTGATTTGCCTTCCTAAAGAAATGTGTTTAGGGAATTATTAATTGATTTGAAACATGGGGCAACATTTGATAAAACATGAAGCAGCAGTCAGGAAGAAATTCTTTCCACGTTCAATAGTGAGCAGTCTCTTCTTCTCTATGACCCATTCACATCACCTTACCATATTTCACAAAAGGGGTTATTCACAGAGCACCGAAATGTCCCTGCACGTCAGTGAATCAAATTTCCCCACCCTGCGGTGAATTCACCATTCACCTCAGGGTCCCCGAAGTGCAGGGAATCGCCCGCCGCCACCAACCTGCCGGACATTTACCTCAAACCCGCTGGAGGGCCGACAAACGCATTTGGTGACATTTCAGGGCCCGAAATGTCACCGTACGGGGAAATTCCCTGTTTGGTGCCATTTCGGGACCAGATAGGCTCTCTCTTAATAACCCCTTTACAATATCACAATATACGATAAAATGGAAACAAAGCATTTTTTTTGAAGTGGATAATGTAGAAAAGATTTATTGGATGATAACCCACAGACCAATTGATTGTCTCAATAAGAATGAAACAGGCAAATAAAGTTCCCTATATGCTATATCTACAAATTAAACCTAACTTTTATTTAGCAAAAAAGTAAAAAAAGTCTTCTATTATTACAGTACCATATAAGACAAAAACAAAACAGAAAAAAATCACAATCTAGCAGTGATATATAATACATCAAAGCAACACAAAAATTACGAAAAAGAGAAGTAAAGAAACACAATATTAAAGATAGATTAATAAAAATTATCTAACTTCTTTGGGGCTACTTCAGTTGACAGTTATGATGTCATCTGAGAATCCCTCCAATTGTACATCTCCAAGTCATGCAACTAATGTATAATTATAAGCTCCAGAGGGACCTCATCTCCATATATGTGGAAATGGTATGTGGGAGCTAAGTCTATATCTCATGAGAACCAGAAGGTACCATAGCCACTAGAAGCTCCAAATACAGCCAACTCCAAAAAGCAAAATATACAGGAGCTCAAAAAAACGTCAAATTGCCAAATAACAATGGTCCCCAACCCCAGTACCCTAACCGGACAGATTTTAGTGTTCTTGAACCCAGGACATACTTGAAAATGAGAGAAATCTCAATGTATCCTTCCTCTTAAAATACTTTGCAAATAAATAAATAAATAAATACATATGCAGACTGAATCCTGCAATCACTGAGCAGCAAATAATATCGCCTGTGCTGTACTTCAGATATCTGGAAAACCTGACCTGTTAGGGGTGAGGACACGGTTGGGAACCACTCATAGAATATATATATATATATATTCTATGTAAATGTAAAGGGTACCTTTACATCAATCATTCACATTGATCAGTAGCTACAAACCATTAGAACTCAAGCTGGTAATTCAATGGAATGGCTGGGAAAGAGCTGTTAATAGCACGCCGGTAATGGAATATGGTTAATGCCCACTTTATCCATTAGAAAGCCAGCAACTAACAGCTTGTTTGGAATACGACCCATAGTCTTTAAAACATAGGTTCTATTAGTACTCAGGCTTCCAGGTTACTGATTTCAATATCCCGTTGTTTATTTGTCCTTCGAACATCATTAAACATTTTTTAGAGAGGGATTCTGAAAATATCATAAAGAGATGTGCTTTGAAGTATTTTCTATAAATTTACTTTATGTGTAACTTATATATATTCAAGAATTTCATGTGCATACTTTATTTACGTATTGGGCGGGGAGTCTACGCATTGGCTCTTTTACCACTTCCTTTTAGTAACCTGTCCTCGATTCATTGTAAAACTATAGGTAGAGTTGGATTATAGGAGACTAGCTGCTAATTAGTGCATAGAAGGTTCTATACTGATCGATCTGTTAGGGCAAACGCCAACCCTCCAAATGTTTCTGAACTACAACCCCATGACTCCCTGACCATCTATTGCATTGAAATAATTTTGAGAATTGTAGGCAATAGATGTCTGGGGGACTGGGCATTTGACATCCCGGCGTTAGAAAGCTTTGCTTGTTGCTTGGACATTGCACCTGCTTATCGTTATTGATTCAAGAAATCCCTCAGAACCCATCTCTTCAGATTAGTGTACCACATCACTGATGCAACTCATCCCTCTGCTCATCTACTCACAAAGGATTGAAGCTGCTTCTAGGGCCCCACCATTTCCAAACCACTGGCACTAATGATCCTCATGTCCAGTAAAATTCCCCTCATCTTCCTCAACCCCGAATCCCTCTAGGCTGTAAGCTCCTATGAGCAGGGCCCTCTCCATCTCTTGTTTCCATCCCATGTCCGTTTATCTGTATCGTGTTCCCTTTGGTTATTGTAAAGTGCTGCGGAAACTGTTGGCGCTATATAAATAATAACAATAATAATAATAATCTCCTTATTGGCCTCCCCAACTCCCGTATTGCCCCTTTGCAATCTGTAATGAATGCAGGGGCCAGGCTTATTTTTCTCACTAAACGCACCTCACATACCTCCCCACTCAGCCGGTCCCTCCATTCGCTTCCTGTACGTTTCAGGATACAGTTTAAAATACTGATGCTCACGTTCAAATCACTCAATAACTCAACCCCTCCCTACATGTCTTCATTACTCCGCAAGCACGTCCCATCTAGACAACTCCGTTCAGCAGGTGATCTCCACCTGTCATTGGTCTACACACGCACGGCCAACTCTCGCCTCCAAGACTTCTCAAGGGCAGCACCAGTCCTGTGGAATGACTTGCCTCGCCCTATCAAACTCTCCCCTGACCTTCAGGCCTTCAAGAAATCCCTCAAAACCCATCTCTTCAGATTAGCGTACCACATCACTGATGCAACTCATCCCGCTGCTCACCTACTCACACTTGATTGAAGCCGCTTGTATGGCCCCACCATTCCCAAACCACTGGCACTAATGATCCTGCTATCTAGTGAAATTCCTCTTGTCTTCCTCAACCCAAATCCCTCTAGACTGTATGCTCCTATGAGCAGGGCCCTCTACACCTCTTGTTTCCATCCTATGTCTGTTTATATGTATCTCGTTCCCTTTGGTTATTGTAAAGCGCTGAGGAAACTGTTGGCGCTATATAAATGAGAACAATAATAATAATAATAATAAAATTTTAAAATAAAAAGTAATAATAAACCAAATTTTGCTTGTATGAAAAAGAACCTTATTTCTAAAACCTTGCGACTTGCAAGAATGATTTGTGCAGACAGGTAATTGTGTATAAAAGATTTCATTCCTGAGTACACACATGTTCTAGGGGTAGAGGGATGGGTTATGTCTTAGAACCCCAGAAGCTTTCTTGGAAACTTGGTTGCATAATTCACTTACCAATGTTCCTGCACAGCCTGTACGTACAGAGTACAAGAGTTAGTGATTCAGGATGTGGGAGGTTGTGTATTCCAATTTTATTCTTGGGACATGGAACGAGAAATGTATTATGTAGACTACTATGAGCAGGGCCCTCTACACCTCTTGTTTCCATCGTGTGTCCATTTATCTGTATCTTGTTCCCGTTGGTTATTGTAAAGCGCTGCGGAAACTGTTGGTGCTATACAAATGATGATAATAAGAATAATAAAAGGTATTTATATCAGTGGTCAGAGTTATATCAGTGGTCACATGGCACTGCCTCTAGAGATCTGATTTTGTACAGGGTGGGTTAATTAGATACATTTTTAATATTTCATGATATCCATACATTGAGTGATTATAAAGTACAAGGTGGAAAGCCTGCCCAGAGGGCAGTCTATTGTGGATATACTGCCCCAGCTCATGGATATACTGCCCCAGCTCGTGGATATATGCCCCAGCTCGGGGATATATGCCCCAGCTCGTGGATATACTGCCCCAGCACGTGGATATATGCCCCAGCATGTGGATATACTGCCCCAGCACGTGGATATATGCCCCAGCATGTGGATATACTGCCCCAGCTCGTGGATATACTGCCCCAGCTCGTGGATACTGCCCCAGCACGTGTATATACTGCCCCAGCTCATGGATATTGCCCCAGCACGTGGATACTGCCCCAGCTCGTGGATATTGCCCCAGCACGTGGATACTGCCCCAGCTCGTGGGTACTGCCCCAGCTCGTTGATACTGCCCCAGCTCGTGGATACTGCCCCAGCACGTGGATACTGCCCCAGCTCGTGGATACTGCCCCAGCACGTGGATACTGCCCCAGCTCATGGATATTTGGCCCCCACCTCTCATGGATATATGCCCCAGCTCATGGATATTTGCCCCCCACCTCTCGGATATTTTCTCCCCACCTCTCATGGCTATATGCCCCCCAGCTCAGACCCCAGACCAGACATGGGGCGGCTGTTCGAATGCTCTATCGGCATTCGGACAGCTGCCCCATGAGCTCCTCATACTTACCTTCCCGAGCGGCGAAGTGAAAGTTTCCCCGCTTCCGGTCGTTGAAGGACCCAAGCCGCGGTCACATGACCGCGGCTTGGGTCCTTCAAAGAGCGGAAGCGAGGGAACTTTCCTTCGCCACTCGGGGATGGATGCGCGCGGCAGCCGGGTAGAGGCTGCGAGCGCATCCTCTACCCGGCTGCCGCGCGCATCCAACCCCCGAGCGGCGGAGGGAACTTTCCCTTCGCCGCTCGGGGTTGGATGCGCGCGGCAGCCGGGTAGCGGCTGCGAGCGCAGCCTCTACCCGGCTGCTGTGTGCATCTTGTAACCGCCGCGGCGAGCGCACAGCCGGCTCATGCCGCAGCGGTTGCATGCGCGCGCAACCAACCGCCGCTGGTTGCGCGCGCATGCGCAGAGTAAGGCTTGGCGACGGACACGCCAAGCCTTACTCAATTATATTATAGATTGTAAGAAGCCCTTTCAAATTGTTTGCGTTTGGTGTGTAACACACATCGCAGATAGCAATGTGTTAATGAGTATTCTCTGCTAGATTACGCCGTTTATATCCCACCGAGTCTCCCAGCCACGAGAAAATCTCTGCATCAAATCAGAGAGCGAACACGCCGGACAATAAATGCATATATTTCCAAATTATAAGACTGTCTCTATTTTTCTTCCTGATGAAACACAGGTCCTCCCTATAATCAATCATCCAAGCTGTCATGGACCTGTCACTCCGGACACACTCACAGGGCTCTTATTATAGCAGAGCTGGAACAAGACTGATTTAATTGCCTCTAAATGAACAAAAGCAGGTCACCCAGGCCCAATAAGCCAGGAAGCAGTGAGGCACACTCAGAAAGGGGTCTGGAAAGAAGAGCCCATTCAAAAAGGAATTCCCACTTTTCTCGTTAGATAGACAGGTCGGGTTAACTTTCCATGTTTTTGAAAACGAGTTGCTTTGATTTGGTGTAAAACACCTACGCGTCGGTACGAGACACGATCGTTCATACAAATATACACTAAACCACATTCTGCATGTGACGCATATATATATGTGAATGTACGTGGAAACAATGACACATTTATAAACATAAGCAGAGTTTTAAACACATTTACTGGCATTCACAGGCAAACAGATGCACACACAAAACTCGATCTAGATGCTATCAAGACATTCATGGAAGAGCTTCTGAAGCTATTATAATTAGAAACTGTCAGAGAGCAATGTAAGGGATTTAGACACTACGGATAGTATTTAACACTTAATGGAAATTAACTATTCACATGCTTGCTCACATACAAAAGAAAGTTTTTACCCTCAAATTATTGTAATGACATGAATGCAAACTGCAAAAATAAAGAAAAAAGAAACCTTCTATATTCATAAAGCAAGCCATTCATCGGTCTGTCTATCTATGGGGCAGTGATTACTCCAGGTTCACTAGCATACAAGGTTTGTGGGCCATATCCTCCTAACCCCATTCTTCTGCTGAATAAGGCTAGGGTCAGACGAACGCAGTGCGAACGCGCGTGCAGCCGCACTTTATCACGGCCGTAGTAGCAGTAAATGATGGCCAATGACGGGCAATATACAAAGTACGGCCACACGAAAGTGCGGCCGCGCAACGCAAGCGGCAAACAAACGCATTTTTTTGAGAACGTGATACCGCTAGTACTGACGTACCGAGTGCGCTACGTCCACTAGCGGCGTGTGTGTGTGATTAGGAGACGTCAGATGCTGCTAATGTCCGGCCAACATAACGTCCAGACGCAAAAAGTATTTTATTGATGATCCGTACAAAATCACGGACGAAAATGCGCATCGTATGACCGTTATCGCGTATTCCGTGAAAAAATACGTCCATTCATTTGAACGCACTTTTTCACGGACGACGCAAAAAATGCGTTCGTCTGACCCTAGCCTAAATGCAATATAGGTGCACAGAGCAGACATATACTGTAAATTGTAGTGTAGCTTTATTGAGTTCTGTTTGTATTCATACTGGGTTATTCAGAGAGCACCGAAATATCATCGACATTTCGGTGCACTCCCATTCCCCGCACTTCGGCTAGTTCGATGCGACGACCCTGCAGTGAATTCAGCATTCACCGCAGGGTCCACAAAGTGCAGGGAACGGATCCGAAAATCTGACGAAAAATCGCTGAAAAAAGCCGACAAGCCGCCAAACAGGGGTAAAAAAAACAAAACTTTGCAACTTTTAAAACGCATTTTAAAACAAAAATACACGAAAAAGCCTGGAAATAATATATAAGGTCCTATGAATAATAATAATAAAAAAAGTCTGTTTCAGAAAAAATAAAAACGCCATTTAAAAAAATAAATAAATAATCGGAATTAAAAATTTTGCCGTAAAAATCCCCAAAAATGCGTAAAAAAGATCCAAAAAATACATTTATAAAGAGACTTTTTGCTGCACGTGGGATTTTCCCTGTTTAAACCTGTCAAATGAAACCACCAAAAATCAGGGCATTTCACTGACATTTCGGTGCTGTTCGGTGTCCTCTAAATAGATTAACCATTACTTCTCTATGGGGTTTCACTCCCGCCGCAGATCACCGTATTTCACTGCCACCGCAAATATGAAATAACCTCCCAGACGCCATCAAATCTTCCCCCAGCCTTATTTCCCTTAAGAGATCTCTATTAATATACCTCGATACAGAATGCACATGTAACAGTGACTATATTTCCTACATATTTATTTTCTGTGTAAATCTGTATTTTTTTGCGTTATTTTTAATATATTGCATTTAATTACATTTGTATTTCTGTACCTACTCTAAAAATGCTCTTGAACCCAGGACATACTTGAAAACGAGAGCAATCTCAATGTATCCTTCCTGGTAAAATACTTTATAAATAAAAATAATAATAATAACTCTGCAATATTTGGCGAACAGCCAGCTTTTTGATTAGCCGAATGGCCACGAAATTGAACCGTACGGGGAAATTCACTGATCGGTGGAATTTCAGGACCAATTCTGCTGTTTTTGAATAACCTTGATAGCCTCACTTTTAAATATTGTATAAAGTAAATAAATATTGGGATGGGGTTAAATGGTTTGGTTAGAATGCCAATTAATGAACTGAATGTTTATCCTTTCTCAGGGGCCAGTATTTGCTCTATGTATTATATTATAATATGTGTGTACACTGTCTGGCCAAAAAAGGTCACCACCTACTGTACAAGCCTGTTATGATCTGGGGTTGCTTTAGTTGGTCAGTTCTAGTTTCAGCAACAGTATGTGCCCACAATATGAGGTCAGCTGACTCCTTGAATATATTGATGAGTAGACTTTTCCATCAATGGATTTTTTCTTCTCTGATGGCACGAGCATATTTCAGGATCACAATGCCAGGACTCATTGGGTTCAAATTGTGCAAGAGTGGTTCAGGGAGCATGAGTCATCATTTCCACACATGGATTGTTCAGTCACCACAGAGTCCAGACCTTAACCCCATTCAGAATAATTGGGATATGCTGGAGAAGACTTTACGTAGCGTTCTGTTTCTCCCGTCATCAATACATGATCTTGTGACATTGCATAAGTTTATGGAAACAAAGCCATGGTGAATGTGGCCTTAATCACAGCAAAATATGTGGTCCAACAAAATATTCTGTGTGCCTTTTTTTTGGTTACACAGTATATATATATATATATATATATATATTCCCAAAGATTCAGATGCACACTGAGATATATATTTATACATATTTATTAAATATGTTAGCATACGAATTACATTTTTTTGCAGTTTCTGAGGTCCATGAAACGCATAGGCTTCAAGGAGAGTGACGCATTCAGCGTCTTCTTTAACCAGTATATTACGGTTAGAAGAAAGCCGCAGTTGCAGAATCTTAATCCTTGTGATTTGAAATGTCGGTTTTCTTGTTGTAACAGTAATAAATTGGTTAAAGAAGACCCTGCGTTCTTCTCTTTGGAATATATATATTATATGTAGCAGATTGTAGCTAATGACATTTTGTCTGATTGTAAGCCCTGGTGATACACTTGATATACTTTCTTGTCTCAATTCGCTATGTTGATGTAGTATTTCATTATCTTGTACACCACTAGAAAAGTGATTATGACATAAAACCAATCTTGACACAACACAACACCAGACTGGTACATTTATTGTGTTCATCCAGCTGAAATCTGGAGAGAAAAAAACCCCCATTCAATCCTCAGCAGAAGCAAGAGAATACACAACAAGGCCTCTCCGCCAAACAATGACATCAGCATATGAAAGCCGAGACCATTAGACACGATAAAACAAGGTTATAGAGATAATGAAACGTCACAGAGGTTCTACAAAGAGCGATATGAAACGCCACTGTCCGGGACATGGATCCATTCCCAAAGTGCTGAGCGTGGAGGATCAGAGGGTTATAATTCTTCTGAAATTAACCTGTCCCAAGCAAGAGAGAAAATGCAGGGCCCAGCACAGCATTAACACAAATAGATATCACAGCTGCAGAAAGGAACTTATCAGTAAATTGGATATCAAATTCTGAGATAATGCTTTACACCAGAACCCATAGTGATCCCAGGCAAGGGATATATTTCATGAGGTAATTAGAAGTTAATGAAAGAGCTGCTGAGGCTATTATAATTAGAAACCATTAAGAGAGATATGTCAGCTAATTAACAGCGAAGGTTATTATTTACTATTTTGTGGAAACTGATTATAGTAATTTTTTTTAACATGTGCTTGAAATTGCTTATTTTCAATCCAGAAAAATCAACGTCATAATGTCGAAGTTGCCTATTAATCTATCTATCTAGTCCATTTTATTACTTGAAGGTGGGACTGTCATGCCCCATGATTTAGGATTTATTGTATATTTTTCAGTTTTGTGTTGAATCTGCCTTTACTGCTTACATACTATTGATTTCATAGCTATTTTGTCCCTGCAGGGTTTTCCTTAGGCTTCTGTATTCAGCTAGTTCACACCCCTCTGCTCAGTGTTTTGTTGTTAGTTACTTCCTGGTCACATAGCAGCCATTCTGTGATCACTGCTGGACAAACTAAAGTCTTTTTACCTGCATAGCTGTACACTAACAAGATTGTCAGTCTGATCATTTAACTTTTCAACTGGATTCATCTTTCTACGTGTCAGTTTTGCTGAGTTGAAGCTATCTGCTGAACTTCATCGTGTGAGTACTGGTCAGATACAGACTTCAGCTAGTCTAAAGCACCCACGCCTCACAGATTTGCTTAGGGAAGCAAAATAGGGACCATTTTTCAAATTAAGAGTAGATAAATTATGTAGGAGTTGGGGTTCCCATCATCTTCCAGAGACAGAACTTAACAGCAAAAAAACATAAAGTGCATTATCAACTAAAAGGTCAATATCAGCAAGCTGCTTTTAGGGACAACGCAAATCATTGTGCAGTTTGGTAGTAGATAGAGTATACAGTGGCAAGAAAAAGTATGTGAACCCTTTGGGATTACGTGGAGTTTTGCATGAATTGGTCATTAAATGTGCTCTGATCTTCATCTAAGTCACAGCAATTTGAAAAACACAGTCTGCTTAAAATAATACAACACAAACATTATATGTTTTCATGTGTTTATTGAACATAACATGTAAACATTCACAGTGCAGAGTGGAAAAAGTATGTGAACCCCTAGCCTAATGACTTCTCCAAGAACTAATTGGAGCCAGGAGTGAGCCAACCTTAAGTCCAATCAGTGTGATATTATTAGATGTGTTGCTGAAAGCTGTCCTGCCCTTTAAAAACACACACCAGTTTTGGGTTTACTGGTTTCAAGAAGCACTGCCTGATGTGAACCATGCCTTGCAGAAAAGAGCTCTCAGAAGACCTACGATCAAGAATTGTTGACTTGCATGAAGCTGGAAAGGGTTACAAAAGTATCTCCAAAAGCCTTGATGTTCATGTGTCCACGGTAAGACAGACGGTCTACAAATGGAGAAAGTTCAGCACTGTTGCTACTCTCCCTAGGCGTGGTCGTCCTGTAAAGATGACTGCAAGAGCACAGCGCAGAATGCTTAATGAGGTAAAGAAGAATCCTAGAGTGTCATCTAAAGACTTACAGAAATCTCTGGCACATGCAAACATTTTTGTTGACACATCTACAATAAGGAAAACATTAAACAATAATGGAGTACATGGGAGAACACCATGGAGGAAGCCAATGCTGTCCAAAAAGAATATTGCAGCACATTTGAAGTTTGCAAAAGAGCACCTGGATGTTCCACAGCACTACTGGCAAAATATTCTTTGGACAGGTGAAACCAAAATTGAGTTGTTTGGAAAAAACACACAACACTATCAGGATTATTCAAAGAGCTCCGAATTGCTTGAGAAAGGTAACCGAACGCTGAAAATCAGTGTTCGGTTACCTTTCTTGGCCATTCGGCTATCCAGAGAGCAGGCAGTTCGCCAAATCCTAGCGAATTGCCTGCACATACGGTGCCTGTTCGAGGGCAGTGAAAACCCCATGAAAAGCACTGCTTTGGCTATTCAGAGAACCCAAACCAGCAGTGAAAGGTTCCCCTCATGTCCATGTGGTTTCATGCGGCAAATTTATTCAGGAGAATCCCATAGGCTTCAATGTTAAAAATATTCCCGTTTTATTTCAATATCTAATAAACCGTTCATTATAAAATTCTTCAGTAAAGAGTCTCTTTATTTATAGATTTTTTAGGATATTTTAAGCATTTTTCTGAATTTTTTTTTTTTTAAAAGTCCGATTTTTTTTTTTAAGTTTACTTATTTTTTCTGTAACAGCCCTCTTTATTATCATTCCCTGGACCTCATATGCAAATTTCAGACATTTTCGCTCAGTAGTTTCTTTGCAAACAGTGTTTTACTTTTCAATCATTCATGCAGACTATTTTCCTAATTTATTCACTGCCTCTTCTGCTGTGTCGGCTTTCTCCAGAGGCTTCGGCTGCGTGTGATCGGCTCCTGCTCGGGTTTTCCGTGGTATTCGGCAGGTTAATCCAGATGTTTTTGCGTGTTTTCGGCAGGCATTCGCTGGCTTTTGCGGTTCGTTTTCGTCGGGTGTGCGGCAGCTTTTCCCTGCAATTCGGGGACCCTGTGGTGCTTGCTGAATACTCCGCAGGGTCACCGAAATGGGATCGGCAAAAGGAACCGTATTGAAGAGAACGAAAAGTCACCGAATGTGCGGTGACTTTTCGAATCTCTTTGAATAACCCTGTATGTGTGGAGAAAAAAAGGTACAGCACACCAACATCAAAACCTCATCCCCACTGTAAAACATGGCGGAGGGAGCATCATGGTTTGGGGCTGCTTTGCTGCCTCAGGGCCTGGACGGATTGTTGTCATTGATGGAAAAATGAATTCCAGAGTTTATCAAGACATTTTGCAGGAAAACGTAAGACCATCTGTCCGCCAACTGAAGCTCCGCAGAGGATGGGTGATGCAACAGGACAATGACCCAAAGCATACAAGTAATTCAACAAAAGAATGGCTTCAACAAAACAAAATACGCCTTCTGGAGTGGCCCAGTCAGAGGCCTGACCTCAACCCGATTGAAATGCTGTGGCATGACCTTAAGAGAGCGATTCACACCAGACATCCCAAGAATATTGCTACACTGAAACAGTTTTGTGAAGAGGAGTGGTCCAAAATTACTCCAGATCGTTGTGCAGGTCTGATCTGCAACTACAGGAAACGTTTGGTTGAGGTTATTGCTGCCAAAGGAGGGTCGACCAGTTATTAAGTCCAAAGGTTCACATACTTTTTCCACCCTGCACTGTGAATGTTTACATGTTCTGTTCAATAAAAACATGAAAACATATAATGTTTGTGTTGTATTATTTTAAGCAGACTGTGTTTTTCAAATTGTTGTGACTTAGATGAAGATCAGAGCACATTTTATGACCAATTCATGCAAAACTCCACGTAATCCCAAAGGGTTCACATACTTTTTCTTGCCACTGTATCTAGGTGGTTACAATTAAACACTCCTGTAAGAATGTCAAGATGAAGAAGAACAAAACAAAAAGTGTTGTAAGTATTGAGTATTCCTTATATAAAATGCTTGGGACCAGAAGTGTTTTGGATTTTCGATTTTTTTTCTATTTTGGAATATTTGCACTATAACGAAATATCGTGGAGATGGGATTCAGTACAAACACAAAATGTATTCATGTTTCATAAACACCATATACACAAGAGCCTGAAGGTAATTTTATACACTATTTTTTTATAACTTTGTCCCAAGTCGCAAATTCAGTTGTGGAATTTTCCACTTGTCACTTGTAACGTTATGTCAGCGCACACAACATAATTCAGATTTTGGAATATTTAAGATTTTGGGATTACAGATAAGGGATAATCAACCTGCGTTACATCTCACTGCAAGGACAGTCACCTTCTTAGTGCATACTGCACCCATCGATGGATTTATGATGTCCTAATTTTGTTATGTTTAATTTTGGACCTTAGTAATCAGATCCATTTTTTTACGTCTTTCCTCTAGGCTCACCACCTGATGTTCCTGGATCAATAAATATAGCAAAGTCCCTTGAAGACCCTTGAAGGTCATTTACTGTGTTTTTTGTCATTCATTGTCTCAGTTGGTGTTTATATATACACCCTTGTTTAGCAGATTTTGTCCCTCTGCTCATTTACCCGCAGTGTATTTGTGAATTTCTGATTGCAAACAAGCCAGCAGCCTATCTTTTGTCATTATCTAACTATTTTGTGATCTTGCATTGGTCAATTGCTGCGCAGCTTGTCAATCTCTGCTCCTGCTGGATATATTCATACGTTTTTTCAGCAGATTTGGTTTTATTACTGTCTTGTGAACTTTGTCAATTTATGTTTATGTTTATGTTTGATTCTCTTTTATATCGTTCATTAAAAGTTTAAATTTTATTTCGTCTCTGAGAGACACTAGTACCCTGATGGCTTCATCAGAGTAACTGAAGTTTTTTCACATTTAGGGGTAAACCCTTCGGTCTCTCATTACCGTTTCTATTTTTTCCTTCATTTTCTATTTCTGGTATCATTTTGTTACGTTTTACCTTCTTGGTAGCGATTGTTAATATAGCAAAGTCGTTCCCATTCTTCGAAGACGGCAAGTGATATAAGCATTGTTAATTATAGTTACAGCACGCCGTCAAAAACGACTGAAACAGAATAGTGAATGTACAAATATACTTTTAGAAAACCATGGTGGTCCTTGGCATATTGAACCTGCAGGGTGGGTTCCAGGTCAAAATTGCAATAAAGCTTGTGGATAGACATATTATTCATCATCACCACTCACTACAGTAATAAAAATATTAACACACAAATTAAAACGAAATACAGGGTAGAGTATCTTAACACAAAGATAAAGAAAACAATGGATTTTGTCATTTATAACCTCCCCGATCTGTTATAATTCCTGTTTGACATCCAAAAGTAAAAGAATGATGCTCTTCCTTGATTCCATGGATGTCACACTTATTCTTGGTAGCATATCCTCAGGTTTCTCATATTTTGGGTTCTTGAATGGACATGTGGCTAGTGCTAACAATAGGGTAGGTGAAGGCTTGGGCCAGTTTATGTTCACAACTATTGTGACTTTTTTACAGTGTCTCAGCAGGCTATAATTACATCCTTACTACATTCCCTTGTTAAACATTAGGATTAAGGTGTCTGTCACTCCTTCGAATTTGTTTATTTCTGGATCCCTCTATGTGACTCATTGACTTCACCTAAGAGTAGATTGAGTGAGTGGTTTGTTTTAGGAGAAAGGAAAAGGAAAGAGATGAAAGGTGGAGGCTTAAGGAGCGGATCCCATTAACATGAAGGATTTAATAAACAGAGGGAGAGACAGACGGGGGAATCTTCTCTGACATTTGTGGATTCAACCTTTTAATCTCCGATGATAACTCCAACAAAGATTACATTGTGCTACATGTCTAATTTTTTTTTCATGGAAAACACACAAAAAACTATTTTATCTGTCACTCGGTCATTTGCACAGGATTGCCAGAGAAGATAAATCTGGATGGATTATGAACAGGTGGGGCAAAAAGTCAAGTTGTTATCTATGAATTGTCTTCAAACCATAGCTATGCAATGCTCACAGCTGGAGTGCAACCTCACCCCATTCACCACCACGTAAAAAATGTGAACAAGCTTCATGTGAATAAGATACATATGTAAATTTAGAAATTAAAAAAGTTAATACCTCCCCAGCAATCCCATCATTCATTTTACAGATTCTCATGCTATCAAATCTAATTCACATAGGTCAAGACTGTCAAACTCCAGCCCACCAGATGTTTCTGAACTTCTAATTCCCATGATTCGCTGACCATTTTTTGCGTTCAAAAATTTCTGGTGATTGTAGTCAATTGAAATCTGGCGGACAGAATTTGACACCCTGATATAGGTGTTCAAAACGTCTCTCCAGTTAGATAATGTTTATTTATTTTCTAGATTTCGGTTGAAAAGAAGTCGAATAGAACATTTCCCAGAATAATTTGCTCACCTATGTCTAATCACAGGTGGTGGATTTGTTTTAAGTACGGTCCTGCTCAAAAGTCCCATCCAACGGTTTGGAACCCTATAACATGGCAGTATTATTATTATTATATAAAGCGCCAGCATATTCCGCAGCGCTGTACAATAAGCACATGTGACAGGAAGCAGGGTATGGTCCTGAATGGGCGATATGTGAGACCAGACCTTGTGCACTGTGTTTAAAAATAACCCCAGGGAGATGGTTAAAATATATTTTGTGTTTCGCTGGTGCAATGGAGAGCGTCCAGTAAAATGTGTTATGGGTCCCTGGGGTCGGGATAGTGGAGAGAAGGGCGTGCCACTATCCCAGCAGCCCGGCTCACTAGCCAGGCCAGGTTTTGGAGAATAAAGCCAACGATGGCATACAGGTGTGGTCCCATTTAGTTGGGCTT
This sequence comes from Leptobrachium leishanense, assembly GCA_009667805.1. Taxonomy (NCBI): domain Eukaryota; kingdom Metazoa; phylum Chordata; class Amphibia; order Anura; family Megophryidae; genus Leptobrachium; species Leptobrachium leishanense. Next base: position 134,214,486 of record CM019065.1, read on the forward strand.
TATTAAGGGAAGGTTTTCCTTTGTAGCTGAGGGAGTGTGGGTGTCTGTCCTTCCAGGAGAGAGAGCTGGAGAGACAGGGAAAAAGAACCAAGTTATTCCTCTGTTGCTGAAAGAAATGTTTGCTGTGATCCACTGATTCTCCCACTGATTGCCTGTGAAAGGTGGAGGTAAATAAAAGTCTTGCTTAAGAACAAAAAAAAGACTGTGGCTCTGCATAATTATGTTGCCCTAGAAGACGTGGTTAAAACTGAACTGTGTCACATATGGTGCCCTGTGTGAGGATAACCACACCAAGTCTGAGGGCAATATAAACCACGAGCAGCATGGACGACGTCGTAAAAGCCCTGGTTCAGTCTACTGCGGCACAGCAGGAGGCAAACAGGAGAACTGCTGAGACCCAGGAAACCCTGCAGCGACTAATTTTGGCCCAGGCGGAGAATGCTTTGGCTATGGCTAGAGCTCAGAAGGAAAGCACAGAGGTCCTAGTGCGACAGCTTATGACATCCCAAGTGGAGGCGATCGGCATGGTCCAGGAGGAACAGCGAACTACCACCAGTACTCTACGCAAGGAGATTCGTGCCATATCAGACAAACTGGAGTCTGATTCTGCAAATGGCTACCAGGGTACCAAGGTGATCCGGGCCAGCCATTACCTGCAAAAAATGACCGCAGCAGATGATGTGGAGGCGTACCTGTTGGCCTTTGAGCGAACTGCAGCAAGGGAAGAATGGCCGGCGGCTGAGTGGGCGAGCATACTTGCCCCTTTTTTGAGTGGGGAACCTCAGAAGGCATACTATGATCTGGAGCCAACCCAGGCCAGTGATTATGTGAAATTAAAAACAGAGATCATGGCGCGCCTGGGGGTGACCACCGCAGTGCGGGCGCAAAGATTCCAATCCTGGGCGTACTCTTCTAACAAGGCTGCACGCTCCCAGATGTTTGACTTGATTCATCTTGCCAGGAAGTGGCTACAGCCGGAAATCAACTCCGCTACTAAAATAGTGGAGACCCTAGTTATGGATCGCTATCAGCGTGGATTACCTGCTTCTCTGCGCCGCTGGGTAAACCAAGGAGACCCCCAAACCGCAGACCAGTTGATCACCTTGGTAGAAAGATTTATAGCTTCGGGAGAAGCTGTGCAACCGCCTTCAGCGACTCAGTCCCGCAGCCCTAAATCCCAGAACGCCACACGAACTGGTAAGACTGTTCAGCGGGTGCGGGGTGTAGAAGAGCAAGGACATGCAGAAAACCCCTCTGACATGTTTCCCGGGGTACAGGGAGTACCTAAATATAATCCTATAATCCGGTGCTTTAAATGCCATAGAGTGGGCCACATAGCCAGAGACTGTATGAACGATGAGCCCATGGACTATAATGAAGCACATTCACTGTACTCTGGGTATGACATTGCTGGTAAAGTTGATAATCCGCATTGGTGTACCGTGAAGGTTAATGGCAGACGGTGTAACGCCTTGCTGGATTCGGGGAGTATGGTCACCCTGGTGACTAAAGCCATTCTATCTAAGGTGGTGTTTAACCATGTGAAAAAACTTGGGGTCGTCTGTGTGCATGGAGACAAACGAGAGTACCCCACTACTGAAGTGGATATCGAAACCCAGTGTGGTACCCTGAAGTATTGTGTGGGGGTGGTACCAAACTTGGCCCATGATGTTGTGATTGGGAGAGATTTTCCATACTTCTTGGAACTATGGGAACTCCCTGAACTGAGGCAAATCAAGGAGGGCTATGTCTTTCCTTTTTCTGATGTTGATCTAGATGATGAGTTCAACGAAACGACCTGCGGTCCTATGCCAGTGTTAGTGGGCACCCAACCGCCTCAGAGTAATGAGCCAGGTGCTAACTCTGACCAGGCGGAGTTATTGGGTTTAGCGGGTGGCCCGGTAAACTTTAAAGGGGCCCAATGGGAGGACCCCACCCTAGGGGCAGTGAGAAATGATATCCAGGTTGTGGATGGAAATGTGACCCAGCCTGGGAGGTTGTTGCTGTACCCCCACTTTGAAATGTCTGACAATCTGTTGTATCGTGTGGAAAAGAAAGGGACGGACATTGTCAAACAGTTATTGGTACCGCAAAACTTTAGGAATACGGTGTTAAACCTTGCCCATAACCATATCCTGGGGGGACATTTAGGAATCGATAAAACAAAGGAGAGGATCCTCAGGAGGTTCTATTGGCCAGGGGTGTTTGCTGTCATCAATAGATATTGTACTTCTTGCCCTAAATGTCAGCTTACTGCACCGGCTCCAGGATTCCGGAGCCCGTTAGTGCCCTTGCCCATACTCGATGTCCCGTTCGAAAGGATTGCTATGGACCTGGTGGGTCCCCTGGTTAAATCTGCGAGGGGGCACCAGTACATACTCGTTGTCCTCGATTATGCAACACGCTACCCTGAAGCGATTCCCCTCCGCAATGGCACTGCCAAGTCCATAGCAAAAGAACTCATGCTGATGTTTAGCAGGGTGGGAATACCAAAAGAGGTCCTAACAGACCAGGGGACTCCATTCATGTCCAGGGTTATGAAAGAGTTGTATAAATTGCTAGGCATCAAGCAGCTAAAAACCTCAGTATATCACCCGCAAACCGATGGCTTAGTAGAGCGGTTTAACAAAACGCTTAAGAGTATGCTAAGGAAGGCTATTGATAAAGATGGCAGGAATTGGGACCTTCTTTTGCCCTACTTAATGTTCTCCATCCGAGAGGTCCCTCAGGCCTCTACAGGTTTTTCCCCGTTTGAGCTGTTATATGGCCGGCATCCCAGGGGACTGCTGGATGTCGTTAAGGAGACATGGGAACAGGAAACGACACCCTACCATAGTGTCGTGGAGCACATATCCCAAATGCAGGACCGCATGGAGGCGGTCATGCCCCTCGTTAGAGACTATATGAGGAAAGCCCAGGAGGCCCAAAGGTATAGCTACAATAAGAATGCCCGGGTCAGAGTGTTTCAACCGGGAGATAGGGTATCGGTTCTAGTCCCCACGGTGGAAAATAAATTTTTGGCTACCTGGCAGGGTCCCTATGAGGTGATGGGAAAAATAGGAGAGGTAAATTATAAGGTAAGCCAGCCGGGAAGGAGGAAACCTGAGCAAACCTACCATATAAACCTGTTAAAGCCATGGAAGGATAGAGAGGTCTTAGTGGCCCTGAAGCCTACGGACCTCCCTATCACGGACCCCGAGGTAAACATCTCTGACACCCTCTCTGTACACCAGAAAGCGGAGGTTAAGGTGTTTCTTAGGCAAAACAGAGAAGTGTTCTCAGCGATACCGGGGAGGACACAAATAATCAGACATGACATAATAACCGAGCCAGGGAAAAAGGTCTGTCTGAAGCCGTACAGAGTACCTGAGGCCCGTAGGCAAGCTATAAAGACTGAAGTAGAGAAAATGCTAAAACTTGGGGTGATTGAGGAATCGCACAGTGAGTGGAACAGTCCCATTGTGCTTGTCCCTAAACCGGATGGGTCCATTAGATTTTGTAATGACTTCCGTAAATTGAATTGCATTTCTAAATTTGACACCTACCCCATGCCTAGGGTTGACGAGCTGATTGAGAGGCTTGGGAAAGCACGCTATCTCACAACCCTTGATCTGACTAAGGGATATTGGCAGGTGCCACTCACTGACCAAGCGAGGGAGAAAACGGCCTTTTCAACCCCAGATGGCTTGTTCCAATACACAGTGTTGCCATTTGGTTTGCACGGGGCCCCTGCCACGTTCCAGAGGATGATGGATAGGATTTTACAACCCCACGCTCAATATGCGGCGGCATACTTGGATGATGTGGTTATATATAGTCCAGATTGGGAATCGCACCTTCCTAAAGTTCAGCGGGTGCTCACTGCAATTCGGTCTGCGGGCCTAGTGGCCAACCCCACAAAAAGTACCATTGGGCTAGCGGAAGCCAAGTACTTAGGCTACACTATTGGCAAAGGTTTGGTCAAGCCTCAGACAACGAAGGTTGAGGCTATACAGAGTTGGCCACAACCTTTGACAAAAAAACAGGTGAGGGCTTTTCTCGGGTTAACTGGATACTATAGGCGGTTCATCCCGAATTTTGCTGCGATAGCCGCTCCCCTCACTGATCTCACAAAGGCGAGATCCCCTGTGATGGTGAAATGGTCTCCCGAAGCCGAGAAGGCTTTTATAGGTCTGAAGGAAGCCCTGTGTGTATATCCCGTTTTGGTGTCCCCTGATTTTGCGAAGGACTTCATAGTCCAGACTGATGCCTCTGTGGCTGGTTTGGGGCCGTCCTCTCCCAGGAGTGTCAGGGAGAGGAACACCCTGTTCTTTTTCTCAGCAGGAAGCTGTTGCCGCGGGAAAATAACTATTCTGTTGTGGAGAAGGAATGCCTTGCCATCAAATGGGCATTGGAAACCCTTAGGTATTATCTATTGGGTAGGAGATTCAGGCTGATAACTGACCACGCTCCTCTCATATGGATGTATCGCAATAAGGAGACTAATGCGAGGGTCACGAGGTGGTTCCTTAGCCTACAGCCATTTAGTTTTTCGGTGGAGCACAGGGCCGGTCTTCTACAGGGAAATGTCGACGGGCTGTCTCGGGTGCATTCGCTGATGTCCGTGGTCGCTCGTCCCGATGGTCTTGAGCTGAGGGGGAGGGTGTGTGACAGGAAGCAGGGTATGGTCCTGAATGGGCGATATGTGAGACCAGACCTTGTGCACTGTGTTTAAATAACCCCAGGGAGATGGTTAAAATATATTTTGTGTTTCGCTGGTGCAATGGAGAGCGTCCAGTAAAATGTGTTATGGGTCCCTGGGGTCGGGATAGTGGAGAGAAGGGCGGGCCACTATCCCAGCAGCCCGGCTCACTAGCCAGGCCAGGTTTTGGAGAATAAAGCCAACGATGGCATACAGGTGTGGTCCCATTTAGTTGGGCTTTATTAAGGGAAGGTTTTCCTTTGTAGCTGAGGGAGTGTGGGTGTCTGTCCTTCCAGGAGAGAGAGCTGGAGAGACAGGGAAAAAGAACCAAGTTATTCCTCTGTTGCTGAAAGAAATGTTTGCTGTGATCCACTGATTCTCCCACTGATTGCCTGTGAAAGGTGGAGGTAAAAAAAGTCTTGCTTAAGAACAAAAAATAGACTGTGGCTCTGCATATTTATGTTGCCCTAGAAGACGTGGTTAAAACTGGACTGTGTCACACACAGTACAGACAGGGTTACAATACATTGAACAACATTTGACAAACAGTACAGGAGGAGATGAGGGCCCTATTCCCGTAGGAACTCACAATCTGGGAGGGTTGGGGTTGGAAACAGGAGGAGAGGACTGTAAGGTGAGAGTGATTGATGGTTGCGTCAGTGAGTTGGGTGGTAGGCTTCCCTAAATAGGAATGTTTTCAGGGAGCGTTTGAAGGAAGAAAAGTTAGGGGAAAGTCTGACAGCACGAGGGAGAGCGTTCCAGAGAGTGGGGGCTGCGCGTGAGAAATCCTGCAGTCTATCATGGGAAGAGGTGATGCGGGGAGAAGCTAGGCGCAGGTCACTGTTTGACCTTAGGGAGCGGGCTGGGGTGTATTTGGTGATTAGTGAGGACAGGTAGTGGGGCGCTGAGTTAGTGAGGGTTTTGTAGGTCAGGATAAGGATTTTGAACTTAATTCTGCAGTGGATGGGGAGCCAGTGAAGGGACTCGCAGAGGGGAGCGGCAGAGACAGAGCGGCGGGTGAGGTGAATTAGCCTGGCGGAGGCGTTCAGGATGGATTTTAGGGGGGAGAGGCGGGACAGAGGGAGGCCAGATAAGAGATTATTGCAATAGTCGAGTCGGGAGATTACCAGGGCGTGTATGAGTTGTTTTGTGGTGACAGCGGTAAGAAATGGCCGAATTCTGGAAATATTACGCAGTTGGTATCGGCAGGAGGAGGAAAGAGACTTGATGTGGGGGATGAAGGAAAGAGCAGAGTCCAGTGTAACTCCAAGACAGCGAACTTGGTTTGATGGGGAGATGGTGATACCCTCCACCGTGATAGAGAAGTCAGGAGGTGGGGAGGCATTAGAGGGAGGAATAAGTAGGAGCTCAGTCTTTGACATGTTGATCTTTAGGTGGTGGGAGGCCATCCAGGAGGAGATGCCAGATAAACAGTCACTGACTTTTGAAAGGACAGGGGGAGAGAGATCAGGGGTAGAGAGGTAGATCTGAGTGTCATCAGCGTAGAGGTGGTAATTAAAGCCAAAGCTGTTGATGATTTTGCCCAGGGAGGAGGTGTAGATGGAAAAGAGCAGAGGACCAAGGACAGAGCCTTGAGGTACACCAACAGATAGAGGCAATGAAGAGGAGGAGTTACCAGCAAAGGACACACAGAAGGACCTGTTGGATAAATAGGAGTCAACCCAAGCAAGTGCAGTGTCACCGAGACCCAGAGAGTTGAGGGTCTGTAGAAGGAGGGGGTGGTCAACAGTGTCAAAAGCAGCCGAGAGGTCAAGCAGGATGAGAATAGAATAGTGGCCGTGTTTTTTAGCAGTTAGGAGGTCGTTGGTGACTTTGGTGAGGGCAGTTTCAGTTGAGTGTAGCGGACGGAAGCCAGATTGCAGGGGGTCAAGTAGGGAATTGGAGGACAGGAAGAGGGAGAGGCGGTTGAAGACTAGTTTTTCTAAGAGCTTTGATGTGAAGGGAAGCAGGGATACAGGGCGGTAGTTGGATGGAGAGTTGGTGTCTAGGGATGGTTAAAGGGAGCCAGTAAGGGAAAACATTTGTGACGTATCGATTTTCCTTACCTTCTCCTTTTTACTGTACCATATTTTCTGACCCAGCCGCTGGTTTTGGAATAGTACGGAGGCGCTGAGAGATACCAGCAGCGATGCTGGTATTTGTTCCTGAAGTCCATAGGATTCCTTCAAGCCCATTGTGACCCTGCTATAAAAAAAACTTATTAGTGAAAAATTTGTTTAAAAAAAATGAAGAAAATTAAGAGTGAATATAATTTTTGAAAATAAGTTTGACCACATTTTCTACTATGTCATCTTACAATATTTTGGTAATTTGTACTGTGTCTGTCCCTTAAACATCAGACTTTACAAGGAACTCATGAAGGCCTGAGAGATAAGAGCATGTTGTTCTCAAGCTATATCTCATAACAAAATAAGTAGTAATTAACTTACCCACTGCTCATCAGGTATAAGGCATTTGCTACTAAATAGCCAGGTCAAGGCTCTGTGATCATCCTGCATGTTTCAGCAGGTAAAGTGAGATCAAACTAGAAGGAACTTGAGCTGTTATGAGTTCTCAAAACCAAGTAATATATGATTTAATAGTCGTTAAATGTTTTAAAGAAAGACAATCTAACCCTCATACAGCTCATATATATTTATTGGACACAATAACGCATGACACTTCATTCTTTTAATTAAAAAAAGTAAATTAATAAAACACTTCACCTTTTGAACTAGACTATAATCACACGTTTAACAAGTATACCCGAAATTCTGAAGAGATTAAGATGAATTACGCAAATTGATATACTGAGAAATATTTTTATTTGATTGATTTACATTAATGTTGCTTGTTTTACAGTGGAAAGTCCTTACTAAACGATCGTATATTTTATGGGACTACCTCACACAATGCCCTTAGTTACATAATACTAATACATGCAAACACTAGGATAACATATCTCCACAAAAAAAGCTAAACTACACCCCTTCCCCAAAGACGCATATGTGTTTTGTCTTATATATATGTCTTCAGTTACTGTCCATCGAATATCTTCCACACGCTAACACCAACACAAACTCTGTTTCTTGTCCCTTGTCTTTCCACTTGATTCCTGTTATTTTTTTTCTCCATTTCTATATGACCTTAGTCTCACCATGTGCTCTTTTATACCTTGCCTTTTCTCCGTTGTCCCCACTTGTGTTTTTACCATATACATCTCATTTATACTTATCCACACTCACCAACTTTCTCCTTCTCCACTTTCCTTCTCCTATCATTGTTGCCTTTTTTTTCCCATTTACCAAGTCTCCCTCTCCCTATTCCTCCACATTTTTGGAATATCCCTTGTAGATATTTCCTGGTGTCTGTCCACCTCTTGTTCTTTGTCCATAGTGCTCGTGTCTCTCTGCATAACCCTCCCCCCAAAAATGTTTATTAGCCTACCTTGTTCCTATACACCCTTATCATACTTACGTTTCCCCAAACATCCTTACCCATGTCCCACCTCAAGTCCTGCGCCATACCCAAAATGGTTGTCAGACAATTCAGCCAAGTGTCCAGTGAGCCAAAATAGTCATGGTCCACAGGCTAATCAGAGAGTAAACAGTTGTGGTGTCGGAAATGTCCCAGCTCCTGGTCCTCCCAAGCTGCCATTGCAAAATATGTCTTGCTTTAGCCTTGAAAGGTGTCACTCAGCAGTCACTAGATAGCATCCTAGTGTTGCCTTCACACAGGTCTGTCTTTGCGTCTATCTCCTAAAATCCAAGAAAGAAAAAAAACTGTTTCTCCTCTTCACTCCTTTAGTTTCATCAGTGATTCAGGGCAACTGAATGTGGCTGGAGGAAGTCTTGTACTTTGGCTGACTTTCTGCATTACAAATTCATGCTTTATTCCTACAGTCTTGCTTTAGCCCTTGCTAAACAAACTTGCTTCACATCCATAATCTCCACCTTTTCTCATGATTCCAGATGTCTGTTTCAAACTTCCAATCTGTTAAAGTGTCCCGCTTCCACTCAATATTCCACGGACCTCGCGGCTGCCAGCTTTGCTTACTACTTCACTGACAAGATTAACAAACTTAGGGCCATATTACAAACTTGGTGCTAACTTAACCAGAGCTGTTGTAAACTTCCCAGAGCCGTTATAGCCTATGGAGGTTTTAAGTTAACAACAGCTCTGGTTAAGTTAGCACCAGCTTTGTAATATGGCCCTTAGACTAGAAATTTCTTCACTGCCCTCCTCCATTAACCATTCAACCTCACTCACTCCTTTACTTCAGTCTTACAGTAGGACATCACTGCACTTCTCATGTCCTCCCGCCTGACCACCTGTCCACTCGACTTCATCCCCTTGCACCTTATTCGGTCTTTCCTACTAGATATTGTCCCTCCTTTAACTCATATTTTCAACCTCTCCCTGTCCTCTGGAGTCTTCTTCTCTGCATTCAAATGTCCTCTGATTGACGACATTCTGAAGGAGCCATCTATTGATCCTACCTCCCTTTCAAACTAGCATCACATCTCTTTGCTTTCCTTTGCCTCCCCATTCTTAGAACACCTGGTCTATAACCAGATCACCGGTTTTCTCACTGCTAACTCCATACTTGACCCACACCAGTCTGACTTTTGCTCCCAGCACTCTACTGAGATTGCTCTGACCAAGGTGACTAATGATTTGGTTGCTGCTAAAACCAAAGGTCACTTCTTTACTTATTCTTCTTGATCTTTCCGCTGCAATTGACACTGTTGACCACCCTCTTCTGCTCCTTCTGATCGGTCAACATGACCTCAGTGACACCGCTCTCTCCTGGTTCTCCTCCTATATCTCTTTATGTTCCTTAAGTGTCTCCTTTGCTGGTGCCTCTTCAGCTACAGTTCCTCTCTCAGTTGGGGTACCTCAAGGCTCTGTTCTGGGTCCCCTACTCTTCTCGATCTATACTGCCTCTCTTGGTCACCTAATCTCTTCCTATGAATTCCAATATCATCTCTATGCTGATGGCACCCAAATTTAGCTTTCCTCTCCCGATCTCCCTCTTCCTGTGTTGGACCATGTTACTGTGCGCCTATCAGCTGCCTCCGACTGGATGTCTTCCCATTTCCTCAACATCTCTAAAACTGAACTTCTTTGCTTCCCTCCCTCTACAGCTATATTTCCTGCACCCATTTCCCTTCAGGTGAATGGATCCACCATTACTTCTACCTCACAGGCTCGCTGCCTTGGGGTCCTCGACGACTTTGATCTCTCCTTCACTCCTCACATTCAGTCACTAACCAAATCCTTCTACTACCACTTAAATAATATTGCAGAAATCCACCCCTTTCTTAATCAGGATCAGGTCTTTAGAAAAATGTTCATCCAAGCTCTTATTATCTCTCACCTTGACTACTGTAACCCCTTTCTCACTGGCCTTAAGATATCCCAGATTCTCCCTCTGCAGTCTGTAATGAATGCCTCTGCCAGGCTCATCCACCTCACCTCCCGCACCTCACACACTTCACCCCTGGAGTCAATCTCTACACAGGCTCCCTGTTTCCTTTAGAATCTAATCCGAAATATTGATGTTCACGTAAAAAGCGCTCCATAAGTGCACCCGTGCCTACATCTCCTCCCTTATTAGCAGGTATATCCCATCCTGTCCACTTTGCTCTGCTAAGGATCTGATGTTATCATCTGCTCCTACCCACACTCCCAACTCTTGTCTTCAGTACTTCTACGGAGCCGCAACATTTTTATGTAATTCACTTCCCTGCAACATTAGACTCTCTCCGTCTCTCCAGTCCTTCAAGAAGTCTCTGAAAATACCCTATGGGCTCACTCCATTATCTCCCACTGTACATGTTTTGCTCCATCTTCCCACACAGCCCTCATGCACCCGCTACTTCACATACTCAGCTACTTACCCTCACCTAGCATGTCACCCCTCTCCTCTTAGATTGCAAGCTCTCGAGCAGGGTCTTCTATCCTACTGTTCTGTGTGTTCAACTTGTATGTACAGTCAGGTCCAGAAATATTGGGAAATATTTGATGGTATGTACATCCAACTCAGGTGAACGGTGTAGGACTTACAGCAGTTTGCAGATGTGCCTCCCACTTGTTAAGGGACCAAAAGTAATGGGACAGAATAATAATCATAAATCAAACTTTCCCTTCTTAATACTTGGCTGCAAATCCTTTGCAGTTAATCACAGCCTGAAGGCTGGAATGCATAGACATCACCAGACGCTGGGTTTCATCCCTGGTGATGCTCTGCCAGGCCTCTACTGCAACGGTCTTCAGTTCCTACTTGTTCTTGGGGCATTTTCCCTTCAGTTTTGTCTTCAGCAAGTGAAATGCATGCTCAATGGGATTCAGGTCAGGTGATTGACTTGGCCATTGCATAACATTCCACTTCTGTCCCTTCAAAAACTCTTTGGTTGCTTTTGCAGTATGCTTTGGGTCATTGTCCATCTGCACTGTGAAGCGCCGTCCAATGAGTTCTGCAGCATTTGGCTTAATGTGAGCAGATAATATTTCCCGAAACACTTCAGAATTCATCCTGCTGCTTTTGTCAGCAGTCACATCATCAATAAATACAAGAGAACCAGTTCAATTGGCAGCCATACATGACCACGCCATGACACCACCACCACCATGCTTCACTGATGAGGTGGTATACTTAGGATCATGAGCAGTTCCTTTCCTTCTCCATAATCTTCTCTTCCCATCACTCTGGTACAAGTTGATTTTGGTCTCATCTGTCTATAGGATCTTGTTCCAGAACTGTGAAGGCTTTGTTAGGTGTTGTTTGGCAAACTCTAATCTGGCCTTCCTGTTTTTGAGGCTCATCAATGGTTTACATCTTGTGGTGAACCCTCTGTATTCACTCTGGTGAAGTCTTCTCTTGATTGTTGACTTTGACACACATACACCTACCTCCTGGAGAGTGTTCTTGATCTGGCCAACTGTTGTGAAGGGTTTTTCTTCACCAGGGAAAGAATTCTTCGGTCATCCACCACAGTTGATTTCCGTGGTCTCCTGGGTCTTTTGGTGTTGCTGAGCTCACCGGTGCATTCCTTCTTTTTGAAAATGTTCCAAACAGTTGTTTTGGCCACGCCTAATGTTCTTGCTATCTCTCTGATGAGTTTGTTTTGTTTCTTCAGCCTAATGATGGCTTGCTTCACTGATAGTGACAGCTCTTTGGATCTCATCTTGAGAGTTGACAGCAACAGATTCCAAATGCAAATAGCACACTTGAAATTAACTCTGGGCCTTTTATCTGCACATTGTAAATGGGGTAATGAGGGAATATCACACATCTGGCCATGGAACAGCTGAGAAGCCAATTGTCCCATTACTTTTGGTCTCTTAACAAGTGGGAGGCACATCTGCAAACTGCTGTAAGTCCTACACTGTTCACTTGAGTTGGATGTACATACCCTCAAATTAAAGCTGACAGTCTGCAGTTAAAGCACATTGTGTTTGTTTCATTCCAACTCCATTGTGGTGGTGTATAGAGCCAAAGATGTTAGAATTGTGTCGATGTCCCAATATTTCTGGACCTGACTGTATATCTGTTGTTCTGTCTCACCATTGTACAGAGCTCCAGAACTTGATGGCGCTTTATAATTACTTGTAACTGTATTACCTCTATTCCTAAAATAAGGAAAAGATAAGAGTTGGCAGACAGTAGATGTGACCTATAATAAAAGAAATATTGGAATAATATCAATGATAATCCATTGTTTTAAAACAGTGCGCAATAAGCTTTTAGTATTTTGTTTTAAATCTGAGTTCTATATTGTTTTAAAACTCAGTTTATGAGTCCCCTGCTTATTGACATCTAAAGGAAGAATGGGTGAGATGACCTTGCTGTAAATCATATATCAGACTTTAAGGTACATCAGCTAGAGCACCATCCACTATTATATATATGTGTCCTATTAACTTTATGTCTTACTGGTGCCCCAAATGTTAGCACTTTATGGATAATTGTCCACACATATCTTGTACCAGTGTATTTTATTTCTCCCTGGTTAGGTACAAACACAGTCATCAGTCATGAGGGAGAGGCTTTTTTTCTCCAACATTTCTTGTCGTTTTAATTAAAACTTTAGGTTTGCTTTATATTTTCCTTCAGATTATATCACTTTTGTGCTGAATTCTTCCTACGTAGGAGGTTATATAGTTATATCATCAGTTTCCCTCCAAGCACTCATATTGCCTGCACGCTGACAGCATATCATTCCATTGTTATATCCAGGGGATCTGACCATTAGGTGAACATGAAGGTCCTTGATGACTTGAGGTCAAATCCTGACAAAGTCAGAGGTTGCTGACAATCTGTGTAATTCAGGATTTTTTTCTAGACAATTTAGGGCCACAATATAAAGAGGTGCCTTGTGAGCAAATCTATGGGTTACAAAATGTGCACACTAGTTTCTAATAAGCATAATGACAGGATCACTAAATCACACAATTAGTTGAAAGCTAAGGACAGCTTTACAGGAGTTATGTTTTGAAAGGGTTAAATCTGAAAGTGGGGAGAGGATGAGGCCCTCCTTAGGCGAGCATTCTTTGAAGTGGAGCCATGAGGTTCACAATTAAATACCTATCTGCCAGTGACATAAATCAGCCGCTCTCCGCCTTGTCACATCAAACAAACCATTATGAGTCCCTTACACACCCACATCATTAATCTTTCTGTACACCCTTTCATTCTGAAAGCCCCAAACCAGGGGCCTCCTCACTAAAATCAAGCACTGTACTGGATCCCAAGGAGCCAGGCTAAGTAAATAAAAAATAAATGTAGCCCTCACAGGCTGAACAGGTTAAACATTTCCAGCCATTAGCAACCAAAGAGGAGATGGGATTAGTACACAAAATTTAAAATGTGTCCTCAGCACTCCAGAGACTAAAAGGGCGAAGCAAGCCCTCAGCCATAGAACAAGTCCAAGCATTCGTAAAAGTTAAGCTATAACTCGAGCTTTCTTCATTCTGATGTTGGAATCCGGTTTGTGCTGAATATGTAGATTGTCTTTGCCTCTAAACATCTTGACGAGAAATGTTTAAGAAGATGAATCGCTCATGGCCTGAAGGTGAAATGTGATTTAGTACCGCAGAGAAAGTATTTACACGTTGCTCCCTTTCTGTTCTTTGTTGTCTAACATCCGTTGTAGGCCCACTCTGGGGCCTGGAATGCAGTCCCTGTCTGTTTATTTGGTGACAAAGTGACATATACAGTATCATATACAGGTACAGCCCAAGACTTTGAACGGTCTTTATCCATGGACAAAGTGCCGACCCTGCCTTGACCTTTGCATTCAACCAATGACCTATCATCCCTGAACAACTACTACTACTAGAAAGAAAAAGAAATAATAAAATCCTCTGCTCTCTATTTGCATTCAAATTCCTCTGTTTTTCCAACAGGTGATTGATGTTCATCACCTTTCATTGATCCTTCCTGCAAGGGGTCAGCAACCTTGGCCCTCCAGTTGTTTTGGAATTACATTTTCCATGATTCTTAACCACTCCCTTGTTGGCTCAGCCTCAAGGGAAACCTTAGTTCCAAAACATCTGTGTCAGTGTCATGATGGGTGGCAGATGAGAGCCCAAACTGCAGGGGAAACATGGCACAAAGAGGCAGAGAAATCCAGTAGGTTTATAGTGGGTATGAGACACAGCAGGATACAAACACGGGCACGACTGGATACTGGCAGGAACAAGGGGTGACCGGGAACACAAGCAAGGAGAAAAACAGAGAGGCAGGAGATAAAGCCCAGATAGCAACGTGAACTAAACCTCAATACCATGGCAAACTCCATATGGAGGCAACTCCCTTATAAAGAAGTCCTAGGTTAAGCAGCTGAGGCTTCCTCAGGCTTGGAAAGTGGAAAACCTAGACTGGATATTAAAGCAAGGGCAAGACAGTGAAGGTGCTGCCTGCCATGCTAGGTAACAGCAGAAGCACTCTAGCACAGGTCCCTTTTTGGTCCTTGCACATAGGTGTCTTTAGGGGGGCAATTCCCCCCCTAGGTTATTCCATGCCCCCCCCACCAGGATTCAGCATCCAGCTACCCCCACATCTTCGGACCGACATTTCTCTGACCCCGTAGAATGTGGTCAAGCGGGGTGTCATTGGAAAGAGCAGAGTCTGGCCTTTCCAATGATATCCAACAAAACCATATTCAGTGTAAACACAAAATAATAAATAAAAAAACAAAAACGTAACAATTTTTCTTACAGGTTGGAAATGGTTCAGCAGTGACAGGGTTAATGGTCAGACTATCAGGGTTATTCAGAGAGCAGTGAAAAGCAGGAGATTGACTGGAGAATGGAAAATTCTAGGTCAAAATAGACAATTTTGAAAGTGAGATGAATGGGAGAATTTTTCTGGTTTGACTATTTTGACCTAGAATATTCCATTCTCCAGCCATTCTCCTGCTTTTCACCGCTCTCTGAATAACCCTGTATATATTTCCTTTTGTATTACTTTCGTTTTGCCTTGGTTTAGCTGTATATTAACGGTTAATGGGCAGGCTTCATTCCTCGCAGTATACATTTTTTAATTTATTAATGGCATTTTAAGAGTTAATGTGTAGGCTACATGTCTCAGAGTGTATACATTTCATATTTTCACTTGATTACTGGCATTTTAGGGGTTAATGGATAGGCACCATGCCTCACAGTATATATATTTCACATTTTCACTCGATAACTGACAATATAGGAGTTAAGGGATATGTTACATGCCCCACAGTCTACTCATTTCATGTTTTCCCTTGATTAATGGAATTTTAGGGGTTAATGGGTAGGCTACATGCCACACTAATTTTTTTATTGTATTTACCTGGTTTTATGGCATTTTGGGGGTTATTATGGAAGATAGAAACTAACTGGTCTATTCATCTTTAGATACTTTGCTTTTTGTCACATTTCGTGGAATTAATTTTGCTGAAAATATGGTGAGTTCGCTATTTAATGAATGGTCACCGTAATTTGCGAAAATTGTAGTCGCTGACACAGTTATCGGACGTCGGCAAAAAACGCCGAATTGCGGCAAATAAAATATTGAATTTCTGTTCCAGGTTAATAAAACAAAAAGGTATCATTGCACCACATTACTCTGGGAATAAGGAATCTTTTATATATATATATATATATATATATATATATATACTTTTGGGTTTTTCAGTGGTATGAAAATTATTAGTCCCCCCCCTCCGGTTTTGACTGTGGTATCTTATGTGCCCCACCCCCTATATTGTTCCTAGAGTCGCCACTGTCCTTGCATGCTTCTGGGCAAGGATCCTGACAATCTGGAAGGCCAAGGTTACTGACCCCTCCTTTATGCAATTAACAATTTTATTTTCTTTACTTATTCAACATGATCTCTGTCATCAATTCATACCTTATTCTTACTTCCTGGATTATAATCCTCCCCACACCTTTATACCTTAGCTCTCTTGTCAATCCCTCAACCACTCCTATGTCTCTCCCCATTCCGCAACCTACATTTCTTCACATACTTCTTTTGTCCCTTTTACTGATTTCCCTACTACTGCCCCATTCCAGCACACCCACTGCCATTGTACAACAGACAAAGCACCACACTATTGTATCAATATCCATGATGCTCTTACATACTGATCCAATGGATCTTCATCCTATGTGTCTCTTCCTACTATTATTATTATTATTATTTATTAAGCGCCAGCACATTCCTCAGCGCTGTGCAAGGTGCAATGGGTAAAGACAGGACAATTCTAAATACATGAAGGAGGCAGATCAGTATTGCTGCCAACAGATACAGGAGGACATAAAGGCCCTATTCCTATGGGAATTTACAGTCTAGATGGGTGAGGGGTGAGAAACAGGAGGGGAGGACTGCAGTGATGAGTTGTTAATGCAGGGAGAGAGGAGGACTGTTTTTTGGTAGGGTGGACATTTTGTTATGGAGGTAGGTGGTGGGCTTCCCTAAACAGAAGGGTCTTTAGGGAACGTTTAAATGAAGCCGGATTTGGGGATAGTCTGATATTGCGAGGAAGGACATTCCATAGGGTTGGCGATGCACGAGAAATGTCCTGCAGTCTGGCACGTGAAGAGGTAATGATGGAGGAAGCCAGGGACAGGTCAACATACTACTCTACTCCAGTAAACAGTTCCATACCCCATTCCTCGTTTTTTTTCCAATATCTCTTTCTACTTGTGTCTCTCCCAATGGCTCACTGTCTTTGGGTCTTTCTCATTGCCGCCTACCAATGTCTCCTTCTCCATGTATCACCCTTCTGAAATATCTTAAGTCAAATTCACCAGTCCGGTGTCGATCAGTTGACCTCCATTTTGTAGTTACATTGTAGTTTGCAAATATTTTTGTCTGACTGCGGCAGAACTAAACGTCTTGACTGAGAGAAACCCATTACCTGTGCTGTGTGTTTATAGGTAATGACTGCTTAGCTCTTTCATTTCTTTGAAAAGCATCTCAACGCTTGCAAAACCTCTGATAACGTTTTTATAAATTCTCTATGTGAACTCTATGTAGATTCCCAGGTCTTTGTTTTAATACTGTTTGTATTCATTTTTTATATTTTAGCCTCCCGCCCATTCCACTAGTCACTCCTCGGAGTCTGAGTATCTTTTACTCACCCACGTTCTAGTGCTGGGTCTCCCTCACACTGCTCTGTAAATGGAAGCGGTTTCTACTTCTTTGAAGCAGCAGCCATTGCAGCGCTAACAGGAGGCAGGACACTCACTCGAGCATTCAGCCAATCTGATGCCTCTCAAGGTAAGCATACTGAAAACCATTGGGTGGTCTGAAATATATAGCTCTAAATACTGGACGACTGATCAGCTGAAGTTGGTTTCAGTTTTCCACGCAGGGTGAAATCCTCCCCCTCATTTTAAAGATTGGATGAGCCTGAAGGGATGTCCATCTGTAGGGAGAGGGGCCACATTTTGTCCATGACTATTTAAAATACATTAAACAGTAATAATGCATGTCATGTCCCTTTAAATGAGTCTACCCATTAACACAAATAATCGGTACTATTTACACCGTCAGTCACAACATTAAAACCACCTGCCTGATATTGTGTTGGTCAACCGTGTGCTGCCAAAACAACTCTGATGTGTTGAGGCATGGGCTCTACAAGATCTCTGAATGTGATCTGTGTTATCTGGCACCAAGACATTAGCAACAGATCCTTTAGGTCCTGCATGTTGCAAAGTGGGGCCTCAATGTATCAGATTTGTTGATCCACCATATCGGATTGAAATCTGGGGAATTTGGAGACAATGGCAACACCTTGAACTCTTTGTCATGTTCCTCAAACCATTCCTGAACAATGTTTACAGAGTGATAGGATGCTACTAAAAGAGGCCACTAACATTAGGGAAAACTGTTACCACGACAGGGTGTATGTGGTCTGCAAAAATCTCTATGTGGGTGATACATGTTAAGTGTGTTCTGACACCTTTCTATCATGGTCAGCATTACGTTTTTCAGCACTTTTTACCTGCAGTTGATCTTCTGTGATTGGACCAGATGGGCTAGCCTTCGCTCCCTACGTGCATCAATGGGCAGCAATGACCCCGACGCTGATTTGTCGGTTGCCCTGCCTTTCACCACTTTTTGTAGGTACTAGCCAGTGCATACCAGGAACACCCCACTAGACTTGCCATTTCAGAGATTTTCTGACCCAGTCGTCTAGCTGTCATCATTTGGCCCTTGCCAGACACACAGATCTTTTCACTTGCCCATTTTTTCTGCTTCCAACACATGAAATTCAAGGACTGACTGTTCACTTGGTGCCTAATATATCCCACCCATTGACAGGTGCCATAGTAAGCACATAATCAATGTTATTTACTTCGCATGTCAGTGGCTTTAATGTTGTGGCTGATCACTGTATGTATTCTTTTTATGTATGCGTGTGATGAAGCTGTCTTATTTACATTAATGATTTGTGTAGTATTGAACATTGATTGATGCTCTGAGATTTGGCTCTGTGCAATTGTGTATACATATTCATGTGCATGAGTTACATGTGATTTTGATTGTGTTGGTGTGCAAAAAGACGCCACAATTATGACTTACATTGTATATTTTTGTGTTGCATCACAAAAGTGTATCTTACATTGTATGCTTTTGTGATGCCTCATAGATTGTGCTATGATACTTGCAGCATGTGGTCATACACGTTTGTGCTTTTGTTTTACTTTTGCGGGAGTTGTGTAGGTGTGATAGTGTGTGAAAAATGAGAAAGAATGGTGTGTGTGTGTAAGTTAGTATCCTTTTATTGTCTTGGTGATGAACACACACACAGAAATGCAGACTATCCATCATCCGCACATTTAATGGGCAGCCTTTCTGCAGCCATAACTCACAATTTTAAAATAGAAAATGGTGAAATATGGGGCCGTATATATCCCGGCATGACATATTTATGGGCCCGTCCCTTCTTATAAATACACTGATTGCTATTTCCAAAGCACCCTGTCAGGTAGAAGCTGAGCGAAAACAGCTGGTGCGGTTGAGAAATGATAGCTGTGTTGGACATGTTTTCTGAACGAGTTTCTAGCGGCAGTAAATTTACATTGTTTGAACTAACTGTTATTAAAACTAAATCCATACCCTTAGCAACAGCAACGGGTGGAAGGAAGAAAGGTGGGGCTGAGGGAGGACATACACCATTTACTGTGTCTGCTTTTATGTGCTGCAATGGTAAAGTGGCGAGAACCTCAGCGCTATAACTATCATTATTAATATTTTTTATCAGCATTATCCATAAAGTAACCTCAAATACTGCATCGTGCATGTTCAAAATAAAGATTAGACATATACTATATCAGAGTATAGGGCAGTTTGGCAACTTTATAACTTTTTTACATGCAGGTTTTTACGTACAATGATCAAAGTTGCAGAATGCCATCAGTTATTACCGTTTGTTTATTTGTATTGCGCCAACATATTCCACAGTGAATTAAGAGAAGACAGATGCACAGATATTAGGCAGAGAGGTCACTTCTACCTTAGGAGCTTACATTATAAAAGTAGGTGGAATTATTATTATTTATATTATCATTTTTATAGAGCCATCATTTTCTCAGCATTTATACTACAGAATGTTAAATTATTCTATTTATACCTACATTTTTTTATTCGGTTCAAAATTCAAAACATTTCAGGGGTTACTTTAACAAACTTTGTAGTGAATGTTCTTTTTATGTATTGTTTGAATTTCTTTAGTTTTCAGGTTTGTTACACAACGAAGAGGGAAGCAGAGGACTAGCGCAACCGGAAGTCCAGCGTGACACGCGTGGTGGAACGCATGTATCCACCGGAAGAACGGTGTGATACGCAGAATGGAACGTATATATCAACAGAGCGCATGCGCAAAATGGCGGCGTCCACCCCATATCGAGGAATATACGGTTTGAGGCGTGGAACGCACGCCAATTACGTGATTAGAACATGTGGGGACAATTTCATGATTATAAGGACATTATATAAACATTTGGTTGAAACCAGCCTTTAAACCAGCTGAGGAAGCCATATAATCTGGCGAAACGCGTCCTGGTCATCTTGCTGTGCCAGTCATATTGTTTTTTACTTTTGTTTATGTTTTAATAAATCTTTTTATGAAGCACAAGTCCCCGCTGTTCTGGAACTCGAAAAGGGTTTTTATGGACTTAACCTGTTAATAAGTCCATAGGCACTCCCACCAAGAGCTTGGTCTTAAGCTCCATTAAATGTGAGTTGGCATTCCATATTTTACATTTGTAATATTGGATTTGGTGGATCTACACTAGGAAGTCTCCTTGTTTTTCTATATTTCCACATACTGTATACTCTACATTGGAAGAAAGTCCTTTTGCCGAAAAGGTGTGGGTCACCTTAAGAGTGAAGAAGTAAAGTACCCGAATGCATCTATCCACTCAGAGCCAGTGTTGGGGCTCTATATTTGTGAGTGGAACCATCGTATAATAGTTTTCCTGTATATAATTTTACAGTATGCTCTGCACTATTATGTTGTTTGCTTCTTTTTATGTGATCCATATGGACGATATGAATTAAGAGAACCACCGGATACCCAAGAGCGACCACCATCGCGCCACCAGATACGTACTTGAACATTGTTATGATTATAAATATGCGTTGTTAGGTGATGGTGGTGGTAGTGGTGGTGGCTATGAAGGGGGTAAATCCCACCACAGTATTTTCAACACTATCAGGATTATTCAAAGAGATTTGAAAAGTCACAGCACGTTCGGTGACTTTTCGTTCCCTGCACTTCGGGGCGATTCGGCGATCCTAGTTCACCAACCCTGCGGTGTATTCAGCAAGCACCGCAGGGCCTCCGTAGTGCAGGGAATACTCGCCTCAAACCAGCAGAACACTCACCGCAAAACCCGCCGAACACTCACCGAACACTCACTGAAACCCGCAGAAACATCTGGATTAACCCCGCCGAACACAACGGAGAAACCCGACTAGCCGCCGATCACAGCGCAGAGCAGCTGCCGGAAAAAGCCGACACGCAGACGAACGAGTTGAGAAAAAAAAAACTGTTCGCTTGAAAGTTTGAAAATTAAAACTCTGTTTGCAAAAAAACCCTACTGAACGAAAATGTCTGGAATTTACAAATAAGATTATACGAATGATACTAAAATGGTCTGTTATAGAAAAAAGAAAAAACGATTTTAAAAAAATCTATAAATAAAGAGACTTTTTACTGCAGAATAAAATAATAAACGGTTTATTAGATATTGAATTAAAACTGGAATATTTTTAACATTGAAGCCTATGGGATTCTCCTCAATAAGCCTGCCGAATGAGACCACCGAACAGCAGGGCATTTCGGCAACTTTTCCCTGCTGTTTTGTGTTCTTTGAATAGACAAAGCATTGCTTCTCTATGGGGATTTCACTGCCCTCGAACAGGCACTGTACCTGCAGGCAATTTGCCAACATTTGACGAACTGCCTGCTCTCTGAATAGCTGAATGGCCAGGAAATGTAGCCGTATGCTGAATTTCAGTGGCCAGATCGTCTCTCTTTGAATAACCCTGTATGGTCCAGACCTCAGCAATCCAAGTAACTTTAGTAAGTGTGTCTTATGGGACCTTTAGGGTCCAAGGGCTGGGCTCAGTATTTGTTCTTTTCAGTGGCAGAATCATCATGTGGACAGACTACCTTCTGCTGTTCTTTTTACTGGCTCTTAACATGACAGGCTTCATAACCTCTTGGCCCATATATCGGAGTGTGCACAGGTGGAACCTTTATTAATAACAGACTACAAATAAGCACAAAAAGTACTTTTGATGCTCTTTATCACAAACCAGACATGAAACACCCGAAATTGAAAATGGGGACCTAAAAGGTGGATCCAAGCAGGGTCGTGGAGCTTTGCCCTGTGCACAAAATTCTTAGGGTTGCAAAATTTCTAAAGAAATTTGCACCCCTAATAATTTTCATTACAAAGAAATACCGTCAGGACTTTTTTCTGTCAGTAGGTGCCTGTAATCAGTACTGGCACCCACTGACAGGGCAGATGCTCCCCTGCAAGGATACAGAGAACGTCTGTAGCCCATGGTAGAAATTCCGCTGATTGGTGGAGATTTATTGCTGTGGAGGTCTGTGATATGCTCATACACACTGCACATTACTGTGAGTTTTATTGCTGTGGAGCTCTGTGATATGCTCATAAACACTGCACTTTACTGTGAGTTTTATTGCTGTAGAGCTCTCTGATACGGTCATACACACTGCATATTACTGTGAGTTTTATTGCTGTGGAGCTCTGCGATACTCTCATACATAACACAATGTCACGGCCTGGCCCTGGCTCTATTCACTGGCTGCATGCTGGCGAGCGCACTCTATTTATTAGCTTCATGCAAGCGTACTCCATATTTTCCTTGGCTGCACGCTGCCTGACGCTTTATGACGCTTCATGGTGATTACCCCCACTTTTTTTGCTACAAAAAAAATCACGGAGTAACGTGCTGGGATTAAAGACAGAACTGGTCCCTGAACTGATTGTGGCGGGCTTCACTCTCCCGCAGTCGCAGTCAGCAGGTTGGCTGCTGGACTGAGCTCAATGGGGCTTTTCATGGTCCGTTTACTTCTCCCTGTAAGTGCTTTCCCACACTACAGCTCAGCGGGAGGGATTCTTTTACCTGGGGTCTGGTGAACGGAATGCTCATCTCTATACTCTTCCCTCCTTTGCGGCCTCCCTAGACCGCAGGAAGAAAGTGACATGATGTCATTTCCTCCCAGCGTTCTACGGAAGCCGCTTAGGAGGGAAGGAAGGCTATAGACACGAGCATCCAGTTCACCAGACCCCAGGTAAGAGCATGGGAAATGATAGGGAGTGGTTTGTATCTGGGGGGGGGGGGTGAAAAAGATTTAAATGTGGGGAAATATCGGAGAATGGGAATATAATATATAGGGGGTGAATTATTTTATGTATATTAAATATAGGGTAATGGAAATGAAATTATGAAAATTTGCACAAGTTTAAAGCAGGAGATTTTAAATAAAGTTGAGTATACTAGCGTTAAAAGTGTTGTTTTTTAATTATATCCTATACATCCTTTAATTATATCAGTATATATATCAGACATCCTTTAATTATATCAGTACTTTGTTAAGATACAATACATGTGCTTGTGGTGTAAGGGGCTCAATACTGTACTGGTGGAAGGGAATCAGGGCTTGCTAATGTGTCCACAGGTTGGCAGGGTGCAATATTTGCCTTGCCCCGGGCACTGACAACCCAAGCTACTCCTCTGGAATGGATCCATGGGACCAATTCATCCACCCAACACATGGTGCATATGGGGTTTCCTATCCCTCTACCAGCTTGTATCTGCTTGTGGCAGTGTCTCAATGAGATGAAAATCAAGAGAAGAGACCATTTCCTAGTTTGTTCACAAAGGGAGCTAAAGAGCATAAAAGCCACAGTCCAATCACATCCGGTCTTGTCACCTCTCAAGGAAATGGAACACAGCCACAAGACGGCAGGAACAGTTATAAGGTCACTGAAGGTGGACATATGGCACAGAAAAATAAAGGGGACAAGGAGCACCGTGACACTAAAGGGCATTAATATGGATTACATTGACAATACAAAGCGGCTACAGGGGGCCAGCAGGCTTCTCCCCATGTATGTAGCACTAACCTCACTGCCATGTTTTAATTCCCCATTCTTTATACCAAGGCACTGCAGAAACTGTTGGTGCTATATAAATAATGATATTATCGCCAGTCAGGCCCAGTTGCAAACAAATGAAAGCTAAATATATCCATCTTGGTTACCGTATTTCGTACCATTACTATTTTTATTATCATTATGCTAGATGTATATGATTCTGCAGAACAGACAGATGAAACTCTCAAACAAACAAGTTATCCATCACGTTACCTCTCCCCTCCCTGGAAAAACCCGCACAGAGAAAATCCCTTGAGTTATTTTAATTACATGGATGACTGGTGAGAAGTTTAGCAGGAGAGCAGAGCCAGCAGCACTTGATTGAAGTTTGTCTCACCCAGCACTATTTAAACTGCCACCATTGACCTTCAAAAGAGCAGACACTAATGCAGGTGTTAACCTTAATGCCACTCACTCAGGCCTGTCATTAGCACTTCAGTCTTTGACAGGTGTTTTGTTCACCTAAAAGAACCATCCGCTGTTTGTTCAAGTCTTTTACCAGACGTTAACCTGTCCTGACATTAACCCTATACATTACACATGCCCTGTGCTATACATCTTTTAAAGTAACAGATGCCATAGGCTTCAGATCACAATGTTTACTGTAATTCAGCTGTAAAACACAAAGGCTCTCATCTTTTAAACATTAATAACAAGCACATTAACAATTAAATACACATTTTACCCTCCGTGTGATACAATACTACTAAATTATATTTAGTTTATTAAAGGGTAACTGTTTTACCCTAATCTTGAGCAGTTTAAGGCCCTGATCCAGTAACTATTGAAACACTGTCTTAAAATGATGCTTGTACATTGAAATTTTCCTAAAAAAATCATTTGTTGTTTGCACATAAGTTCATTCATACATTACTCGTCCATGAATAGTCCTACCCAACAGTGTGTGAGTGAATACTGGAAGGGCAGCTACTCGTTACATTTATTAGTTCCATTACTGCAGGAACACTGAGTTGTTTCACAAGAGTTGTGAACTTCAGTGTGTGAAGTATGAGCAGCCAAGGGGATTACCTCTTGGCTGTATGTGTATGGAAGGAGCGGAAGGGGTCAAAAGTTCACTCAGCTTTTAGCTGAGGGAACTTACCCCTTGACATAAGAATAGGAAAAGAAGGGAAGGGGTCAAAAGTTTGCTTGGCCTTTGCCCTTCTAGCACTTTCTGCATAGTTTGGCAGGCAGTGCAGCAGGGCAGCACCAGTGGAGTGGCCAGCTCTCGACTTGGAAGCTGCCTGATTGGATGCCAACCTTAGAGCAGTGCCTCGTGCTAAGCAATTCGCGGGCTTTTAGTGATCTAAAGCCGGCGTTCCATGAGGTAAATTCACAGACTGCCAGAAGAATATAACAAGAGAGCCTTGCAGCATCCCCCTCCCTAAATTGTTATATGTTTATTATTCTCGTGGTCTAAATGGCATATTTCTTGTGAATAAATAAACTTGAATAAAAGAGTGGTATATATATATATTAAATTAATAACTTTGCCTGCTTTAATTAATGGGGGGCAAAAAGGTATTGCTGAGAAGAGTACATGCAGGCTATTAAAGGCAGCTGGATGAGCCTGGGTATTATTCAATGCCGGGCGAGTTATTTAGTGTTGGTGGTGGTACATTTTCATTACAGTTATAGTTATTGATATTTTTTCATTTGAAATTTATTTATTTATTTATTTATTTGCAAAGGATTTTACCAGGAAGTATACATTGAGATTTCTCTCGTTTTCAAGTATGTCCTGGGTTCAATAACATTGAAACTTTACAGTCGTTACAGAAATACAAAGTAATAAATGCAAGATATTAAAAACACAACACAAATATACAGATTAATACAGAAAATAAATATGTAAGAAATAAAGATATTATAACGCTACATTCACTGTTTTAATATATGCCATAATAAAGACCACGGCCTTACTCCAATCAGATTGTCTGTGTGTTTATTTATGATTCTAGAGTTTACTTTCCATAACACATAACATTCAGTGATGACCAAGGCCTTAGATTAGTTTATAGAAGTTGAGCAGTCTGAGTTCTGCACTTGTCATACAGGGTTATTCAGAGAAAGGTGAAAACCAAGAGAACTGGCAGGAGAAGAGAACAATCTAGACCAAATAGCCGATTTGGAAAGTGAGATAAATGGGAGAATTTTGCTGGTTTGGCTATTTTGACCTAGAATTTCTCCTGAGTTTCACCTTACTTTGAATATACCTGCTACTCAGTGCACCTTAGTGTAGTAGAAGAAATCTTTATCCTATAGATTAGTTGTTCCCAATCCTGGTCCTTAACTACCTGGCCTGTTAGGAGTTATTGAGGACCAGGGAATGGGATGAGATCAGTGCTTCCTAAACCTGTCCTCTGTATCTGCTAACTTGTCAGGGGCCCTGTTTCACCTGAGCCATTAATAGCAGACTGCAAATGAATAATGTTTGTGCAAGCCGTTTACGGATTGCTACCAATTGTTATCTTTTGACTGGGCCATTGCTGTAGCAGCTTGAGTCGATTATTTGAGAACCACTGATCAATCCTGGCAGCAGCACTATGCACAGGTGCTGGTATCGGCCCCTGGAGTTAATAGGACTCCAGGGATCATAGCACAGCCCTGCTTGAGCTCTGAATTGGCTCACAGGAGTCGTGTAAGGACACGGGGAACTATTTGTCACCAGAGTACTGCTGTGTGCAGCAAGAGGAAGTAGCAGATCGCATCTTTCTCTGCACCATGGGACCAGCGGTAAGTATATCAAATTTCATCTTTTTATTTTGAAGTGTTAGGTGATTCTGTTTTAGAAAAATCATTTAACACCAGGCTCTTTGAGACAGTTTTGTTTGCAGAAAAAGAGCTAAGAAGAATTAGCTATGTTGGAATAGCTTGGTTTCGTCCAGCTCATTTGCCGACTAAAATTGACAAAACTGCTCTCACTTGGTCTATACATCGAGATTCTGCATGGTTTTTGTTTACCCTAGAGCAGTGGTCAGCAACCTTGGCCTTCCAAGGAACTATATTTTCCATGAGCCAAAGTAATAAGGGACTAGCAGCATGATGTAGTTCCAGTGAGATGTAGTTCCAAGACATCTGCAGGGCCTAGGTTGCTGATCACTGCCTTACAGAATAGATCTACCAGTGTGTCATAAAGTTATTTTCCCAAATGGGAATTTAGGCTAGGGTCAGACGAACGCAGTGCGAACGCGCGTGCAGCCGCATTTTATTACAGCCGTAGTAGCAGCAAATGACGTCCAATGACGGCCAATATACGAAATACGGCCGCACGAAAGTTCGGCTGCGTAACGCAAGCGGCAAAAGAACGCATTTTTTCGAGAACGTAGAACCGCTAGTACTGATGTACAGAGTGCGCTGCGTCTGCAGCATCCGCATAGCGGCGTGTGTGTGTGATTAGGAGACGTCAGACGCTGCTCATGTCCGGCCAACATAAAGTCCAGACACCCAAAGTTTCTTGGTTTGGATCTGTCAAAAATCACGGCCAAAATTGCGCATCGTGTGACCGTTATCGCTATCGGACGCATCAACGCACTTTTTGACGGTAGACATGAAAAATGCATTTGTCTGACCCTAGCCTTAATGATATGACTGATGTGCCACACTTCTCCAGGGTTTCATAGTTTGTTTTAGTGCTTGCATGTACTTTACACGCCATACCCTATTCACAAAATCATTTATGTTTTAGGGAGCATGGGGTGGGAGCCTGAAGCCATTTTATCATACATACAGTTAGTATGAAATGGTATGTAAGTACTGCGATCTGGTTCACAAATATTAATGAACCAAAAGAACCATCGTTACAAATATATGTAAGTTTTTTGACAAATACTTGCATGTTTGTGTTGACATACTATTCTTTTGATTGCAGTAATGGGTTAATGCAATATAAATTGCATATTTGCATGTTTATGTGTCATCTGAGTTACTTGCTACCTCCTGGCTGTGTCTGTGGTGCATCATTGTTTGTGTCTGGATCTGTGTGCATGCCAGTGCCTGCCACATCAGGGTGACCTCTACAGGGCCCTCTTAGTTTCCTCTTTCCATGTAATCAGTGGAATATGAGTGATTCATTTTAATACTTTATTTTTATTTTAGACTTTACCTTCTGCACCAAATTGCCTGTTGTGCGTATAACCGAACGTGAAGATAAACTATAGGACAATTACCATAGCGCTGCAGTTATTCCTCTGCCCACTTTCTAAAAGGAGTCTGCATGTCTTGGCTCAGGCTGCTTTGTTAAACTGTTGTTAAAATTGTCACTATAAAGCTGTATGTGACAAACAACTACTTCATTCAATTACATTGGTTACAAAGAACTGTGTTTTTGCTCACTTTAAAAAACTGCTGGTTGAGTAAACCCTTAACAACAGGTGGGTGGCACCCGTTGGGAGGGGCTAGTATGCCCCGCCACCAGGTGCTGCCGTGGGCCTCTGATTTGGCCCGCCCATGCAACTGACACGCGACAGGCGTCATTGGCTGCAGGGGGACGACCTGAGTTCAGGCCGTTTCATAGCAGCCAACAGCACGAGGCATGCGCCTGCTGCGGGGAGGGGCCGAGGTGGCCCATAGAAGTCAATGGGATGTACTAGTACTCTCCGTGTCTTCTAAGCGCACCTGCTACAGGGACGGCATGATCCGCCCTACAGCGGGAAATGGTTAAACTCTGGACGTTTACCCTTGGACCTTAACCCATCCAGACATTAAGGTATACAAATGCTTCTCTACTCTAAATCCAATATATTGATAATATAGTACAGCATTATTACATTTAACAGCTTTCTTCAGACTGCAGACTTATTGCAAGTTAGATGTAAAAAAGGACTTATTATTTAATTATTACTAGCAAGAATCGAGTGGGAATGTCTGGGAATTGCAGTCCCCTCACTGTGTAACTGGGCCACTTGGCTCATATTTTGGAAAGGTGCAGTCATTTTTCGATTCGGCACAATTTTACAACATTGTCTATCAGATCTATTCATTAAAAGGTGAAATCAGGAGAATTGGCAGAAGTGAAAAATCTAAGTCAAAATTGCCAAATCAGAAAAATTCTCCATTTATCTCGATGGTGTTTCAAAAGCACATTGCAAATGCATGGGAATGACAATTCCTTGTTCTTTACCATAGGAATCGTAGTCTGATACATAAAGAGATGCAGTTACAACTTTGAGGACAGGCATTCATAATTTTATTTTGTCAGGAATCATGGGTGAAAAGAACTCTTGATGTGTCTCAGCGCTTTTTTTTAGGGCATGACTCATGATTAGCAATTAGTGCGCATTTTAGCTTTCCTTCTGTAGATATTTTCCATCACAAGTGACATTATTTATCATTATATATTATTAAACAAGTTTAATTCTATTTTCCAGACTGGATATATATATATATATTTTTTTTTCGTGAGGTAAAAACTTCCTGAGACCATTTTTGTTTGACTGGCTTATGTACTGTCTGTTATGTTTATTTAGATTGCCAGTACTCATGTTTCTGGTGTGATATTATAGCTCTTTCTATAATAAATTGATTTTCATTATTGCCATTAGTGTCTATATGTGTTCTACGGATTTGTGACACATTTATTTTTAGTTGTGAACGTGTTAAATATCATATTTTATTTGATAGGTGGGCTCTGGTGCTTTTTGAATATTATATCAGTTTTGATAACGCTCATGTGGAGGTTCATATGTGGCTAAAGCTGTGGAATTCTCTGCCTGTTGAGGTGGTTGGATGAGAGTCCATACAGACTTTTAAACAATGGCTGGATGACTTCCTGCAAAACCAAAATTTTAAGGATTATAATGCATAATATGTGATAATGGCTCCTTGATCCAAGGAGAAATCGGATTGCCATTCTGGGGTCAAGAAGGAATTCTTTCCCTATTTGTTGCATATTTGGCAAGCGCTTCAGACTGGGTTTTTTGCCATATTTTGGATCAACAGCAGTAGGTGATGTGTGAAAGGCTGAACTTGATGGATGCACGTCTTTTCTGCAGCCTATGTAACCATATAACTATGTTATTGCAGACACCAACCTCTAGCTTTATTAATGTCTAACCTGTATATCCTGCACTACCACACGACTGTGTTTTGCTTGTCCTTATTTAGTATTTCTCCCCTCTGGGTCACAATGTTTCCCAATGGAGTCAGAAGCTGTCGACAAGATCCATGGTTCTTCAAACTCAGGTGAACAACCCAGGAGTAGACTGGTTGGAAGATAAAGAATTCCATTTGAGTCTTAAGACTTACTCAAATCGTTGTAGGGGGTGCCTCCTGTATCGCAACCATAAGCTGATAAAACTATCTATACATCATGGGAAAAACCAAGGGAAGAGCCAGACACAGATCATAAATAATGCTACACCTTACTGATCCTGTAGAACAGTGGTTCCCAACCTTGGTCCTCAAGTACCCCCAACAGGTCAGGTTTTCCAGATATCTGAAGCACAGCACAGGTGTTACGGTTTGCTGCTCAGTGATTGCAGGATTCAGTCTGCATTTACCCAAGGCAATCCTTAAAACCTGGCCTGTTTGGGGTACTTGAGGACCGCGGTTGGGAACCACTGCTGCAGAAAGAGCTGATTCGACCTATATCTATCTTCTTTGGAAACATGTTGGACTTTATCATGTCGGCTTGGTTACTGTATAAGTTTGCCATAAGTTTGCCATTTTGGTGACACATATTTTGCAGTCACTCTGAATGTTGGGTTAGAGTATATGATAAAGAAATCAAAACCACCTTTTTGTTATTTGTTTAATCAGATGATACTTTAATTCCTCAAACTTCACCCTGGCGAGTTGGATCAGTTTTATCTTCCTGTAGGTCCCATGCACCAGTGCTAGTTTTATGAAGGTTACGTGGCTTGCGCCTAACTGGGTATAAATTTCCCTCCATAAAACATTTATCTGAACTTCACAATGTGTATACATTTTTACATATACATACAGTGAGTATGGTCTGAAATGTTTATATATTCTATAAACATGTCATCAGTCCCTCATCTGCTCCCATAAGCTGAATGTTTTGAACTCCAGCCAATAAGCGCGGGAGACAGCCGTGCTTTTAACTCTGTACTTACAAAGCTGACAGCTGGGAAGATGCCAAGCGATATCAGAAATTCAGCTACAAATAAAAGGAAAACGTTTGCTCTACGAACGAGACAGTAACCCTTTCACTGCTGCATGGAACTTCAAACTCTACATTAGGAGGAATTATAAGTAGGGATGGGCTGCCGGTTCGATTCAAACATGAGTTCAAATCGAACATCGGCCGTTCGAAAGTTCAGCGAACTTCGAATTTTTTTAGCGATGTTCGCGAAACTTCGACCGTTAGTGAAACGCTGTTTGCAAAAAAACTACTGAGCGAAAACTTCTGGAATTTACACGTAACATCCAATGAATGAATGATACTAAAAAGGGCTGTTACAGAAAAATGAAAAAACATTTTTTTTTTAAAAAAAAACGGAAAAAAGTTTGCCCAAAAAAGCCTAAAAGATCCTAAAAATTTTTATAAATAAAGAGACTTTTTACTGCAGAATAAAATAATAAACGGTTTAATAGATATTGGATTAAAACTGGAATATTTTTAACATTGAAGCCTATGGGATTCTGCTGAATAAACCCGCGGAATGAAACCACCAAACAGCAGGGCATTTCGGCAACTTTTCACTGCTGGTTTTTGTTCTCTGAATAGATGAAGCATTGCTTCTCTATGGGGATTTCACTGCCCTCGAACAGGCACCGTATGTGTAGGCAATTCGCCAACATTTGGTGAACTGCCTGCTCTCAGAATAGCCGAATGGCCAGGAAAGGTAACTGTATGCTGAATTTCAGTGTTCGGTTTCCTTTTCGGCCACAATTCAGATCTCTTTAAATAACCCTGTTAGATTCTCGGTGTCGTGCACCACCGACTAAGACACAATTTTTCTGCACTTGAATGTGACAGGTGCATATCATTTCAATATTTGACCGCAGGGTCCAACCCTGCACTCTTCCACAATACCTCAGAGGGGTTACGGTGTGAAGGCACTAGCTGGCACCAAAGGCCCAATATTTGGGTGCACTGACCCGTGTACCGGATGCATACAGGGCAGCCATCAGAAATGATGGGGCCCCATACTGAACCTAACGATGGGGCCCCCCATAAACTTCCTCAACCCGTAGCAGCTTTTCGCCCCCTTCCAAAACAAAAAAAGGACATAACACAGTTCCACAGCAATAAAACTCACAGTAATGTGTGGTGTGTATGAGCGTATCTGTCATGTCTGGGGCTCAGAGGGGACCCCGCCACCCGGCGGGGCCATAGACAAGCCAGGTGCCAGGAGTTGTGCTGGCTTGCAGGGCTGGTCAGGAGGCGGGGTGCGGCATGATGACACACACCTGCCGGGTTTAAATACAGACAGCATGATCCGGCTCATCGCCCTGTCATTGTGTTTGCTTCCATCAGTGCTGAGTGTCTCCTGGCGTTTCACTACTTGGTTGATTTTTCAGTCTCCGTTGTTACCTGGCTTGTATGAGAACCACTCTAACTCTGATAGATTTTTGGCTTATATGATAGATACCCCTTGTGTACCGTTTTGGCTATCCCTGACCACTCTAACACTGATCGATTTGGGCTTGTGCTAGAATGGGTCCTTGTATACCGTCTGGCCTATTTCAGGTATACCCTGTCCTGTGTGTTGGTCAAACATTTCCCACTCGTTGTTGGTCAAACATTTCCCACTCGTTGTTGGTCCAACATTTCCCATGGCTTCAAATCACATTTAAACATGAGCAAAAAGCGGTAAAAATGAGCTCAGCGGTGAAATGGCTCAGCACTCAGCAGTGAAAGGGTTAAAAATGTTTTTTTTTAAACTTTTGGTTCATTGTTTACTGTCCCCCAAGGCAGTACCTAGACCCCCATACACCTTTTATGGCCAATATCTTGCATATATGCCCTCTTGGAGGGCACTTTCATTTTCAGAAGTTCGACCCCCATTGACTTGCATTACGTTCGAGTTCGATCGAATTAGAACTTTTCGACTGTTCAGGTGTTCGAGTTCGAACCGAACACGGGGGTGTTCGGCCCATCCCTAATTATAAGCAGCAGATTGTATTCCATTTGAGTTGTTTATAGTGGCTCATTAATGGATGATATGTACATGAGTTGTTATCCATTAGCTACTCACTATTAATGAATCTGTTCTGACTGAACCACTGTGCTAGCGGCTCAAGCTGCAATATTTGAGACAAATTTTTGATACTGGTATTGGTTCCTGGAGTCCATTAGGCTCCAGGGATTCAAGCGCAACCTTGCAAGAGCTCTGCGTAAGCTCCAGTATGTGGGATCACTGAGCACCGGGCTCTGAGAACTGTTATTCTTTGCAGAATACCGTCTGTAACTGCACAGGTCTAAAGAAATGGAATGCTTCATACAGATGTCTTTTTGTTCTTTATTTGTCTCTTTTTAGCTGACACCATGAAAACTACAAAAATAAAACCAAAAAATGTTCAAGCTATGCATAAACACAGTCTTTACAAGTCTCTCATGCAAAATGAACATATCTTTCCAGAAATATGATATATTCAGCAGCAACATCATTAACAGATCAAATTGTACATGTAAAGGGATATAAAAACAACATTAGACACAATATAAAACAAATACTGAGGTAAATTACTATGTGAGCCTCTCAGACCAATGCAGATAAGTTATTTTGAGGAGTTATGCAACACACCGTGGCTCTCGCTTTCCTCCAGCAGATTTCTAACAGGACACTGGAGGACACTCCTGTCTACTGTCTCTGGTCTATACAGCTCTTGGAAACCAGGAAGCGCTGGCTCCCACACCTCCAACCATGCAAGGGACAACACATCTCCAAAAAACCATGTCCCTTGACAGTTACATCATCTCAAAACAAGAACAGCAAGAAACATTGTGTTAGCTCTCTGTTCTCACACCCAACCAGTATAATCGACTCCTAAACAAAGTACTAGAGCCATTAATATGCAGTAAGCATCTGCAATGTCCGAGCAGAAGAGTGGCTTGAGCCTTATACAAAACTGGTCCAGACATTAGCGTAACAGCTCAGATAGAATAGGGAAAAGTGATGGATAAACTGACGTGCCATTGATTGAGTAGCTAGGTGCCGGAATCATGTTTATTTTGGCCTGTGTATGCACCCACTGTAAGGAGACTTTTAAAGAGCTAATACGCCTTAGTAAGGAGTTAATACCTCTTCCTTAGAGAAAGTGCTTTTAGCAAGGCTATTGCATTACGCTGCTGCTAGGCATTGTTCTGGCAGCATATCACATACAAATAGAACATGTCACAAAAACTACTACAGACAAGGCCAAGAAACATTTGCACATACATACCTGCAAAACAGCTTGCTACGTAATGACCCCTCCTCTTCTCTTCACATTTCAATAAAAGATGTATGCATGCCCCGAATTGCACACGGTAAGTCAAAATAGACCTACTACATAAAAGACAAAGAAACTTACACAGTCAGTACTCCATTTTGGCACTTATTGCTTTAGGATTCCATCATGTTTTGTTACTTCTCACCCAGTTTCACATGCTCATCCAGCCAACCCCTCCACTAAATACCCCAATGGGCGATATTTCTCTTTCACCATGTCCACTTAAATTAGTTTTTGTGTTCATGGTGGCTACCATGTCCCTTTAGTAACCTTTCAGAGTGAAACATTAGGATAGTCCTTTCTTTGTCTAGGGTTTTATATATTGGGAATCTTTTTTTGTTATTTTCTTACCACGTTTTGCCTGCAAAGGGTTTACTTAGGAAAGGTACAGAAGCACCTTTCCGCATAACTTGTCCCTCTTTCACTCTGTGACAGCAGGAAAATCATGACAATTTTTGATGATGATTCATAACAGTGCTGGGGAAAAAAAAGCCAAGTTGTCTTCAAACTGTTGTGGTGATGCACGTTACAGAATTATAGACATGTCTACCAGATGGGAAAGAAAAATTGTACTTCTAATTTCTTCTTAGATCTTCTCCAACTGCTGGAGGGCTACCATAAAAGGGTATAAGAAAATTCAAAGGAGATGATGTGAGACAGTACGTGAGGATAATGCCACCCTTAAAGAGAATTGTGGAACTCACAAAGAGTGGATTATGGTTTGTGTTTATTTGTTTAGGCACTCCTTAAACGTAGTATGTGAACATTGGCATAAGTGAGCAATAGCATTGGCATTCCCAAGTAGAAAAGAGAATGGTGTTGGGCAGGGCATGTGAATATTTTGACGGTCGTGGCACATCAAGAGGGGAGAGGGAGTAAATAACTACACATCCTTCGTGGACATTGATGGATGACACTGTTCCTGAATATTTACACAGATGGGCAAGAAGAGGGGCAATTCTTGGACAGAGTGAATAATGGGATAATGCACAAGCAGAAGGAGTGAATTTTCACAGTTGGGCAGGTGTGTATGCATTGCCTGAATAGACAAGAGTGATATATGGTCGATTGGTGAATCATGGGGTTGTGCAAATATTGCCATTTATGACAGGAGGCATTTCTCGAGATGAGGATAATGGTTTGTGAACACTGGCACAAAACAGGTGAGAATTAGGGCATCTCCTATTATCTAAACCAGGCATGAAGCCCAGGGATTGTCTGTATTGACTCAGGCGAGAGTGAAGGCACTTCACGAGCAGAGTGGGTGATGATGTATCAGAACGTTTTGTGAACTTTGGCACCAGTAGGTAAGTGTCTTGGCTTCCCTGAGCCAAGAAGAGCATCTCAAACACAAAAATCGGATTCTCTGGCTATTCTGAATATGCAGGGCAGCGCACATTACCCTGTCTGTTGTGGCCTGTTTGCTGCACATGATCCTTTGCTATTACAACTTGCTTTTTTGTTTTCTTGCTGCTATTAAGAGAAAGGTGTGTCAGCAGAGAAGCTCAGATACCAGCTCCTGTCAGTCCAAGTCACTGACACATGGGAAAGCTGAGTGTCTTTACAGCTTGGAAATTACAGCCTGTTCTCACTTCAAAGGCTCAGGAACAAGGGCTCTTCCCTTTGATAAATGACAGAATTGTTTTACTGATTTATGACACCGACATTTAATCAACAGAAACAGGCTGTTTTTTCTGTGATTCCTCTCAGTTTTATCCCCCTTGGGCTATTTAACAGCACAGAGTGAGTGGTGACATCTGTTTAACTTAGTGAGACATCTAACTTATTAAACTGTCAAGTCAGTGTTTTGAGGCTTAGCCAACCTGTCATATAAGATACCAGAGGGAGGGAGCCAAGAGGGAGTGGTGTTTTTTTTTTGGGGGGGGGTTAACTCCCTCGCAGCTCTTAAAACGTCTAGCAGCAGAAGAATTGCATAAAGCCTAGAACACCGAAGGTTTATACTGCTTTTTCTAAAGTGCAGAACAATGCCGGTTAATAGACTACCCAGCTTTTTGTGCAACACTTACAATACGTGACTCAAGCTTCTTTTTTTTGGACATGCCACTGGTGAAGGGTCACCATGTTTTTCTGGACACAGGTGTTGCCCTGCAACATTTATAATTCGTATGCTTTAGCAAGCAAACCGGTTGCTTTCTGAGATTCCTCTACAATTCCTCTAGCATTTGAGGGGCCCTGGCTGAGAAATCTTTCAGGGGCTCCTCATGGTGCTTTCAATGACACACCTCCTTATACGCCACCATTTTTCACACACAAATACACACACACACACACTGACCCTCTCTGATCTCCCCCCCTACCCCCCCCCCCACATAGACACCACGGACTCCTTTCGCCCCCAGATAGACAACCCCTCAACACCTTTCCATAGAACGACAGCTCCTCTCCCCCATATAGAGAGGTGACGGATGCTGACACTTTTTAAAGGGCAGGCTTGACTACATGTGAGCCCTTTGTCCAGAAACACATGGAGGATCTGGCAACCCATATACTAGTATAAAGTCACAGAACAAGATAGTACGGTCCCGTTCTCTCTGCCGCTCGTCCAAAGGGATCTCCTTTATATATAGAATTGCAAATTAAAAAATAGGACAGCGCAACTGTGGTATCATATCCATTAACGGTGCCAGCCACATGTAATCCATTTAGGCTAGGGTCAGATGATCGCATTTTGTACGGACTGTGCGTCCGTGCAGTACGGACGTACTTTCTGACTGACGACAAGGTAGTGGCCACACAGTCCGTTTTTTTCACTGACGTATTTTTTGACTGATGTAGCAGGGAAAATAAATTACAATGAAAAAACATTCTGTCCGTCAAAAATGCTGGACGTATAAATGCAGTCCGTCTGACCATGCTCCATCACTCACACTCAAAGCTATGCGGACGTTGTGGACGTGGCGCACTCTGCACATCCGTTCTAGCAGTATTACGTTCTTGCCTAACCTGCGTCCGTTTGCAGCATCCGTCAGCCCCCGCACTTCTGTGCGGACCTACTTCGTGTGTGGGGCTCCATTTAACACAATTGTATGCTATCACGGACGTACTTATGTGCGGCAACACGACGTTAACACTGCGCTCGTCTGACCCCAGCCTTAGCAGGAACTCCAATCTGCAATCCCCATCACCTTCATATCCACTGTAAACCGTCCACTGGTCGAAGTCAG
The DNA here is from genome assembly GCA_009667805.1 of Leptobrachium leishanense. Classification (NCBI taxonomy): domain Eukaryota; kingdom Metazoa; phylum Chordata; class Amphibia; order Anura; family Megophryidae; genus Leptobrachium; species Leptobrachium leishanense. Next base: position 134,251,947 of record CM019065.1, read on the forward strand.
ACTCCTGGATGGATCCAGATGATGGTCCACTGGTCCGAATCTGTTGTCCTAGATGTAGTCGCTCGACGCGTTTCGTGAGCCTCTCACTTCATCAAGAGAACCCATATACTAGTGCCAAAGCGGAGATAAGCTTAAAAACTGGGTTTGTTTTTTTTTATTTTATTTATTTTTATTTCTGCAACTCACAATGAGGTTTTTACCACTTTGCGGCAGTTTGGAAGCTATTTTTATATGTATTTTTTATTGGCTGCAACAAAATATATAGTGGAGGCTGAGCGGCACCCTGAACTGACCATAAATGTAGGCAAACGTATAGATAAATATTGTGCAGTCTGTAGCACAGACTGCTATAAACAGAAAATAGGGCATCTGTTGGCTCTGGTGGGAGTTGTGTAACCACAGAATGTACTATGGAAACATAGATGTGACAGCAGATAGGAACTGATTAGCCCACCCAGACTGGCCCTTTTAGTAGCTGCTGATGCTGTAAATCTGTATCAGGTTTTTATTTGTACAGCCCCATGCTTGCTTATCACAAACAGCTTCTCTATAATATCCAGTGTGCCTGCAACATTTGTGCTGCTAGTTTTAATGATTTAATCCATTGTAAACTAAATATACATTCTAGTTTTTCGTTTTTAATATTTTTAATGAGCATATTTTTTTATGTACCAATCAGAGTAAGCAACCTTAGCCTTCCAGGTGTTTTGGAACTACTTCTACCATGATGCTTAGCTAACATAATGAGTAGCTGAGCATCATGGGAGATATACAAGTCTATTCACTAATGCTCGTGTCAGACAAGCGCAGTGTGAATGTCTGTTTTTGCGCACATAATAACGTCCGTCGCAGCATAGAATAATCGCCAATAGAGCCACCCACACAAAGTTTGTCCGCACCGAACTGAGGGCGCACAACGCACGCGGCAAACGGACGCAAGTTAGGCAGGAACGTAAAACCGCTAGAACGGACATGCGGAGTGCGGTGCATCCGCAACGTACGCATAGCTTTGTGTGTGAGTGATGAACGAGGTCAGACGGACTGCATTTATGCGTCCAGCATTTTTGACGAACAAAATGGTTTTCATATTTAATTTATTTTCCCTCCTACATCCGTCAAAAATAACGTCAGTTAAAAACACGGACTGTTTGGCCACTACTGCGTCTTCCATCAGAAAGTGTGTCCGTACTGCACAGGTGCACAGTCCGTACAAAATGTGATAGTCTGACACCAGCCTTAAAGGTGAAACTCTGGAGAACTGCTGGAGAAGTGAAAATTCGAGCAGGTCTATCAAAGAAAGGTGAAACTCAGGATAATTGGCAGGAGAAGGGAAAAGTGAGAACTTTCCAAATCAGCTGTTTGGTCTGGTTCTTCTGGTTTTCATCTTTCTCTGAATAATCCTGTAGGTAAAATAGCCGATTTGGAAAGTGAGATAAATGGAAGATTTTTTCTGGTTTGGCTATTTCAACCTAGAATTTTTACTTCTCCAACAGTTCTCCAGAGTTTCACCTTTTAGTGAGTAGACCTGATAGCTCCAAAACATCTGAAGGGTCAAGGTTGTTGACCCGGGTACCAAGTGGTTGTAGTAAATTAAGGAGATATGAAGTTGATTTGGATTAATCAACTGAAGGTAGAGATTCAGTTCATACCAGAAAGCCTAGATTACAAAATGTGCAGAAAGGCAGAGTAGGGATGTACTTAGTATTTTCTGTTCTATCTCTGTACATTTCCCTAAGTGGACAGCATTGTAAATCACTGAGAAAGTTGCAGTAGTCAAGACAGGAGATAACAAGGGAGTGAATTAGCGTTTTTCTGATATCTCAAATGAGGAATGGACATATGCAAAGCAATATTTTTGCAGTAGCAGTTGATTAGTTCAAGATGATGATAATGTCAATAAACTGTCTCTCCAGGGTGGATTTACCACTCATTGTTAATAAATTTAGATAACACATTACAGAAACTAGGTCATTTTTTTAGATTAGTATGGGACAGCCCTCTTCTTCTTCCCGGACTAGTTAATCTAAGTGGGCATAAATTAATACATGTGGAAAAAAGCATAGCTTGACACTTCAACATATATCACAATTTGTTGCTACAGTTGCAAAGGATCATGGGTTTTTCAGTTCATAGCAAGTGTTAGTGGTTTCTTGCATACAGTATCTTTCAGTTGTTCAGCTCTGAGCGGCCATCTTTCTTTAAGACTCGACAACCTTCCATCCCCTTGCAGAGCTGCAAAACAACAAAGGTATTAATATCCTCGTTATTTTATCATGACAACAGTTCCTGCAGCACTTTACAAAATGAAATGGGGAATTAAATTTATCTGTAATTTTATTAATTTAGGAAACTGAATGCAAGAAGTGCAGAGGGCCCTGCTCAGATGATCGTACAATCCTGGCAATAATGTGTAATATAATCTGTCTTCTAATAGACAGAAATTTCTCCTCCTAGCGTTTGGATATTTTGTCTATACAATGTGAATGACATAAATTTAGATCATGTTTAAATTTAAAATTTGATTTCTGTGTTATAGTGAGAGAAAGGGGGGTGTGAGGATCCTGAGGACGAACAACAGCACTAGTGGCCTACTCTACGGCGGGGCCCGCTCAGGTCCCACAAGGTTTTAGCTTACTTGTGCCATTACAGGGATGAAAGCTCCATATGTAAATCAGTCTGCTCTCACCCAATGAGGGTGGCCAGTACGGACTACCAAGGACGTCATCCTTGCACGAGAGGTGCAGTAACCCCCGACTATCATTTCGGGCCTTGTCAGGCCTCGTCAGGAGGGTATAGCTGACACCCCTCTAGACACATCAAGCAAGGGGTCCATGTCTGGATTACCCTGTATACTTATAGTGAGAGAAAGGGGGGGGGTGAGGATTTCTGTGTTATGTCTTATTCTTTCAGGCAACCAAACCATGAACGGCCTAGGATCTTTGCCACCATTTGCTCGGCAAATCACATTTCAGTGTCTGTTGTTTATATTAGACACATGCTTTTCTTTTTTGTCAAGTTTTAGTATATGCAGAATAAATATAATATTGTAGAGAGGTGTAGTGTTATATACATTAAGCGTAAGCCGACTTAGACATCTGTTTGAGTGTCTGGAGGCCCAATCTCTAAACCCCAATCGTGTTCCTATTCAATTGAATAGCTCAGTTGATAGCGTGCCAGCTGCAGAATTTCAGGCTTTGCAAAAGTTCAGCTCAGCCCCTTATTCCTCCACAGTAGGAAAATTGAATAGTATAGTGGGTAATAATAAACTCCAGGCAAAATACCAGGTTGATATTTGAAACAATCGAGTAAATTCACTAAGCATTTATATTGGCACGGCCCTGACATTGAAACAGATACATGTGAGATATTCACGATGCATCAGAAGACGCGTTGCCAATGGAATTTGGGGTATATTGGGAGGCTTTTTAAATTCTTGAACAGTTACAGTCAGGTCCAGAAATATTGGGACATTGACACAATTCTAACATCTTTGGCTCTATACACCACCACAATGGAGTTGGAATGAAACAAACAATGTGCTTTAACTGCAGACTGTCAGCTTTAATTTGAGGGTATGTACATCCAACTCAGGTGAACGGTGTAGGACTTACAGCAGTTTGCAGATGTGCCTCCCACTTGTTAAGGGACCAAAGGTAATGGGACAGAATAGTAATCATAAATCAAACTTTCCCTTCTTAATACTTGGTTGCAAATCCTTTGCAGTCAATCACAGCCTGAAGTCTGGAATGCATAGACATCACCAGATGCTGGGTTTCATCCCTGGTGATGCTCTGCCAGGCCTCTACTGCAACTGTCTTCAGTTCCTGCTTGTTCTTGGGGCATTTTCCCTTCAGTTTTGTCTTCAGCAAGTGAAATGCATGCTCAATGGGATTCAGGTCAGGTGATTGACTTGGCCATTGCATAACATTCCACTTCTGTCCCTTCAAAAACTCTTTGGTTGCTTTTGCAGTATGCTTTGGGTCATTGTCCATCTGCACTGTGAAGCGCCGTCCAATGAGTTCTGCAGCATTTGGCTGAATGTGAGCAGATAATATTGCCAGAAACACTTCAGAATTCATCCTGCTGCTTTTGTCAGCAGTCACATCATCAATAAATACAAGAGAACCAGTTCCATTGGCAGCCATACATGCCCACGCCATGACACTACCACCACCATGCTTCACTGATGAGGTGGTATTCTTAGGATCATGAGCAGTTCCTTTACTTCTACATACTCTTCTCTTCCCATCACTCTGGTACAAGTTGATCTTGGTCTCATCTGTCCATAGGATCTTGTTCCAGAACTGTGAAGGCTTTGTTAGGTGTTGTTTGGCAAACTCTAATCCGGCCTTCCTGTTTTTGAGGCTCACCAATGGTTTACATCTTGTGGTGAACCCTCTGTATTCACTCTGGTGAAGTCTTCTCTTGATTGTTGACTTTGACACACATACACCTACCTCCTGGAGAGTGTTCTTGATCTGGCCAACTGTTTTGAAGGGTGTTTTCTTCACCAGGGAAAGAATTCTTCGGTCATCCACCACAGTTGTTTTCCGTGGTCTCCCAGGTCTTTTGGTGTTGTTGAGGTCACCGGTGCGTTCCTTCTTTTTGAGAATGTTCCAAACAGTTGTTTTGGCCATGCCTAATGTTCTTGCTATCTCTCTGATGGGTTTGTTTTGTTTCTTCAGCCTAATGATGGCTTGCTTCACTGATAGTGAAGGCTCTTTGGATCTCATCTTGATAGTTGACAGCAACAGATTCCAAATGCAAATAGCACACTTGAAATGAACTCTGGGCCTTTTATCTGCACATTGTAATTGGGGTAATGAGGGAATATCACACACCTGGCCATGGAACAGCTGAGAAGCCAATTTTCCCATTACCTTTGGTCCCTTAACAAGTGGGAGGCACAGCTGCAAACTGCTGTAAGTCCTACACCGTTCACCTGAGTTGGATGTACACACCCTCAAATTAAAGCTGACAGTCTGCAGTTAAAGCACATTGTGTTTGTTTCATTCCAACTCCATTGTGGTGGTGTATAGAGCCAAAGATGTTAGAATTGTGTCGATGTCCCAATATTTCTGGACCTGACTGTATATTTCTGCACAAAGCTTTTAACGTAGCTGGGGGTTCCTGTGACGCCATTATGGCCTCCATGTATAGGAGCTTGTAGAATCTGTCTGTGGGAGTTTCTATGGCAAGTATCTCGTGGCACAATGGGATATCCGTATTTCTCAGTAAATATCAGGATTTTTGAGCAATGCTTTAATTGCGGGAAGTCGCAACAGGATAATCATTATAAATTTGGTACATGGTGAATGTGCCTCACTGACCACATTTACACTTGCTTGTTACATACTTTAGTTTATTTATAGTATGTCAATGTTCCTATAGCTTCAGTAGTGATGCACAGCCTAGAGCCTAACAATGATGGACCGGTACTTGAAGGGGCGTGATGTGCCTTTTCACCACTCAGGGTGTTGGCAACTGTTATATAATGCTGGCAACTGTTGCTTAAATGGCTGCTGGCATTGACAGGACATACCTGTGCACGCATGGCATAGAAGTCACCGTGCATGTACACCACGTCACGTGTGGCGATGTTAGCTTGCGAGTACTAGGCGTCAGGTACTTGGGAAGTTGCCCTCCTGGCTTCCCCTTATGATGCTATGGCTTGAATGTCTTAATGTCAAGCAATACATTGGCTAGATTGTAAACCCGGCGTAAACCTTACTAGAGGTGTGGTATACTTACCAGAGCCATTAAAGGCAATGGAGTTGGTAAGTTGGTAAGCTTTGGTTCCGTTTACACCAGGCTTGGAAGCTAGCCCTCAGTAATAAATAGTTGTAAGTACTAAAACCTTGAGTTATTATGGAATGTGATACATTAAATGGACAGCCTCAAGCACTTTTCGTTATGAAAATCTACTCCTCTATCATCCTTGTGGGCATTTTTATAATGAAATGGCAGGGTTCATTGTCTGTGATAAAATCACAGCTTCCTTAACAGAAAGAGAATCAGGCTATAGATAATCAGATAGTCAGAAAACTGAGTAAAGTGCTGGAAACATATGGATCTTCACGGACCTGCAATCATCTTACACATGGAACGTAATTATGAAGAGTATAAGTGGGATTCCCTCGCCTGCAGCACCCTGGCTGTCAGCAGCCTCTCCAGGGCCTCCTCGTGTTGACAGTAAGGTGCGAGACTTTGATATGGCCCTCACTCTTGGGCTGATCCGGTGACAGGAATGTGCGAAAGGCGGCGTTTTCCTTGGGACATGACACTCCGAAGGACTATCACGTCCATATCCAATTCCTTAGAGGATGGCCAAGTGGTTTCACCTCCAAATACCTTGTCACTCAGCTCACCCGGTGTAATTTAACCTACCCACTAGATGTCTGTGTATGATCTCCAGCTAACCTGGCTTCAGCTCAGGCGGCTTAAATCCCCTATCAGCTACCTATAAACCGGGTAGTCAGATCTCTGTCACTTATGTTTTTTAATAGTTTGTATTTTATTAAACATATTGCTGTCAGAAATCATTTAAGCAGCAAATGGCTCTTGTTACCGCTCTCAGTCCTCTCTTCATAGCAGTTTGATTGAGTTCCTTCAATTCTGTAATACCCGCTGTCATCTTTTAGTCATTTAATCCTATTATCATTTATGCCACGTCTGTTAAACCTCATCCAAATCAGTATATAGCTGACAAAGGGCTTGATAGAATACATCACAGCACGTCTAATTTAGCTCCTTCCAAATTCTCCAATTTTGTTCGTTTTCTCAGCTTTTATAACCTACATTTTTGGCTGCACTCCCAGCACAATTTTTTGAACAGACATGGGGTGTGTTTGGGCTAAGGACCCCAAATTCTGCTGCCCCAATATCAAATAATATTCACGATCTATGACAATAAAAATTAAATTTGCAACAAAAGCAACATATCTAATCTACAATATTATTATTATAGTTTATAAACTCTTTGGGAGTTTTATGGTTTGCAGCTCTGTGAGCAGCCGCATACTGTACTTCAAAATATATTGGACCTCTAAAATAAATGCCACTAGCAAAAATATGCTACTTCATCCAATCCGCTCCAATAGGCCCAGGCCTAGTTGGCCTGTGCACGAATACACCCTTGGAATAGACTTTTCAGATTACAAAGCATAAGTCTGGCTGAAGCATCTGAGCAGGGTCGGTGCTAGACTATTTTGCCCCCTGACCGCTTATTTGTGCCCCCCAGAAAAAATTGTCAATTGTTGAAGTACAGGGGGAAACATACAGACACACTGTGCGCACAGGGGGATTCTAATAAAGCCCCTAGCCATGGAATACCGCAGTAAAATGGAGAATGCAGACGCAGATTTTCCGGTTTACCGTCTCCATTTTACCATCAACTATGGAATAGGGCACCACATGTATGGTGCTATATCTTTTGTCTGAAATAGGATTATTTTGTCTGTTATTTGCCGAGTATGGACAATACTACATTTCTAATGCTAAAACAGGGACGCTAAGGTGGAAAACCTGCGGAGGGAGACTGGGGACTGGTTTTCTTCAGTCTCAGTCTGCTCCCGGCAGCCAGAAGCAGCGGATCTGTCCATCGCTTGCGCCACGGGATGAGAGGTGAGTATCTGATTTTTTTTTTGGGGGGGGGTTCAGCTGATGGTAACTGAATCCACAGAAGTGGTATCAGTTAGCACCAGCTTCTAGCTGTGGTTAATTTTCCAGTTAGCCGCAGAAGTGCGATAATTAGCGTTAGGGTTTTGTAATCCTAACGCTAATTACTATTTGTGCTCCCAATGTTAAGTATAGGGAACGTAAAGTACAGTAAGCCTACGGTAGCAAGTGCAATCACCAATTCGCTAGCAGGTTTTTTAACCATTTAATGTTCAGAATGTAATATGGGGGGTCATGCGCTAGAGCTACTTAAGCTAGTGTTAACGCTCACATATCTGAACGCTAACACCAGCGTTAAGTTTGTAATCGGCCCAACGAGTGTGGTTGCTATACATCGGGACAGGCCTAGTTCTACAAAGGTTTCATTTATGACTTAAAAAGCAATAGTAAGGCTTAAGAAAATGTAAATCTTCTTCCTAGCACCCTAGATAAAGAATGGTGGCCTAGACAACCCTGGTGAGGCTGAGAGAGCAAATATCATTTTGCACTTTACGTTCGTGGGCTTCAAGATTACCGGGTTACCGTAAATCATAGCAAAAACTAGATGGTTTTAAGAATAATTACTTGTGACCGATCCAGGATGCGTATGTGGGGGTATTTATATACGATGCTACCAGATAAGTTGAGCATTTGTTTTAGCTGTGCTTTTATGTAATCCCAAAGAAATGGCCTACATTCCTGGTTTTAACTTTTTTTTACCTTGATATTAAACACATTTTACATCCTCTAACCCCTTACTGATGAAGACAAAAACCAGGCAGCTCTCTGGACTACAGAGCCCACTGCTAGACCAGCCTGGGGTCTGTGTTTTAGATGGGAAACATTCCCAGGGCTCACTCAGATCCCTCAATAGGATGCCCTTGTTTGAAGTTACCATTAAAGGCAACTGCTTCCCACAAGGGCATATCAAGAGCAGGACATGAAAGGAAGCTGCCCCCCTTCTATGTTATACTAATTGCCTGGTTTCACCTTTATTTGTTGCCCTTAGGACTTTATGAGGGTCCCAGCAGGATGCAATGCACACAGTACAGTAAGACCCTTTCATGGTGTGCACTGTGCAGAGGGGACCTTCTCCTAAGAATTGCTATGGGCTACTGCAACAAGGTTATTCTTAATTTTGACATTGTCCAGCTACAGTAAGTGATAAATGGCCATGCTTAGGTAGGAGGACGAGACGCCAGTACAGAGAGAACCAGAATGATGCTTTGCAGCCAAGAAAGCCATACTCGCCAGCGCCACCCAGGACATACTTGAAAACGAGAGAAATCTCAATGTATCCTCCCTGTAAAATACTTTCTCAAAAAAAAAAGTGTCTAGCTTTTAAACAACGCAAAAGAATAGAATATATTGACGATGCATAAAAAAAGTTAAAAAAAAATAGATGAATTGACACAACTGTTGAGAAATAAGTAGCTTGTCAAACTTGTGATATTTTATCCATCATTGCCAGGCGAATAAGTACAACAAAAGTTCCCAATCTGGTCTCATGTACCTATCAATAAAAATTAGGGCTGGTACTGATTAAAATTTTCGTGTTCGATTAATGAAAAATTTTTTTTAATCCATTAATTATAACGCACATACAGATCCAACTACTTTTAGCTAATCTGCTTGGGTCTTGGGCCCTGGGTCCGGGCCCTGGCCCTTGGGTCTTGGGCCCTGGGTCTGGGCCCTGTCTGGGGCCTGGGGTCTGGGCCCTGCTGGCTGGTTCCGAGGCTGGACTGAGACAGGCAGCACCATACTCACCACTCCTCCGCTGCCTTCTTGTCTGCCATCTTCTTCCTGCGCCAGTCGCTGTGTGTGACGTGTGCGTCACACGCGTCGCACACGTGACTGGAGGGCTGCCCAGGGCCCCAGGAAGCCAGTACAGCTCTGGATTTGGACTCCTAGAGTCCGATACCGAAGATGATGGCCCCCCCTGATCAAAATAAATTTAATCGATCAAAAATTTTAAGATTAATTAATCGTTAATTTCCCCAGCCCTAATAAAAATATATTGTATTATGTTCTCATTTTTCAAACGATAGCCTTAATAAAAATCTCCTTTTTTGAAGGTACACTCCCGGTTGGTGACTGATTCTCATAGTTTTTCCTGTTATAGAAGATGCACAAGCAAGTAAATAAGAAAAAATTAATAAAGAAAGAAAAAAAGAGGTTTGAAAAAAGAAGCTGCAGCAGCTGAGCGTTTCCTCATATAAATGGAGGAGGTCCTATCAATTAGGTGGCCGTCACTTTGCTTTATTGGACAGATAACCCCCCTGTCCAGTGATAAATACATTTCAGTTGATCCTTAAAAGCAAAGGTCAGGAACACAGATGTCTCAACGGAATTTCACAAATGTAAAATACAAAGAGCAACAAGAAGCTGCACTAAAGCTTCTCCTGTTGCTCTTTGTGAAAATCTGGCATTTATCGGTGCTGCAACACCAGTGATTTTTCCTGGTGTTTGCAATACCGGCAAACAGCGGCGCTTTGCAGAAAAATCCTTAAGCATTCCCTCAAATTACAAATCTTGATAGCGATAGTTATTGATATGACACCGAAGAGGTATACTTGAAAACGAGAGAAATCTCAATGTATCCTTCCTGGTAAAATCCTTTTATAAATAAATAAATTTCAGCAGATTATAAGGAATAGGTATAGCTAGGGCCGGCCCGTCCATGGAGCAGAGAGGAGCAGCCGCTCCAGGCAGCCCTTTGTCAGGGGCGGCATTTTGCCTCCCTGTCAAAGGCAGGGATCGGGAAGGTGTTCGCTCATTGGTGTCTGTGAGCGGCCCTTGCAAAGTCTGCCGCCAGTGCCCGCAATGATTCAGGTGTGGATTTGTTTGAGCTGGGCTGGGCGGTGCCTCAGGCCTCACTAGCCATATGCTTAGCGGGTGAGTGGCTTGTCTGGGGCATATCTCCCACTGGCCGATGCTCACTGTCCATGAGGCTAGAGGGGCAGCCAGCGGCCTGTGTAGCTTGCAGAGGGCGGCGGTGCGGTCCGTAGAGGGATGCTGCCACCCTGCTTCCCATGCAATGCCCATTACTCTGCATTGGGGGGCTGTGATTGGCTGGTGCAGGGCTCAGGTGCCCTGTGAGTGGATGTGCCAGGTTCCCAGCAAGTGACAACTCTGTGTGTGTGTGTGTGACCTGTGGCTCCTCAGGAGACGCCTCATCTCCATCAGGCAGGACAAACAAGCTGCCCGGGAACATACTTTATTTAGAGCACCACAGATTCCTCCAGGAGCCCAGACGCTGTTTTCCCACATTATGCAAGTGATCCCTGGAATTAGGCAGCACTTTTCACGTACTGTTAGGCCTCTGTGACAAGCTCGTACACACCACACATTACTGTGAGTTTTATTGCTGTGCAGCTCTGTGATACGCTCATACATGTCACGTGGTGTTTTGGGGAGGGGGGCAGCATTTTATCCATTGCTCCAGGCAGCACAGTGACTTGGGCCGGCCCTGGGTATAGCGCACTCAATCCAATCAACATATGTCACATACACTTTGTTCTTTTTTTCCGTAAATCTTTTTTTATCTCCATGGGACATATGGAAATAAACACAGAGAAAGAAACAATGGTGTAGACTGTTTCTATACTTTCATATATATATATATATATATATATATATATATATATATATAAATAAATCAACTGCACACTCACATAAGAGGAGCCCCAACTGGCTCTAGTTCTTATCGGACTCTAGTCTATGTTTTGCTTTATCGGGGAAACCACCACTGAGGTATATAGCGACCGGATTTGTGTTTGATTGAGGATATTGTATTTGGGTGTGGCGCTTCACTTTTTTCTTATACACATTATTTCAGCAGATTACCCGACATCTTCTTTACTCTAAATTTCCCCTTTTGCCCTTCTCTTTTTCTTGTTTTTATATATATATATATTCTCGGAAACAAATTAGAATTGCGTATTTAATGCCTCTTATATGTAAGGTCTGGTACATTATTTTTAACTCTTTTCTCAAAAATATACAGGGTTATTCAGAGAAAGGTGAAACTCAGGAGAATTGTCAGGAGAAGAGAACAATCTAGACCAAATAGTCAATTTGGAAAGTGAGATAAATGTGAGAATTTGTCTGGTTTGGCTATTTTGACCTAGAATTTTCACTTCTCCAGTCATTCTCCTGAGTTTCACCATTTAGTGAATAGACCTGATACATTTTATACACAATCAAACAAACCTGCAAGTATTAAGGTCATGTATATTTACTCCTGTACATGATTTAACACTTACCTGATCATAAAACACGAGTAGCATCCATACTGGATATTTAATTTAACACAAATATCAAGGCACATAAACCTAATCAAAAGGGACCGTGGTTTCTGTAATCGGGTAACAAAAGTGAGATATATTGCATAAAGCTGTATTTTCACCAGCGTTGTCTGCAATTGGATTTGTTTCCATCATGTTCTGAAAACCGACGTAATGGAACACATTTGGTGCTCTAAATTAAAATAAAGTAATAAATTCTATGCTGTGAATTTCTTTCCATCAGGACAATCCTTGTTAGTGAAGATAAACCAGTCTTGCCTGTTTACCGGAGGTTATTTTAATCGCTGTCTTTTCCTTTGTTCCACTGTGTCTAAATCAGTATTGTGGCCAAATATTTGGAGTTTTATGTCTGCTGGAGCACATCACTGCAGAATATATTGGTATTTGGTTTACAGCCTGCACCAATCGCACAAGATCAGTCTTAGTGATTTATAGACAGTGGATGTGCTGTAAGGCTTCCTGATGATACTACAGTCATACTAAAATGAATATATAGCTACAGACCTTCAAGCTTTTTTCAAGGAAAAGCGCTTACTATAGAGGTTTTTCAAATGAATCATATCTCTTCTCTGGCTGGGTCTTCTTTTTATTGGTAAATTTCACTGTTTCATTCACTTATTCTAAGCTTTTTCATTGTAATAACACTTTCTATAGTTCTCACTCATTTGTTTTACTATAATTTTGATGAAGAATGTGGTAGCTATTTCTGCATGTTTCTCCTTCTTTAATAAAGACAGACAGGCAGGCACAGCGATATATAGTTAGAATAGACAGAGGAATAGACAGACAGACAGATAGATAGATAGATAGATAGATAGATGCAAAAAGCATTTATGTGGCTGAGCAAATTAGACACTTTAGGGTATGCAACAACACAAAGCCACTCTCGGACAGTTGTTTCGAGCATGTAAGGCTGGTGTCAGACGAGTGCACTATGTGAAACTGTAGGGACGTGCCTCCCAGCGTATGTTGCACCGTTGCAACGGTTCGATGGGGCCGGCCGCACGCTGCAGCGCACGCACAAATTGCTCGTGAACAGCGGCCGTGCTGAAAGCCTCCCCGTCAAGGTGCTACGATGAGTGTTCGACAGGACTTCAAAGCGCGATCCTCCATAAGAGGATCGAGTCTTGCAGCGCTGAGCGATGTGGCCACACGGGCGTCAGATAGTCAACAGAGTGGAAGGAACGTTCACTCTCACGGACGTTCCTTCCGTTCTGCAAAACGCTCGTCTGACCCCGACCTAAACCCTCATTACCAGGAGATATGTTGTTGTTGTTGCAGATTCCAGGTGAAAATCAACTATTACAATTAACCTGTTACCCCCGTGGAGCGTACTATGATGTTCCCGCGGCAGGTGGGCCTTGAAGCCCCGCCCACCAGTCAGCACATGCCGTGCATCATTGGCTGCTGCGTAGGTGGGCCAGAGGGGGGTGCCGCAGCAGCCAGAAAGCAGGGTGTACTAGAGGATTTTAAACTCGCCTTTTTTTTGTTAATTCTCTTCTTAATTATATATAAATAATATGTTATTCTCAAGACAGGTAGCTAGAAGCTATTATACAACTGTATGTGAATTATCTATTGCATATTATATTTGTAATAAGAACTGTTTTGTTACCATACTAATTAATCTGAATTCATTACTCTAAATTCACAATAAAGTGACAAATATACACAAGGTAATAACTGTAACTGGGGACATACCTGAACTGTTAGGTATTTTTCAATGTACTAACTCAAATAATAGCTCACAAAATTAACAATCTTATTATTATTATTATTATTTTCAGAATTATATTTTATAGAATACCAGCGGATTGTACAATGCTATGTAAGGAACACATTGGGATACAGTTAGACACGGTTATAATACAATGACTCTGTATTTCTGTAACGACTGTAAAATTTCAATGCCGGAGTTCAGGCCGTCCCCTTCAGCCAATGACGCGCGGCGTACTAAGGCTAAAGGGAGGGGCCAAGGCGGTCCATTGAAGACAGTGGGCGTACCTGTACTCCCTGCGCCTTTGAAAGCCCTTTCGCCGCCAGGACGGCATAGTACATCCAGGGGTGGAAAGGGGGTTAAGATTTTAGGCCACATAAAATAATGAGGGAATTTCTTAATGAAACTGCTATTCAGCAAATATATCTGAAAATGACATAAATAAACAATTTAAAATTGTCTTCATTCAGCTGAATTTGTAGGTATCCCCGAATGGAGATTTATACGTTAAATCGCTGTTTGTAATTTGGTTTCTTTTTGTTTGCTAGATATGTTTTCCATACACATAAAATTATTCTTATGCTTAACTTTCTTTCAAAGCAGAAAGAACTAGGTAGTGAATTGTGTTAATATTACTATTTATCAGACGAGTTACAGAGAAATTGACATATGGAATTGCTGAAAGCAGAGCCTTTTAATGTAATTGTATGTCTCCGTATCGATTGGTTGGCTTGACAGTTACTATTAACTAAATCCTCTATTGTCTTATAATGGTAAAAAATAGGTGTCTGGGAGATTTGTCAGCAGACAGTGCGCCCCGGCAATAGTAATATATGGAATTTTTTTGTGTCTGTAAAACTGGGTCAAATTTCCAAGCTCGGAGAGATATAAAAATGACGTTACCTTTGAAAATATACAACTGCGAGTAATATTGTTACTCCTTTAAAAAAAAAAAAATCATTTTTATTAAATCAGCATTATTCTTATTTATCATTATTCCAATAACTGGTGTTGGATAATTTTTATAGACCTGTGTCAGTTTGTATTGATATTTACTTTATACCAGTGTATTAGTAGTACCCCTGGGTGGGGTTCAAATCTACTTGTATAGCCCTTAACCTGGTTAAATGTCTTGTACGTTATTATGAACTATATTATTCTTAGGCCCAGATCTGTATCTAATGTTACACAAAGCTTCAAATTGAAAGCTGGACAATACTGACCAAAATCTTGTAAATTATAGTTATGAGCAGGCAAGTGATACTCCCAGAAAGAGTTTCCATGTACTTTCTATCAATAGTATAATAGAAACATAGAAACATAGAAAAATGTCGGCAGATAAGAACCTTTCGGCCCATCTAGTCTGCCCAATTACATGGATACTTTACCTGGATTTATCTTTTGTTTAGGATAGCCTTATGCCTATCCCATGCCTGCTTAAATTCAATTACTGTTTTACTCTACCACTTCTACTGGAAGGCTGTTCCATGTATCCACCACCCTCTCAGTAAAATAATGCTTCCTGATGTTACTTTTAAACCTTTGCCCCTCTAATCTAAGACTATGTCCTCTTGTTTTGCTACTTTGTTTCCTTTTAAATATACTCCCTTCCTCTACCTTGTGGATTCCCTTTACGTATTTAAATGTTTCTATCATATCTCCCCTGTCTCGTCTTTTTTCCAAGCTGTACACGTTAAGATCATTAAGCCTTTCCTGGTAACTTTTCTCCTTCAAGCCGTACACCATTTTAGTAGCCCTTCTCTGAACTCTCTCTAATACAAGACACACACTTTCTTTGGAGACTTTAAGGGCACTATCAGCTGCCCTGCGCTAAAACCAGGTGCAAAGGGAAAAAAATAGCTTCCCCTTTGCGTCCCGGTTTCCCGAGCAGATCGCGGGGCAAGCGCCGAGTCTGACAGCCTGCCCTTTAGCAATCGCTAAGCTCGCGCATGCTGGGGGCAGAGCTACTGTGCCATCCCCTGCATCCCCTCCATGGCATCCATAGGACTCTATGGAGGGTCGTGCTGCTGGGTCACATGACCGGCAGGATCACGTCTCTCACGAGATCCTGCTGGTCGGCGGAGTGATGACAGGGGACTTTCTTCCCCTAGTCTCCCTCTGCTCCCGGCTACCAGAAGCAGTGAATCCGGCTGCCGTTCTCGCCACAGGGAGATAGGTGAGTATATGATTTTTGGGGGGTTTTGAGCTGCAGGTATCGGATTCTGCAGCAGCGCAATCCGTTAGCTACACCTCTGATCTGGTGTTAACTTTTTTGTTAGCGCCAGCTCTAATTAACTAGCGTTAGGGCCAAGTGATCCTAACACTAGTTACTCTGTGCTTGCACTTTTTGCTCCCCATGTTAGGTATAGGGAGCACAAAGTACAGTAAACTCACAGTACGAATTGCAAATTTTTTAACCCGTTAGCGATTCGAAGGCGATGTGGGCACAGCGCTATGACCTCCTTTAAGCTAACGCTAGTGTTAGCTTAAAGGAGGTGATAGAGCCCTAAAACAAGAGCCAGCAGCATTGGCCGTCTGGATGTATTGAAACTCAATGGTTGGCTGAGCATCATGGGACATGTAGTTCCAAACATCAGGAGGGCTGATCCCGGCTCTAACGAAAAAGATGCTGGGACTGACTTATAACATCCAGCAATGAGTGGCCCACCCAGGATATGGTGTCTTATAGAAATTTCCTGGGGCTTGACAATTACTGCTGAGCTATATGTGTGTATAAAAGCTGTGTTTAAAAAATAAAAGTCTTACGAGACACAACATTACAAGCTAAAGTGCGCTCTGTGTCTTTACATAAGAAATTATAGAATAAGTTAATTGGAGAATTCCAGATACAGCTAACCCTGTTTATAGGGCCATAGCATGTTTATGGCCTCTGAAAGGTATTTTATTTTTTCATTTGGCAACCCATATGTGTGTTTTATGACTGTGTATAAAACAGTCTTTGTTATGAAAGAGAAGGCCCCGGGCCATTGTACTAGTCTTTGGAGTGTGAACTTCAACCTTGAGTTATACTTAAGTAGATTGACAGGACTTGAAATACTCCTAAGTGCTACTGTATTATTTTTAATTTGAAGCGACAGATACGTTGGGCAAAATTAAAGGGATACCTAAACATTAACCCCTCCTGACCCCATCTGTACACCCCTGCTGTTTCAACCCCTTTGATTTTTTTTCACATTCACCTTTTTCCCAGTCTTGGGCTGCTTCTCCCCTTGTTGGGAGCTGGTGCCCAAAGGCCTCAATTTGCCAGGAACCTGAGCTCAGCACTCAGGTTCTGGCCGGAACCAAGCGCCTATGCTCGGAAGGAGCAGACACTCAATACACTGTGACCACTCAAATTACATTGAATGGTCACAGTGCCTAGAGTATCCCTCTATAACAGTTTATTATTTGTTTAGTGGTTTACAGCTATCATGCAAATTATCACAATAAATACATGTACATAGGTTTGCAAAGAGTGTGTATTGGCTGGTTGAATTGTCCCGGCTTGTCCATTATTAAGATCCCCATCGACACTTTTTGGAATTCTCTTATTTGGTTCATAATAAAGAAAACAAAAATTTACTGTCTGAGAATATTTACAGTGTGTAAGCAATAATTGTTCTTTTTGTGCACATCCTAATATATGAGCTACAGGTGTCTGCACATATATGAAGCATTTTTGCTGGGCTGATTAGAAAAACCGCTGGCTAGGGATGTGTGCTGGGATTTAACCCCTTCGTAAAGAAAGCTGTTCATATGTGTTGGTTAAGACCACCTTTTTATGTCATGTTGCCATGTGGTCATTTTAATAGCCAACCACATTGACCACATGGCCATGGCAGCGTTGAGCAGCAGTGCAGAAACGCCTCACATCACTGGCAGTAAGCAGCGGCAATCCTAAGGCAGTTCTGGTGAGGAGAACCTGCCTGACAGTCACTCGTACACTAGCAATAGGTGTTTTTGTGACTGTCAGGGCATATCACTTGGTGTTAAAGGACAGTTTTTGCAGGGAGGTAGTAAAGAATGGATGATTAAAAAATGTACTTCTCATACGATGAGATGAGGGAGAAAGCGGCAGTAAAGACTGAATTGTGAATGTCTGTTGAATGACCGAGTGTCGCGCATGGACTGCGTGGGCGGGGCGAATCAGAGGCCCGTGGGGGCACCTGGCAGCACGGCGTACCAGTACGTTCCGTCGGCGTAAACCCCCTCCTGACAAGCAGCACTCGCCCGTTGTTAAGAGTTTAAGAATACAAAATAATGTCGTCTTAATTTTGGATGAATCCAATTGTTGGACAAACCAAAATTTTTACCTTCGTACATATCTAATGACAAGTCTTTATTTTAATGAAATTATGATGATATTTGCAATGCACAGCATGTATCCCTAACTGTTTCAATAAAAAGGATAGTGACATAGCAGATGTCATCAATATGTTAACCTGCTGTGGGTTATCACTCGATCTTTAGTCGATCGAAGCCAAGCTGCAGACAACCGAGTACACATTTCCGCAATTGTAAGGAGAAACTCGACAACATGCCCATTGTGTCCTCGCAAGCGAAGGGGTTAAGAGTCAATTTTTTGAACATGGGGTTATAACATGAGATATAAGAATGTCAACACGAAAAGAATTCAGTAAGGGATCACCTTGATTTAATAACCCAACGCAGGAGTATATTTTTTGCATTGCAGAGAAACTATATTCAAGAGTTTACTGAAATATGAGTTCTTATCCCCTATGGCGGCCTTCTTATATACTTGGTGTATTTCAACAGTGTATGACAGTGACATATGAGGAGTAATTCTCGTGCAAAGTTGTGAAGAGGGACATAGTCACATACAAAACAATGTGATGTTTCTACTGATTGCGTGAGTACTAGGAACCTTCCCCATAAAGACAATTTATGGTTGGCCACTACTGGATACAAACTGTGACTGATCAAATCACATGGACACAGGGCTTCCTGTTCTCTCTTGTAGTATACGTGCTATTTTTATTGGTTAAAACATAAAAGGCAGGAGTATAATTTCTTGCATTGCAGGGAATCTGTGATCAAGACTGTACTGAAGTATGAGTTATTATCCCCTATGGCCTCCTTATGTACTTGACAGATTTCAACAATGTATGACAGAGACATACGAGGAGTAATTCTAGGGCAAAGTTCTAAGGAGGGATATAGACACTACACAAAACTATGTGGTGTTCCTACTGATTGTTCCACTTCTATAAACTTTCCCCATAAAGACAGTTTATCTATGACCACCACTAGGTACAAACTGTGACTGATCCAAACACATGGACACAGGGCTTCCTGTTCTCTGAAGCTTGCAATCTAAAGGTAATTGATGTTTTTTGTTGTCAAATCAATTATGTTGTAGTCATTAAACAAAACATAAAAGAGAGAGCACAATCAGCTATTTCCTTGAATCTCTAACACATTTCAAGCAGCTGTATAACAGGATAGATTAAGGGATCCATAAATCACCTTAAATAATATAACTGACTGAGCACACATTCTCAGCTGTACCAAACCCTGCTTCAGCTCAACGGCAGATGGCGGCTGCTCCTGTTTGTGTTTGTTTAGGTAAAAAGTACCATGTTTAAATGCTAAAATATCACTGTTTGACCGTTCCATCTTTTAGGACAGGGAGCAATAAATATAAGGTGTGGTCTTTACAGTATGAATTAATGTCACATCCTACATACAATGTTCTTGAACCCAGGACATACTTGAAAACGAGAGAAATCTCAATATATCCCTCCTGGTAAAATACTTTACAAATAAATAAATATAATACGTAAAGGGTTATTCATTATCACCTGAAAGTATTCTACCAGGAAGGATACATTGAGATTTCTCTCGTTTTCAAGTATGTCCTGGGTGGCGAGTATGTACCGTTAGGTGTCTTGCCTAAGGACACTTACTGGAGATGTGCTCTTGCTGGGATTCGAACCTGTGTCCACAGTCTCCACGGTTCTAGAGCAGTGATGTTGTCTCTACTCCAATTGCACCGAACGGTGCTATTTCACAGCATTTTGTCTATTCACAAAGCTGTCAATTAGCCACATACAGGCGACAGCGAAATACTGTAGGTCTAATTCTCCGCAATTCAACACAAATCAGTGGCACCGAAATTGTCCCACTGGAAACTATTGATTCTTATATTCACAGACAGCCAAAAGGCACCAAAATTTGACGAACTGACCTGATTTTCCGTGTTTAATTTCAACAGGTCTACATAGGCGAATCCAATAGGTTTCAATGTAATAAATGGAATATCTTTTTTAATTTTTTAAGACCATTTATTCTTTTTATTTTATGCAAAACCCCTTTTTTATTTTTTTAATTTTTAAAAGACATTTTGTATTTTTTAAAAGATTTTTTCATTTTTTAACCCTTTCGCTGCTGAGGCATTTCACGCCTGTATGCTAAACTCATTTTTACCGGTTTCGCTCATCATGTTTAAACACATTTTGAAGCCTTATTTTATTATATGACCCAGACATATTATATATCGTTCTTTCCGACAGACTCGGCAGATTCATAATATATCATTATTATATGTATACGTCATGTCTTGTCTCTATATTATAACAAAAAATGCAATAAAAATGAAATTTTCAATAATTTACAACATGTAAAGTGTTTGCGGTTATATTTTCTATGGGTTGCACTTGTTAAAAAAATTAAAAATGGAGACTCGTTACATTTTTTTTGGTAGAAAAAAGCTGCCACGTTATTTTTAACAAACGCACCCCATACAAAAATCGTTAGTGCAGCATCATTATAATTGAAATGGGAACAATATTGCTGCATTAACAAAAAAAAAAGCTGTTTATTTTTTTATTTATTTATTTTTAAATATTTTTTTATTTACATTTTTATTTTTTTATTTTTTTTTCATGACTTTTTACATGATCATGTTTGGTATCGTTGCTCTGGCCGATCCAACGATACCAAACATTAATTCTTAGCTGCCACGGATCGGGAGATAGGGGGTTCATTAGAACCCCCTATCTCCACCATTGGCGGCAGCTAGGGGTTAACTCCAGGACTGACATCATCGCGCTATGCACGATGACACCAGTCGTCAGGGGGAGTTCCTGGAAGCTTGGCCGTGATCCGGCCCCCAAGGGGTTAAAGCCAGGCACCGTTTGGAAGGGCAGGCTGTGCCCTTCCAAACGATGCCTGCCTTTAATCACTGGCCGCCGACGATCGGAGAGAGAGAGAGGTCCGAAGGACCTCACCCCCCTCCCTTTCAGGCACCTCCTCCGCATCGCCAGCGTGATGACATCTATCGTTCCCGCCGGGGTCTCGGAGTGCCGGGCTGACATCCAAGATGTCAGCCCACACCGGGGGGGCCAGCAATTGGCCGGAATCTTGGCCGATTGCTGCCTCCTGTGTTAGGACGCGCTTAGTGCGTCCATAGCACAGGGGAAGCACTTGGCAGGACGCGCTGAGCGTATGTTGACATAAGCTCCTATTAGATGATTGGGTCACTTCCTTTTTATTTTCAGTTCGGTGGAATTCACCGATGCCAATTCAGTGCAATTTGGCAGTTATCAGACCAATTCAGCAGTTTTCGCTGACATCTAATAACTGCTTCGGTGACTCCAATTTTGGCAAAATACATTGACCATTCGATAAATAGTGAATTCACTAAATATTCGAGATGGAATCGCCGAAGTGAGCTGAAATGGGCTGAATTAGAAAGCACCGAAATTGCGTTCTATTTTGGGGGTTTTTGAATAGACCCCATAGAGAGATAGCAGTTCTACTCAAAATTCTCCATAAGGTAAATACAAAATGAAAAACCATGTAACAATTTACACACTATCAGTGCTTACAAATGCAATAATAATTTTAAATACAATGACAGAAAGGGTTAACCGCTACATAAAAAAAATTGTGCTGTGCGATGCTTGGCTTAGATCAATCTAAATACGTCTCTTAAAGCATGTATATATTTAAGTCACATCCCTCTGCACCTCTCTTGAGTGTCTGTCTGTCTGGGCCATTTAAATTCTGTGACATACTGTCTGCACTAGAATTTTTTTATCGGTATCTTCAGGATGTATTTATTCTCATTATATTTTAAGTTAAATACAATCACAAGTAAATGACAAACAGAAGGGTGCACACATTCAGAATAAATTGTGTCTATGTGTGCATTGAATGTATGCTGATTCAGCCCTCCAAGTGAAGGTGCTTAGTCCCATCCAGAACCTGAGCACTGAGTCTAAGATTCTGACTATCAGGACCTTTGGGACCTAGCTAGTACTAATGCAATCGGCACTGAGAGCCATCTGATAGGCCGTCTGCCTGCAGTCCCGTGAAATGCTGCAGCATAAAGGATGCGGCAACATGTCACATCCGGACAAGTGTAGAGGTGAGGTTTTTTTTTTTGAGAAAGTATTTTACCAGGAAGGATACATTGAGATTTCTCTCATTTTCAAGTATGTCCTGGGTGGCGAGTATGTACCGTTAGGTGTCTTGCCCAAGGACGCTTACTGGAGAGGTGCTCTTGCCGGGATAGAACCTGTGTCTCCACAGTCTCCACAGTTATAGAGCAGTGATGTTACCTCTACACCCAGCCGGTTATGTTTTCAAAGTAAATGTTTCATGATGCTCTAGGATCCTTAAGGCTGAATTGGATCATGGAACATGTAGTTCCAAAACTTTTGGGTTGACACGGTACGCAATCACTGCTCTACAGTATCTCTACATCTTTGTAGGAATCTAGTGGCTCACAAAGTACACTCCTGCTACAAATCCAGTGGGATCTGTGTAAATATCAATAGGTTGGGTAAATGGTTGCATTTATCCATATGTTTGGCTATACCTTATGCAGGGCTCAAGATTTACACTCAACTTCTTGCCTAGGGAGAGTGATTACTTAAGCAGGGCTAGAGGAAATTTGACCCTTTTGCAGCTTTGGCATTTGTGGTTGACCATTTGGGCTCAGAATTTGTGAGGACATTTTCAGCCGGGCAAGTACTTTAGGATTAAGATTTTGAGCTCTGACCTAATGAATGTTATTAATATTAACTGCTAATTTAAGCAGAATATTTTCATCTATCACCTCCTTAACATACGTGAACATTAGCACTAGGTTTACTTAGGTTAACGCGGCATGTCCATATCACATCCCGAACGCTAACAGGTTAAAAAATCCATTAGCGCATCGGTAATAGCGGTTCATACCGCCAGCTTACTGTACTTTGCTCTCACTATATTTAACAAGCAAGGGGAACGCAAAGACTAATTACTATTAGGTAATTAGGTAAGATACATCACAGCAAAAAAATGTTAAGGTCTATGTTAAAATGGCTTTTCAAGAAATGATTAAAATATGCGGAGGAGCATATATTAATATCATTAATACAAAGCCAAAAGATTGGACTTTTGACATTTTTGTAGAACAAGTACAGTTACAGGGTTATTCAGAGAGCGGTGAAAATCAGGAGAATGACTGGAGAATGGAAAATTCTAGGTCAAAATAGCTGATTTTGAAAGTGAGATGAATGGGAGAATTTTTCTAGTTTGGAAAATTATAGGTCAAAATAGCCAATAACAACCTATTGTTAATATATGTTGTTTGTTTTAAAGTATAAACATTTTATCTAGCATTTTTTTTACCGCTATGGTCATATTAATATAAATTCTAGCAATCAATGCAAATCACAGCTGGGTTTAAGAATAGGAAGGGTGCTGACAGGGTCAAAAATCCCTTTCGACAACGTGGCTTATATCATCTGACATATTAATCCGTGCTGCCAGAAGCAATAGCCAGGAGTCACGTGCTTGCTGTGTCCTTAAATATAGTCTAATGTTTCATGAGCTCTAGAGAAAGAGCACGGGATGTCTGATGCTTCTTTGGAGTACACTGCCACCCTGTCAAGGCAAAACAGACTCTTTATTAGGCTGTCAAAAAGAGTTTTAAGGATAAACCCCACCCTCTGAAAATATATGGGATATCATCAGAACTATCTGCAACATGAACACAATTCATGCAAACATATCAACGCAGGTCCCCATTATAAGTGATTTCTTTATAGAGTTGCAGTTTACAGTGTATAGACATAGAATGTCCAGTACCAATCATATTTCAGGGATTCTACAGATTTCTAGTCCTGTCCTACTGATAATCTTATACCAGCGTTAATACATACTCGCCACCCTGGACATACTTGAAAACGAGAGAAATCTCAATGTATCCTTCCTGGTAAAATACTTTCTCAAAAAAAATAAAAAATAATAATAGTTCAAAAGGAAGCAAAAGTTTATGATTTACTAGTTTCTTTATAAACTGAATACAAAGACTCATTAATACAACTTATATTGCTGTGATAAACTCATAGGTATGTATTCACTAAACAGTCCATTTGGGAGTGATACCATCAGAGTTATTCAAAGAGCACTGAAATTCAACCGGAATTTCGGTGCTCTTTCCTTCCCTGCACTTCGAGGAATCCAATTCCCTAACCCTGCGGTGAATTCAGCATTCACTGCAGGGTCCCCGAAGTGCAGGGGAAAGCCACCAACAGCATCTGCAAAACCGCCGCATCGAATGGAAAAACCGCACTAAATGATCCGCTGTGAACCAGCCGAGCGCAGACAAAAAAAGCCACCATTCCGCCGAACAGAGCGCCGGCCAGCCTCCGGAAAAGCTGACAAGCCGAAGAACGGGTTGAAAAGAAAAAAAAAAAACACTGCGACTTTGAAAAGCTGTTTGCAAAAAAGCTACTGCACGAAAATGCCTGAAAAGTACATAAAAGGTCCTATGAATAATAATAAAGAGGTCCGTTACAGTAAAAAAAAATCTATTAACCCTTTCGCTGCTGAGGCTTTTCCCGCCCCTGTGCTGAGGTCATTTTTACTGGTTTCGCTCATCATGTTTAAACGCGTTTTGAAGGCTTATTTTAGTATATTACCCAGACATATTATATATCGTTCTTTCCGTCAGACTCGGTAGATTCATAATATGTCATTATTATATGTATACGTTATGTCATGTCTGTATATTATAACAAAAAATGCAATAAAATATGTATTTTCAATAATTTACAATGTGTAAAGTGGTTTTTTTCACATTTTAACATGCGAGCAATTGCGGTTATATTTTGTATGGGGTGCGCTTGTTAAAAAAATTAGAGATGGGGTCTCGTTACATTTTGTTTTGGGGAAAATTACACTATTTTTAACAAACGCACCGCATACAAAAATCGTTAGTGCAGCATCATTGTTCACATTATAATTGAAATGGGAACAATATTGCTGCATTAACAAAACAAAAAAAAGAAAAAAAAAGTGTTTATTTTTTTTTTTATAATTTCTTTTTAATTTTTTTTTAATTTTTATTTTTCATTTTTTTTTTTTTTTTACAACATTTTTCACAGTAGTGTTTGGTATTGTTGGAACGGCCATGCTCTGGCCGATCCAACCATACCAAACATTAACCCCTAACTGCCACGGATCGGGAGATAGGGAGTTCATTGGAACTCCCTATCTCCACAGTTGGTGGCAGTTAGGGGTTAAGTCCAGGACTGGCGTCATCGTGCTACGCACGATGACGCCAGTCCTCAGGGGGAGTTCCCGGAGGCTTGGCCGACATCCAAGATGTCGGCCAGCTCCGGGAAAGAATCGCGAACCGGCGCTTTTCAGCGCCGATTCGCGATCCAGCTCCCCAGGGGTTAATGCCAGGCACCATTTGGAAGGGCAGGCTGTGCCCTTCCAAATGATGCCTGGGTTAACCCCCGCAGAGCCGCCGATCGGGAGGGAGAGAGGTCCGAAGGACCTCCCCCCCTCCCTTTCAGGCGCCTCCTCCGCACATGCGGGGGGGGGGCGCCTGAATTAGGTGTCATCGCGCTGCCGCGATGACACCTAATTCCGGCGGCTGCAGTCCCGGATGCGCGGCTGACATCGAGGATGTCAGCCAGCACCGGGGGGGCCAGCGATCGGCCGGAACCCGGCCGAACGCTGACCCCAATGGGAGGACGCACTCAGCGCGTCCTCCGCATACCAGCGGGAATGCTGAGGACGCGCTGAGCGCGTCCTCAGCATCGAAGTGGTTAAAAAAATAGGGAAAAAAAATGATGCGGAAAAATGCCTAAAAATTCTAAAAAAATAAATAAAGATACTTTTTGCTGCAAATTGAAAGAATACGCGCCTCCACGGGCATCCCCTCCATGGAGTCCATAGGACTCCATTGAGGCTTCCGCTGCCAGTCACATGACCTCGCCATGCGAGATCTGGCAGGTCAGCAGAGTGATTTGCAGAGGGAGACTGGGGGACTTTTTTCCCCCAGTCTCCCTCTGCTCCCGGCGGCCAGGAGAAACGGATCGAGCCGCTGTTCTCATCGCGGGATGAGAGTTGAGTATCTGATTTTTGCTGGTTTTTGTAGCTGATGCTGACTGATTCTGCATAAGCTTTTGCATTAACCGTAGCGGGATGGAAATTAGCTTTAGGGCTTTGTAATCCTAACGATAATTAACACTTTGCGCTCCCCATGTTAAGCATGGGGAGTGCAAAGTACAGTAAGCTCATGCTGAAAAGCGCAAGCTCCGAGTGCTAATGGATTTTTTAACCTGTTAGTGTTCGGAATATAATATGGTCAGCCCCCCCCCCACTAAGGCAACCAAAACTAATGTTAAGGCCCCGTTCACACTGTGCGATTTGAAAATCGAGCGACTTTCCGTGCGATTTTCATATATTCGCGACATGGTGCGATAATGTCACGCAACATCGCTGTTTTGTGTGACTTTTGCAAAGCACCACCAATACAAATCACAAAATCGCAGATAGCAAATCGCAAAAAAAGTGTCATGTACCAGCGACATGCTTCTGCGACGCGCGACATGCGACGTTGCGCGACAAGATGTGAACAGCTCCATTGAAATGCATTGGAGAAGCTACACAGCGCGACGTCGCGACAAAATCCGCGCGATAAATCGCACAGTGTGAACGGGGCCTAACGCTCACACAGCTGAGCGCTAACGTTAGTGTTATGTATGCAATAAAGCCCTGAGTGCATTACCCGCTATCGTGTTTACATGCAGAGAACAAAGCATTCATTAAATTATAGGGTTACCAGATCCTCCATGTTTTCTTCATCACATATAATTTCTTTATGATGACAGGCAATACATGAAAAATGCATACCTGTAGTATGTAGAATTCACATGCTGCAGGCAAGAAAGACTTGATGACCTGCATTGATTAGACAACCGATTCCCCTTCAGCATATGAATTATTCATTTTTCAGGGCAGCACCTTCCTCACTATCAGGGTTATTTAAAGAGAATCGAAAAGTCACCGCACGTTCGTGACTTTTCGTTCTCTTCAATTCGGCACAATTTGGCAATCCCATTTCGGCGACCCTGCGGTGTATTCAGCAAGCACCACAGGGCCGTTGTAATGCAGGGAAAAGTCGCCGCAAACCCACCGAAAACTCACCGAAAACTCACCATAGAAAGCATACCGAAAACCTGCAAAATTATCTGGATTAACCCTGCCGAAAATTCCAGAAAAACCCGAGCAGGAGCCGGTCACACACAGCGCAGCCGCCGGAAAAACCCGACAACGCAGACGAATGGAGTGAAGAAAAAAACCAGTACGCTTGACTGTTTGAAAAACAGTGAAACGCTGTTTGCAAAGAAACTACTGAGCGAAAATGTCTGAAATTTACATATGAGGTCCAGGGAATGATAATAAAAAGGGCTGTTACAGAAAAAAGAACAAACGATAAAATTTTTTTTTATAATGAATGGTTTATTAGATATTGAATTAAAACGGGAATATTTTTAACATTGAAGCCTATGGGATTCGCCTGAATAAATCTGCCGCATGAAGCCACCGAATGGCAGGGCATTTTGGCAACTTTTCGCTGCTGGTTTTTGTTCTCCGAATAGACGAAGCTATGGGGATTTCACTGCCCTGGAACAGGCACCGAACACGCACCGTATGTGCAGGCAATTCGCCAACATTTGCCGAACTGCCTGCTCTCTGGATAGCCGAATGGCCAAGAAAGGTAGCCGAATGGCCAAGAAAGGTAACCGAATGCTGATTTTTCAGCATTCGGTTACCTTTCGGCAGTCATTCGGATCTCTTTGAATAACCCTGTATGAGAAAAACATAGCTGACGTGGCAAACCCAACTCAGAATGGGGAACTATGTCTACTTGGGAGATTTCAAGTAGAAGACATCTTCTCTTCATATTGGCCAATTTTGCTATGTCCTAATGAGCCAACAGTGCTGCTATAGCCCTGACAAAGGGTGTTTTAGACCCATTTACATAGCTGTGGTACTGAAGCATGTTTTGTGATATTATATGAATGATTATCTGCTTTATGTTCCATGTAACCTGAAGAAAGTTGCAAATATATTACAGGAGTTCCATTATGGCAGCCTCAAGTACTTGCATGAAATCCTGAAGTTTCACCCGTGGTCTTGGGAACCCTATGATTCCATATTCGGTTTATGGTGATGTGCAGAGAATTCAAGCAGAGCTTTTGATTTTATTCAGAATCTTTCACCAAGTGAGCATTCCTAAGTGATCCGTGCACATGATGAATGGGCTGCAGCAAGGACATATAAACCCTTTAAACCTTCAGGGGAAGCCGCCTGCTCTTTTTCTATATTTTTAAGGTCTATGGTTTAGGCTGGAGAAGCAGATGACAAGCCAACAGGATGTGCTTTTGTTATTAGCAGCTCTTTTCAAAGGCGGAATGTGAAAAATTCACATGATCTGGGGGAAATAATGCCCTGTGGCAGGAAATGTCAGTGAGACCTGTTTCTCTTTTTCAAAACTCAAGGATCTGTCATATTTCAAATCTTTACTAGATGTTTTACTTTTGCAGATTACAGGAGGATGGCTGGATAATTGTATCGACTGTTCAACAAGTACCTAGCATTGTACTGTCCAACATGGCGGAAGGAACTTGCTGCTAAAATTGCTTTTATCATATTCAATCTTCTCCTTGTGTTGTGGGATGTCAGTCAAAGGATAATATCGTCATGGAAACGGTGTTTGTTTCTTTTAAGATCAAATATTTGGAGAAATTATAAAGTGTAATGTGAAGAAGAATAGAACTACCAGTACTCAATTCCATTAATGTGTTTGGTGGCTTCATCACCTACCATGAAACTGCTTGCACATATTGTGACAAAGATTACAACCCAGTATATAAGCAAGAATAACACTGTATGCACACAAACTATTCAAAAATACAAGGACATAACTTCTAATTTGTTCATTCATATCTTGTAGTGACACATAATGCTTGCTGATAGGTATAGTAAAAAGATTGCACAGCTGCACAACCTCTACAGACAACAGTGTTTTTAGAAAAGTGACATATCCATATGGAATTCCACCTGGCCTCTGTGCACTTATTATTGAAGCATATGGATTTTAAATGATGCATTTAAAATAGCAATGTTGTAAGATTCAACTGTTTAAAAGCCCACTGTAGCCGCCATTACCACGTAAGCTATTTTAACTGGTCATGTTGGTAGACATTTGTCTTACTGGCTGGGAATGGCATCTGATTAGCTTAGCGCACACTACTCATCCATGAGACAGTCATCATGAGTCTGTTGGAGCTAGAAGGCCAGGTAACAAAAGAGCATTAAGTGATGATGAACATATTGGAAAATATGGAGATATGGGCCAAAATAGAAGAGAACTTATAATTTATTGATCCTATGGAACTCACTGTCATGATGAAGAGAGAGTCGTATGGCAATCAGTATAAGAGTAAGAAGATACCTAATCCCTGTCTCTTGGAGCCAGGGGTCAAGTTGGGCAGGAATGCTTGGGAACTCATTTCCTGCACTATTTATTCGGAGGGAACGGAGTGCCCATTTGGCCCACACACCGATCAGCTTTTATTAGGTTCCAATCATATGTTTCCTTTAGTAAGTCACTGGAAATATGTGATATTTATTAGTTATCATAATGATTGTCTGAAAGACAGCTTATCGTTATATTCAAACATTAATATCAAATTTGAGTGTCTGATAGAGGTTTAAGTGTGACATGTCAATGGATAATTTGAGAGTAGAAATCGTGGAGAGTTCCCACACTTATTTGTTTAGGAGTAGAACCCTGCTTGTAGCGAAACTTGAGGGTGAAATCATGAGGTTGAGTAACGAGATAAGTGTATGTTTATAGGCATTTATGACTTTTGTGCTTTATAGTGAGAGTGTGCCTGTACTGCATGGGATGTTTTATGTTTATCAGTATCTTGTCATCTACATAAATTTCATTGTGGCAGTAAAACTGATGCTGGTATGTTTGGATTTAGCTTTGTTGTGTGTGCGTGAGTGAGTGTTGTGGGTGGACACAAGGGACTCACAAAACATATTCCACAGGAAGAGTTAAACAAATCCAGCATTTATCAGTCATTGACAGCAATTGAAACAAATAGTTGAGAACCCCAGGGTCTGCATTACTTCTCATACACAATAAAATGCAGATCATATAGACCAGCGGGAATGTGAGAAAAATGTGCATCTGTTTAAAGTAATCTAAGTGTCCTCTTTGGCCCTTTCAGATGCTTTGAGGTATGTTACACTGTGTTCTCGGGTGAGTGATTTCCATTTTGAGCAGACCCAATATCTGTCACTGGTTGACGTGTTCCCATTTCAACCTTGGATTCTGCAGGACATCCGAGCCTTTCACATAATGGTTTATGTTCTTAATTAAGTCTGTGTGTCAATCCCCTTGCATCTCCTTACAGTCATCATAAACACACTGTTGGCTAACAGTATATGGGAGAGGCGGTAAGCCATTGTCTGAGCCCTGAGCTGTTGTTTGTACAGAGTAAACACAGATGTCTGCTCATGGATCATATGGTGGTTGGCTGTGTGCTCCACTGACCCTCTGACCCATATATCCCCTTCAGTGGTCATAGAGCAGTTAAATTTATTATTAATTTGTTAGTCTCCTTTTTCTATTTAGAATATATAGCGGCTGCTGATATTAAATTTTGAAAAGACATATGAAATTGCTCTTTTTACTTTTTTATGCCCTTGGAGATTGTCCAACACTAGAAGTCACTGGGAAACCATTTCTAAAAGAGGTTAGGTAATGTACCATCACTTGTGTTTATCTCATTCTGAAAAGCAACATATTTTAGATGTTATTTATGGGTCTGAAGTCCCAGGAGGATAGTTGGAATCTAATAGCATCAAATTAGTATCAAGATGGTTGATGTGGCTCATTTTATAAACACTTGAAGAATAAAAAAGTAAAGCTCCACTCTACTCATCATGGCCATTTTATTGTTTTCAAGTGGTCAGGATGTGTAGAGTCTCCCTCTTCGTCTCCCCGTACCTGCTGCCCCAACCTGGCAGAAATGCTGGGTTAAGTGGAGGTAGAGGTAACATCACTGCCTATTACTGTGGATACTATCCCGGCAAGAGCAGCTCTCCAGTAAGTGTCCTTGGGCAAGACACCTAACGGTACATACTCGCCACCCAGGACATACTTGAAAACGAGAGAAATCTCAATGTATCCTTCCTGGTAAAATCCTTTCTCCAAAAAAAAAACGAAGCCCCACTCAGCTGTAATTTTTTTTATTGTCATGGCTGCTGGTGGTCACCAGATCAGTCACTAGTGATGGTAGCCATCACCTTCCGATCCATGGTTCTGCGCAGGCGGTAAGAGTTTGTGTACGCAAAGTGCACAAGTCCAGTAGTGGTGCACAATATGCAGTTCCTGCATTACACATGTTGCATAGGAACACGAGTTGTGCAGAAAAGCTTTGGATACTTCTGAGTTTGGGTCTACCTGAGCGAAAGAGGAGTAGTTGCGTGTGGCGAGGGACGAAAGGTGATTAAAATCTCCATAAAGGAGAAAAAATAAATAATAAAATAATCGGGCGGAGGCTGTCAACAGTCTCTGCCCAATTATTTATGGGCAAAAAAAGAGATTATTCAATAGAGTATCCCTTAAAATAGAATTTGTAGCTATCTTATGCATCAGCAGGAACACTAACCTCTGTGTAATCCCACCAGAATATGGTGTATACTAGAGTTAGTTGAGCCAAGCTTCACATTCCAGATGTTCACTGATTACATACTGTATATCCAATAACACTCATCCAGGATGTAAACACAAAACTATAATGCTTCATAATGTTTGACCGAGTCTTGTCTTACTTCATAAAATTATGAGTAGTCAAAAATCGACTTCCTTGCCTTGCCCCACTTCTTCACACCTAAAGATAGGCAAACCTATTGTCCTTGTTACAGTTATGGTGTATTGTAAGCCCTGAAAGGGTTAAATCTACATAGTTACTTATTCACTGACTATTAATGGAGTACACAAATAATATCTCCAGCATATGCTTTTTAATCTTTTCGTGACAGTACATTCAGACTCTACTTTGAATTAATGTTTAATTTTTTTCCCCGTTTCTTTTGAAAAGTTGTTCAAGATACATTTTTTCGCTGCGCCTTTAGTAGCGGCACCATCAGAGGTCCTTCCGCGTACTGGCTTTTGAGGCTGAGTTGAAGCTGCGCAAGTGTTAAACATTTTTCGTGTCCTTCGCCTGTCACGCAGAGGCGCAGGCTCCGTTTCAGCCTTGATACAGTAGAGTCTGGTGAAAGATTATATCATTTTTACTGCAAGGATTTTCTGTCTAGCGGGAGGAATATTTCTAAGTATCATATTTATCAAACAGACCCACTCACACGAGAGCAGGAGCATGTATTACAGACAGAGGGAATGCAAAAGAGAGTGCACACCATAGAGGAAGCACGGAAAAAGAACTAAATGCCCTTTGTAATGTGTTACGACCTCGTCACAATGTATTCATTCTGTTTAGATTTTTGGGTATAATTTTTACTTATCCGCTTTTTTTTTTTCTTTCCACTCTCTGTTTATCTCCATCTTTCATGTTGCTCTCTTTGAGTCTCTACCCTCTCTTCCTTCTTCAAACTGCCGTCACTTTCCCCCTTTTTTCCACCAGCTGAAAAAAAAAACATCTGGTCTCACTTACAAGTCAGATCTCAGAACTCCCAAAGGCAGAATATATTCCCCTCCTGCCTCTAAATCAGACCCAAGCAGTCGTAAATCACGCAGCAGGCTTATTTATTAGACATAGTTTTGGGCCACTTCAAGCATGGAAAATAAATTTAACCAAAGAGTTCTGAAGCAATTTTCTCTCACATCTCTGTGGGATTATAGTGGGAGAAGGGGAGGGGGACTCTGGAGGTCCCAGCCAAACTCAAAAGCTGATCATAGGTCGTGGGGGCATTGAAATTATGGGAGACAGTCTTCAAAAGACCCCCAGTGCACCCTAAATCAAAACACTGAACCGCTGTCACTTCAAGAGATCTACTTGAGTAGGATTTTGTTTGGCAGGAGTAGGGAGCGTTTAATCATCCTCAGTCTTCACTGGGAAGTGGTTTGGATGCGTATCACATTTTTTTCCATGGAGCCCCTTCAAAACTACACCAATATATAGAAATGCAAAAACAAAAAAAGTTGTTTTGGAATGTTTTGTGAATTAGCTATGTATATCATTTGTTTCCTCCAAATCGCCACTACCATTGCCATATTACAAAGTTGGTGCTAACTTAACCAGAGCTGTTGTAAACTTACCAGGGCCATTATGGGGCTCCATTACTCTCTTGGTGCTAACGTTAGCGCTCACTAAGTGAGCGTTAACGTTAGCCCTGGTGGCCACCGCACATTACAATCCCAACGCTAACGGGTTTCTTAACCTTTCTTTGGTACCTTGCGCTTATCAGCGCTGTTACTGTACTTTGCACTCCCTATACCTAACGGCCCCTATTAGATTCTTCATGCAAATTCGTCCGCGCAGCGCAATTTTTTTGCGTGCAGCGTTAAGCGTTATTGCGCGAAAATTAACAGTGGTATTACGATCTGAATGCATTTTCGCATCCGTCCGAAAATAACGTTCGTAAAACGACGTGCAAATCTAAGAGTAATACGCACGCATTAACGTAGCGCACGTAAATCAGTGTGCAGACTGTTTTTTTCGCCGGATTCAGCAAATCAGAATTAAGAACCTTAATTGACATCAATTTACCTTAATTGACTCACTTAAGTTTTTGCGCCTGTCAAAGTAAATCTGAGACTATATGCTGCAGCAATAAAAAATACACGCACAAATTCACAATTTTATTGTTTGGGTATGTGTAGAATGTGTAACTATACTGTGCTGTTTTTTTTTTACGTGCTGGTGTTTTTCGTTTCAGCCAGAATGTTCCGATTTGCAGTTACCACCAGCTTTTCGAAGACGTTAAAATTATGCGCGCAAACATCGTTCGTAAAAAGATGCGCATCGATTTGTAACACCATTCGCGTACCAGCGCACGAACGCATCTGCGCTCACAATGTTAAGTATAGGACGCGCACAGTTCATCACGCTCGCACAAGTCCATCCGCGTTAAACGATAACATGCATCGTTTGCGCGAACGTTGTAATACGACGTTCAGCGCAAAGGGTTTTGCCCCTTGTGCAAATGCGCATTTGCGCGCGCAAAAACTAATGTGCGAAGAATGTAATAGGGGCGAACATGGGGAGCACAAAGTGTTAATCAACGTTAGGATTACAAAGTCGTAACACTGATTGTCATTCGACTGTGGTTAACAAAATGTTAACCACAGCCTGGACTTGGTGCTAACGGATTCCGCTGGTGCAGAATCCGTTAGCACCAGCCAAAGCCCCGCCCAAAAAAATCCAGATACTCATTATCCCGCGGCGAGGACCCCGGCTCTGTTCGCCTCCTCCGTCCAGCAGGAGCAGGGAGAAACTGGTGACTCCATTGAGAGGATGTGCATGGCGGCACTTAGCGCTGCCGCTCGCATCCCGGGGCTTAGCC
Organism: Leptobrachium leishanense; assembly: GCA_009667805.1. Classification (NCBI taxonomy): domain Eukaryota; kingdom Metazoa; phylum Chordata; class Amphibia; order Anura; family Megophryidae; genus Leptobrachium; species Leptobrachium leishanense. The sequence goes on from CM019065.1 coordinate 134,286,489, forward strand.
CCGCTAACAATGCAGGCAGCTTTCTAAGCACCTGCAATGTAATTTCACGGTAAAATGGGGGCGCTAGGGAGGAAGCTGCGTGCGCAGTTTTTTGCTCCCTAGCATCCCTGGTTTACCACGAAATATGTAATGTAGCCCATGGTCTATGCAGTTGCTAAGTTTACAACAGCTCTGGTTAAGTTAGCATCGACTTTGTAATACTGCCCGAAATGGGTCTTTTTAGCAAGAGTTCTTCTTTTCATGAATTCACATTAATTAACTGCCTCTGTGAAACGTTAATAGTGATCCATTGGTCTTGTTGTTATACAAAGCAATCAATGAAATGATGAAGTGGGACAGCAAAAAATGACTTCAGACTGTATCCAAGATTTAGTGTGTTGGCTGGGGTAGTTGGAATTAATGACTATGGGATCTAGGAATCAAAAATGGACGTATCATGACATTAATATTCGCTAATTGCCACTGGGAATTTAAACCCCAGATAATTTAATCTGGAGTCTCAGAATATTTCTGGATGACGTTATAGAGATTATCTTTAGAAAAGAAGTAGACAATGTATTTGCTTATTTTTAAATTCACGTAGAGAGATAACTATGGACACAGTAAACATAAAATATCCCATTTATCAGCAAGGTGTGTGGGTTCAGAGAAGTTGATGGCTTAGCACACTGAGGAGACCTTAGCTGCTGCTCAGTAGTTCAGAGAAGGGGATCGCTTGGTAAACTAAAGAGACCTTGGTGTAATGTTCTGTTCGCAGGAGATGGAGGAAAGCCCATATCTACATAGTTACATAGGCTGAAAAAAGACATGCGTCCATCAGGTTCAGCCTCTCCCACGTCACCTACTGCTATTGATCCAAAGCTGATTTACCATCCCTTTTAGGATCTAAGCTGATGTTGTTTGAATCCTGAACCTCATGCATGAAAGGTGCTGTCCAATCATGTCCACGCCTTGCATATCCGTTCCTAAGTTTGCTGTGTTCCATCAGCAGAAGGAGCTGCAGGTGGGACCTCTCTGGCTGTTTATGGGAACTGCATTTAAGGGAAGTTACGCTAATGAACAGTGCTTCTGCATTGGTTCAGTACTTGGTGCATGTTAGGCACCATGCTGCCTTGTTCCAAAAAAGCCAGCCCTGATCCAGTCTGCTGTGCTCACCTCTGGCAATCAGAGGTCCTGTCAGCTGTGCTCCTGTTTTCCAAGCCCACCATGTTCCTCTGTCCCCAATCCCACCATGCCCTGTGTCTCCAAGTTTACCTGTGTCCAAGCCTGCTGTTGTGTAGTCAAGTTTACTGACATCTGTTTCCTTATTAAACTTCACTTCAACTTTTCACGCCTGATTGTATCACTGCAGATTGGGCTCTTGCTAACAATCCTTTCCACTTGGTTACTTGGGGGTTCAGAGAGGTTGATGGCTTTGTGCTCTGAGGAGAATTTTGTTAGATTGGGTTTCAGAGGTCTTGGCTTTGCACAGTGAGGGGATCTTTGTTACTTTGTGGGGTTCAGAGAAGTTGGTTGCTTAGCGAACTGATGAGACCTTGATTACTTGTTGGTTCAGAGAAGTGGATCACTTTGAATGCTCTGGAGACCTTAGTTACTTGGGGGTTTAGAGTAGGTGGTGCATTTGCCTCCTGGAAACACCCTGCTTAGGATGTGTCAGACGAGCGTACTATGTGCGCCCGTACTGACATGCCTCTCGGTGTCTGTCGCACTTGTGATGCTGCGACGGGGGCAGCCACACGCTGTTGCAAGTATTTATTGGTGGCATAAAGTTCCCCAATTTTAGTGATGTAAAAAGTTTTAATTATTTTATCACTGGATGCTCATGTTGAAGTATTCATTTTATGATTAAGCATTTCCCTTCCTCTGTATCAGTCTACTGTGTGTTTATCTTTCTGTTTGTTGGGAATTACATTTTCTCTACCTATTGTCAAACTTAATCCAGACAGCCTGGTGCCTAAGGTTTGTTTGCAGCATGTGCAATCATTTGCCATCCCTTTTAGGTTTAGATTGCATTTATACATAAATCATGCTACCAATAAAGCAGTCAATATATTCCCTGCAGTAAGCTTTGCGTTTGGGAAGAAGGTTACATTTGCCTTCTGCTCTTCCTGAAAGGCCCTAGTGGTATAAAGAAGGGGCAGAGAAAGTAAGGGGTCAGGTCCGATCCAGAAGCCTTGGACAGAAGCCCAATAAGTTTCCAAATACAAGAGTATTCTGGTTTAATTGTCCACTTGGCCACTATAGGACCGGTAGTGTAGCCCTCTTTCCTATGTGGGTCATTCCAGAACAGAAGCAAAACATGAAAACGGGGTCTGCAATATCTATGCTGTAAGTAGAAAATCAATCAATTAATCAAGAACATTAATGGCAAAACTACCTTAATTAACCCCTTAAGGACGGGAGTAATTTTACAACTTCGGCGCTGTTTCGGAAGTAGAAGTTTGGAGACCTTTTTTAAGTCACGTATTATTATATCACCCAGACAAATTATATATTGTTCTTTCCGGCAGACTCGGCAGATTAATAATATATCATTATTATATGTATATGTCATGCCCTGCCAAAATGCAATAACAAAAAATGTAAAAAAAATTAAAAAAATTAGAATTTTCAATAAAATTTCAATCTTCCACAGTGTGTAAAGTGTTTTTTTTTTAAATTTTATTATCCAAGGCTCTGCGGTCATATGCTATGGGGTAGATCTGTTAAAAAAATTAGAACGGGGAACCCATTTTTTTTTGGGGAGAAATTGCGTGATTTTAGCTAAACCCCCCCAAAAAAAAAATCATTAGTGAAGCATCATTGTTCACATTATAATTGAAATGTGAACAATAGTGCTGCATTAAAAAAAAAAAAAAAAACACGTATTTTTTTTTTTTTATTATTTAATTTATTATTTTTATTTTTACTTTTTTTAAACTTTTATTTTACTTATAACATGGTCATGTTTGATATCATTGGAAAGGCCATGCTCTGGCCTTTCCAGCAATATCATACATGACCCCCTCGCTGACACTGATCAGGAGATAAAGGGGTTCAAAGAACCCCCCCTATCTCCTCTAAGGGATTTCCATAGGAAATCCCTTTGCAGCTAGGGGGTTCCCCGGTTAACTGACATCATCGCGCATGGCGCGATGAGTCAGTTGACCGGGGGGGGCCCAGAGGTGGGGGCTGCCATCCAAGATGGCGGCCCCCACCGGAAATAGGCCGCGATCGGGCACAAATTGGTGCCCGGTCGCGACCTGGCAACTAAGGGGTTAACCCCCCATACATCGCTGGAAAGGTCAGGCTGTGACCCTTCCAGCGATGCTGGCCACAGCCGCCTGGTCCCCGGCGATAGGGAGATAGAGGGATCCAAAGGATCCCCCCTCTCCTTCAGGCGCTTCCCCTGCTCCGGTGGGGGGGGGGACGCCTGAAACTGACGTCATCACGCCCCCGGCGCGATGACGTCAGTGCGCCGGAGGAGGGATTCACACTGATCTGACTCCGCGGGAGTCAGAGCAGCGTGGGAGCGACCGGAGGAGGTGAGTATTAACGGAGGGGGGCTGTAAACGCCGAGGACGTACAATTACGTCCTGCGGCGTCAAAGCCCGCCTAATGCAGGGCATAAATGTACGTCCTGCGGCGTTAAGGGGTTAAATAACTTGATTTCCTTGTTGTAGTAGGAATTTCAGGTCCCACAGGCAGCATGTTTATCCTTTACTATGTACTATGCTTACTATGTCAAGAGAAATGGTGCACTTGGTTTGTTTTTTATGATTTTTACGACTATCAATGATTATCAATGTAACCACTTTCAAGTTTCATTATTCTAAAAACCGCATACTTATTTGTGAAGAAATTAAAAACTGGAATTATCTCCAAAGATACTGATGAGAGAGGTAATTATTTAAACAAACAATATCGGATGATATCTTAACTATATTTTACTGGCTGCAGACCTCTTCTAAATAAATAATAATCGTGGGGGGAAATGTGACAGGTTTTGGGTTTCATTGGTGCTTAACTAAGCAAAGCAGTCTGTAGTCATTAAAGTGATTCATCACTCAGTGCAACTTTTAGGATAATGTTATGTATATATTGGATCTGATTACCAGGTCACATACCAATGCCTCATAAACAACCAGGTACAGGAACCATGACGGAGCACTTGTGTTGTAGATTCACTCCCAGTGGTAAACCATAGATTATCATATGCAAAACCCCAAAAGCTTTAGTGTGAGATCAGATGCAAAAAGTAGATGGACAGTTGTCATTGCTTGCATGTTTGGTGAAAAATCTGACAATGCCATTCTGTTATCACATTTATTGTTTACATGTTATAATATATTTTTTTAAATTATTTCTTTACAATCAATCAATTAAAGTTTTCAGACCAATTACAAAGGGGAGAAGACAGAATCAGAGCAGAAGCAGGTGAGTAGGGAGGCGGATGTGTGGCAAGTGTCCTCCACACAAGGGGAGGACATGTCTCACGTGTCGTATGCATTGAAGAGGTAAATATATATCAACTTCTCTAGTACTGTATAATATTCTTCACAAGTATTTGGAAGAAAGACCAGTGTGATGTAGCTTTATAACAAAGTGTATGATGTGCATGTAAACATATGGGGCAGTATTTCAATGCTGTCGCTAAAACGGGGACGCTAAGGAGGAAAACCTGCACCTGCAGGTTTCTCTTTAGTGTCCCCATTTTTGCTCCATATTATGGGGCATGCGCTAATCCAGCAGGCTGCTCCATAACGCAGCGCTAGGCTTGAGGATACCCGAGGCAACGGTAGGCAAGGCTGCGATCATCCCCTTCATGGAGTCCATAGGACTCCATTGAGGCTTCGAGTGCTGGTCACATGACCTGCAGGATCCCGCCACTCACGAGATCGTCAGGTCGGCGGAGTGATCCCAGAGCAAGATTGGGGGATTTTCCCCCTGGTCTCACTCTGCTCCCGGCGCTGCCAGGATGAGAGGTGAGTATCTGATTTTTGTTTTTTCTACAGCTGGTGCTGATTAATTCTGCTTAAGTGGAATCAGTTAGCACCAGCTCTTAGCTGTGGATAACTTTTCAGTTAACCGCAGCGGGATGTAATTAGCGTTAGGACTTTGTAATCCTAACGATAATTAATTCTTTGCGCTTCCCATGTTAAGCATAGGGAGCACAAAGTACAGTAAGCTCGAGCTGAAAAAGCGCAAGCTACGAATCGCTAACGGGTTTTTGAACCGGTTTGCGTTCGGAAAGCAATATGGTCGGCCCGCGCTAGGGCCACTTAAGCTAACAGCACTCAATTGTGTGAGCGTTAATAACGTTAGCGTTAACTTTGTAATATGGCCCATGGTTTGTAAACAAATTAGAAATTCCTGTTTATAGTATTATTGTATGTTTGCTTGTGAATGATCCTTGACATCACTTGTTACCATTTTTAAGTCTATCTATCTATCTATCTATCTATCGTTTTGTCATTTAGTTGTAGCCACAATAAAGGGGAAATGATTTATTTTCTATTTATTGTCCATACAGTCAGGTCCAGAAATATTGGGACATTGACACAATTCTAACATCTTTGGCTCTATACACCACCACAATGGAGTTGGAATGAAACAAACACAATGTGCTTTAACTGCAGACTGTCAGCTTTAATTTGAGGGTATGTACATCCAACTCAGGTGAACAGTGTAGGACTTACAGCAGTTTGCAGATGTGCCTCCCACTTGTTAAGGGACCAAAGGTAATGGGACAATTAGCTTCTCAGCTGTTCCATGGCCAGGTGTGTGATATTCCCTCATTACCCCAATTACAATGTGCAGATAAAAGGCCCAGAGTTCAACAAACCCATCAGAGAGATAGCAAGAACATTAGGCGTGGCCAAAACAACTGTTTGGAACATTCTCAAAAAGAAGGAACGCACTGGTGAGCTCAGCAACACCAAAAGACCCGGGAGACCACGGAAAACAACTGAGGTGGATGACCGAAGAATTCTTTCCCTGGTGTGTCAAAGTCAACAATCAAGAGAAGACCTCACCAGAATGAATACAGAGGGTTCACCACAAGATGTAAACCATTGGTGAGCCTCAAAAACAGGAAGGCCAGATTAGAGTTTGCCAAACAACACCTAACAAAGCCTTCACATTTCTGGAACAAGATCCTATGGACAGATGAGACCAAGATCAATACGTACCAGAGTGATGGGAAGAGAAGAGTATGGAGAAGGAAAGGAACTGCTCACGATCATAAGCATACCACCTCATCAGTGAAGCATGGTGGTGGTAGTGTCATGGCGTGGGCATGTATGGCTGCCAATGGAACTGGTTCTCTTGTATTTATTGATGATGTGACTGCTGACAAAAGCAGCAGGATGAATTCTGAAGTGTTTCTGGCTATATTATCTGCTCACGTTCAGCCAAATGCTGCAGAACTCATTGGACGGCGCTTCACAGTGCAGATGGACAATGACCCAAAGCATACTGCAAAAGCAACCACATAGTTTTTGAAGGGACAGAAGTGGAATGTTATGCAATGGCCAAGTCAATCACCCGACCTGAATCCCATTCAGCATGCATTTCACTTGCTGAAGACAAAAATGAAGGGAAAATGCCCCAAGAACAAGCAGGAACTGAAGACAGTTATTATTATTATTAGTATTCTTTATTTATAAAGCACCAGCATATTCCGCAGCGCTGCAGAATAGGCACAGTATAGACAGGGTTACAATACATTGAACAACATTTGAAAAACGGTACAGGAGGAGATGAGGGCCCTATTGCCGTAGGAATGCACAATCTAGAAGGGTTGGGGTTGGAAACAGGAGGAGAGGACTGCAAGGTGAGAGTAATTGATGGTTGTATCAGTGAGTTGGGTGGTAGGCTTCTTTAAATAGGAACGTTTTAAGGGAGCGTTTGAAGGAAGAGAAATTAGGGGAAAGTCTGACCGTACGAGGGAGAGCGTTCCAGAGAATGGGAGCTGCACGTGAGAAGTCCTGCAGTCTATCATGGGAAGAGGTGATGCGGGGAGAAGCTAGGCGCAGGTCACTGTTTGACCTTAGGGAGCGGGCTGGGGTGTATTTGGTGATTAGTGAGGACAGGTAGTGGGGAGCTGAGTTAGTGAGGGTTTTGTAGGTCAGGGTAAGGATTTTAAATTTAATTCTGCAGTGGATGGGGAGCCAGTGAAGGGACTCGCAGAGGGGAGCGGCAGAGACAGAGTGCCGGGTGAGGTGGATTAGCCTAGCTGAGGCGTTCAGGATGGATTGTAGGGGGGAGAGGCGGGAGAGAGGGAGGCCGGATAAGAGATTTTTGCAATAGTCAAATCAGGAGATTACCAGGGCATGGATTAGTTGTTTTGTGGTGACAGCGGTAAGAAATGGCCGAATTCAGGAAATATTACGTAGTTGATATCGGCAGGAGGAGGAAAGAGACTGGATGTGGGGGATGAAGGAAAGAGCAGAGTCAAGTTTAACTCCGAGACAGCGAACCTGGTTCGATGGAGAGATCGTGATACCCTCCACCGTGATGGAAAAGTCAGGAGGTGGAGAGGCATAAGAGGGAGGAATTAGTAGGAGCTCAGTCTTAAACATGTTGATCTTTAGGTGGTGGGATGCCATCCAGAAGGAAATGCCAGATAAACAGTTTTTGGACAGACTTTGGAAAGGACAGGGGCAGAGAGATCAGGGGTAGAGAGGTAGATCTGAGTGTCATCAGCATAGAGGTGTTAATTGAAGCCAAAGCTATTAATGATTTTGCCCAGGGAGGATGTGTAGATTCAAAAGAGCAGAGGACCAAGGACAGAGCCTTGAGGTACACCAACAGATGGAGGCAATGAAGAGGAGGAGTTACCAGCAAAGGTCACAGAGAAGGACCTGTTGGATAAATAGGAGTCAACCCAAGCGAGTGCAGTGTCACCGAGACCAAGAGAGCTGAGGGTCTGCAGAAGGAGGGGGTGGTCAACAGTGTCAAAAGCAGCCGAGAGGTCAAGCAGGATGAGGATAGAATAGTGTTTGTGTTTTTTAGCAGTTAGGAGGTCGTTGGTGACTTTGGTGAGGGCAGTTTCAGTTGAGTGTAGGGGATGGAAACTCGATTGCAGTGGGTCGAGTAGGGAATTGGAGGACAGGTAGAGGGAGAGGCAGTTGAAAACTAGTTTTTCTAAGAGCTTAGATGTGAGGGGAAGCAGGGATACAGGACGGTATTTGGATGGAGAGTTGGGATGGTTTCTTTAGTAAAGGGGTAACTAGCGCGGGTTTGAAGGCGGATTGGAAGGAGCCAGTGGAGAGAGATAGGTTGAAGATGTGTGTGAGAGCAGGGGTGAGGGAGGAGGAGAGGGGAGGAATTATATGTGAGGGAATGGGGTCAAGCGGGCACGTGGTGAGATGTGAGGAGGACAGTAAGGAATTGACTTCCTCCTCAGTGGCTGGACGAAGCGGCAGAGGGTGGCAGATGGGGCTTCTGGGAGTGGAGGTGGCAGATAAGTGATGGGATGTTGCTTCTGATAGAGGTTTATTGAGGAAGAAATCTGCCAGGTCTTGAGCGCTGAAGGCAGATGAGGGGGGGAGGTGCGGGTGGGTAGAGGAGGGTGTTGAAGGTGGACCAGAGTCGTTAAGGGTTTGAGGACAGCGTAGATATAAGAGATGAGAAGAAGGATTGTTTGGCCAAGTGGAGGGCAGAGGTGTATGACCGGAGAATAAACTTGAAGTGAACAAAATCAGCTTCAGAGCGGGATTTCCTCCAGGCACGCTATGCAGTGCGGGAGCATCTTTGTAGGTAGCGTGTCTGGGGGGGGTGTCAGGGCTGAAGCTGGCGGCGTGGGGCCTTACAGAGTCGAAGAGGAGCAATCGTGTCTAAAGCAGAGATAAGTGTGGTGTTGTAGTGATTAGCGGCAGCATCAGGGCAGGTGAAGGATGAGGTGTGAGGGTGTCAGGGTCACCACGCTCTGGCCCCTGTCACCCACATTAACCCTGCACTATGAACAATATAAATTCCTGGACTTTCTGCATGAATCTGACGTTCTAGCCCTGGAGCCCCACCTTGCCCTAATTGTCCCTACATATCAGGAAGCTACGCCCTACAGAATCCACTTCCACATTGAAGTCTCTGACTGCGATACCTGTTTGCCAAAGCTCCCTGAACTTCTTGACAACCACCTGATTCCTCTACCAAAGACTCCAAGGACCCTCTGTTACTATATCTGGACATTTCATCATTCTACCGGCACCCCCCCATCCTGCTCCCCTTCTGCCCCCCATCTAGGATCCCTGTGTACCAGATCCATTGCTGAACTCTGACCATTCTATTGCCTGCCCCTTGCCTGAGACCCTGACCTCCAAGTTCTGGGTTATATGTTTATATCTGTATTATTGTTTATTCATTGCTTGCCCTATGTGCTGTTAAGTTCCCGTTTGTGTCCATTTTCACTCTCATTCTCTAGACTCTGATTCTCATCTTGCTATCCCTTATTTTTTCTGTTCCTAACCGCTCCCATTTAGTTCTCCTTAACCTCCCTTCCCACTACTCCCAGCCATCCCTTCTATTACTTCAGCCTCCTTGTCTTGCATCTGCTCTTTCTCTAAGCTATTCCCTATTGTGCCCATTCTCCTCCGGTGTCTAGTTCTGATCTGCTGTTCATGTCTTTTATGTTCTTGTGTTTATTCTAAATAAACCCCTTTTTGTTACTTTAAACCTGCCTATTTCACTGCATCCTGGGCTCACAACCCCACCTGCTATACCAATCCCAGTCTACACGTGACAGAGGGAGGTGGTGAAGTAGATTGGAGAATTGATGACGATCCACGGCATGTAGATTTCTGTGAGTATGTGTCACGGTGGCTCAGGGGATGGGGCGCCTGGCAGCAGCTTCCTCGCCGCTCGCTGGCCAGGCGCCGAATGTAAGCGCTTCCGGGCCCGCTCACGTGGGACGCCGAGGGGCGGGGCCTGGCGCTGTGACGCGGACCCGCCGGGTTTAAAGCCCAGTCTCTCCCATACGCCGGTGCCCTGACGTGGTATTCACCTCCCGCAGAGCTCTTGTGATTTTGGCTATCTCCTGTGTATGATCCTTGGCATTGGCAAACGAACCCTCTTGTGTATAACCCTTGGCATTGGCAAACGAATCCTCCTGTGTATGACCCCTGGCATTGGCAAACGAACCCTCCTGTGTATGACCCTTGGCATTGGCAAACGAACCCTCCTGTGTATGACCCTTGGCATTGGCAAACGAACCCTCCTGTGTATGACCCTTGGCATTGGCAAACGAACCCTCCTGTGTATGACTCCTGGTATTGGCAAACGACCCTCCTGTGTATGACCCCTGGTATTGGCATTTACTCTGCTCTAGGTTCTGCCCTTAACGTTGGTACTGAGGTCAGTCTATGTGGCATCCTAAGCACGCATCAGATTACCTCTGCTATTACTAAAGTCCTAGGGAGGACTTGTGATCTGTTCTGTACCCCTGTCTGGTATTTCCCTTTCTTTATCTGTTACCTGCTTCATTGCCTACATAGCTTTGCCGACCATTCAAGGATCGGAAGAGTAGAAAGGGAGCTACAGAAAGAGATATATATCTTGGTAGTCAGAAGGATTCGTGACGATACTCTATTCCATACCTCTGTCTGGTGTTACCCCTTGTCTATCTATTGTCTGGTTAATTGTCTTTCTAGTTTCGCCGACCATTCAAGGATCGGAAGGGTAGAGAGCGGTCTGCGTAAAGGGACCACACTTTTGATAATCAGAGGGATCCGTGACAGTATGTGTGCGGGGTGGGGGAGCAGGGTGTTTAGGAATTCCAGATAGTTTGAAAGAGAGAAGGTGGTGGTCAGAGATGGGGAAGGGGCGACATGTGAACTCAGAAATGAAGCAGAGGTTGGAAAAGACAAGGTCAATAGAGTGACCATCGTGGTGGGTAGGGAGGATTGCGTGAGTCCAAGGGAGAATGTGAGTGAAAGAAGTTTGGAGGCAGAAGGATCATCAATGGGAATGTTGAGGTCCCCGAGTTGCAGTAGAGGCCTGACAGAGCATCACCAGGGATGAAACCCAGCGTTTGGTGATGTCTATGCGTTCCAGACTTCAGGCTGTGATTGACTGCAAAGGTTTTGCAACCAAGTATTAAGAAGGGAAAGTTTGAGTTTTGATTATTATTCTGTCCCATTACTTTTGGTCCCTTAACAAGTGGGAGGCACATCTGCAAACTGCAGTTAGAGCACATTGTGTTTGTTTCATTCCAACTTCCAACTCCATTGTGGTGGTGTATAGAGCCAAAGATGTTAGAATTGTCTGTCCCAATATTTCTGGACCTGACTGTATGTCTATTACAATAAATGGGGATTGTGGCACTGGAACTTTATATATCCCAAATGATCAATCTGATATTAATGCTTCTGGAAAATAATGGCAAAAAAAAAACTAATCACAAGTTGTCTCCTAAATCACACCTCTCACAATGTGTGTCTATAGAGCCTTCAAGATGAATCATTGCTAGTTACAGAATGTGGATATTTTGCTTGGAGTTGGCACTTTCAAGAGTTATTACACCTTTAATGTAATGCTTTCTATAGAAAACAACAGTTCGATGCAAGTAAAAGGCGGATCCAGATAAATCATGTTATTTGCACCCTCACCTATCTTTTTATATTCATGGACTGAAGCATCTTTCAGAAATAAAAAATATACTATCAGAAAAGAAGACCTAAAATCTACAATCCTAAATAATTTGTTATGGAAACTGATATGTTTATACAATACAACGTCACAAAATCTGTACCTTAATATAAAAACGTATTATATGAAAAAGGACACGTTTGAGTACTTCTGCTCATTATTTCATTGTCAAAATTAAATATAATTATATGATTAATTTTTCAGAGATCCATGTGTAAATCTAGTTATATGATACTTCACTATGGTATAATAGGTACACATTGGGTTATCTCATATTCTTATGCCAAACACAGACCACGGGTTAAGTTGAGCTGGATGCTTGGGATCTTAGTTCTTCCACTATTTTTGTAGTAGAAAGTTTCTATTTAAGTCTTAATCATATATTTCCTTATTAAAGGCTTTATTTAATTCTATTGGTCGTTATTTCAGAAAAAAATACCAGCTGTTTTCCGCTGATTTTTTTTATATTTTTTTTTTATTATCAGTTGATTCAATTGAAAAAAGTTTGGCCAGAGCTGAAATTTGAAACATGATGCTGGTCCGAATAAAAGCAGCCTGAAAAAAGCTTATGTTCATCCAGCGTCATACAGATTTTTGCTTTTAAACATGGCATTTAGAAAAATCTGACGTTTACAAAAAGATTTCCCTGTATTTCCCTGCCTGTAAATCCATCATCTTCCAGTAATTGTAATTTTTTTTCTAATTCGGCATATGGATACCTTCGAATCGATATAGCTGATAATTCCATTAAGAAGTATAGCCTTGAGAGCTGATATTTGACCCAGATTTTGATCGGCAATCGAAATGCTAGTAGACCTGAATTTCAGCCATTGGGCTGAATTAAATTGAGCCTGAATTAAATTGAGCCTTAAGTCACAAGGGATATGCATTTATAACAATTATCAAAATGTCTCGCTAATTCCAGTCTATTGTTATATGTAAACATTGATATCAAATTTGAGTGTTTGTGTCTGTGTGGTGTGGGGGAAGGTTTGTTAAATGCAACATAACGGTTGACTGGGAAGCAGAAATCTTGTCCCCACTCTTATTTTTTAGGACTAGACCATTGACAAACAGTTCACATTTTTTTTATTTGCTATAGTGTGTAAATAAATTAAACATTTTAATTTTAAGTCACTTTACCAGACTTTGGTTTTGGATTTGGAGTCAGTTTAAGTGATTGTTTTCTAAACTCACTCTCTATTATGTGGATATATTTAAATGGTAGAGGATATCCTCTAGACTGTAAGCTCCTATGAGCACCCTCTACACCTCTTTTTTCCATCTATGTCCGTTTATACTTATTTCATTCCCTTTGGTTATTGTAAAGCGCTGCGGAAACTGTTGGCGCTATATAAATGATGACAATAATAATAATATCATGAACTTTTCCCCACAATGGAGTTAACTTGCTGTTTATCATGATATGGGCATATGGCCTATAGCACTAGTAACCCTGTTGATAGTGATATAGCAAAGTTGGGTTGTGGTTGGAACTGAGCTCCGTTCATAAAGCTGAGGGAACCTTCTCTTGATAGTGTGACCCTCATCAACATTTAGACCATTATATTAAATCCCTGATAGGTACTCTAGAATCAATAGCATATGGTCAAATTGAGGGTAAGATTTGCAGCAAGATCAATCCTTTTCATGGCCATTAAAATAATAGTATAATTAATTGTATGAAGGCCAATGGGCAGTACGGCTCCTCTTCACACTGAACAACCCATTTATGGCTAAATTATGATCCTAGCGCTAAAATGCGGTCGCTAGGGAGGAAAAACTGTGCCCGCAGTTTTCCCCCTAGCACCCGCATTTTAGCTCTAGATTACATTGCAGGTGCTAAAAAAGCTTCCTGCATTGTTTGCGGGCACTAAGTGCAGCCGTGCACAGCCTCTCAATGGAGTCCATTGGATTCCATTGAAGCAGACGCCGGCGGTCACATGACCAGCCGGATCTCGTCTTGCGAGATCCGGCCGGTCAGCGTAGTGATACGCAGGGGGAGACTGGGGGAACTTTCCCCCCAGTCTTTCCCTGCTCCTGCCCAACTGAGGAGGTGGACAGAGCCGCGGTCCTCACCGTGGGATAGGAGGTGAGTGTATCAAATTTTGTTGGGGGGGTTTCTGGATGGTGCTAACGGACTCTGCAGAAGCGGAATCCGTTAGCAGCACCAAGTCCTGGCTCTGGTTAACTTTTTGTTAACCACAGCCGGATGTTAATCAGCGTTAGGACTTTGTAATCCTAACGCTGATTAACATTTTGCACTCCCCATGTTAAGTATAGGGCGCGCAAAGTACAGTAACCTCACGCTGCAAAGCGCATGTCAGGGTCGGGGGAGCGGGAATGCAGGAACCAGGTGTAGAAGCTATGACGAAGTACAGAGTAGGGAATATCCAGAAGAAGAGTCGAGACTTTCCAGGTTTGGTACACAACAAGGATATATTAGCATTCGTTTAGCAGGTATACAACTCCTAAGAGAAGCGACGCTGTGGCAATGATAGTGTGTAAGGACTGGGTATATATAGGCAGCTGGGGTGGTCACGCCCCTCTGAACGGTGATGATTCGTCTCCCTATTGGGTCCCATCTGGGAGGTAGGCTCACCCTGGGGGCGAGCCCAGCCCCTGTCCGTCAAGGGCTCAGCCACGCCCCCAACCTGTTAAAGGGAGTCTCCAGATCCAGACGCTGGTCTGGGCCACGCCCCCTACGCCCCCTCAAACCGCGCTGTGAGGAGTCAGGCACCGTGGTGTTCTGGGGCTCCAAATCGGCGCCATGACAGGCCCCACCGGCCGCTCGGATCAGGCGCGGCCCGCCCAACGCCGGAGGAGGCAACCCCCGTGATCGGGGCAGCGCCACTGCGACCACCGCAGGCGAGGGTCCAGGCCGCGAGGCGGCACCAGGTGGGTCCCGGGGTCGCCGAGATCCCGCTTCGGGGCGTGACAGAACCCCCCCCGAAGGAGCGCCCCCCGGGAGCGACCAGGGCCCGGTCTGCGCGGGTGCAAGCGATGAAATGCCCGGAGGAGAGCAGGTGCATGCACGTGCTGAACCGGTTCCCAAGACCGCTCCTCAGGGCCATACCCTTTCCAATGCACATAATATTGGAGTCTGCCCCTATGCAGACGGGAGTCAAGAATCCGGCCAATTTCATATTCCAGGGAATCCGACACCACAGAGGGAGGAGGAGGAGCAGGGGAGCGGCCGACGAAAGGATCGGGATGATACGACTTAAAAAGGGAGACATGGAAAACGGGGTGTATCTTGTATGAGTCCGGCAGTTGAAGACGAAAGGCAACAGAGTTGATTTTCTTAAGGATTCGAAATGGACCCACGAACTTTGGACCCAGTTTTTTGGATGGACAGGGCAACCGAAGGTTTTTTGTGGAGAGGAGGACCATGTCCCCGATTTGAAAATCCGGAACAGGTCGTCGTCGTTTATCCGCAGCTCTTTTGTACGTCTCTTGAGCAGCTTGTAGGGTAGTCGCGGCTAGGCGGAATCCTTGTTTGAGGATAAGAAGGCGATTGGTTGCCTCAGGTACAGTGGTGGTTACAGGGATATTGGGAATAGCAGTGGGATGGAATCCGTAGTTTACATAGAACGGAGAGGAGTGTATGGAAGAGTGTTTACGAGAGTTGTATGAGAATTCTGCTGAGGGTAGGAGGTCGAGCCAGTCATCCTGGAGGAAGGAAGTGTAACAACGTAGGTGCTGTTCAAGAATTTGGTTGACCCGTTCCGTTTGTCCATTTGTCTGTGGATGAAAGGATGAAGAGAGGTTCCGCTGTATTCGTAATAAGGAGCAAAAGGCTTTCCAGAACTTAGACGTGAACTGAGTTCCCCTGTCTGTTGTTATAGTATCGGGAATTCCATGGAGACGGAAGATATGGGTAAAAAATAAGGAGGCTGTTTCTCCGGCAGTCGGTAATTTCTTACTAGGAATGAAGTGCGCCATTTTAGTCAATCTATCGACAACCACCATGATAGTGTTGAAACCTTTGGACGGAGGCAGGTCTACAATGAAGTCCATGGTTAGTTGTGTCCATGATCTGTTTGGGACTGGTAGGGGGCAGAGTAAACCCGCAGTCTTGGTATGATTGACTTTTGTTCTGAGACATGTAGGGCATGATTGGACGTATTGTTTGACACTGAGTTCCACAGAGGGCCACCAAAACTGTCGAAGAATAAGATCTAAGGTTGCTCGTATGCCTGGGTGTCCAGCTTGTGGAGAATCATGACATGTATGTAAGACGTCGAAGCGAGCTTCCTCTGGTACGAAGATACGATCCTTGGTAATATGAAGGCCTTCAGGATTTACTTCTAAAGAAGTGGTTGCGGTTAGGGTGCGAATTTTGTCATATACGGGGTGGATGATGCCGAGGAAACATTTTGAAGGTAGTATTGATGAGGGGATAGAAAGAATACTACATGAGTGATGGATGCGAGAAAGGGCGTCGGCCTTACCATTTTTCTGACCCGGTTTGTAGGTGACATGAAAAATAAAACGAGCAAAAAAGAGAGCCCAGCGGGCCTGTCTTGGTTTGAGGCGTTTGGCAGAACGTAGATACTCGAGGTTTTTATGGTCTGTATAGACAGTGATCGGGTGTGAGGCACCCTCCAGTAGGTGACGCCATTCTTCAAGCCCTCTTTTGATTGCTAACAACTCGCGGTCTCCTATGTCGTAGTTGATCTCAGCCGGACTGAGTTTTTTCGAACAATATGCCACTGGGTGAAGAAGACCATCGGCAGCACGTTGAGAAAGGATCGCCCCAGTGGCTATTTCGGAGGCGTCCATCTCCAAGAAATAGGGTGTTTGAGGGTTAGGCATGGAGAGGATAGGGGTGGTAGAAAAACGGATACGAAGAGTGTTAAATGCCACTTGAGCCTCTGGAGTCCATTTGAAGGGTATTCCGGTCTTGGTAAGGATGGTTAATGGGTGTACTATCTTAGAGAAATTTTTTATAAATCTCCGGTAAAAATTGGCAAACCCCAGGAATCGTTGTACTGCCTTGCGGGTGTCAGGAATGGGCCAGGACAGGATGGCCTCTACTTTTTTAGGATCCATCTCGATCTGTCCTGGAGAAAGCACAAATCCGAGAAAATCCACCTTCGTTGTCTCAAATATGCATTTCTCGAGTTTGGCATATAGTTTGTTGTCACGGAGTCGTTGAAGAACGATACGCATATGGGAGCGGTGGTCTTCGAGGGACGAAGAAAAAACAAGGATGTCGTCGAGATAGGTGACAACGAAACAATCAAGGAGGTCTCTGAAAACATCATTTATGAAATGTTGGAAGGTGGCCGGTGCGTTACACAGTCCGTAGGGCATGACTGTGTATTCAAAGTGGCCGTAGCGTGATCGGAATGCGGTTTTCCACTCGTCGTCTTGTTTCATCCTGACGAGATTGTAGGCTCCGCGTAAATCCAGTTTGGAATATATTTTGGCACCTTTCAGTCTCTCCAACAGTTCTGGTATGAGAGGTAAGGGGTATCGGTTTTTTACCGTTATCTTATTGAGGTCTCGGTAGTCCACGCATGGCCTTAACCCTCCATCCTTTTTATCTACAAAAAAGATGCCAGCTCCTGCCGGAGAGGTAGAGGGGCGAATGAATCCTTTTTCAAGGTTTTCTTTTATATATTCTTTTAACACAGTCAGCTCTGGTTCTGACAGGGGGTAGATACGGCCATAGGGAATGGCGGTCCCTGGAAGGAGATCTATAGGACAGTCATAGGGACGTCTTGGTGGTAGTGTCTCGGCTTTTTGTTTATCGAATACATCGTGGAACTCATGGTAGGCCTTGGGAAGGCAGACATTAGTCTGCACCATATCTTTGTCGAGTATGGACATTACAATGTGTGTTTTCTGGAGACACGTTTGTTTACAACGAGGAGACAGAAACGACACAGATGCGGACGACCAGTGTATGTAAGGGTCGTGTTGTTTAAGCCATGGAAGGCCGAGTATGACCGGGTATAGAGGTGAAGAGACAATATCAAAGCATAATGTCTCAGAATGCTCAGAACCTATGGTGACTTGTAACGGTATGGTTTCGTGTGTTATGGGTCCAGACTGCAAATGAGAGCCATCAACTAGTTGAACGCACACAGGAAAGGTTTTATTGTGAAGGGGAATAGACAAAAGTGAAGATAAGTTTTCATCCAGAAAGCACCCACTAGCTCCTGAGTCCACCATGGCTTGTAGCGGGATCGTCTTCTGCTGCCACTGTAATAAGATGGGGAGCAGTAAGAGAGGGGAGGGATTCTTAGATGTATGTATGGCATGTATGACATGAGGAATGGGCTTACCCCTTCTTGAAACATTTCTGATAGGACAATTACGAACTTGATGGCTGGCTTCAGCACAATAGAGGCATAGGTGGAGTTGGCGACGGCGGTCTACTTCGGCTCTGGGTAGACGTCCGTTAATCAGGCCGATCTGCATGGGTTCAACTGAGGAACCTGGATTAGGCACCGGGACCAATGCTGTGGAAGCAGAAGGTTGTTCAGACAGATTAGAGATGGGTCTAGTTATCCAAGGGATTGTAGCTCCTCTTTCCTGACGTCTCTCTCTCATTCTGCGATCCACCAGAATACAGAAATCAATTAGGGCCTCCATATTAGGTGGTATGCCGACTCTAGCCAACTCATCTTTGAGGTGGTCTGCCAATCCTAAGCGGAATTGATCTAATAGTGCCGTGTCATTCCATCCTGTCTGATGAGAAAAGTGGCGAAATTCCGTTATGTACTCTTCGACGGGCCTACGGCCTTGTTTAAGGGTTCTGATGACCGTTTGGGCTGTATCACGTTGGTGTGGGTCTCTATACATTGATTCCAAAGCACGGGAAAATGAAGCCCAGGTATCTAGAGAAGGATCATTCTGGCGAAGAAGTGTGTGTGCCCATCTTTTCGGTTCTCCACCGAGGAGTGAGATGACTGCTCTGACCCTTATGAATTCTGAGTTGTAGGTTCGAGGTTTGAGAGAGAATAAGACATGGCAGTCTAGAACGAAAGTCTCGAACTTGGAACGATCCCCAAAGAAGCGGTCAGGCAGGGGAACCTGAGGTTCTGGGGTGGCTTCAGCGATGGGTTGGGGTGCAACGAGTTTGTCACCAGGATCGTAAGGAGGTGGGGGACCCATTGCATGGAATTGGTCTCGCAGTTGCTGTTGCTCCGCATGTAATTCCTGAATGGTTCTGGTGAGACCGGTAACTTGAAGGGTTAGGGCTTGTACCGCCTCAGTAACTTCTGCGGGTTCCATGGTCTGGCCACAGCGTACTGTCAGGGTCGGGGGAGCGGGAATGCAGGAACCAGGTGTAGAAGCTATGACGAAGTACAGAGTAGGGAATATCCAGAAGAAGAGTCGAGACTTTCCAGGTTTGGTACACAACAAGGATATATTAGCATTCGTTTAGCAGGTATACAACTCCTAAGAGAAGCGACGCTGTGGCAATGATAGTGTGTAAGGACTGGGTATATATAGGCAGCTGGGGTGGTCACGCCCCTCTGAACGGTGATGATTCGTCTCCCTATTGGGTCCCATCTGGGAGGTAGGCTCACCCTGGGGGCGAGCCCAGCCCCTGTCCGTCAAGGGCTCAGCCACGCCCCCCAACCTGTTAAAGGGAGTCTCCAGATCCAGACGCTGGTCTGGGCCACGCCCCCTCAAACCGCGCGGTGAGGAGTCAGGCACCGTGGTGTTCTGGGGCTCCAAATCGGCGCCATGACAGGCCCCACCGGCCACTCGGATCAGGCGCGGCCCGCCCAACGCCGGAGGAGGCAACCCCCGTGATCGGGGCAGCGCCACTGCGACCACCACAGGCGAGGGTCCAGGCCGCGAGGCGGCACCAGGTGGGTCCCGGGGTCGCCGAGATCCCGCTTCGGGGCGTGACAGCGCAAGATACCAAACGCTAACGGGTTACTTAACCCGTTAGCATTTGGATTGAAATATGCGGTAAATACTTGGGCTAACGTTAGTGCTCACCTGCATGAGCGTTAACGTTAGCGCCAAGCAGTGGCGTAGCGTGGGTTGTCAGCGCCCGGGGCCAGCAAAGAATTGTGCGCCCCCCCCCCCAACCTGTGGACGTTATCGATATTGCCCCAGCTCACACATGGATTTGCCCCCAGCTCACACATGGATTTGCCCCCCAGCTCACACATGGATTTGCCCCCAGCTCATGGATTTGCCCCAGCTCTCACATGGATTTGCCCCCAGCTCATGGATTTGCCCCCAGCTCATGGATTTGCCCCCAGCTCATGGATTTGCCCAAGCTCATGGATTTGCCCCCCAGCTCACTCATGGATTTGCCCCCCAGCTCACTCATGGATTTGCCCCAGCTCACGGGGATTTGCCCCCAGCTCATAGATTTGCCTCAGCTCTCACATGGATTTGCCTCAGCTCTCACATGGATTTGCCTCAGCTCTCACATGGATTTGCCCCCCAGCTCACTCATGGATTTGCCCCCATCTCATGGATTTGCCCCCCAGCTCACTCATGGATTTGCCCCCATCTCATGGATTTGCCCCCCAGCTCACTCATGGATTTGCCCCCCAGCTCATGGATTTGCCCCCCAGCTCACTCATGGATTTGCCCCCCAGCTCACTCATGGATTTGCCCCCCAGCTCATGGATTTGCCCCCCAGCTCACTCATGGATTTGCCCCCCAGCTCACTCATGGATTTGCCCCAGCTCATGGATTTGCCCCAGCTCATAGATTTGCCCCAGCTCATGGATTTGCCCCCAGCTCATGGATTTGCCCCCATCTCATGGATTTGCCCCCAGCTCATGGATTTGCCCCCAGCCCTTACCTGGATATTGCCCCAGGCCCCAGCTCCGGCGGGGGTTGAGGGGACCGGGACCCAGATGCCGGGCAGCGCGGGAGCGCCTGCCCGGTCTTTAACAGTCCGTCCTGTTAGGTGATGCGGCTGCGCGGCGTGCGCAGCCGGTCACGTGGTCCGGCCAATCAGGTGGTACAGAGACTCCGTACCACCTGATTAGCCGGACCACGTGACCGGCTGCGCATGCCGCGCAGCCGCATCACCTAACAGGACGGACTGTTAAAGACCGGGCAGGCGCTCCCGCGCTGCCCAGCATCTGCGTCCCCTCAACCCCCGGGCCAGTTTTAGGGGCGCAAATGCGCCCCTAACAAAACTGCGCCCGGGGCCACGGCCCCCCAGCCCCCCCCACGCTACGCCACTGGCGCCAAGTATGTAATTTGGCCCTTATTGTTTGTTTTATAAACCCATGATTGAAAGACACTTACAATATTTGGGGATATGTGATATGGTTTGAGATTCTGACAAGTACAATACAGAAATGGTAAGGAGAAGATGTAAAGGGTTGCAAATTGCAAACAATTAGGATGAGGGAGAATTCCATTTTTGTCAGGGTCTAGAAGAATGCTACACTGAATCTGTAAAAATAGCACATTGACCTCTTCTGTGTAAAAAGTGGGGTACACTTGTTCACAAAATATTGTTAAAACTATATAAGGTAGTCATACAAATGTGCTCATTTAATGCACTCATGCACTCACACGACATGGGTCAAATACAGTGGTGTAACAAAATTTAAATGAACTTGAAGTGCATGCTGGATGCAAGGTAGAATGTCCGCCGACTATGTTGAAGTTTGACTTGATCAATATACTAGGAATTTGCTAAATAAATCTGCTCTCAATCACTCAAATATAGTGGTCAGGTCGAGTGGGAACACTTGAGAATGGTATATATATATGGTAATATAAGTGCTTAATTGTGAGATTGCAACATATATTGAGGAGCAAGTGGGACAAGAAACATTGGTGAGTTTAGCCAGTGGTATACTGCATGACCAGGTTCTCTCCAGGTTTGAGGTGTCTTTGCTTTAATTCTTGCTTTCCAGGCATGGTAGTAAAGCAATCTATGTAACCTATAATGATGTGGGAAGGGTAGATGAGAAAAGGGATAAGTCAGTAATGGATACGCTAATTTAAAAATAAAAAGGGGATTTTGAGTGATTTCTTGAAGTTCTGAAGATTAGGTAAGAGTCGGATGTGGCATTTTATTAGGACAGGTGCTGCTCTGGAAGTCTTGGAGGCAAGAGTTTGAAGTGTGGAAGAAAACAGAGGATGGGGAGGTCACCTGCAGACCAGATTGATCTAGAAAGTGTCATGCCCCACCTTTGATAGACTGCTTATGTACCTGTAATGCACAGCCTGGCTCTAAGAACTTGCCCTGGATCTCTTTCTTGGATTTCATTTCCAGGTTTTGCCCAGGCTCAGCACCTTGTCCAGGTTCCTGGAGATCCAGCCTGGGTTTTCCTGTCCAGCCTGGGAGTTACAGCTGAAACCCATCTGCTATTAAGCCTCCATAAATAGCAGAGAGACCCAGCAAGGTTGGTTCTGCATTAAGGTTCCTGACTGAAGTCACTTGGCCGTGTGCATACCTGCAAGCTTAACCAGTGTTTCCTGTTGCTGTACAGTGTCTCCAAGTCCATCCAGTGCCTTCCAGTGTCTCCAGTGCCTTCCAGTGTTTCAAGTGTCTCCAGTATCCATCATCTCAGTTCCAGTCTTTATACGGATTCCTGCCATTACTCTGCCCTGCTGTTCCTGGATACATCACCGTACACCCTCCTTCATTGCCTGGAACTTCCTGCAATCTCCACCTGCTCTGTATCCAAGATCCTTGGTCAAGACCTTCGGTTGCTGCACAAGTGTATCCTGTGCCTACAAGTGTACCCTGTGCCTACAAGTGTACCCAGTGCCTACAAGTGTATCCTGCTTCTATCTCCGTTCAGACCTTGGCCAAAACTTCCTGGTTGCTGCACAAGTGGGATCTCTCTACTACGTAGCTCATTATCCTGTGTCTGGATATCTACCGGTGGCTCATACTGCTCTCACCACCTTCCCTGACCTTCAATCAAGGTACCATTGCCAGCCGTCCAGATTCATTCTTTGTGGACCCTGTCTGCAGTCTGGGACTACATTGCTCACCATCCTATGCTATTAGACTTTTACCTGTGCTGTCCAGAAGGGGCATCATCTGTTTATTCCAGTGCCTGCTGCCAAGTTCCATTTGTGTTCATTAAACCTATATTATTTGCTTGCTATCCTGTCTGGCCTCCCCACTGTGTCGTCGCCTGCTGGGCTCACACCCGAATCGCACACGCCACCTGACAGAAAGGGTGTACTTGTGGAGTAAGGAACATATTTTATATTCTATGAACATGCATCCTCCAAGTGAAGTATGTTTCTGTTGTTTAGACAGTCATTCCATCATGCCAGGAGCTATTACCTTGCTGAATGGAGAGTACATCCTTACCCACATGTACATAAATTAACAGACACTAAGGGCCATATTACATTGATAACGCTAATGTTAGCGCTCACCTGTGTGAGTGTTAACATTAGCTCTGGTTACCCTAGCGCTGGCAGACCATGCTACAATCCGAATGCTAACGGGTTAAAAAAATCATTAGCGATTCAGATCTTGCTCTTTTCAGCGCGAGCTTGCTATACAACCAAACTGTACAACACCCCCTAGATGTAGCAAATGCTTTTAATAATTATTTTGTTGGATACGCCACCACCCTGATTGCTAAGCTAGGAAATGCAAAACCTGTCGCAACCCTTATTAATGAATCACTGGCAACTGGATACATACCCAAACTCTGGAAGACTGCAAGGGTGGTACCTATCTATAAAAGTGGAGACAATACTTTGGTATCCAACTACCGCCCAATATCACTGCTCCCTGTAATGTCAAAAATTCTGGAAAAATGTGTCTACACTCAATTACATGATTATTATCAGTATCAGAACTATTTAACCCCAGATCAATCAGGCTTTCGTCCAAACCATTCAACTACAACTGCCTTTTTAAAAGTTTGTAATGATATCCAAGCGGGCATGGAACAAGGAAATCTAACTGGAGCCATCTTCCTTGATTTTGCCAAGGCTTTTGACATAGTAGACCATGGCATCCTATTACAAAAACTTAAGAACTCTGGTATTGGTGATAGTACGTTAACCTGGTTCCAATCATATGTGTCTGATAGGTCTCAATTTGTGTCCATTTCTGACAGCACTTCCCTTCCCCTCTCAGTCACGTGCGGTGTACCCCAAGGCTCGATACTTGGCCCCCTGCTATTCACAATATTCATAAACGA
Organism: Leptobrachium leishanense; assembly: GCA_009667805.1. Classification (NCBI taxonomy): domain Eukaryota; kingdom Metazoa; phylum Chordata; class Amphibia; order Anura; family Megophryidae; genus Leptobrachium; species Leptobrachium leishanense. Next base: position 134,310,248 of record CM019065.1, read on the forward strand.
TCTGCCCAATGTCTGCAAAGCTTCAACTGTACACATGTACGCAGACGACACTGTAATCTATACCAGCAAACCAAATCTCCCACAGCTGGAGGCAGTGCTGCAAGAACAATTCAGAGGGGTAGAAAAGTGGATCGCAAATAACAAACTTTTTCTAAATACTGACAAAACTGTTACAATGCTCTTTGGAACCGCACCTAAACTACACAAATTGCAAACACCCCATCTATGTGTTGGGACAAAATCAAATGGCACACTGACCACAGTCACTTCTCTCAAATACCTAGGTATGTGGTTAGACCCAAATCTATCTTTTGGCCACCACATCGAAAAACTCTCATCTAAACTCTACCCCAAACTAGGTGCCCTGTACAGAAACAAATCCTGCCTGAGCCCCGCGGTAAGAAAGCAGATTGTACAACAAATGCTTATGCCAGCCATTGAATACGGAGATGTAGTGTATGTAGCCGCCCCACAAACACACCTCCAGAAACTTACTACATTGTATAACTCATTCTGTCTCTTTGTGCTACAATGTAACTACATGACACACCATTGTGACATGTTAAAAGAACTAAACTGGCCATCACTGGACTCTAGACGCACCCTTCACCTTCCTAACCTGGTGTTTAAGAGCTTTTCTGGGAAGGTACCACCCTACCTGAATATGCTGCTTCCCCCGGTAGTTCCCTCATCCTATAACCTCAGATCCAGGACCAGCATCTTACTTGCAATACAAAAAGAAAATGTCTCGATCCTCATTTTCCTACAGAGCACCGCAAATATGGAATAACCTCCCAAACAGCGTCAAATCTTCCCCAGTCTAAAGTCCCTTAAGACTTCCCTATTAACATACCTCAATACAGAATGCACCTGTAAACATGTAACATATTGACTTTATTTCCTCCATATTTATTTTTCTGTTAATCTGTATATTTGGTCTTGTGTTAATATCTTGCATTTTTACTATTTTGCATTTCTGTAACCACTCAATGTTCTCGAACCCAGGACATACTTTAAAACGAGAGAAATCTCAATGTATCCTTTGTGGTAAAATCCTTTATAAATAAATACTTTGCGCTCCCTATGCTTAACATGGGGAGCGCAAAGTGTTAATCAGTGTTAGGATTGCAAAGTCCTAACGCTATTTATGTTCCGCTGCAGTTAACTCAAAAGTTACCCACAGCTAGGAGCCGGAGACTTAGCGGCGTGTTACGGTGCAGGCTGCTGGTTTAGCGTCTGCACCATTTTATCACGCTAAACCAGGGACGCTAAGGAGAAACCTGCAGGCTCAGGTTTTTCTCCTTAGCGCCCCCATTTTAACATTGGGTTTGTAATAAAGCCCTAAAGTGTGGGTGCAGAGAGTAGAGAAAATTCATCTTCATACTTCTGTGCAAATAAGTAATGAATAATTACACAATACCACAATGCCCATGGTAAAAGATCATATTGACAGGCTTACAATGGGTTAATTGAACCCTGTATTATAAACCCACACTGCTATATTGTGATTTGCTAGCTTCTCTGGCATAGAGAGTTAATGCATGGGCTGGAGAAACTTTGTGGGTCAAAGAAACTAATGAGAGGAATTCTAGGTATTTTGAAGAAATTGTATTTTCTTGCCTTTGAAACTTCTTTCCCCCACACCCCCTTTCCATGTCAAACTTGGGCTAATTGGAAGTGATCGGGTCTGACAGAAAGCATTATAACTCAATGCATTGAAATGTCATTTATCAGAGCCTGCAATAAGGGCACCTCGGGAGCCAAACCACACACAAGAACTCTGATAACACTGCTTAAGCAAAGCACAGAACACAGTGGGAAGGGCAGCCCTGCTTATGGAACACAGATGAGGATTTAAAGAATGCATTGTTCATTTCAGTTCTAAATAGTGCAGCGAGGTGTGAAACGGCTTCTTAACTATTGCACAATCATTACTTTCTGGAAGAAAACATCATTAGCCATACAATCCCAGGCTTTACTTAAACAATTTTAAGATGCAACCATGCAGAAAGCACAATACCCTCAATGGCAGTCATGTTTTAGTAGGGGGGTTTAATTTAACATTAAATTGTGAAACAAATGAAAACAGGGGTACAAAATGCAAGCTAAGTAACTAAATGAGAATTTTTTTTATCTTTTCACCTACATTTTTTTTAAATTCTTTATTTTTAGTAGTCACTAAAAGTATTTACAGTGCGGGTGTTCGCAGGAACCGTAGAGGCATATGGCAGAGAAAGCGTTATAGAGGCAAGGCTCAAAATTTCCACTCACCTACTTGCATTTGGCGAGTAGAAATTAAGTGAGGGCGAGTGGAAATGCACACGCAGGCAGCACAATAAATTATTTAGTGCTGTGTATTCCAGTGGTACCACCATGCAGCCCCCCTCCCCCAGGGTGCACGGTGGCAGGAAATAGATGCCTAAGTTGACCCAGCTTGTCTCTGTCACTGGCAGGGGGTAGAGAGGAGCTTCCCTGCCTCCTCGCTCTGCTCACACTGGGGTCTGATGAATGGGTATACATGTATCTGGGGTCCGATGTCTGGGTATTAATGTTATTTTTGTAACTTTATTCTGAATAATATTCAGTGTAATTTTATAAGCTAATTTAAGGGTGTGTGTTTAGGGACAGAGTTAAGGGCTGGGTAGGGTTAGGTGGAGCAACTGGTGGCAAGTAACTCTTATGGCCTGGTTAGTAGCTTGGGACTTGAAATTTTGAGCCCTGATAGAGGCATATAGTGCCTTCTTTTTCAAGTCTAGAACTCTAAGGTCCATACTTAAAAACAAAAAAAACCTTTATTTATCATTTAAAAAAGATTGATGTTTTAGCTCTCTATTGGAGCTTTCATCATAAACTGTATAAAATTAATTTTTTGTTTTTAAGTAGGAAACCTTACCGTGATAGTTCTTTTTCTGTTTATATATTTTTCGTCGAGTTAAGCATCAAGCATTTATTTTCTTTGGAAGTCCGTGAGTGCCGGGATTTTCTGTTTTATATATATGTGTGTATTCTGTATGAAAAGAGCTGACACCCCTTGGGCGAGCATCCCACCCACAGGATCTATCTAACCTTGAACTGCAGGGAGCTCCAGAAAGGAATCAGTCCTTGGTAAGTGAGTTGATCCCATAAGGGCAGTCATTAGGTAATAAGGATAGGACCTGTCAAGAGGTGGAATACATTGGCGTTTGTTGACAGGCTTAAGCAATTTATGGCCATATATTGTGAACTAAATTCCCACCATTTTTTAACAGAGCTTAGAGTTATAAATCTATAAAGAGTTTTGAAAAGATACACTCCTTTCAAATCTGATGACTGCAACACACTCCACAAAAGTTGTGGCAGTCAAATGTTTTCCATTGTGTAACATCACCTTTTCTTTTAAAACACCCATTAAGCAACTGGTCACTGAAGACACCAGTTGGTCACGTTTAGCAAGCAGAATTTTCCCCATTCATCCATTATGCATATCTTCAGGTGGACAACTGTACAGGGCCGTTGTTGCCTTATTTTGTGCTTCATAATGATCCATACAGTCTCAGAGACTGATCAGCACTGCAGGCAGACCATGCAGCACCTGCACTCTATGCTTATGCAACCATGCACTTGTAAGCCGGGTAAAATTTGCTTTGGCGTTGCCATGCTGGAAGATGCAGGGACGTCCCTGGAAAAGACAACGTCTGAATAGCATCATATGTTTCTCCAAAATATGCACATTTATTTCTGCATTAATGGTGTCCTCACAGATGTGCAAGTTACCCATGCCATGAACACTGACACCCCCCCCTATCATGACAGATGCTGGTTTTTAGACCTGACGCTGATAACCGCTTAATACATAGAAACATAGAAACATAGAAAAATGTCGGCAGATAAGAACCTTTCGGCCCATCTAGTCTGCCCAATTACATGGATACTTTACCTGGATTTATCTTTTGTTTAGGATAGCCGTATGCCTATCCCTGCTTAAATTCAATTACTGTTTTGGCCTCTACCACTTCAACTGGAAGACTGTTCCATGTATCCACCACCCTCTCTGTAAAATAATGCTTTCTGATGTTACTTTTAAACCTTTGCCCCTCTAATCTAAGACTATGTCCTCTTGTTTTGCTACTTTGTTTCCTTTTAAATATACTCCCTTCCTCTACCTTGTGGATTCCCTTTACGTATTTAAATGTTTCTATCATATCTCCTCTGTCTCGTCTTTTTTCCAAGCTGTACATGTTAAGATCATTAAGCCTTTCCTGGTAACTTTTCTCCTTCAAGCCGTACACCATTTTAGTAGCCCTTCTCTGAACTCTCTCTAAGATGTCTATATCCTTCTGGAGATACGGTCTCCAGTACTGCACACAGTACTCCACGATGGCTGTTTTGCCCAAAAACTATTTGAAATGTTCACTCATCGGATCATAAAACATGATTCCACTGTGCTACTGTCCATCTCAGATGAGACCGAGTCCAGAAAAGCCGGCGGTGCTTCTGGACAGTGTCGATGTATGGCTTCTGCTTTGTATAGTAAAGCCTTAACTTATATGTGTGGATGCAGCAGCGAATGGTGTTGACTGACAAAGGTTTACCAAAGTATTCCTGAGCCCATGCCAGGATATCCATTACAGACTCATGATGGTTTGTGAGACAGTGTCATCTGAAGGGTCAGAGATCATACGCATTCAGAAGTGGTTTTGGCCTTGCCCTTTACGCATCGAGATTTGACCGGATTCCTTGAATCATTTTGTGATACTGTGCCCTGTAGAAGGTGAAATGCCCAAATTCCTACTGATTTGTCTTTGGGGAATTTTATTCTTAACCCCTTAGTGACCGGGCGGTTTTACACAAATCCGTCTTTTAGTGACCGCTGCTGTTTTTACGTTTCTGCGCTGTTAGTGTTAAGGTCAAATTTTCCTCTTACTCGTTTATTCAACCCACACATATTATACACCCTTTTTCCCGCCATTAACCCTTTCGCTGCTGAGGCTTTTCCCGCCCCTATGCTGAGGTCATTTTTACCTGTTTTGCGCATCATGTTTAAACGTGTTTTGAAGGCTTATTTTAGTATATGACCCAGACATATTATATATCGTTCTTTCCGTCAGACTCGGTAGATTCATAATATGTCATTATTATATGTATACGTTATGTCATGTCTGTATATTATAACAAAAAATGCAATAAAATATGTATTTTCAATAATTTACAATGTGTAAAGTGTTTTTTTCCACATTTTAACATGCGAGCAATTGCGGTTATATTTTGTATGGGGTGCGCTTGTTAAAAAAATTAGAGATGGGGTCTCGTTACATTTTTTTTTGGGGAAAATGACACTATTTTTAACAAACGCACCGCATACAAAAATCGTTAGTGCAGCATCATTGTTCACATTATAATTGAAATGGGAACAATATTGCTGCATTAACAAACCCAAAAAAAAAAAAAAAAGTGTTTAATTTTTTTTTCTTAATTTTTTTTTTTTAATTTTTTTTTTTTATTTTTTTATTTTTATTTTTCTTTTTTTTTTTTTTTTACAAAATTTTTCACTGTAGTGTTTGGTATCATTGGAACGGCCATGCTCTGGCCGATCCAACGATACCAAAACTTAACCCCTAACTGCCACGGATCGGGAGATAGGGAGTTCATTGGAACTCCCTATCTCCACAGTTGGTGGCAGTTAGGGGTTAACGCTAGGACTGGCGTCATCGTGCTACGCACGATGACGCCAGTCCTCTGGGGGAGTTTCCGGAGGCTTGGCCGACATCCAAGATGTCGGCCAGCTCCGGGAAAGGATCGCGAACCGGCGCTTTTCAGCGCCGATTCGCGATCCAGCTCCCCAGGGGTTAATGCCAGGCACCATTTGGAAGGGCAGGCTGTGCCCTTCCAAATGATGCCTGGGTTAACCCCCGCAGAGCCGCCGATCAGGAGGGAGAGAGGTCCGAAGGACCTCCCCCCCTCCCTTTCAGGCGCCTCTTCCGCACATGCGGGGGGGCGCCTGAATTAGGTGTCATCGCGCTGCCGCGATGACACCTAATACCGGCGGCTGCAGTTCCGGATGCGCGGCTGACATCGAGGATGTCAGCCCGCACCGGGGGGGCCAGCGATCGGCCGGAACCCGGCCGAACGCTGACCCCAATGGGAGGACGCGCTCAGCGCGTCCTCCGCATACCAGCGGGAATGCTGAGGACGCGCTGAGCGCGTCCTCGGCATCGAAGTGGTTAAAAAAATAGGGAAAAAAAATGATGCGGAAAAATGCCTAAAAATTCTAAAAAAATAAATAAAGATACTTTTTGCTGCAAATTGAAAGAACACGCGCCTCCACGGGCATCCCCTCCATGGAGTCCATAGGACTCCATTGAGGCTTCCGCTGCCAGTCACATGACCTCGCCATGCGAGATCTGGCAGGTCAGCAGAGTGATTTGCAGAGGGAGACTGGGGGACTTTTTCCCCCATCTCCCTCTGCTCCCGGCGGCCAGGAGAAACGGATCGAGCCGCTGTTCTCATCGCGGGATGAGAGTTGAGTATCTGATTTTTGCTGGTTTTCGTAGCTGATGCTGACTGATTCTGCATAAGCTTTTGCATTAACCGTAGCGGGATGGAAATTAGCTTTGGGCTTTGTAATCCTAACGATAATTAACACTTTGCGCTCCCCATGTTAAGCATGGGGAGTGCAAAGTACAGTAAGCTCATGCTGAAAAGCGCAAGCTCCGAGTGCTAATGGATTTTTTAACCTGTTAGTGTTCGGAATATAATATGGTCAGCCCCGGGAAAGGATCGCGAACCGGCGCTTTTCAGCGCCGATTCGCGATCCAGCTCCCCAGGGGTTAATGCCAGGCACCATTTGGAAGGGCAGGCTGTGCCCTTCCAAATGATGCCTGGGTTAACCCCCTGTGCGCCGCCGATCGGGAGGGAGAGAGGTCCGAAGGACCTCCCCCCCTCCCTTTCAGGCGCCTCCTCCGCACATGCGGGGGGGGGCGCCTGAATTAGGTGTCATCGCGCCCCCGCGATGACACCTAATGCTGGCGGCTGCTGGTCCGGATGCGCGGCTGACATCCAGGATGTCAGCCCGCACCGGAGGGGCCAGCGATCGGCCGGAACCCGGCCGAACGCTGACCCCAATGTGAGGACGCGCTCAGCGCGTCCTCCGCATACCAGCTGAGCGCGTCCTTAGCATTCAAGTGGTTAAATGGACTTTCTAGAAATACCATTATTTCCATCATATCGAATAATTTACTATAAAAAAAAATATGAAATATGAGGAAAAAAATGGTAAAAACACACTTTTTTGTAATTTAATCCCCAAAATCTACAACCACCCAAAACGACCCTGGCTAAATAGGTTTAAAATTTTGTCCCGAGACTAGAAATACCCAATTTTTACATGCGTTTGCTTTTTAACCCCTTCACTGCTGAGACAGTTCACCTATGTGCGCTGCGCTCATTCTGACCATTTTGTGCAATTTATTTTTAGATGACAGCCTAGGTCCTATTTAATTAAACTCCCCCCAGACAAAAAAAACTTTTAAAAAAAACCCATTTTTTTATTTTATTTAATTTTTTTATTTTTTTTTTATTTAATTTTTTTTTAAATTTTTTTTTAAAACCAAACCTGGTCATGTTTGGTATCATTTGAAAGGCCATAATCAGGCCTTTCAAATGATGGCAAATATGACCATCTAGCTGGATCGGGAGATAAAGGGATCCTTAGGATCCCCTTATCTCTACATGGCAGCTAGAGGGTTAACTGGCCCACTGACATCCTCACACATATGGTGAGGTTGTCAGTGGGTGGGGGGGACCTGGAGGCTTTGCTGACATCCAAGATGTCAGCCCCCTCCAGGTTTGAATCACGTTTTGGCGCCAATTGGCGCCGCAACGTGATCTGGCGGCGAAATGGTTAATGCTATACACCGCTGGAAAGGGGAGGCTCTCCCCTCTCCAGCGGTGTAAACTGCATCTCCCTAGCTTCAATGGTTGGGGAGATAGAGGGCTCTGAAGGAGCCCTCCCTCCCCTCCATTTAAAAGCATGGGGACGCCTGCTGATGACGTCACCACGCAGCGTGGCGACGTCATCAGCCTCGCCTGCCCATGTAAATCACATGGGCAGGCTTCCTCCCTGCCAGATCGCCGTGGGATCCGGCGAGGGAGGTGAGTATCGGGCTGGAGGGGGATTAGGCGCCGCTGACGTACCCTGTACGTCCGCGGGTCTAAGGGAGACCCGAGGACAAGACGTACAGGGTACGTCAGCGGCCCTTAAGGGGTTAAAGTGTTGGATTATTTGCTGATGCATGTGTTGGCAGCTTGGCAAGCCTCGACCCATCCTTGGTCTTGACACTAGGCCGTTTTGGAGGCTTCTTATATATTATAGGGGTTATTCAGTAAGTTTCTCCATACGGTGCCATTTCGGGGCAGTTCGTCTATTCACTAAACTATCAATACGCCAAATACTGGTTAATTGACAGCAAAATACTGTGCAGTTTGCCGCAGATCGGTGGTCTTTGGTGACAGCAAAATTTCCCATAGAGGAATAATGGTTAATCTACTCACAGAATGCCAAACTGCACCAAAGTGTCAATAAAATGCCATGATTTAAATGTATAAATTTTTATTAAAGAAGTTCACATCTAAACATACAGCTTGCCAGAAATAAGGCACATATCACCAATAAGAGTAAAGGAGCCACGCAGGGCCCTATAGGTAGTAGGAGATCTGACAAGTAACGTAACGAGTGTTGTAAAATGGTGTGAACCAAACATTTTCATTTTGTAAAAACCAAAGTGCAGCAGAGTTATAAATTCACATACAGAAAACTACTAAAACTGTAGAAGAGAGAGAGAAGAAAAGGGAAGAGAAAGAAAAAAAAAGGAAATAGACAGACAATAAAGAAAGAGAATGCTCATCAAGATCCACAGATCAACATATCGTTAAATCAATTCTTTAAATCAATTTCCCAGAGGAGACAAAAATCTTCCATCCCTCCCACACATCATGACAAGAGGCAAGAGAGTTTGCAGCCCTGTGATACATTTCCTCATAATGATACACATCCTCTAACCTCCTTCATAGAGGGACTAACCTTGGAGAGCCAATGGCGTGCAATGGTAGATTTGGCCACACTGAGTACAATCGAAATTATACCTCTATGCCGTAATTGTATGTTAATGGGTAGCATATGTAGTAAATACTGTTTAGGACATAAAGGCATGATCAGCCCAGTACAATGAGAGATCAATCTACACACCTTATCCCAGTAGTTAGCAATAAGTGGGCAATGCCAAAATACATGGAGAAGAGATCCGATACCAGCACCACAATGCCAACACACTCCGGAATATCCGGGTATGTGAGCTAGACGATTCGGGGTCAGGTACCATCTATACAAAATTTTAAGGTGTGATTCCCGCAAATTAGTACTCCTGATGTATTTATAAACAGTGGCAGTGGCATAGTACCAGTCGTCCCTGGAAGTTGTTATGGACAGTTCTTTATCCCATCGGGGCATATAGGGCAATTTCTTATTAGGATGTGCAGTTAACAGACTATCATAGCATAGGGACAGCGTTTTTTTCGTAACCTTCTTACCCAGACATAATTTATGAAAATTCGTAAGATCTACCGTAGCAAAGGACGATAAGCCTCGTTTGGTCAGTGCGTGTTTAACTCTAAGATAAGTAAAGCAGTAGCTAGCAGGGATAGCAAATTTCTGTACTAGGTCCGGGAATGTTTTCATAGATAAAGGTGTGAAAAGTTGATGGACTTGGGTAAGACCCATCTTAAACCAGTGATCAAGGTTCAGGTCCTGGACGGTGCGGCAGAGAAAATGCAATGGAGCCATACTTATCAACGGGAAAGGTAGAAGTAACGGTCTACCTCACTGTCGCCATGAGGTGAGAGAAAGCGAGGTCGAAGGCAGAATACCCACGCGTTTACAGAGCGGAAGTGTTACAAACCCCATCAAATCATGTACGCGGAAGGGGGCAATATAGGCATTCCCATGTGAAGCCATAACGGGGTTTCCCGCTGGTGCATAGAGGATAGAAGTTGTGCTAATATCGCCGCTTTGTAGTACGCAGTGATATTCAAAAAAACTCAAGCCCCCCCCCCTACGCCTAGGCGCAGTTACAGTGGAGGCCGAAATGCGCGGCAGTTTCCCCTTCCAGATGTGTGCATAAAGCATCTTTTGTATACGAAGTAACATGTGCCGGTATAAAAACTGGGATATTTCTAAAAAAAATAAAGAATCTGGGGCAGAACACACATCTTCAGGGCCGCCATGCGACCCATCCAGGAAGCCTCCAAAGAGTGCCAGGATGTCAGCTGGGATGAGATAGAGGTCAGGAGGGGGGTATAATTTTGCTTAAGAATAGAACCCCTGGATTTAGTAAGTCAAATTCTTAAATATTTTAAAGAGGTCGTTCTCCATTTGAAGGGGTACAGGGCACGCAATAAGGATAGGGAGGGGTTAGCTACGTGCAAGGGTAGCGCTTGCGTCTTGCTCACATTATTTTTATAGTAGGAAACCTGGCCGAAGGAGTCAAGTAAATTAATTAAAGAGGGTAAGGAGGTGTCTGGAGAGGTCAGAAATACCAAAATATCATCAGCAAACAGCGCCAATTTGTGGACCCCATCCGGGGTAGCTATGCCAGAAATAGAGGGGTCATGCCTAATACGCGAGGCCAGGGGCTCTAGTGCTAAAACAAAAATCAGAGGGGAGAGTGGGCATCCCTGTCTGGTAGCGTTGGTAATTGCAAAGGAGGAGGACAGAAACCCAGACGCCATGACTTTCGCTGTAGGGGAGGAATATAGGCCCATTATACTATTAATGAAAGGAGTGGGGAAGCCAAATGACTGCAAGGTCATATGCATATAGCCCCAGTGCAGGCGGTCAAATGCCTTTTCGGCATCCAGTGCTAAAAGAATCCCAGGGGTATTGGTTCTATAGCCAAAATCAATTATATTATAGAAGCGTCGGGTATTGTCACATGTTTGTCTCCCTGGGATAAAACCAGTCCGTTCCGCAGATATCAGAGAGGGAAGCATAGGAGCTATCCTGGAAGCCAATAGTTTGGCATACAATTTAGCATCTACATTCAATAGTGAGATGGGGTGGAAATTAGCGCAGCTCGTTGGAGGCTTGCCAGAAACATAGAAACATAGAAAAATGTCAGCAGATAACCTTTCGGCCCATCTAGTCTGCCCAATTACATGGATACTTTACCTGGATTTATCTTTTGTTTAGGATAGCCTTATGCCTATCCCATGCTTGCTTAAATTCAATTACTGTTTTGGCCTCTACCACTTCAGCTGGAAGACTGTTCCATGTATCCACCACCCTCTCAGTAAAATAGTCTGCGAATACTTCTGTAATTTTAACTGGGTTGTAAATCCTGTCCCCCCCCCTTTATCCAGTAGGTGAGGTATCTTAGTTTGGAGGCGTTTGGATTTTAACTTGGATGCCAGCAAGTGTCCTGCTTTATTACCCTGAGTGTAATGGGCATAATTCAAACGACGTATGGCTCGCTCAGAGGACCGTATGTTAAGGTGAGTTAAGTCTTGCCAAATGGACGTCATTTGGGATAAAAGGTCAGGTGAAGGGCAGATTTTATGTCGGGATTCTAAAATGGAGAGTTGACACTGCAAAGAAGCCACTTGAAGACCCATTTCTCTTTTCCGTTTAGCCCTGCTTTGAATCAGATGGCCCCGCATCACAGCCTTATGTGCTAACCACACCGAGGAGATGGCCACCTCCTCTGTAACATTCAGTTCAAAGTACTCCTGCATCACCTTAGAGACATCAGTCACGTCAGCATCACTCACAATTAGGGAATAATTTAGTCTCCAATCTCCCATACTCCTGGCCGGATAGTCAGCTTCGAAATCAATCGTTAAGGGAGCATGATCGGACCAGGTTATGGAACCGATATGGGTGGCCAGGAGTCGGGGGGCAGTGGAGCCATGTACCAAACATAAATCAATGCGACTATAGGACGAGTGAACTGGGGAGAAAAACGTATAGTCCCTGGCGGAGGGATTGCACAGTCTCCACGTGTCGTAGAGGTCAGAGGAGTGGATAAACTGGCGGCTAGAAGGATGCAGTTTACTAGGTACGGCTCGGGTCTTGCCCGGTTGTGTATTGACTGACGGGTCAGGAGTGCAGTTAAAATCGCCGCACAGTAAAAGGGTTCCCTCTGCAATCTCCTTAATCTTACTATACGCCTTTTTTAAGAAACAGATTGGATTATCATTAGGCAAGTACAGGTTGGCAATAGTAATCGGTAATTCATTCATAGTTCCCACCAAGATCAAAAGGCGTCCCAGTGGGTCAGCATATTGAGTCAGGCACTTGAAAGCCCAGTCCTTATGAAAAAGGATTGAGACGCCCTTGGACTTCCTCTGGGCAGTAGAATGAAACGAAACTGGGCAAATTTCAACTGCGGGGTGCGTGAAGTGCAAAAAAGCGTTTCCTGCAAACAGACTATCGCCGGCTTAACCTTGTGGAGATCACGAAACAAAGCATGACGTTTGTGCGGAACATTCAGCCACCTAACATTCATCGAAAAAACCCAGAACTGGGGTTTACTCATGGGCAAATAACCACATTATATCCACATGTACGGTAGGCTTAAAATGAAAATTAGAGGGGGAGAAGTCAGGGAAATATGGCGGCCAGAGTCTCGAGAGCATAACAACATACAAAAGGAAAAGAAAAAAAACTAAAGGAGAGAAAAAAAGGAAAAACCAAAGCAAACCACACTGCATCACAAGGATGCAGCAAAACAGAGTCATACCACAGTGGCAAAAAATTGTACAAAAACAAGAAAGTCCAGGAAGACTCAAAAAGGGTGACGAGAGGATGAAGTGCTACTCATAGCCCAGCGCGAGCACAAAAAGCTGAGCGAACAAGCAGAGGGTCCCAAGGCACATAAGGAAACCCACAAAAGCTGTAGGTGTGTCGGGGAGGCATTAGGAATCAAGTGTGTCCCCAAGCCAACTGGAGCTGAAACACGCATAGTTAGAGATACCAACATGAACGAAGAACATGAAAACCTTCCCACGAGCCCAAGCAGAGATCCACAAAAAGGGAAAAAGATTTGTCACTTAGGCCGGATTCTGTGCCATTCCGGGGACACTTTGATCGGTGATGAAGGAGGCTCGCGTGGGGGTGAGAAGTCAGACAGAATATTCCACTCCTTCAGGAATTGTAATCCAGTGTTGATATCCGGGATAACATGTAGGGTTCCATCTCTCCACACCAAAAGCTTCGTGGGGAAACCCCATCTGTATGCCAGCTTGCATTTGGTGGTTGCAGCCGCCCCATCGGGGAATAGGCGCGACCCCACCCCTCCTGCACTATGTATGTTTCAATGTACTTCCAGCCAGGTCATCCCTGCAGCAAGATTCCGCTCCGTGTCTTTGTTTTTGATCCCAAAGTGGATTTTGTTTCTGGGGGAGCTTAAATAAAGGCCCACCAGTCTACCTCATGTTTGACAAGCAGCATGAGCAGGTATGGTTTGCTATACAGCAGCCTGTGGTTTCATTTTAGATAGGACTCGCCCTTATAGAGGTGCCTTGACGCTGGCGGGCGAGCTTTAGTCTTATAATGGCCATTGATAAGAAACCAAATCTCTAATTGTGTTTAGTTTCACACGGTATAATTGGAGTAAGCGCAGATGACATTTTTTTCTTTGTTATGTTTTACACATGTTGTTGGGCTGGATGCATTTGGTGCTACCCCACCCCTCCTGGCGCTACCCTACCCCTCCTGCACTATGTACGTCAGCTTGTGATTACGAAGGAGCTTCGTGAGCGAGGAGAATTCGCGGCGTTTGGACATGGTCACCGCCGAGAGATCAGCAAAAAACGAGATGGAGGCATAAGGGTCGGTCAACGGCATGGATTTGCGGGACGCGGACATCGAGGCCTCCTTGATATGAAAGAAATGAACCTGCACGATAACATCACAGGCCACCGATGAGGGCAGGTTTTTTGCTCGTGGTAGACAGTGTGCTCGATCCAACAGCAGGTCTTGCGGTGTAGTATCAGGCAACAGAACTAGAAACAGCTCCAAGAGGTGTGGTTGTAAATCCACCAACGTGACTGCTTCTGCAACACCTCTAATCCTGATGTTATTGCGCCATGAGCGATCTTCAATATCGGCCATTTTAAGTGCCAAAGAGTCGTGGGCCGCTTGCAAGGACTGATGCCTATCCACCAGATCATTATGGGCGAGACATAAATCATCTGCCTTAGTTTCCAACGCATCCATATGCTCACCCAAATCTTGGATGTCACGACTCAGCTCCTGCAGCGCCCTTTAATATCTGCCTGTATAGTTATGCGCAGGTCCTGCAACATTGCATGTAATCTACTCTCTGACGGAGGTAAGGAGTCAGACAGTGGAAGCCGGGCTGAGGCATCCGCATCTGGGTCTGGAGAAATCTCACGCTGCGGGGAGCCGCCATCTTGGGCCTCCTTACCGCGCTCTTTCCAGGCGGATTTTGGCGGTTCTATCGCTCGTTGAGCCTTGGGAAGTGCCATCGTTGGTGCAGAGGATGTTTCCCCACCTAATAGAGCCGAGAGGGTGCCTCGGGGTACCCCTCAGAAGTCACAGGTTTGTAACAATCAGCGCCGGCCGCGGGAGCTACTCCACCATGCGACCGCACGCTGCAACGTCCAGATACGCTCCCTTATTTATTTTTTAAAATACCTTTTTTGTATTTATTTTTTTTACAAAATTTCCCAATTTTTTTAAAAAGCATTTTTTTTATTCTGTAACAGACCTTTTTATCATATTTTAAAGAACTTTTTTATTATAAAAATGTCTTAAACTGTGTCTGAATAAGTGTAAACATCTATTAGGAGAACAGTTCTTTTTTTTCTTCTGCAGTTTGGCGGCCAGTTCTGCGTTCTTTGCCAACTCCATCTTCGTGTGGCGACCCTGCGGTGAATAGTGAATTCCCTGTAGGGTCGGCAAAATGGAATCACCAAAGTGCACTGAAGTGCAAAGCACTGAAATTTCGCTGAGTGTCAGGGTGTGTTCAGACCTATGCAGTAGGTAAATGGGGTGTCTGGCCATACATTTCAATATTAAAACAAATTGGAAAGGCTTTCAGCGAAATCCTAAATTATTTATTGGAAAGCTGTCACATGACATTAGATAAGAATATCGGTAAAAGGTATCGGTGGTTACCTGGAAAAAAATATCAGTACTTGTAATTGGTCTTGAAAAAATAAAATATATTTTTGAAATATATTTTAATATTTCCTGGTATATATTTCTGAGAATCATCTCTTTTATCAATGTCTTCTGGTTTGTAAAGTACAGTAATACCTTGGATTATGAGCATAATTTGTTCCGGAAACGTGCTTGTAATCCAAAGCGCTCTTATATCAAAGCGAGTTTCCCCATAAGAAATAATGGAAACTCTGATGATTGGTTCCACAACCATTTATTCATAGGAAAATGATTACAGTAATACAAAATACTATAGAGTATAAAGTAAAAATAAAACCAATTAACCTGCACATTGCCTTTGGGAAGAATCGTGGCTGGTGGGAGAGAGGAGAGAGGAGGAGGAGGAGGGTTATTGTTTATTTATTTATTTATTTATTTGTAAAGGATTTTACCAGGATGGATACATTGAGATTTCTCTCGTTTTCAAGTATGTCCTGGGTTCGAGAACATTGAGTGGTTACAGAAATACAAAATAGTAAAATGCAAGATATTAACACAAGACCAAATATACAGATTAACAGAAAAATAAATATGGAGGAAATAAAGTCATTATGTTACATGTTTACAGGCGCATTTCGTATTGAGGTATGCTAATAGGGAAGTCTTAAGGGACTTTAGACTGGGGGAAGATTTGACGGTGTCTGGGAGGTTATTCCATATTTGCGGTGCTCTGTAGGAAAATGAGGATCGAGCCATTTTCTTTTTGTATTGCGGTATTGCAAGTAAGGTGCTGGTCCTGGATCTGAGGTTATAGGATGAGGGAACTGCCGGGGGAAGCAGCATATTCAGGTAGGGTGGTAGCTTCCCAGAAAAGCTCTTAAACACCAGGTTGGAAAGGTGAAGGGTGCGTCTAGAGTCCAGTGATGGCCAGTTTAGTTCTTTTAACATGTCACAATGGTGTGTCATGTAGTTACATTGTAGCACAAAGCGACAGAATGAGTTATACAATGTAGTAAGTTTCTGGAGGTGTGTTTGTGGGGCGGCTGCATACACTACATCTCCGTATTCAATGGCTGGCATAAGCATGTGTTGTACAATCTGCTTTCTTACCGCGGGGCTCAGGCAGGATTTGTTTCTGTACAGGGCACCTAGTTTGGGGTAGAGTTTAGATGAGAGTTTTTCGATGTGGGGGCCAAAAGATAGATTTGGGTCTAACCACATACCTAGGTATTTGAGAGAAGTGACTGTGGTCAGTGTGCCATTTGATTTTGTCCCAACACATAGATGGGGTGTTTGCAATTTGCAAAGAGCATTGTAACAGTTTTGTCAGTATTTAGAAAAAGTTGTGCAGGACGTTTATCACTAATGGGATCACTGCTATCTGTTGGGAGGGTTTCAGCACGTCCAGTGTAATGTGCGATACTATAGCGCATGTTACACCATGTGGCCCTCTCCGTCAAGCTGCCAGAATGCTGCGACGGACGCTGGGAGGAAAAGTGACCATGGCCACAGTTGTGACGTGACGCTCGGCAGACAAAGCGTATGTACTTTGAAATCGCTTGTAAACCAAGTCACAAAATTTTTAAATTTGTTGCTCTTCTTGCAAAACGCTCTCAAACCAAGTTACTCTCAATCCAAGGTTTTACTGTACTTGCTATATAACCCATTAAAAGTGAGTTTGGGGCAAGACATTGGGCACCATTACATTCTTGGTGCTAACATTAACGCTCACCTGAGTGAGCATTAATGCTAGTCCTGGTGTCCCTAGCGCAGGCCACCCATATTGCAATCCAAACGCTAAAGGGTTAAAAAACCCGTTAGTGATTGGAATCTTGTGCTTTTCAGCGCGAGGCTACTGTACTTTGCGCTTCCTATGCTTAACATGGGGAACGTAAAGAGTTAATTAGCGGTAGTATTACAATATACTAGCGCTAATTACCGTCCGGCTGTGGTTAACCCGACAGTTAACCACAGCCAGAACCTGGTGCTAACAGATTCCTCTGCTGCAGAACACGTCAGAGCCAGCAGAACACCCCCAAAAAATCATATACTCACCTCCTACCCCACGACGAGGACCGTGGCTACAACCGCCTCCTCCGTCCGCCGGGAGCAGGGAGAGACTGGGGGAAAAAGTCCCCCAGTCTCCCCCTGCGGATCACTACGCCGCCATACCGGATCTTGCGTGGCGAGATCCGGCAGGTCATGTGACCGTCGCTGTCTGCCTCAATGGAGTCCTATGGACTCCATGAAGGAGATGCGTGAGGCGGCGCTTAGCGCTGCCACGTGTATCCTGGGGCTTAGCGTCCGATAATGATGCAGGCAGCTTTTTTAGCGCCTGCATCGTAATATCGCGCTAAAACAGGGACACAAAAGAGAAACCTGCAGGCGCAGGTTTTTCTCCCTAGCGTCCCCGTTTTAGTGCGATCACTGTAATGGTGCCCATTGACTTTTCAGATGTATATTGTAGTGAAAATCCAGCACCTCAACATCTTGAAATGTTACCAGCTACCTCTTAATTCCGGTATACTCAATTCTATTTATGTATCATATTTTGGTCCAAATCGCTAATTCCCAATGTTTTCTTTTGTGAACTATTATTTCTCACATTTGTGCTGCACAAATCATAATCGAATAATGTCAGACTGACGTTCATTTAAAATATCAACATTCATACAATGCAAAACTTCAAGTACTGCAATTACTGCTCCAAATGGTTATTTGTATTACTTTTGTAGCCAAAGGTTTGGGGTGGGGGTCAAGGGAAATAAAAAGAGAAAATCTGCCAGAGAAAAACAGGAAATGCAATAAAATGCTTCAAAAGACAGGCTTGACAGTGAGAAATGGTGACATTATAAAACAGGCCTCAACACACAGAAAAGAGAGTCATTATATTTGGCCTAAAGAGAGGCGGCAGAAACTTGCTTTCAGATGAGCTGTTACAGATTGGAAGTGTTTAGCTTCTTGTTGATTAAATGTAGCCTGGGACATTGGTATTGCCAAGCCTGGGGGAAAGAGTTTGTGTTCACCCAGACAAAAAGCAGAAAAGATATAAATAAAACAAAAGAAATGAGTAAATTGTGCTGGGATGCGTATCCTCAGCTGCCGTAGGGATTTCAAGACTAATGGCGGTAATAGTGAATAGGGATGAAAGATATGAATCATTTTACTGTAGGCCTTTGCTATTCATCACTATGTGTGCAAAGGGACCTGCAACACAAAGACACCATTATTTTTATGGTGTTCACACTCGTGATAGTCAGTGGTGTTTCTGCGTGAAATTATGTCTCTTTAGGAAAAGTTTGTGCCTTTGCAAAAAATAACGGAAAGACATATTTGTCCCAGTTTCGTCGTAATAGCATGATGAGAGAGGTATGTTTCATTAAGTCTATATAGGGATTGGGAGGTAGGTCTAACAATATTTACATTAGGAAAAGTTGAGCATGAAGCTTCCTGTTTTGTTTTTAATTATCTATATTTATTAGAGGGCGTTGTAAGGATTATGGCCCTAATGACCTTGGTGAAGTGGTTGTTATGTTAATGTAAGGGTGGATTATGGTACGAAGAAGTCCGGAGAATCAGACGTACATGTATTATGACGAGGCAGACACCAGAATCGTATATATATGTATAGAGAACACTAACCGTCTGCAGGGCCGGATTTGCATCTCAGGAGCCTGTAGGCACAGAAATGTGAAGGGCCCCCACCCACCTTCCCCAACAAAAAAAAAAGAAGCATGCCAAAAAGACTTTATATATTTTTGTTTTGGGGAAAACTTAAAAAAATAAACATTTTAAAAAACTGAAACGTTTTCTCTCTGTGATCAAATTAAAAGAAGGGGCAGAATCTGTTGCCTTAGTTGAGTTAATGCAGTGGCATTGTTTGTTTTATATGTAAAAGCATATATTGCATTTCCTTTTTTTAAAAAATTTTTTACACATTGCATGGCCGCGTTTAGTATCATTGTAAAGACCAGACTCGGACCTTTCCAATAACACCTCACTTATCCTTGTGTAGTGTACAATTCAGAGATGCAAGTTCCAAAGCCCCCCTGTCTGTCCACACTGCAGTGCCACAGTCTAGGTTGTCGATGAAACCATGTGTTGCATCACCAGCTCCACACCTGCTGGCAGTGTGGGAAATGAGAAGGTGAGTTAGCGCAGCATCACTGTTCGCTTTATAATTGTAAACTGAATAATAGTGCTGCGTTAAAAAATGTGAAAAATAGTATTTTATTTTTACATAAATCTAACCTTGTTATACAGTATTTGGAATCTCTGGAAAGGCCATAAACTGGCCTTTCCAATGATACCTCATATGTCCCTCTAGCTTTTTTTTTTTGTATTTAAGATTTTTATTTTTGTATTCAAAGGGTCACAAACTGACCAACAGGGTCGGCCTCGCAGGGCTAAATATTACAATCCTAAGAACACATAAAACATAAGGGGGGTGTCGTCATAAAGGAGCTGCGTATGATCAGAAAATGAGTGGGCAATAATAATAATAAAATAAAAATGTTCCGCAGAATAAGTAGAAAAGGAAAAAAGAGAATTATTTACGGATGTTGCATCAACAGATATAGAACAAACATAAAGTGAAGGCCTTGCAAGGCCTCCGTAAATCGTCTAAGATGTCACGGGAAAGCCGTAACACGACTAATACACAGCAATAGATATGAGAAAAACAAAAATCAAGCCATCGGACAATAAAAAATACACACTGCGAAACATCAAAGGCAAAAAGTTACGAAAAAGTCTGCGAAAGGCATCCAGTTTTTTTAAAAAATAAGGAAGAGAGAAAAAAAAAAAAAAACAACCCCTGCCAAAGAAAATTTAGAAAACAGAAAAAGAAAAAGCAGAGTCCGTTGTAAGAGAAATATACCCCATGTGTCTAGAAAAGTCTCCGACTTTCAGGAAGGTAGTAGTCGGCATCAAAGAAATATCAAATATCAATGAGGAGCAGAACGGTCCGTTTCGCAAAGAGGGGAGAAAGCAGAATGAGAACAGAGTCCTGTTAGTTTAAAGCACAGAACTGTGCTATTCCACGTTCGATTCTATTCCGGATCTAACATCGGAGGAGAGGAACCCCCAGGGACATGGCTGGGGGACACCGGGGCAGGGGAGAGGCCCAGAGAGCGCAGCAGGGACCAGGCGGCTTCAGGGGAGGACACCAGGTGAGATAGGTTGTCATAATTTATGTACATAGAACCTGCAACCCCCCCATCTATATCTGATCCCACATTCCCACAGGAACGCCGAGACTTCTCGAAACTGCCGGCGAGCTATCAAGGTCACAAAGGGGAGATCATTAAACGTTGACAAAACCATCTCTTCAAAAATAATAGGAGCTCGAGCTGCGGGAGTCGACATCAGGCGCTGTTTATCGGTCTCATTTCCCGCCACCGCTAGCACATCGCGGGGGGAGTCCACCGGGGCCGTAGTCGCCTTACGTAGTCGGAAAACGTTCTGAAAAACAGTCCCGGTCGGCGTGTCGATTACATGTAACGCAAACTTATTAATAAACGGTAGCAAGGCATCATCGACTATCGTCTCCGGGATCCCCCGGATACGAACGTTTCTCCGGCAATGACGGTTTTCAGCCGCCTCCACGGCTCCTGTGAGCGTCGCCACCTGAGACTGCAGTGTTTCTACCTGCGGCGCGAGGAGCGTCTGGGTCGCCACTACCTCTTCGACCTGGGCTTCAACTGTCTTCAGCCGCCCTTTGACAGCCGTCAGTTCTGTTGTCAAGGCCGCAAAGTCTGCGCGCCACACTGCTCTCATCTCCTCAAGTGCTTCACCCAGTAGGCCACGTATATCTTCCCTCGTGAAGGACAGGCGGCCCGCGTCTCCCCGCCTCCCAGGAGCAGCCGGAATAGCATCCGCAGGAACAGGAGGATCGGAAGACGCGAGTCAGCGCGCCACTGGAGTCCTCCGACCATTGGGCTCCGCAACTGACCGTCCACCTGCCTCCGGTGCCCGGGGCGAGTGCCGCGCCACCACCGAGGCCTCCGATAAGTACGGGTCCTCCTCCTCGGAAGAGCTCATCGTGGGAGACTGGTATGTATGGGGTTCCCCCTGCCTCTTGCGCCTGCCCTCACCCAGTGCATCTCGGATGTCCAGCTGTCGTGGGCCCTCTAATGGTAAGAGCTTCTTCCCCGACTTCTTACCCATGGAGATGCGGTAGCCTGGGTCGCTGATCCACTGGGAGCACCTCGGCCGAGGGAGAATCCACCAAAATGGCCGCCAGGCGTGTGTCTCCGCAGTAGGCCTCCTTCTTCAGTATCACCTCAGTCCGTGCCGAACAGATATCACACCGCAATCCAGGGTACTGTGACAGGTCTAGGGGGATATCACCCGCTGTAGCTGTAAAAATAATTGAAAAAGAACGCAGAAATCCACATATAATCAGGCAAATAGCCGGAGAGCACTGAAAAATGCGACTGGTCTCAGTGGATGTCAGCTCCGCCCCCTTCCCTCTAGCTTTTAGGACTCCAGAGATAGAGTGGTCTAAATGACTGTAAACATTTTTTCTTTTTTTACAGAGCAAGTCGCCACCTTGTGGCAGGCGCCTGTAGACACATGCCTACTCTGCCTAGTTATAAATCTGGCCCTGCCCATCTGCTGGTGTCTGCAACGCCAAGTAGATCTTTTCCAGTGCGTAGTATCCAGTAAGGGGTAAATAAAAGCATGGTCAGTGAAAAACGAGCAAAAGGGTTAGAAGGTGGGCAGCAAACTGGCAAGATCGGTAGGCTTACTGTTAGTCAGAAGAGCAGGCGGTGTGCAGGCAAGGTCAGTTAATGAAGCAGAGGGGTCATAAGCCAGGGAGATCATTTCAAAACAATAATTCAGAAATACAGGAGGAAGGAACACAGAAACATTAGCTAAATGGAACAAAATAACTGAGCAAAGATTCACCCTCTTGGTGTCTTCTTATATGGAAATCAACTGGAAGGCCTCTGATCTCATAGTCATGCACCAGTAGGTCACAACGCTTAGCCATGAAGTCATAAGAGTGGCACACATTCTGAGAACACTCCGTCTTCTGGACGGGAGTCCACTAGATTGTCTGGGTCAGCTACTGGCTGGAAGATGCAGGAAACCCGACGATTCACGGGAGGGGAGTCTGGAGGTGGTATACGACCAGTCTGAGTACGGTCCGGGGGTCTGTTTGGGGTAAGAACCTCACAGTTAATTGCCTAAGAGCAGTCAATACCTTAGGAAGGACAGGACCTGCTCTGATGGGGTACACTGACATTGGCAGGCTTCTGCAATGTATAAATGTATTATGTAACCAAGTTCCAATTGTTTATTACCAAAATGGCAGGTTTTAAAAAAAAAATCTTTAAAATGTTATTAGTATGGATTGCTCTGAATATTGTATGTTGTGCTTTTGGTCTCAGAAGAAGCCTTTTAGACAGGGTCCCACCACACAGCAGGCCGGAGGCCATCTAATCTTCTTCTGGTGATGATGAAGGATCCATTCCATCGCCTTCACCATCCTGCAAAAGAATCACTATATAAAGGAATGACAGGGTAGTGATTATACTCACCATCACCAACTTGGCTCAGGCCTGCCTACTGCTCGGTCCTCTATCCTGGGCCAAATACTTTGTCACAGCTTCATCTGCACCCGTTGTCAGCCTTCTCTGTGCATTGTGGCATCATGTGACGTCTCAGGTCAGTCATGCTGGAGGGGGCGGCGCCCAGCAACATGCCGTTCTCAGACACATGCTATGTGTCTGGGAGGTGCAATGCAGTGCTGGGCCACGGATCGCGGCAAGAGAAGCTCTGGAATCGGACTCTGATAAAGAAAGTATAATATTTGCATTAAAGAAAGTGGCGGCCCACTGAGCTATTGGCACACCAGGAATCTCCCGGTAGTCCCGATGGCCAGTACATCCCTGGGTTGAGTACAGCCGTTCTGGTTTTGTATATTATTTCTGGAAGACTGGCCACCCTGCATGGTTTTGCACTGCTCCCTGTCACCGATGCCTATTGTAGGACCTATTAAACCTCAAATTGCAGAGAGCCTTAGGAGGATGTACATCCTAAATGCTCTGATGAGCATCTTATAAGAGCAGTCATTACGCTAGGAGAGAATAGGAACTGTAGTGATGAGGTACATTGTCTTTGTGGCAAGCTTTTGCAATGTATGCTCATATTTTGTAATCAACCCAGAATGAGTGCTCCAAATTTGTTATGTTGTGGTAAATGGTCTCAGAAGCACCTTTATGAAAAAAAATTATGGTCAGGTAGAGTGCAGCCATTATTTTATATATATATATATATAATGTGTTTGTTTATTATTGCAGAAGCCACTTGCACATCATAGCAATTCAAAGAATTGCATCCCAGAGCTCCTGTGATACACAGGAGCTCTGGGATGCAATTCTTTGAATTGCTATGATGTGCAAGTGGCTTCTGCAATAATAAACAAGCTAATTATAGCGTGGAGGCTTTTTATCTCGCTTTTTGTCCTCCACCACAACCCTTGTGTGTACATACATACATACATACATACTGTACATATGGGTAGGACATGCAAATTCTCACTTTTATTTTCTTACAATTTCTCACTTCCTAGTATGACACTGTACTGACACTGCATCAGAAGAGCTGTATGTAAATGTTATTTGCAAAGATATAACTAATATCCTCTCTTGCAATTTGTGTACTGGAGGATTTCAGTAACTCTAGTTTGAACCTACTTCTTAATTTGAATTGGCCATATATATATATACAGTTGTGTTCAAAATTATTCAACCCCCAATGAAATTGAGTGTTTTGGCCAGTTTGACATTGATTTTGATCATTCAGTCATCTTGCTTACAATTAAATCAAAGAGGCACGTGTAGGTCAGACAAATATAACATAACATTTATAATGAAATAACCACAAATGTCTTTTCTGTGCTCACATCATTATCAGTTTTATTCAACCCCCAAGTGACATTCAATCTTAGTACAACATCCTTTTAAACGTGAAGCATAGCTTGACACAAGTGTCTTGCAGTGATCTACGGGTATCTTCGCCCATTCGTCATGGGCAAAAGCCTCCAGTTCAGTCACATTCTTAGGCTTGCGCACTGCAACTGCTTTCTTTAAGTCCCACCAGAGGTTCTCAATCGGATTTAAGTCAGGTGACTGCAATGGCCACTCCAAAATGTTCCAGCCTTTAATCTGCAACCATGCTCTAGTGGACTTGGAGGTATGCTTGGAATTATTGTCCTGTTGAAAGGTCCAACGTCTCCCAAGCCTCAGGTTTGTGACGGACTGCATCACATTGTCATCCAATATCTCCTGGTACTGAAGAGAATTCATGGTACCTTGCACACGCTGAAGCTTCCCTGTACCTGCAGAAGCAAAACAGCCCCAAAGCATGATTGACCCCCCGCCATGCTTCACAGTAGGCAAGGTGTTCTTTTCTTCATAGGCCTTGTTCTTCCTCCTCCAAACATAGCGTTGATCCATGGGCCCAAACAGTTTTAATTTTGTTTCATCAGTCCACAGAACACTATCCCAAAACTTCTGTGGTTTGTCCACATGACTTTTGGCATACTGCAGTCGACTCTTCTTATTCTTTGGAGACAGCAAGGGGGTGCGCCTGGGAGTTCTGGCATGGAGGCCTTCATTACGCAGTGTGCGCCGTATTGTCTGAGCTGAAACTTCAGTACCCACATCTGACAAATCTTTTCTCAGTTCCTCAGCAGTCACACGGGACTTTTCTCCACTCTACGCTTCAGGTAGTGCACAGCAGTCGAAGTCAGCACCTTCTTTCTGCCACGACCAGGTAGCGTTTCAACTGTGCCCTTTGCCTTGAATTTGCGAATGATGCTTCCTATGGTCTCGCTTGGTATGTTTAACATCTTTGCAATCTTCTTATAGCCATTGCCCTTCCTGTGAAGAGTAATCACCTCTTCTCTTGTCTTCCTGGACCATTCTCTTGACTTCACCATGTTTGTAACCACACCAGTAAATGTCTAGAAGGAGCTGAGTATCACAGTCATTTTAAAGCTGCCTAATTGGTGCTTATTATGCTTTATTGCTGCTCCGTGACATCCACAGGTGTTTTCAATACCTGATTGAAAACACTTGAATGAACCTCTGTTCTTCAGAGTGGTAGTCTTTAAGGGGTTGAATAATTGTGTCAATGAAGAATTCACAAAAGAAACATTTACTACTGTATTACAAAACCAATTGATGTCATTTTAGTTGCATATGGTTCTTTAAAAATTCCTTGTAGGATTTCATTCTGAATACAATTACAAATGTACACTAAATTCCCTAAAACCCTTTACAGCATTGGGGGTTGAATAATTTTGAACACAACTGTATTTGGTACTGGCTGGGTGGAGTAGAGATATCATAACTGCTCTGTGTGGAGAGAGCCTGTGGAGTCATGGGTTTGATTCCGGCCAGAGCTCCCCTCCAGTAAGTGTCCTTGGGCAAGACACCTAACGGTACATACTCGCCACCCAGGACATACGTGAAAATGAGAGAAATCTCAATGTATCCTTCCTGGTAAAATCCTTTCTCAAAAAAAGATGCAAAAATCAGAGTATAGCAGTCGTATCTACAATTACACTAATTTCTCCTGGATTTGTTTCTCTCATCTGTTTATATCTCTTTTTTTATGATTTTCTTATTTATTTTACTTATTATTCTTTTGGTTTACAATTTTTTGGTGGGGGGGGGGCGGTTGTTACACATAGATAGCCTCCCATTGTATCTTTTTTTAATAATTTTTTTGGTTGATAATTTGTTGCTGTTAAGTTGCCAACAGGTCACAGCACACTCTTGTGGGCTCTAGGTCACTTTAATGGTTCACTACCATACCAGGTGCAATGTCAGCACATAGTTTTACAGCTCTAGGTATTGATGTGTAAGTCTTGTGTAGAGAAGTCCCATAATCCCCCACTGCACATTTCTTGCACAGCCTACATGCACCCCACTACTTCATACTCTATTTCCCTCACCTAATGTGACACCGCTTTCCTCTTAGATTGTAAGCTCTCGAACAGGGTTCTCTCACCTACTGGTCTGTGCGTTTAACTTGCATGTATATTTGTTGCTCTGTCTCACCGATTATACAGTGCTACAGAACTTGTTGGCGCTTTGTAAATACTTTTAACTGTAACTCTGTGCATTTATCTCTGTTCTTGTATAATAAGTTAATAATAATAGGTTTTGGGCAGAAAGATAAACTTATGATTGCTTCTTTTACTAGTCATGGGAGTGATACTTAGCATTCCACCATTAAAATATGTAATGGTTACTTCTCCAAGGGCTATGGTAATGGTGTTGCTACAAAGGAAGAACCAGCTTCATAGATGTAAAGATGAAAGAGACTCCAAAGAGTTGACTGCATGACTTGTACAATGGGAGCATGTGTCCTCAGTAGGGGTCAAGACTAGACACATAGACCTCCTGGACTGAGCTTAACCTGAGGCAAGGACTGGTCATGCTTCTCCATGTCAAAGACCCATCATGATTTAGAAGGTAGTTCCTCCCCAATCAGCAAAGATCAGTGTTGTTTCCCAAACTAACTTGAGGTCAACATAAGTTCACTCAGAGGCATGATCTGGTCTCACTCCTGTCAATCATTGGAATAATTTAGACTGGCTGTCAACCACCTTGATCAATGAGTCCAAAAAGAGCTGGGAAGCCAAAATTTTATTGCACCTCCAAGGACTTTTTTTGTTCTCCCTCCATATCTTTTTTACACATCTTCAGAAGACCTGTCCACCTCTTAGATCCATCACTTTTTAAGATGCCACACCAGTAGGAAGCTCCTTGCTGTGAGAATGCAGGGAAGCCATAAAAAGCAATGAGGCATCATCATAAATCTTGTTTCTGGGTCATTTTGTTGTCTTGACTCTGTTACAAAGGTTCACTCCATTGTTTTTACCTTCTTAGGATTGCTCACAAACCTGTAATGTTAGTTGGATACCGGGAGGCTTTGTTCTTCAAAGTCTTCAGTATACAGAGATAGCTTTCAAATGCATGCTGAGCTACGCCCAATAACGTCATGTTAGTTTTTCCTCTTAATTCCTCTTTCTAAAAAAACAAAAGAAAGAAAACCAGGTAGAAGATATGAATGGACAAGTATATATATATTCTCACTATTAAATATAGAAATATACATTGGCCTATTATTGTATTATGGCTGCAGGTTTGGGGGGGGGCGCTCCTTACATCCTGAATACTTTAAAACTGTACTACCTCAGCATGAGCGAAGTGTCCCTTTAACCATCGCATGTCTTTTCATGAAACCTTTTTAAACGCTTGTTTTTTTGCATCTTATTCTATTTTTCTTGCACATTTTTTTCTGCGTGTTTCTAATGTTTTTCTACATCTGGTAGAGGGTCTAGTCTTTTTTCTTCTTCTTACGGATGGAGGAAAAGTCATGATACGTGGTTCATTGTATGCCAGTGCAAAAGAGGGTCAAAACATATCGTGTAACTTTTTTTTAAAAGACTGCATTTTAAAATAAATCTATATTTTGGTAATCTGTAAGAATCTTGTTTTTAGGGCTGCTTGTCCCATTGTACAGCGCCGCTTATTATGTCGGTGCTTTATAAATAATGGTGATTGTAACAGCCTGGCTCGTTGCCGTCAGTCTCTCTCTCGCCATGTTTTTAAGTGCGTTAAGCCAATGTGTTTTAAGGTTTTAACCTTCGACGTCCTTTTTAATTACAGGTTTGTTTATATATATCTCATTTATTGCTTTGTCATACACATAACTTACTCGCTACTCTGCTCCAAGAAATCTCCCCAGATTTGGATGCCTTTCATAGTGGTCTGCAGCCTTGACCCTCCTGATTATTTGCAACTACATTTCCCATGAGCCTCTGCCAATCTAATGAGTATCCGAGCATTATGGGAGATGTGGTCCCAAAACATCTGGAGGGCCACGGTTGCCGAACTCCTGCCTTACGCCACGGATCTCAGACTCTGGCCCCACCAGATGTTTCTGAACTACAACTCCCATGACTCTCCGGCCATCGATTTGTATTCAGGACATACTTGAAAGCAAGAGAAATCTCAATGTATCCTTCCTGGTAAAATACTTTATATTAAGCACAAATTTTCAAATAAGTAGTTTATATTAACCAAGAGTACTAGCTTATAAACAATAAAATATATAGCACTTTTCATATGTGCAATAAGATACATTTTTCAACAATCGTGCAAACCATGTGCATTATATCCTTGCCGCAGTAACCACCCAGATGTCTCACAGCAACATCTAACGAAAACCAAAATTACAATAATATGAACTATATTATCTTAATATCAGAATCATGTTAAAAAAAAAACATGAGATACAAAAATCTGAAATGTGAAAGCGTGTGTCAGTCTTCACCCTGGCATATCATGTGATATTTATATCTACTCACACAATTATATTATGTGTATATTTGTAGGTTTAACATATCTTGTATCAGTGAGTTTGTTTATTTAGAAAGTATTTTACCAGGAAGGATAGCTATCAGGGTTATTCAAAGAGAATCGAAAAGTCACCGCACGTTCGGTGACTTTTCGTTCTCTTCAATTCGGTACGATTTAGTGATCCCATTTCGGCAACCCTGCGGTTTATTCAGGAAGCACCACAGGGGCCGCCGTAATGCAGGGAAAAGACACCGAAAACCCGCCGAAAACTCACCGCAAAACCCAAGCAAATGCACACGAAACCCGCAAAAACATCTGGATTAACCCCGCCGAAGACGCCGGAGAAACCCGAGCAGGAGCCGATCACAGCGCAGAGCAGCTGCCGGAAAAAGCCAACACCGCAGACGAATGGAGTGAAAAAAAGAAAACAGTACGTTTGAATGTTTGAAAAGTGAAATGCTGTTTGCAAACAAACTACTGAGCGAAAATGTCTGAAATTTACATATGAGGTCCAAGGAATGATAATAAAAAGGGCTGTTACAGAAAAAAGAAAAGACATGTTTGCAAAAAAATCCCCAAAAATGGCTAGAAGGTCCTAAAAAATCTATAAAGAGACTTTTTACTGCAGAATATTCTAATGAACGGTTTATTAGATATTGAATTAAAACAGGAATGTTTTTAACATTGAAGCCTACGGGATTCGCCTGAATAAACCTGAGGAATTAAACCACCGAATGGCAGGGCATTTCGGCAACTTTTCACTGCTAGGTTTTGCTCTCTGAATAGACTAAGCATTGCTTCTCTATTTATTTTATTTATTTATTTATAAAAGGATTTTACCAGGAAGGATACATTGAGATTTCTCTCGTTTTCAGGTATGTCCTGGGTTCGAGAACATTGAGTAATTACAGAAATACAAAATAGTAAAATGCAAGATATTAACACAAGACCAAATATACAGATTAACAGAAAAATAAATATGGAGGAAATAAAGTCATTATGTTACATGTTTACAGGTGCATTCTGTATTGAGGTATGTTAATAGGGAAGTCTTAAGGGACTTTAGACTGGGGGAAGATTTGACGGTGTCTGGGAGGTTATTCCATATTTGCGGTGCTCTGTAGGAAAATGAGGATCGAGCCATTTTCTTTTTGTATTGCGGTATTGCAAGTAAGGTGCTGGTCCTGGATCTGAGGTTATAGGATGAGGGAACTGCCGGGGGAAGCAGCATATTCAGGTAGGGTGGTAGCTTCCCAGAAAAGCTCTTAAACACCAGGTTGGAAAGGTGAAGGGTGCGTCTAGAGTCCAGTGATGGCCAGTTTAGTTCTTTTAACATGTCACAATGGTGTGTTATGTAGTTACATTGTAGCACAAAGTGACAGAATGAGTTATACAATGTAGTAAGTTTCTGGAGGTGTGTTTGCGGGGCGGCTGCATACACTACATCTCCGTATACAATGGCTGGCATAAGCATTTGTTGTACAATCTGCTTTCTTACCGCGGGGCTCAGGCAGGATTTGTTTCTGTACAGGGCATCTATGGGAAATGGATTCACTGCCCTCGAACAGGCACCGAACAGGCACCGTATGTGCAGGCAATTCGCCAGGATTTGGCGAATTGCCTGCTCTCTGGATAGCCGAATGGCCAGGAAAGGTAACCGAATGCTGAATTTCAGCGTTCGGTTATCTTTCGCCAGCAATTCGGATCTCTTTGAATAACCCTGATTGAGATTTATTATAAAAAAGAAGGCGTGAGGCTGTGTAAAAATTACCAGATTTAGACCAAAATAGGAAGACTATTGAAAATAGACTAATCTGTATTTTGAGATTTTGACATCTTGATTTAAAGTTTGTATTTTGCTTGCCAATTCTATCTGTTCTTTTGGCTCAAGACAGGTCAGCTACAGAGATGATAAAAATGAAGCCCTGCCATGTTTCCCTTTCTCATATTTTGTAATCCAGCAGAGTCAGCCTTAGGTCGTTAGACGCCTTGTGTGAAAAATCTTTCAATGTGGGCCACACCCCGACCATACCTTCATTGGCCACACCCCCACCCATTACCTCACAACATATAAAACCTCACATTCTTATTAAAAAAACCAAAACAAAGTTTAGAAACCTTGTTGAACGTACATTTTTTACTGAGACAATCCCAGATTCTCCCTCTGTAGTCTGTTATGAATGCCTTTGCCAGGCTCATACACCTCACATCCCGCACCTCTCACACCGCACCCCTTTGTCAATCTCTACACTGGCTTCCTGTCTCCTATAGAATCCAATTATAAATACTGATCCTCACTTAAAAAGCTCTCAATGCCCACGCCCCTGACTACTATTAAAACATACAAAGGCAAACTATAATAACAAAAAATCTCCTCAAACTATTATACTAACACATTAGAGACTGTCAGACACACGGGCACACACAGAGACATTGGCAAAACCACTGTTAGAAACAAAGAAGGAATGACAAAGATGCTTTTACATAGAAACATTATTCCCAACATTCCTCTTTAGTGGTTCAGTCAAGCAAATTTAGACTGACAGTGTGGCAAAGTCGTGGCCAAATTAATAGCTTTTGTGAAGCCATTGCTCTTGGCAAAGGGCATTGATTTGGCGAAACGTTGCCACCCTGTCTAATTTAACGTTTGAATGAACCCCTTGAGAGGCGTGCTGGGATTCCTGCTTCTATAGTGGTTATTCAGAGCGCACTGAAATGTCAGGGAAAAAAAGTTCAGGGAAAAGCTGCCCAACGAATCAGAAAAATCGTTGAAAATCCACCGATAACCCGGCAATACAATTTGAAAAAATCAGATCAATTCAAAACGCCGCAGGGAAGGCTGCCGACCATACCCCGACAATCCGCCGTAAACCTGCCGAACGCGTCTGAAAAAGCCGACATTCCACCGAACACAGTGCCGCCCAGCCGACAAGCTGACAAACGGGGTAAAATAAAAAAAACAATATGATTGAAAATTTCAAAATTTCAACCACTGTTTGCACAAAAACTACTGAATATAAATGTCTGGAATTAACATATAAGATCCTATGAATAATAATAAAAAGGTCTGTTACAGAATAAAAACGCTATTTAAAAAAAAATCGGAAAAATATTCTTTTCCGAAAAATCCTGACAAATGCCTAATAAAATCCTAAAAAAATAAATAGCCTTTTTTTCTGCAAATGAAAAGAATAACCAGTTTAATAGATATTGAATAAAACAGGAATATTTATAACAAAATAGAGAAAAAAAGAAGCGCCACGCTGTATATTCTAGCACCAAAGCTTCAATGCTATTACCAGAAAACAGTGGTTTCCCCCAAACCAATAAACATAGAAAAGTACATATCTGGTACAGCGCAAAAATGCTCATGAGGTTCTGGTGTTTCTCTCAATCAGCAGCCCAACGATGGAATATCCATGTAATATAAAATATTAGATATCATAGTGCATATGTTATATAAGGAAATGCAATCTACATATGCTGGTATTTCACTCACAAATAGAAAGCCTTAGCACTGGCTCTAAGTGGATATAAGCCTCTGCTTTGATTTTCTTCTTACTGCTCAGGTAAACCACACCTTGCCAGAATGATTTTGTAGGCCACCACACATATGTAGGAAATAGGAGACAAAATGGGGACACAAAGCTACTCCCCTAGTGTAAATCAGAATATCTTTTTGTCACTCCGCTTTTATTGCTGATTCAAAACTTACACAGGGTTATTCAAAGAGAATCGAAAAGTTCGGTGACTTTTCGTTCTCCTCAATTCGGTTCGATTTGGCGATCCCATTTCGGCGACCCTGCGGTGTATTCAGCAAGCACCACAGGATCCCCAAATTGCAGGGAAAGGTCACCGCAAACCCGCCGACAACTCACCGAAAAACCTGGTGAAGGCACACCGAAAACCCGCAAAAACATCTGGATTAACCCCGCCGTAAACGTTGGAAAAACCCGAGCCGATCACACGCAGCGCAGCCGCTGGAAAACCCGACACCGCAGACGAATGGAGTGAATAAATTAAAAAAACAGTTCGCTTGAATGATTGAAAAGTGAAACGCTGTTTGCAAAGAAACTACTGAGAGAAAATGTCTGAAATTTACATATGAGGTCCAGGGAATGATAATAAAAAGGGTGTTACAGAAAAAAATGTAAAGTTAAAATAATAAATAAAAAAATTCTGAATTTTTTAAAAAAAAAACCCAAAAATGCTTAAAATAACCTAAACAAATCTATAAATAAAGAGACTCTTTACTGCAGAATATTATAATCAACGGTTTACAGTTGTGTTCAAAATTATTCAACCCCCAATGCTGTAAAGGGTTTTAGGGAATTTAGTGTACATTTGTAATTGTATTCAGAATGAAATCCTACAAGGACTTTTTAAAGAACCATATGCAACTAAAATGACATCAATTGGTTTTGTAATACAGTAGGAAAGGTTTATTTTGTGAATTCTTCATTGACACAATTATTCAACCCCTTAAAGACTACCACTCTGAAGAAAAGAGGTTCATTCAAGTGTTTTCAATCAGGTATTGAAAACACCTGTGGATGTCACGGAGCAGCAATAAAGCATAATAAGCACCAATTAGGCAGCTTTAAAATGACTGTGATACTCAGCTCCTTCTAGACATTTACTGGTGTAGTTACAAACATGGTGAAGTCAAGAGAATGGTCCAGGAAGACAAGAGAAGAGGTGATTACTCTTCACAGGAAGGGCAATGGCTATAAGAAGATTACAAAGATGTTAAACATACCAAGAGAGACCATAGGAAGCATCATTCGCAAATTCAAGGCAAAGGGCACTGTTGAAACGCTACCTGGTCGTGGCAGAAAGAAGATGCTGACTTCGACTGCTGTGCGCTACCTGAAGCGTAGAGTGGAGAAAAGTCCCCGTGTGACTGCTGAGGAACTGAGAAAAGATTTGTCAGATGTGGGTACTGACGTTTCAGCTCAGACAATACGGCGCACACTGCGTAATGAAGGCCTCCATGCCAGAACTCCCAGGCGCACCCCCTGGCTGTCTCCAAAGAATAAGAAGAGTCGACTGCAGTATGCCAAAAGTCATGTGGACAAACCACAGAAGTTTTGGGATAGTGTTCTGTGGACTGATGAAACAAAATTAGAACTGTTTGGGCCCATGGATCAACGCTATGTTTGGAGGAGGAAGAACAAGGCCTATGAAGAAAAGAACACCTTGCCTACTGTGAAGCATGGCGGGGGGTCAATCATGCTTTGGGGCTGTTTTGCTTCTGCAGGTACAGGGAAGCTTCAGCGTGTGCAAGGTACCATGAATTCTCTTCAGTACCAGGAGATATTGGATGACATTGTGATGCAGTCCGTCACAAACCTGAGGCTTGGGAGACGTTGGACCTTTCAACAGGACAATGATCCCAAGCATACCTCCAAGTCCACTAGAGCATGGTTGCAGATTAAAGGCTGGAACATTTTGGAGTGGCCATCGCAGTCACCTGACTTAAATCCGATTGAGAACCTCTGGTGGGACTTAAAGAAAGCAGTTGCAGTGCGCAAGCCTAAGAATGTGACTGAACTGGAGGCTTTTGCCCATGACGAATGGGCGAAGATACCCGTAGATCGCTGCAAGACACTTGTGTCAAGCTATGCTTCACGTTTAAAAGCTGTTATAACTGTAAAAGGATGTTGTACTAAGTACTAAGATTGAATGTCACTTGGGGGTTGAATAAAACTGATAATGATGTGAGCACAGAAAAGACATTTGTGGTTATTTCATTATAAATGTTATGTTATATTTGTCTGACCTACACGTGCCTCTTTGATTTAATTGTAAGCAAGATGACTGAATGATCAAAATCAATGTCAAACTGGCCAAAACACTCAATTTCAGTGGGGGTTGAATAATTTTGAACACAACTGTATTAGATATTGAAGTAAAAACGGGAATATTTTTATCATTGAAGCCTATGGGATTTGCCTGAATAAACCTGCCGAATTAAACCACCGAATGGCAGGGCATTTCGGGAACCTTTCACTGCTGGTTTTTGTTCTCGGAATAGCCGAAGCATGGCTTCTCTATGGGGATTTCACTGCCCTTGAACAGGCACCGAACAGGCACCGTATGTGCAGGCAATTCGCCAGGATTTGGCGAATTGCCTGCTCTCTGAATAGCCGAATGGCCAGGAAAGGTAACCGTACGCTGAATTTCAGCGTTCGGTTACCTTTCTCCAGCAATTCGGATCTCTTTGAATAACCCTGACAGTTGGCGGAGCTACCATAGCTCTAGAAATAGTGCATGTGAATTTTTCACACTTGGACAAATCCATGAAACCACCATAGGTCCAGGAACGTGGCTTTAAAAAATTATTCATTTAAAAAATATGTAAATAAAATAAAATAAACAGACAAATTACATAGCCAGGACGCGTTTCTTAGCCAACTGATGAAGCCGGGTGTAACACCGGGGGAAATGCGTCTTGGCATTATTATGCTTTTTTAAAATTTTGTTAGTTTTAAATTGTTTTAAATAAATAAAAAAATTTGAAAAATCCCCTGAGTTGCTGAGATCCCTCTTTCTTTTGGAGAAGAGTGGAGGAGGATATAGATTTAGAGGGGCGGTGATCCCAAATGAACTACACCGCATGCAGAAACACAGGAGAGCCCCTGTTAGTGAGGCTCAGAACCATGTGAGTGACTCCTACCGATATATATGTATTTTTGCCTAGAGGTCGCTTGCACCATATTCAGTTTTTTTTTCCCTATGTGCTGCTGGCGTGATTGGAGAAACACAAGACTGGCACTGCAGAGGAAGATTTTAATCAACAAAGCAAGAGACTGTATGATGCTTAAAAACAACTTTTTGGAAAGGAGTGTTTCAAGAGACTGTTATAAATTTGTAAATTAATTCCAACCAATAAGTATCTATTTGTTATTGTTCATAGCTCATATACATAAGGTTACAGCGCTCCGCTATTGTAAAAAATCTGTATTGGGTGATATAAGTTTATATGTACAACTCATCGGTGTGAGCTGCTTAAAATGTAACCTTTTTTTTCTCCTGAAGTTGAGCGCCATACTATCCCTCTAAATTTTATTTTTGTTCTAAACCTATGGGATTCGCCTGATTAAACCTGCCGAATGAAACCACCGAACATCAGGGATTTCAATGACATTTCACTGCTGTTCGGTGCTCTCTGAATAGATTAACCATTGCTTCTCTATGGGGATTTCACTACCGTCTAACAGGTACCATATTTTGCTGGCAATTTGCCAATATTTGGCGAATTGCCAGGTTTTGAACAGCCGAATGGCCCCGAAATTGCACCATATGGGGAAATTCACGGTTCGGTGGAATTTCGGGGCCAGATCGGCTCTGAATAACCCTGCATGTACAGATGTCTGTGAAGTTGACCTTCCTGAGTTCAGTGAAGCACCCTCAATTGGAGAGGTAATATATATATATATATGTATATATCCAAAAGTCACCTGAGTGCCTTGTTGCGTTGTTTCATTTTTTACAATAATAAAGCCACTGAGACAAAGACACTGATCCCACAGAAACATTGGCAATGCCACTGACAAAACACAGCGAGGATGACAGGAGCACAAACTCATACACAAATATTAACACAGACACACAGAAATAGTAGCGAAACCACTGACAAAACAGACACGGATGCTGAAAAACACTTGAGTATAACAAAGACACTGACACACAAACGATGGCAAAAAAACTGACAGCCACACAGACAAAGACACTAAAAGACTCACACAGACAAGAGCAGAGACCCTGAGAAAGTCAGTAAGGTCTATTCACTAAAAGGTGAAACTCAGGAGAATTGGCATGAGAAGAGAACAATCTAGACCAAATAGAAGATTTGAAAGTGAGATAAATGGGAGAATTTTTCTGGTTTGGCTATTTTGACCTGGATTTTTCATTCTCCTAAGTTTCAATTTTATTGAATAGACCTGAAAGACGCTAATAGACACACGCAGTACACTGGCCAAACTGACAGAGACACTGAAAAACCCAAAGACACCCTGTAGCGCATAGAGTTTGACAAAGACACTGACAGAGACAGACACAGTGACACTGGAATAGACACACAGAGGTTGTATGTTCCTTCAAGAACCGGGTGTCACGTTTTCCCTGGTTTTGGCAGCGCCCCCTGGTGGTGAGAGGTATTCATGTCTGTTTTTCCCTATTCTGTGTTTGGCTGTGCTGCCTTGGGCTGCTCCAGGGTTCTGCTGTGATATTCTGGTCTGAAGTCACATGGTCCAATCACACAGACCCACTTCCTTTATAACTCCCAGCAGCACAGAGCTTCACTGACCTGTTATGAATTCACATGGTGGTTATGTTCCTGTGTTCTTGGTCTTGTTCTGGTCCTGGTTCTTGTTCCCCGCGTTGCTGCATAGCATTTATGTCTAGTATATTCTGGTTTTGACCTCGGTTGTATACCTGACAATCCTTTTCTGTCTGCTCCTGGTATTACTGTACTCTGATCTGTTGCCAAAGTTTGCCTGTCTGACGTTCCTTCTGGCTCTATATCCCTGGATCTAGTTTTGACCATTCTTAAATGTTTCTTGTTGTATGTTTGGTTTGTGTAAGTCAGTATTGATTAGAGACCATCACAAGGACCTCTCTAGTTTAGTATCCCTGTTCTGTTTTGTTAAACCCTCACCCTTCCTCCTCCTCTGGCTCTGTCTTCCTTTGTGAGGCTCCCATAGTTAGAAAGACCATTTAAGGATCTTTTCCCCAGTGATAGGGACCCCTTTAGTTTTCTTCTTTGCCCTCCTGCTCCTTGTGATTCTGTCTGGTTTATTTCCTGCCCCGGAATCTGTATATTTTTATTATCTTGTATGAAACCAGCAGCTAACCTGCCTCAAGGGCTAAACTCCTCTTTGTTTCAAGTGTCCACGATGTTCCATGGTGGCGCCCACCGTGACACGGGGTCCCCCCAGCACTGCAGAATATGTTTGCCATATGTTAACAAAGTTTAGTTTTAAAATTCTTATTTGCTTCATTTAACTGCAATATCTGTTTCAAGCTAATATATCAAAAAAATGGAGATGGAATATTTGGGACATAAAATTAAAATAATATGCAGACGTTACATTTTCATATACATGTTTACCAGGACATGCCCTGTAGTCAACTCATAAGATTAAAACGTATTGAACATAAGGTTTTTTTTATAATATCTCATAGGTATTATCTTTTAGATGGATGTTTTTCTTTGAAGATAATTTGACTTCATGTATAATGTACACATGTGATCGTTTAGAGTTCTCTATTTTTAGACATATCGAAAGTAGAATTACGCCATTTCCTGAACATTTGGCACATGTAATAAAAAGCTTGGCATTTAATTTGGTTAACGGACCAGATTTAAACCCTGTTCAAAACTTAAACCAGCAGGTTCCATTCCTGACATACTCCACTTTTTTAATTCCTAAGAGGTCAACACAGGCACTGTTGAATAAGAACATATTTTCTCAGGACAGACGTAAGAATGATAGAAATGTCATTGCATTCTTTATGATAAAACATCGATTTTTAAATATAGGTCTCTGTCCTGTTCCATACTTGAAAAAGAGCGAAATCTCAATGTATTGTTCCTGGTAAAATACTTTATAAATAAATAAATACCGGTATGTGTAATGAAGGATATTGTTATGATTTTTTTATATACTATGCAGCAATATGTAAATTTAACTTATCATAAGTCATGATGATGTAAATTGCGGGCAGTTTGTATGCAAAGGCATGAGGACATATCATAGAGCATTGAAAGAGGGTGATAGTCTGATATCAAAGTCACAAATCATACCAGGGGTTTGCCTAGGTGAGAGAGTTCAGAATCCAAAAGACTGGGCCATTGGTGAAAATCCAGAGGAGCAATCAGAAGGACAGTATACAACCTGTGTTTGAGGGTTTAAATCGAGATCCAGACTTAACCCCTTCACTACTGATATTGAGATATCTTGGGCTTCAAAGGCTCCATCTGGTGCCCCGATATCGAGATATCTCAGTATACTGATGTGCAGCCCAAAAGCAATTGAAATTTGTTTGCTGCAAATTAATTTCATTTGATTTTGGGCTTCAGAAGTTGCCCCCAATGTTTTAGTCCTGTGGGCATAATGCCCAAAGAGCTAAAACTGTAAAATCAGCTGCTCAAACCTCTGAAATATCGGGCTTTCAGTAATCGATGCAGGGAGAAAAGAAGAAAATAGACCAGCCGCTCAAGCCTCTAACTCAACTTGGCAGTAGATGGTGCCATCTACTGGCCAAAAATTGGTTATTTACAGTAAGACATACAATAGGTATAAACTCAAATATTTCTTACTTTAAAATTAATTTAAAATGATTTCACAAAAAACACTGGTTTCTGACAATGTTTTTTTGGAAAAATCACTTGGTAGTGAAGGGGTTAAGACATTGTCCCTATACCAGCAGCCATGATCCTTCTTTGCCTATGTGGACAAAGAATCTCTGTTGCTGCCAGCAAATATGTTCAGCTGGCTAACCTGCACAGCTACACCCCTAATGTCTAATTGATTATATGGGTGGAGGGCACATTGCATGTCTGATACTAAAGCACACTAACTGGGGAGGTCAGGAACCTGCAGGTCAGGTCACATAGAGGCCATCATGATCTGTGTCAGGTACCACTTTAGAAAAGAATGGCACACCGCCAGAATCTAACGCTAAAATACAATATAAAATAACACTGCTTGACACTGTTTTAGCTGCTAAAAGGAATGATCAATACTATCCAATTTATTTAACTTTCAGGGATCTTCCATATATCAATCAGGAAGAATCTGGTGGTGTGCATTGAAGATTTATGTGGGACATTACCGAACAGTCTTCAAAAGTCCTAACTCCTTCAGCACATTCCTGACAGTGGGACATTTTGCCATATGGCCAGATGTATTATCAATGCCCTTCTTGCCATGATGTTATAAACATTCACATATCTACAGCTGCATATGGAAAACATCTGTTTGTGAAAAATGTCTTGCCAAGGGCAGTGATGATATCAACACCAAAGACTTTGAGGTCAACAGACCAACAAAGTACAAAGGCACATACAAAGCAGGCTGTCCTACTATCTTATTAATATTGTTTCTGGTAAAATCCAACACACAGTACAGTAAAGCCGCTGAAACTGATTGCAGACCTGCACACCTTTCTTTGTCTCCCTCCATTGATATTTTTTGCTTCAAGTGGGCCAGTAAGGTTTGCAGTGTTTGCGAGAGGCTCAATGATTACATTAACAGTTCGCATGGTTTTATAAGTCAAGTGGTAACTTGTGTTTCAAAGTGCTCAATCTGCTATCAGTAGGACACAGACGTCAAAAAGAAATTGGGTTCCATAGCAAGACCTTTGCAAACTGACAATGTCCCCTTTTTTTTTTTTTTGAGAAAGGATTTTGCCAGGAAGGATACATTGAGATTTCTCTCGTTTTCAAGTATGTCCTGGATGGTGAGTTTGTACAGTTAGGTGTCTTGCCCAAGGACACTTACTGGAGAGGTGCTCTTGCTGGAATCGAACCCATGTCTCCACAGGCTCTCTCCACGCAGAGCAGTGATGTTACCTCTACTCCACCCAGCCGGTACTTCTATGAGAACTTGTGCTCATTTCTTGTTGAAAGTCCACAGAATCCTAATGACTCCAGAATGAATCCTATGGA
The DNA here is from genome assembly GCA_009667805.1 of Leptobrachium leishanense. Lineage (NCBI taxonomy): Eukaryota > Metazoa > Chordata > Amphibia > Anura > Megophryidae > Leptobrachium > Leptobrachium leishanense. The sequence goes on from CM019065.1 coordinate 134,350,470, forward strand.
CTTGTGTGAATACCACTACTGAGTGCATGTGAATATTTATGAGCTTACCCACCCACGGCATAGAGAATAGGGATGGTTATGTTCCCTAGATGATTTCTTGTCTATCTTATCCAGTAAAGCCTTACATGCAGAATTAGGGCAGCATGCTAATTTTGCCAATGTAGTGCTCTTACAACGAAAATGTGAATAGCAGCTCACTAATGGATAAATACATTTTATTATATCATCATATAAAATCATGATTTTGGGGGGGGAGGGTGTCCAGAACAGCTGCCAAGTCGGCCGCTTGAGGGATCCGCTCCACACCAGCATTTAAAACGTTTACCTTTGCGCCTTCATGAGATGGGAAGGGGGAGAAAGTCTCCTCAAAATCCACGGACCCACCAGATGCCTAAGCCGCTTATTTCTGATCCGTTGGATCCATTTTTCCAGACCTCCCCTGCGGCCTTTCAGCACGCTGAATCACACAAGATGGTGGATGCCACTCCTTGGCATGGATCTCGAGCCTGTGATAAAGGCTCATTGCACCATATGCTGGCAGCGATGAGTGCCTCTCTCCCCACAAAGGAGGATATTGGGGAGATGGTGACAGCAGTCCAATCTGCGTTTCGCGCTGAGATCACGGAGGTCCACACAGAGGTCAGTGGCCTCGTACACCTGTGTGGCCAGTATGGAGAAATCGCTCGCCCGACTGGAAGCACACCCCATTCCGGCCTTGGTAATGCCAGCGGAGGAGTTTGTTGAGAAAATGTCACTGATATTTTTCCCACATCTGTCATGTTTTCAATTTTATAATTGGCGAGGCTATTGTCACCCCAAAATGTATGGATTGGGCCCACTATGCTTTGCGACCCCATCCCCGATCATGAAACGACCCTCCAAGAGACATTATATATGTCACCTTCTTGAGTTTCAACTTAAGGAATGTATCATGCGCCTTGCACAGAGCTCTAAGCAATGGTCTGTAGATGGCAACTCTATTTCATTATTTCACAATCTGTCTCCATATAACTTGCAGCCTCGCAAGGTACTTCGACCCTTTACTCAACTGTTGTCAGACCATCACATTTCCTATGGCTGGGGATTTCCATTTTCCGTAACGGTGCACCAAGGAGATATGCAATTTACTCTCCGCACCCACCAAGAAGTGCCGTCCCTTCTGACAACTTCTGATTTACGTCTGGTCTCTGTTCATGATTGGGAAGCACTACCCCTTTCGACAACCCAGCCGTTACCTTGCTGTCTGGAGGCCATACGCAGTTGGTGCCTCCGCGTGTTACGTCTTTCCTCACCATCCTCACAATCTGGAGTGGAGGTATCTGTGCCTCCCCAACCTGAGGCTCAACCCTGAAGGTGCCTTTCTACTCAATTGCCTAGCTACTCTTCTGTGAGTGTGGGGAGAAAGGAAGAGAAGAACATCCTGAGAGGCCTTCCATTATTTTGTCCCCGATTTCATCACCCTTGGCGCTCTTCCCTGCTTTACCCAACCTGCCTCCCCTACTCATATCTTCCTATCTGGTGCCTCAGGTCATATACAGGGACTGGACTGCTGGTACAATGTGGCCTTGGCTTGGCTACCCATCCATCTGAGTTTGACCCTGCCTTCAGTGCCTTATTGTACATGTTTGTATATATATTTAATTTCCATGGGATTTTCTTTCTTTTGAGGGTGAGGATTCATACTGGTTTTTCGCTGACTCTGGTTCTCCTGGAATGAGTGGATTGTCTGGTGCAAACATGAAGCTTGCACCTCTTTTGCTCCCTGTGTCAACCAAGACTTCAGTAACCGGGAGCGCTAGACATTTTGAATTGCACAACTAGAGTTTTGCGACAAATTATGTTTATGGTTTATTGGAGTATGTGAGTTTGAAGTGTTCTGGAGGGTTTTGATGGAAAGGGTTCCCGTTGGAATATTGCTGATGGGTTCATTTGGTGTTGGTGTTTATGGGGTGTTTTTTTCTTTCTCTCCTATGTGAATTTCACAGGTGTGTTGAAAGGTAGGACGGGAAGGGCTAGAGTGGGTTATTTTTGGGGTTTGCTTGTTAGGGCTGGGTTTTGTTTTTATAGTTTCTTCATTACATGTTATATTTAAGTGAACTACGGACGCTGCTTTTGCCGGTGTGCACCTGGTTTGTCTTATTTCCAAGTTTGGGGCAACCCTCTTCTCCGTTAACTGAGTAGCTGATTGTGATGGTTCTATTTACTCGTAGCTTCTTTGGTAATTATGCTCCTGGTAAATCGCGCAGATTCGGAATCCACATATTACGCATAGTACCGTTTGTTTATTCGGATTCTAGCGCTGGTGATTCTGGACGATTTTCTTTTTTTAAAGGGTATAATCATGCATGGGAGCTCCTTCTAAGTTCGCATCTATTTATCTTCCTAATCGGAGACAAAACTAGGCACTTTCTCATATTTGTGGCAACTGGAATCATTCATGGAAGGCACTTTGGTGGTTGCTGGTGACCTGAACGTACCGCTTGACTGACTGTGGACACTTCTACAGGTACTACTTATGTCCCTCCTCTAGTCTGCGTTGACTGCATCACACCATTAGGGAGTTTTGTTTGGTGGATATTTGGAGAGCCACCCACGTCAGGGAGCGGGATTACACATATTACTCTAGCACACACTATTCTTATAGAAAACTGGACTATTTCCTGGTCCCTTATCACCTAGCACATCTAGTCAGAGATCCCAAAATTCATGTGACCACATGGTCAGATCATGCACCTGTGTAGCTTTGTGTCAGCTCTCCACTCTTTTCCCCATGAGAGTGCTCTTGGTGACTAAAAATGTCTGTTCTGGTGGTTCTCTCTCGCAGAGATGAACGCCTCAATCTCTTTTACTCACAACACCTCTGAGGACATCCCGCTCCCCACCAACCCTAACGACCACTTACTGCTTCTTTTAACTGAAAAGTGTCAATCGTTTAATCAACTATTAGCAGATCAGATTAAATGTATGGCACTTGGCACAAGGGCATTTTTTGCCCTTAACGAGAATAAATTGGGCCGGTTGTTGACTCGGATTCTCAGAGACAGACCCTCTATGGCCTATATCTCCAAGCTTTGCTCCCCAACTTGACACAACATTAGGCACCCCAATCATATCACTTAAGCCTTTCATGAATATTATGCAGCACTGTATTCTTCTACCAGCGAGTAGCCTATGAGCATCACTTCCGGATCCCTCCACGATAATTTGACCCTTCACATTAAGCGCACTACTGATGCAGTGCAGTAGTTCGTCAGGGTGAAGTGGAATTTTCTGTTCGCCCCTCTCAGGGTTTTTGGCATCCCTGACTCCTTTTTGAAATGGAGGACCGCCCTCTATGATACTCCGATTGCTACTGGCTAGATATGTGTGTTTCGTTTAGTTCAGAATTGCAATTCGGTAGAATTCATGCTGATTTGTTTTTTGGAAGCACATACAACAAAATAACGAATCTATATCGAAATGGAACGAAAATGAAACGGTATAAAACAAAGTGATTTTGTTTCTACAAATCGATTCGTTATACTATTTTATTCAGTCAGCAACGCATCCCTGTCCATTGGCCACGGTGCTGAACTTGTAGTATTCAGCACCACAGACCATTAGACAGCGACGTATGGTGCCGTTCTGTACATTTCGGCGGCTCTATGCACCTCAGCATAGAAAACTTAGTGATGCAGTTCGAAAGGCGAATCCCATAAGTTTCAATGTAAAATAATATTTAAAAAAAAAACACCTCACGGTGTATAGGAGCGCATAAAACATCAACAGTAAAATTAATTGTATAATGAAATGTAAAAGAAAACAAGGCAAACAAGTTTTCTTATTTCTTAATTACTGTCTCAAAAAGGCTGTTTATTTATTTTATTTATAAAGGATTTTACCAGGAAGGATACATTGAGATATCTCTCATTTTCAAGTACGTCCTTTAGACCATCAATATCTGTAAAAACAAAAGAGGAAACCTCATTGCGCAATATTGAGTTATACCAGAAAGATGCAGAATATAAAGAAAAAATTCCACTCACAAGAGGGTAGTCTGCAAGACTCCAAATGTATGCCTCTAAGCCTCTTCAGGGGGGCTCCTTCCATCAACACGATTCAAGGGCTTGGTTGCTTCAGACCAGGATATGCAGTAGTATCTCAAATAGAAATGGACATAGTACAGATCTGTATATCGTATCAGTTTATAATAAAACGAGAGAAATACACTCATGTGCTTAGGAGCCTCCAGATCAGGTGGCTCTGTATAAACGCCTAGGACCTCTTTCGAGAGGGGGTCCCACCTCGTCTCTCTCGCTTATTGCTGGATCCCATCTTGGTTGCGAGAAATTTCAGAGGACATTGACCAACTAAACCAGTGGTTGCATAAAAAAGGTATTTATTATTATAAAAATGGGCACAGAAACACCGAGACGCGTTTCGCCTACTACTGTAGGCTTTATCAAAATAGTATTTTTGAGGTGAATTTTTTGGACTTGTTAATTATTTTACAAAGACGAGACTTTTTTCTTTGACGAACACGGCTTTTTTGTTTTCCGTCAGGCTGCATTCGGCGGGTGCTGTCCTTGGTGCTGAAACCTATTTCGGCACCAAGGACAGGGGGATTTTTTCCTCTGAAGCGTTGGGTAGTTTTTTTCTACAGTCCCGCGTTGCTGTCCTTGGTGCTGAAACCTATTTAATGGCCATTAATATTGGGGATGTAGCTGTAAACATTATCGGCTTGAGTCAATGTTCTAAAAGTTGGGTGGAATACTCTTTTGGATATGAAGGAAGTCCTCTTTTCAATGACTAATTCTCAAATATTCCCAGGAGATCCTACTAACCTGTATGTTGTATATAGGGCATCTTATATTGCACTCTACCTTTTGGCTGTTAACAAATCAATCTTGGAGGGTTGTAGTCAAATTCTTCTTCCCAGCAAAACACCATGCAATTACACTAACGGATTGGGGATCACCAAATTCCTAGGCGGCATACTGGCGTTGGACATTATGCCATGGGGTCCCATACAGTGCCATACGGACCAGCAGCTTCCCTGTACAGAACATAAAGCTCTCATTTTGTTCTCTTCAGTTTCACTCACGGCTCTACGAGCAGAAAGAATTTGCTTAATCATAAACAGCTTGCCTCTGAAAGCAGCCAAGAGAAATATCATTTCGATTAGATGTTTATAAAAATGCTATTGTACGTTGCGTATATTAATCATGTTGTTAGGTAAGCACAGTGACAGCTTTATGGCAGGTTTGAAGCGAGTCTGTCACTAACGCTTTCTGGATTATAATGCTTTCTTGCAGTTTTGATTCATTAGCTCAGATCCCTAATAGAATTAGTGCTTTCATTTCCTTTGCTTATTTGACATCTTCAATAGAATTCTTTTTTCCCCCTTCTTTTTATTTTGTTGCCTCGACATGTTACCTCCTCTGTAAAAGCACTTTCAATATTTCATGGGGAGATTTAAAGCAAAGAGCTGATTCTTTGTGTGGCCTAGAAAATGCTGCAGTTTCCCCAGTCAGGAGTATTAATGGCTGTCATAAAAATTAACCCTCTAGGTTTTATACATTAAACTGGCAGGATTATTCAGAGAAAGATGAAAATCAGGAGAACTGGCAGGAGAAGAGAACAATCTAGACCAAGTAGCCGATTTGGAAAGTGAGTTAAATGGGAGAATATTCCTGGTTTGGCTATTTTGACCTAGAATTTTCACGTCTCCAGTCATTCTCCTGAGGTTCACCTTTCTTTGAATAGACCTGATAGACTTACAACTAATTGACAGAAGAACTATTAAATTTAAATTAAAACAATGTGAAAACCTAGCTAGGCTGGAGACTATATACAACTTGGTCATAGCCTAAAATTTGCAAAACTTTCATCAGCCTTGATAAGGGCAATATTTGGCCCTTGTACATAAGAAGCGATCTTGCTATGAGCTATGTGTAACTCTCAGCCAGCATTAGTGAAGGGTAGAGATTTAGTTCACTGTAGACAAAGGGAAGCCAAAGGTTGCCAATGATTAGCTCCAATAAACAGAATTCAACATAAGAATTTCCTATTCTTGAATAAACCTTGGCACCTGAAGATCTGACCATTCCCTGCCTATGGTATTATTTCGAAGGCATTGTAACCTTGTGGTCAATTTAAAAGCAATGTTCTCTCTTTATAATTATTTTAAATGGGGAATGTTATTTTGGGAGAGGTCAAACTATTATGCACTGTTGTTGGTACTAGCATGTGTGGAACAAAGCAGTAGGATTTTAAAACATAGCAACGTAGTAATACAGCTGGAGCACCAACTCTCCAGAATGTTTTGGACCCTGAGCATCCAGGATATCGGATATTTATGGTTTCTGGAATCTGGGCAGGGTTCCATACACCTGGTGGGGATGTTGCAGATGGGCTGTGATGCACATGTTACATAGCACCATTGAGAGACATGCTAAGACATACTGCACAGGGCCTGTGAGGAACATAATGGCACTGTACAGTATGTCCCACATTATGGCTTAATAGCATGTCCCAATGCATACCTTATTGATGCCATGGAACATGCTGCAGCACCGGAGGAGCGCCATAATGGAGAAGAACTGGGTAGAAGCCGTTGGAAGGTATGTAAAAACTATAATCGGAAGACTCCATATACGTTCAGTTTTCAGAGTCTTATCTCAGATCTCAGAATTCTGGATAATAGTTGAAAAAAAAACAAGGGGCTATATTACAATGTTGGTGCTAACTTAACCAGAGCTGTTGTAAACTTACCAGAGCTATTAAAATCAATGGGATTGTTAAGTTTACAACAGCTCTGGTTAAGTTAGCACCAGCTTTGTAATATAGCCCAAGATGTACATATAAATTGAAAATAGACCAATGTCCATCGAGTTCAATGTTCCACAAATCCCTATCAATGATGTTCAACCAAAAGAAGGCATGCCCCTCCCTTGAGAATTTTTCAATTGTGAATTTTATTTTTCTTCGTTCCATAATGGAAATATGAATTTGAAAAATTTTGGATGCTATCACCATTTATGGTGATAAGTACTTTAAATGTACTTAAGACTGAATTCAAAAATCCTACATTGACTCGCTGTCACGTCTCGCCAGCTGGCACGGCTCCGGCCTCCTTCCCTGCGGCCCCGGGGTCTGCATCCCTATGTGCGCATGCCGCCGGCCTCTCCAGGTTTAAGCTTCTACCGGCGGCGCGACGTCATTACGCCTCCACTGTGGGTCTCCCTGCACCATCTGATCTGGTTGGCCAATCAGATTGCAGGGCGCGAGATTTAAACTTGCTTTTTGCCTTTCCTCATTGCCCTTTCGTGGTTTTGCTCGCCTGACCCCTAGTGCTTGTTTATTATACCGCTGATTGATTTTCTGTGTATGACCTGGCTTTTGGATATTGACTTGTGTACTTCTATTCTCCTTTGACTCGGCTTTTGGCACTCGACTTTGTATTCTATTTACTCCCTAAGACCTTGGATTGTGTTTGACCTCTCTAATTACCGCTTCATACTTGTCTCCATACCAGCCCCTCTAAAGACTGGTTTCTGTCCTCCTTGCTTGATTGTCCCTGCCTTATAGGTTCACCTCTCGCTATTGCGTAACCCAGCCACTTCAAGGACTGGTATCGCACTTGGGTTTAGGGTCACCTATTTGCTGCGTAATATACCGACCGTAGCACACCTTTGGATTTACATGTGCTGACCTGACACTCTCACGTTTTCCTATATTAGGGAACACGTTTTATATTGAAGTGGGATGGGATGAAATCTAGTTAAACAAGGTTTGCTACTAGTATTGGCTGCTTAGTATATCAGCTTCCCTAAAAAATGATATTTCCTTTACGGGCTTTGAAAAAACAGGACAAATTTGAATTAGGTTCTCCAAAACTGTTGCCACCAATTGGGGCTTTTATACAGCAGGTTGTATTAGCTATTGGTTTTCATACTCTAATACTTTAATACTCTACTTTTTGTTCTCTACAACACCTTCCATGATGATGGAACTGTGACGATTTTGCAGATTACACGATCATAATAATGCCAGGATGCATCCTACTAACGAATACATTTATTTGGTAAGTTGGCTGCAGCAGCCATACTTTATCCTCAGGGAAAGGGCAACCTGCGGCAAACTATATAGGGCAGACTTACGTAAAAGGTGCACTTTTTTTAGACAAATATCATTTTTGATATTTAATTTGCTGATGCCAGTCAACCTGCAGATACTTTAAAAGAATGCTGAAATGGCACAGCACAATTCTATTCAGAATCCCCCAAATGCTAAAATGTACACCCAAAGGATTTCATAGCACATTATAAGACGGGAAAGAGGACTGATACCACATTCCACTTCCTTGGCTGTCCTTCAAAGTCTGGGTTTTGCATTGGCAGCTGTTTCAAGCTGTATGACACAGCTGTCAACCTTTATGAACAGCTTCAGTAATACATTTTTTAAACTGTAATTTATCTCACTTATGTAAGCAGATTTTAGATTAGACAGTATTCCCTTTCCTTGAACGGTCCTAAAGACTTCTGTTCTTCAGTTTGTTCAGGAGTTAGTGATAGCTAATGGAGGCAAACACCTTACACATTTTCTTTCACAGCTATGAAATATAATTGGTGTACACAAACCCTAGGATTTAATTTAAGTATTTATGGGTTTGTTTTAAAGTAGCTTTGTTGTGCTGAACATCTAAAAGTTCTAGGGCCCTTTTCCAAGTTGAGAAGTCACCACTCAATGGAGATTGGTAATCACTGTCGTTCTGGACACAATTGTTACCTTTCCACTTGCTAGCAGTAATGGGTTAGCAGTAGCAGCTAGAGAATAATAAGCTTGTTGTTATCATACTGGCCCTCAGAACCTGGAGTTATGGGATTTCGCATTTGCTAAGTCATTTAACACTAAATAAAAATTTGATTTAAAAAAAAAATATATATATATATATCCGGCCACAATGTGCAGAGGATGATGTGATACACTGCCTTTACCCTCTGTAAGCAGAAGGAAACTGGGAATATATATTTCCCAGGATTCTTCTGTTGTCATTGTGAGATTGCATACATGCGTTCTCTTAGAGGACTTTCTCTGGTCTCCACTGCTTCTCGTGGACTTCTGTAGATGCTACAAGTGGTGGTCTGTTGTGCCGCAACTGGTAGATGTTAGCAGCTCTTATATTATGAGTTGAGCTGCCAACATAGCATCTAACTTAACAGAGTCGGTAAAGCGGAGCCATTGGAAAAGGGACCCAGACTTAAACCCCTTAGTGACCGGGCAGTTTTACACAAATCCGTCCTTTAGTGACCGCTGCTGTTTTTACGTTTCTGTGCTGTTCGTGTTTAGGTCAAAATTTCCTCCTACTCGTTTATTCAACCCACACATATTATACACCATTTTTCCCGCCATTAAATGGACTTTCTAAAAATACCATTATTTCCATCATATCGAATGATTTACTATAAAAAAAATATGAAATATGATGAAAAAATGGTAAAAACACACTTTTTCGTAATTTAATCCCCAAAATCTACAACCACCAAAAAAGACCCCAGCTAAATAGTTTCAAAATTTTGTCCCGAGAATAGAAATACCCAATTTTTACATGTTTTTGCTTTCTAACCCCTTCACTGCTGAGCCAGTACAACTATGTGCGCTGCGCTCATTCTGACCGTTTTTTGCTAATTATTTTTAGATGACAGGCTAGGTCCTATTTAACTAAACCCCCCCAGACAAAAATGGTTTTTATTATTATTATAATTTTTTTTTTTTTTAAATGTTATTTTTAAACCAAACCTGGTCATGTTTGGTATCATTAGAAAGGCCATGATCAGGGCTGTCCAATGAAGTCAAATCCACATGGATTTCTCCACATGGCAGCTAGAGGATTAAGTGGCCCACTGACATCCTCACACATATGGTGAGGTTGTCAGTGGGTGGGGGGGGACCTGGAGGCTTGGCTGACATCCAAGATGTCAGCCCCCCCCAGGTTCGAATCACGTTTTGGCGCCAATTACCACCGAATCGCGATCCGGCAGCGAAATGTTAATGCTATACACCGCTGAAAAGGGGAGACCCTCCCCTTTCCAGCGGTGTAAAAAGCATCACTGTAGGTTGCATGGTTGGGGAGATAGAGGGCTCCAAAGGAGCCCATCTCCCCTTCCTGAATTTCCTCTACCGGCGCCTGCCGATGACGTCATCATGCAGCGTGATGACGTCATTGTATCCGCCGGCCCCCAGGAAATGGCAAGGCAAGCTTCCAGCTTGCCATAAACAAAAAGGGAACGAGCAGGGAGGTGAGTATCGGCGGGAGGGAGGTTAGAAGCCCGCTGACGTACTATGTGACCCCATCTTTGACAGGTAATATCTCATTTGGTATGCACCCCTCCCTGTTCACAGGTGCTCCACCATGGCAGCCTATAAAGGCCCCGTGCTGCTGGGGAGTTCTAGGGTGAGTTGATCCTGTAACTGTGGACACGGTCAGGTTAGATAGGACCTGTCAAAGATGGGGTACTTTGGCGACTGTGACAGGCTTAAGCAAATTATGATCATAACTTTTTGTGAACTGAATCCCCATCCTTTTACCTCAGTCAGGTTTTTTGAGCATTTTTTTAAGGTGGTCAATAATATGGAGTGCTCTTTCTTGGTGTTTTGTATATACAATATATATATATGGTGGCTTGATTTTTTATTTAAAGCACCGGTACAAAATATTCCAACTTGTATTAAAGACACTAATGATTTTTTGCAGAGACTTAGAGCGGTGGTGGTTAATTGTGATGAAGTGGTTTTTATGACATTAGATGTCAGGAGCCTCTACACGGTAATCCCCCATGAGGGAGGGGTTGAGGCTATGAGGTGGCTACTATCTAATTCCGAAATGTATGATGGTCCATGCGTGGAATTTGTTCTGGAACTATTGACATTAGCCTTGGAGAATAATTATTTCAGGTTTGAGGACAGGTGGTACCTGCAGTGTACTGGGATATCCATGGGGGCCGCAATGGCCCCCATGTACACCAATGCCTACATGTACAAATTCGAAAATGATAACATCTTAACCCAATTTTCAAATAAGATCGTCGAATATGTACGTTTTATTGACGACATTTTCGTGATATGGCGAGGTACGATAGATGAGGCAAAGGAAATTGAGCACCGTATCAATGGTTTAGACACACCCATTAAGGTTACCAGTGAGGTAAATGAAAGTTCCATTAATTTTCTGGATGTAAGGGTGTTTAAAAAAGATAATTGCCTACATCATTCCCTGTTCTCTAAACCCACTGATCGCAATACTCTACTCCATGAACGCAGTGCACACCCAGAGCATTCCAAACGGTCGTTACCCTATTCCCAGTTTTTGAGGGTAATAAGAAATAATAGTGACGAGACCATCAGGGAGGAGCAAATCTGCAACATGCGTCAGAGATTCAGTAGTCGAGGATATTCTGAAACAGAGCTGACGGCAGCCCTGGAGAGGGCAAGAGCCCCCAGGGAAAAACCAATTAAATCGAATAGATTTAAATTTCCTATAACTTTTGACACAGCCACAGATAAAATTACCTCTGTTTTGAGGAAGAACTGGCCAATTTTGGAGAGAGATCAAGCTCTACCTGAAACATTTAGACACAAACCAATGTTTTGTTATCGTAAAAACCGTAACCTGAAAGATCTTTTGGTTCGGGCAGACCCAATTAAAAGTTATGATCAAGGTCAGGAACGATTTCAGAACTTGGGGTGTAAGAGGTGTCTGGGCTGCGTTACCTGCGGCCATATGATCCGCTCAAAAGAGTTCAGACATCCTCATACAGGGAAGCGGTATCTCATAAAACATCTTATCACGTGCAAAACTGAGTTTGTAGTGTATAAAATCTTATGCCCATGTGGTCTTGTCTATGTGGGCAAGACTACAACTCAGCTCTGTGAGAGAATACGTAACCACAGATCAAATATTAGGACTGCTTATAGGGATGGCAGGTCAGACAAGCCGGTGGCCTGACACTTTTTGGAGTCGGGCCACCCCTTGTCTTCATTAAAATTTCTAGCCATAGACCACATTCCTCCACTTAGAAGAGGGGGTGATAGGGCGTTAGTCCTTCTCCAGAGGGAAGCGCAGTGGATCCACAGATTGGATACTGTGTATCCTCGGGGGCTAAATGAGAGGAATGCCTATTCAGCCTTTCTTTGATCTGTGATAGTAATATCAGTGGAGAGTTTCACTTGACTAAAGCAGCGTTTCTAAGGGTTCTGGCTGTGAGCATATAATTAACAGCTTGTTTGATTGTCTTATTTTAAGGGAGGGTGGTGTTCTTTATGCTTTCCCTCTCGGCTGCACCCGATCGATTACAGGGATGTGAGAGGCGTGAGTGACTCGGTAACGTTTTGGTAGCGTCTAAGAGAGATGCCTGGGTTGCCGGGCAACTAGACTGACAACATCACAGAGCGCCAGTCGCCGATTCATACATGTAGACGCGTGAGAGCTCCGGTATTGTTTTGGCAGTGTTAAAGAGAGACGCCTGGGTTGCCGGGGTAACTGGACTGACGTCATCACACAGCGCTAGACGCTGATCCACACGTGCAGATGAAGTCATTGTGTGGGGTGTGACTGATTCGGCACTGCTTCGATCGCGCCCTAACTTGACATTATGGTTGCTGGGACGGTGGGATAGACGTCATTGTATAGCGCCAAGCACTGACCCACGCTTGTAGATGGAACCATAACGTGGAAATCCCTAATCATTGGTCGGTAAGCAGCTGGGGGGGGCTTGTATTATTGCTAATTGGGGTGCCTATTTAATTAGACACAGTATTGTTGTGTATATGTCTGTCCTGATGAAGGCTCCTTGGTGAGCCGAAATGTTGATTTTTGGACCAATAAAAGAAAATATCTTTGGAAAATCCTTGGAGTGCTTGCATCCTTGCTGTTGATATATATATACATAGATTGAGATTGCTCTCGTTTTCAAGTGTGTCCACTGGCGAGTATGTACCGTTAGGTGTCTTGCCCAAGGACACTTACTGGAGAGGTGCTCTTGCTGGCATTTGAGCCTTTGTCTCCACAGTTACAGAGCAGCGATGTTACCTCTACTCCACCCAGCCGTACAGTGCAGTTTGGTGATACACTATCATTATTTTTATAGCACCAGCAGTTTCACAATACTTCGCAATTAAGAATGATGAATGAAACTAACAAAATTATAAATGAAAGACAACTTTTTTCTTGTTATGTTGTATATATGAATTGGGCTGGATACTCCTGGTTTACGCAACCGTCCAGGTAGGGAACAATGCACAAAACGACTTTTTTGTGTATAATTATAAATACACTGAGGAACCAGAGACAAGAGGTGTAGAGAGCCCTGCTCAGAGGAGCTCCAACCCTATTGCACATTAATATGATTTTTTCATATTGCTGTGGAGGTGATACGCTTAAAAATACTTATTTTATTGTTGAGTTAAAATAATCTATGCCTAAATATGATTTCATCACATGAAGCTCTTTGTTACAGTGAGGCATGATATACACATTAATGTGAGTTTTATGACAGTGGAACTTACAGGGTTATTCAAAGAGCTCCGAATTGTGGCTGAAAGGTAATCGAACGCTGAGATTCAGAGTACGCTTACCTTTCCTGGCCATTCGGCTACTCAGGGAGCAGGCAGTTTGCCAAATGTTGGCGAATTGCCTGCACATACGGTGCCTGTTCAAGGGCAGTGAAATTCCCATAGAGAAGCAATGCTTCGTCTATTCAGAGAACAAAAACCAGCAGTGAAATGTTGCTGATTTGCCCTGCTGGTGGTTTAATTCAACAGGTTTATTCAGGCGAATCCCATAGGCTTCAATGTTAAAAATATTCCCATTTTAATTCAATATCTAATAAACCATTTATTACAATATTCTGCAGTAAAAAGACTCTTTATTTTTAGATTTTTTAAGATCTTTTATGCTTTTTTGGGGATTTTTTTGCAATTTGATTTCTGTTTTTATTTTTTTTTAAATCGTTTTTTCTTTTTTTCTGTAACAGCCCTTTTTTATTATCATTCATTAGCGTTTCACTTTTCAAACATTCAAGCGTACTGTTTTTTTTTTTCTCACCCCATAAGTCTGCGGTGTCGAGTTTTTCCGGTGGCTGCTCTGCGATATGATCGGTGGCTGCTCGGGTTTCTCCGGCATGTTCGGTGGGGTTAATCCAGATGTTTTTGCAGGTTTCGGTGTGCGTTCGCCGAGTTTTGCAGGGAGTGTTTGTCGGGTTTGCGGCGGGTTTTCCCTGCACTACGACGGCCCTGTGGTGCTTGCTGAATGGGATCGCCAAATCGCACCGAATTGAAGAGAAAGAAAAGTCACCGAACGTGCGGTGACTTTTCGATTCTCTTTGAACAACCCTGACAGTGTTGTCCTTTTCACCATTGCATTTTACGCCAAATTTTATTGCTGAGGACCTCCTGTGATCAAATAAGTAATTCTAGAAACAGAGGGACACCGAGGTAATAGTGAAAGGTTTGAGACTTGAGAAAACAAACTGTGTATCGTAATGAGATTCTCCAACTAATGGATTATGGGTAGATGGCCCTTAGGACCAAAGCACCTGTGAAAGACAAACAGGAACATTATTCCACTTGTACATATATTTCTGCAGTTGATGAGGGTTGACTATATTTGTTATACATTCTATCTACAAACTGAATTCTTTATGTACATAGTGCAATCATTTTTAATAATATTGTTTTTGTTCGCTGTTTCTTGTATAGTACCCCCCACACAATGTGTCCTTGATCGCCCGTTTCAACCCCATCTGTGCCCTCTCGGCCTGGACTGTATAACCGGCATCATATTAAACCAGCAGGAACCGTGCTGTTGCTGGTAACCCAGAGGCATCTGGTACATTTTATAGCATCTGTAAAAGCTGTGAGCGAGTCCTGGGAATTCTTCTTCTGACTTTGGTGCCATTCAAGCAAAAGAGGAAATCTTGGCTGGGGAGGGGGGTGATCTGGAATTCGGAGGCATTTAGGAGAACTGCAAATATTTTACATAAACCTGTTAACTTGTACAAGGCATGGAATTGACTTCAAAGTGGTAATAGAAAGCAGCTGTGTCAACTGACTGATCTGTTTGGGCCGGTTTGAGATATTAGCTGCAAGTTTGCCTATTTAAACGGAGCAGTAAATTATAACATAATTCAGATTTCAGGATGAAGTTTCACAGAGGAAAACTCTTAAAGGAGCCGGCCTGCTGAGCCCAGGCCGCTGACATGGAGAGGCTCACTCCTCAATGTAACCTCATGGATTTAATATTTCCTTTCTAGGTGAGCGACTGCATCCCATTCCGATTTTTTTAAAAAAAAGATGTGTTTTAGCAGTAATTGGACATTCTGTCTCATTGGCGACACATAGCTAGAACGGAAAGAAGCAAACAACTCTAGTAAACGTTGTGTGGTTGTGGTTGACTCCAAATTGAGAGTTTACCATTTCACAAAAATCCCTCAAGTTTCAATAAGTAAAAAAAAAAAGTATAAACAACTTGGGGCACTATTACACTCTTCGCGCGCAATTTTGCGCGTGCGCAAAAACGCATTAACGCGAGGGGAAAAACCCTTCTCGCTGAACGTCGTATTACGACGTTCGCACACAATATGCGCGTTACCATCTAACGCAAGTGACCCTGCACGAACCCTGCGCAAGCGAACGTTCGTGCGTGCATCCCATACTTAACATTGTGAGCGCAAATGCGTTCCTGCGCTGGTATGCAGATGGTATTACAATCGATGCGCAAATTTTAACGAACAACGTTTGCGCGCATAATTTTAACTTCTTGTAAAAGCTGGTGGTAACGGCAAATCTGAACGTTCTGGCCGAAACTAAATACACCAGCTCAAAAAAAAATACAGCACAGTATAGTTACACATTCTACACATACCCAAACAATAAAATGGAGAAGTTGTGCGTGTTTTTATTATTGCTGCAGCATATATACTCAGATTGATTTTGACAGGCACAAAAACTTAACGAGAGACAATTGTGATTCTTAATTCTGATTGGCTGAATCGTGTGAAAAAACAATCTGCACACCGATTTCTACGCGCAACGTTAATGCATATTTTTCACGCGCGATATTTTCAGACGGATGAAAAAATGCGCTCGGATTGTAATACCAGCGTTAATTTACTTTCGTTAACGTCTAATTGCGCTGCGCAAGCTTTTTTGCGCAAGGAATATAATAGAGCCCTTGATGTTTCAGAATCAAGATAAATCGTAACTTCAGGGAGGGGCCGATTCATGCACTTTATGACCGACAGGACCTGGTCTTCTCGCCTGTAGAGGAGCGAAAACGGCTAACGTTTCCGCTGGTTCCCGGTGAGGGTTAAAGGTTCGGCTAAAGCGCGTGCTATAAAGTGTAGTTTCAGGTTGACAGAATCTTGGCAGTTCCGTAAGGTTCCCTCCCTCCCCCTTCTCACCCCTCCAACGGCCTTTACTGTACCGAGTCCCTCGCCAGAATTAATAACATTCCTTTCAAAGATTTCCAGAAAGAGACTTTTCTTTTCAGCGGAAAAAAAAATAAAGGGTCGTTTTTAGGGCAGCGTTTTGAAGGACGGGCTGCTGGAGAGCGGAGAGGAAAGGCCTAAACTTGCCAGAGTTTGGCCAATTTGAACACAAGTCAGCTCAGTGATTGAAGCCTTGTTGATTACAATCAATCAAGCCAAGACAGACAGCTGCATAATTTGTAATTTACCTCAAGTGCTTAACCTGACCAAATGCACTCCTGGTGACCCTGTCTCTCCACAGTAACTCCCTGTTCCCCTCCCTCCTGGACATTGACTGATGGAAATCTCTCTTACTATTGGGCCTTTGATAGCCCATAACAGGTAAGCAAAGTTCAGAAGCAAAGGAGGTGGTTATTGTGATTTATATACAGCCAAGAGAAAGAAGGATGGGGTGAGGAGTGGGAGGAAAAAAAAAGGAATATTTCAGTCTGACATCAACCATCTGTACAATCCATCCCTCCTTCCTCTCTCTCCCTTGGGTTTTTGCTTTATTGGGAACAGCAGAACACAACCTTTTAAAGGGAATCTGTCTACTCCAAGCCGTGTCTTGGAAGAAAATGTTTTATTGCCTTTTAATAGAGTGTGAAAATGTTCAGATCCGATGAGTCAGCCTTGGCGAGTCAAAGTGACAGCAGCGATTTTATTAAACGAGGGCAGCACTCCGTAAACTCAGTGTAGACTGTGAGCTCCTTGGCCGAAATTCAGATTTTTTTTTTTTCCAAGCAGTTTTATTCGTACATTAAGCTTATTACATTTTCTTCTGTATTTATTGGGAAGGTGGAGGGAAGGGGATTGATAGTAGTTTTCAATGCCTGCATCGCAATGATGTTAGTAAATGTTTTCCAATAAAAAATATATATATTTATTTATAATTTTTTTAGACTTCGTTTGAAATGTTTTCTTCCAGGTTGTCAAACTGCTTTGTCAATAAGCACTGGAAGATCCAATTTTCACAGAAATATAAAAATAAAACATTTTGTGGGTTTATCCAGACAAGCTAACAGTCATATGAATTCCCCGAAGTCGTTTTCATGAGTCAAACACGCACACGTTATATCACTCTTTCTCGTCTGGAAGAACTCGTGATGTAATTAAGGTTTCAGGGTACCTCAGTTTATAAAGGATTTTAATTATTGTCCACCACCAGTTGTTCATGAGTAAATGTTGTACAATCGCAAACCTCAAGCAACCTTTTCCATGGAAACCTTGCCATGTACATTACTTCTGTTTATTGCTGGTCCCCTTTTTTGGATGGTCAATCTTCTTAGAGGAATATTCCAGTCACTCTGACCATTCAGTACAATTCGAATGGCCACATTGTCCTAACCACCCTCACCACACTCTCTCCTCTGGGGCTGAGGGCTCTCAGAGGGCTGTTTAAGTCCTCTGAGTGCAGGACTTACCTGCCTAATTATTATTTTTTTATTATTATTTTGGGCAATTTTACTTACCTTTTGACCCTCGTTGTGTGCAGCATTTCCTCTTCTGCTCAGGGTCTCCCGACATCGAAAGTCCCTGAAGCTTTCTATTGAATTTGCATCCTTAAACAAATTGCATAGCGTAGGAGCCGCAATTTGCTCAGCACAACGGGACATGCACACTTTATGTACACATGTTCCGTAGTTCCTGCGCAGATCGATGGATCGGAGCTGTGTACATGTGCAAGATCTCCAGAAAAAATAAAGCTACTGACTTTAATTTTGTAAATTGCGTTTTTGGTCTTTTGAAAAATTGTTGGTGAACAGAAATACTCAGGGTTATTCAAAGAGATCCAAATTTCTGGAGAAAGGTAACCGAACGCTGAAATTCAGTGTTCGGTTACCTTTCCAGGCCATTCGGCTATTCAGAGAGCAGGCAATTCGCCAAATCCTGGCGAATTGCCTGCACATACGGTGCCTGTTTGTTGCCTGTTCGAGGGCAGTGAAATCCCCATAGAGAAGCAATGCTTTGTCTAATCCGAGAACAAAAACCAGCAGTGAAAGGTTCCCGAAATGCCCTGCCATTCGGTGGTTTACTTCGGCAGGTTTATTCAGGCGAATCCCATAGGCTTCAATGTTAAAAATATTCCCGTTTTAATTCAATATCTAATAAACCGTTGATTAAAATATTCTGCAGTAAAAAGTCTCTTTATTTATAGATTTTATAGGATATTTTAAGCATTTTTCTGGATTTTTTTTTTTTTTAAAAAAAAATAAAAAAATTTAACTTATTTTTTCTGTAACAGCCCTTTTTATTATCATTCCCTGGACCTCATATGTAAATTTCAGACATTTTCGCTCAGTAGTTTCTTTGCAAACAGCGTTTCACTTTTCACACATTCAAGCAAACTGTTTTTCTAATTTATTCACTACATTTGTCTGCGGTGTCGGCTTTTTCCAGCGGCTGCGGTGCATGTGATCGACTCCTGCTCGGGTTTTTCCGGCGTTTTTGGCGGGTTAATCCAGATGTTTTTGCAGGTTTCGGTGTGAGTTCGCCCTCGTTTTGCGGTGAGTTTTCGGCGGGTTTGCGGCGACTTTTCCCTGCAATTCTGGGACCCTGTGGTGCTTGCTGGATACACCGCAGGGTTGCCAAAATCGGATAGCCAAATCGAACCGAACTAAAGAGAACGAAAAGTCACCGAGCGTGCGGTCGCTTTTCGATTCTTTGAATAACCCTGTCTGTGTTATGTAAAGATGACTGGGAAGAAGAAGTAGAAGGACACTGTATAAACCAGCCATAAATAAGTGGATATACAAATGTTTGGGTTAGCAAAATTGGCCAATGCGCAAGATATACAATGATTTAACAGAATTTTTGGTTTTAGGGTCAATTCCTTGATTCCTTCACGTTGTACCTGTTGATTTGGTTAAGAATTAACGTATGATTGTTCACCTGTAGATAATAACAAAATAATATGCATCAGTGGCGTAACTAGAAACCTGAGGGCCCCGGTGCAAGAATCCATGAAGGCCCCCCAACCCCCCCAAAAAAAGATCCATATTTTTACCTTTTTTTTTCCTGCAATATAAAAAAGATAGTATTGCCCCCAGCTCACATGGATATATATTGTCCCCAGCTCACATGGACATATATATTGCCCCCCAGCTCACATGGACACATATATTGCCCCCAGCTCACATGGACACATATATTGCCCCCAGCTCACATGGACACATATATTGCCCCCAGCTCACATGGACATATATTGCCCCCAGCTCACATGGACATATATTGCCCCCAGGCCACACATGGATATATTGCCCCAGCTCATGGAAATACTGCCCCAACACATGGATATACTGCCCCAACACATGGATATACTGCCCCAGCACATGGATATACTGCCCCAGCACATGGATATACTGCCCCAGCACATGGATATACTGCCCCAGCCAGCTCATGGATATTCTGCCCCAGCCAGCTCATGGATATTCTGCCCCAGCCAGCTCATGGATATTCTGCCCCAGCTCAAGGATATACTGCCCCCATCTCATGGATATACTGCCCCAGCCAGTTCATGGATATTCTGCCCCAGCCAGCTCATGGATATTCTGCCCCAGCCAGCTCATGGATATACTGCCCCAGCCAGCTCATGGATATTCTGCCCCAGCTCAAGGATATACTGCCCCCATCTCATGGATATACTGCCCCAGCCAGTTCATGGATATTCTGCCCCAGCCAGCTCATGGATATTCTGCCCCAGCCAGCTCATGGATATTCTGCCCCAGCCAGCTCATGGATATACTGCCCCAGCCAGCTCATGGATATTCTGCCCCAGCTCAAGGATATACTGCCCCCATCTCATGGATATACTGCCCCAGCCAGCTCATGGATATTCTGCGCCAGCCAGCTCATGGATATACTGCCCCAGCCAGCTCATGGATATTCTGCCCCAGCCAGCTCATGGATATTCTGCCCCAGCTCAAGGATATACTGCCCCCATCTCATGGATATACTGCCCCAGCCAGTTCATGGATATTCTGCCCCAGCCAGCTCATGGATATTCTGCCCCAACCAGCTCATGGATATACTGCTCCAGCCAGCTCATGGATATTCTGCCCCAGTCAGCTCATGGATATTCTGCCCCAGCTCAAGGATATACTGCCCCCATCTCATGGATATACTGCCCCCATCTCATGGATATACTGCCCCAGCCAGCTCATGGATATTCTGCCCCAGCTCTTACTTACCTGCTCTGCTGGCCCCGGGCAGGCTCCATCGGCGTCTTCTCCTCCGGCGTCTTCTCCTTGGCGAGCGGCCGCTGGAAACATCCAGCTTGGCCGCTCGCCGGAAACCACCTGATCAGCGCGAGGTCTCGTGCGCTGGTCAGGTGGTTTCTCTCCCACGTGAGCGGCCAAGCTGCATATCAGCGGCCGCTCGCGTAGGGAGAGGGGCGGCCAGCGAGCGGTCACAGATTCCGGCGCTTTTTGCCGGAATCTGGCGGCGGCGCTGGGCCCCCCTCCAGTGGCGGAATGCCAGGGCCCGGTCGCAACTGCGACCGCTGCGACCCTGGTACTTCCGCCACTGATATGCATCTTTCTTTATACCTCTTTCTCAAAATCTAAGTTTTGAAACCCTGACTTTGTGGTGAATGGACTTGTAAGACAGAAATATTCTATTAGCTTGTTGAAATGAATGTTCAATACCATCTTTCAAGTTATTGGTCAACCACATTTTCAGACTTATCTGACCAACCAGAGTTAGTAAGTGTCTGAATTAAACATTGCTCGAAAATATATTCAAATAATGTAATGTATGACATGCAGCTGACACACTTTGTAAATCAGCCAAACACAAAGGGACTATTTTTCAAGTATGTTTGAGGTGGAGGGTCATCAAAATTTCTGTTTTCTTTAATACAATGCTACAATTATGTACTAATATTATTTTTTTAATGATTTCAACCTCGCGGTTGAGGTTGGATTCCCTGCCCCATGTGCTGAATGTATAGAGCTGTTGTTTTTTTTATTTAATAGCCTTGCATTACACTAGAAACATAGAAACATAGAAAAATGTCGGCAGATAAGAACCTTTCGGCCCATCTAGTCTGCCCAATTACATGGATACTTAACCTGGATTTATCTTTTGTTTAGGATAGCCTTATGCCTATCCCATGCTTGCTTAAATTCAATTACTGTTTTGGCCTCTACCACTTCTACTGGAAGGCTGTTCCATGTATCCACCACCCTCTCAGTAAAATAATGCTTCCTGATGTTACTTTTAAACCTTTGCCCCTCTAATCTAAGACTATGTCCTCTTGTTTTGCTACTTTGTTTCCTTTTAAATATACTCCCTTCCTCTACCTTGTGGATTCCCTTTACTTATTTAAATGTTTCTATCATATCTCCTCTGTCTCGTCTTTTTTTTCCAAGCTGTACATGTTAAGATCTTTAAGCCTTTCCTGGTAACTTTTCCCCTTCAAGCCGTACACCATTTTAGTAGCCCTTCTCTGAACTCTCTCTAAGATGTCTATATCCTTCTGGAGATACGGTCTCCAGTACTGCACACAGTACTCCAAGTGAGGTCTCACCAGTGCTCTGTACAGTGGCATGAGCACTTCCCTTTTCCTACTGCTAATACCTCTCCCTACACAACCAAGCATTCTGCTAGCATTTCCTGCTGCTCTATTACATTGACTACTTACCCTTAGATCCTCTGAAATAATAACCCCTAAATCCCTTTCCTCAGATGTTGAGGTTAGGACTGTATCAAATATTCTATATTCAGCCCTTGGGTTTTTACATCCCAGGTGCATTATCTTGCACTTATCCACATTAAAACTCAATTGCCACAGCTCCGACCATTTTTTTAGTTTACCTAAATCATTTGTCATTTGGCTGATCCCTCCACTACTTTTCTTTTATAAGTGTTATGTGCAGCTACCTATAATTATCCAGCTAGGCCAAGGCTTGAGTCTACCAGCTCTTCATGATGAGAGATCTGTGGTCTGTCCATGCATATGTATGTGTCTTTAATTCACCAGTTGCTTGTGGCCCCTGTGTTCTTGTGTCTGATCTGCCCATCACTGTGCACTGCAATTCTAATAATAAATAGGATGTCAGACTTGAACCAGCAGCTAGTGGGGGTCTGCTCTGATCCTGTCTGTGTCATTAATCACAGGCCTGCTGTGTGTAGGATGGACACCTGCCTGTCTAAGCCTCTGAGTCCTGCTGAGAGCTTTGATGTTCCTCTGTGAGAGAGTGAGCCTTGTTCTGATGTGTCTCTAGATTTGTCTTTTGTGCAAGGGGGAAGGGGAGGGAAAACATACCACCTCCTCTCAAATAATCTGTTTTACTGAGTTCAGTCAGGGGGCAGAGGTCAGGCTTCTGCTTTTGGAAAGAACCAGCTACTTTTGGAAAGAACTTAGAGGGCAGAGAGAGCATTCACCCATGCAACCTGTTTTGTTGGGTTTTGTGTTTAGCAGTTTTATACTTTCTTTTAGCGTTGCACGGTCTCACCGCACCTGGCAATAAGCAATCATTCTTTATTTTAAAATGCATACAATATTATTGAAACAATGACACAATCTTATTGTATTATTGACATCTTCCTGATAGTCTTAGCATCAATCTCTTCCATGAAGGAAGCTATGAAAGGAATGTTTTTGTTTAATGCGTTTAGTGACATGCCCTGACCATCAAATACTCCTCCATGAACATCCTGTAATATAAAGGTCAGCGTGTTATCTAGGTATGTACCTTGAAGTTTTTATATATTTATTATACAAGTGAATTATTTTATGCCCGAGTTGTCACATACATAGGATCAGCTTTTATTTGTAGATACTCATCATGTCAGTCTCTCCTTTTTAATAACAGCAAACAGCTCAGACATTTGTGAGTTGACATTTTCCTTAATTTTAATACACTTTCAGGTTTATTCACTAAAAGGTGAAACTCAGGAGAGCTGGCAGGAGAAGAGAACAATCTAGACGGAAAAGCCGATTTGGAAAGTGAGATAAATGGGAGAATTGTTCTGGTTTGGCTATTTTGAACTAGAATTTTCTCTTCTCCTGACAATTCTCTTGAGTGTCACCTTTAGTGAATAGACCTGTATATCATTTTTGAAGGATCAAGTTGTAACTGGTGGATAAAAAATTACTGTATGATCAATGGGGAGCAGTGCCGTCTTTACATCCTTTATATCTAAATATGCATTGCCATAGCTCAGGGATGCTCAATCATGGATCACCAGATGTTTTGGAACTACATCTCCTCTGATACTCATCTACTCATTAGAGCGACAGAGCCTTGTGTCAAATGAAGTTCCAAGGTTTATCACACCTGTCCTAACTTATTGTAACCCTTGAAGGCAAATTATATAAATAATTATAATAATAATGTGACACCTGGAATCATGGTCATGGACTCAATGTTCTTCTCATAATTTACTTTTATGTTCTTCTATCATTAGTTCTTCTCATTACAGACTTCAAGACTTCTCGGTTAACCCGTTTTTTTGTGGAATTTGTTCTCTCCTCGCATCAGGCTGTACCCAAATATTTATACCTTTTAGGCCGCTGTCACAAGAGCGCATTGAATGTGTCCGTGTGACCCCTCTTCCCTGCGTCCGTTGCAGCTTTCTGACGGCTCGACGGAGAAGGCCACACAGTGTAACGTGTGTATCGCACGTTACACCGGACATGCTGAAACTCTCTCCATCAACTCTCTCCATCAGCTATGATGGTTGTTCGACGGGCATTCAAAGCCTGATCCTCCATAGGAGGCTCGAACTTTGTAGGGCTGAGCGAACTAACGTGCGCTCAGTGAGGTGACCACGTGGGCATCCGAGCGGAGAGAACGCCCATTCTCACGAATGTTCCACACGTGCTCCTATACGATCGTGTGACCACGGCCTTAGTGCTCCATGAAACTAATCTATTCAGAGACATCTGGTGTCAACTAACAACATAACCAACAACTGCTTCACATATGTTATAAAATCCTGCACTCAAAGCACCAGCAGCCAAGCACTTACATCCTTCTCTTGTCTCAATAACCCCATCTCCCTCCTAGGTTATAAGTTCATATGCGGACAAAGTCTTCTTTTTCTACTGTATCAACTTATCAAACTGTTAATAACTGTTAATAACTGTCCGTTTGTTTCTTTTTTAGATTTAGAGTTTTTATTCTGTGTGTTGATTTGTGTATAGTGCTGCAGCATCTGTTGATACTCTATAAATAAAGTCGCATGTCCTCCATGGCACGTATTCTTCTTAAAAATTAGAAAGCTAACATGTAATCTATCATTATTTTGTTTTCATAGCAGTAGAGAGCTGTAGGAGATACATTGTATTACACAAAGGATTTCCAACGCACTGTCAGTGTGACAGTCATGTCTGTTGCGGAACCTCCTGATTGGCGTGTGATGCCAATATTTACCGGGTGTCTCTATGACATAAAGCTTTGTTCTATAATTCCATGCCTGACTCATGATTTATGTAGGCTTCAGATCACCTTATCTTCAGAATGGAAGGATTATGTCATTTTTCTAACCTGTCAAGAAGGGGTAAAGGTCATACATGTCAACACATGGGAATGCAAAAGTTACACCATATGTTTTTACCTCAGTGTAAACCATCATTATGAACTCTGTAATGTTAACGTTTTAACTTTAAACACCAGTCATAACATCCGCAAAGAAGAGCTTACATTTTTTTATATTTTTTCAAATGCATAAATAGCGAAGTGTTTTTTTTATTTTAAAGGAACACTATTAAAATATAGCGATTCCCTTGTTTTGCCCTTAAATAATTGGGTAGAGGCTGCTGACAGCTTCTGCCCAATTATTTTATATTTGTTTTTTCTTTTTATGTGATATTATTCACCTTTTGTCCCTCGCTGCACGCTACTCCTCCAATTCGACACTGAGACTCCTGTACCCAGAAGTCCCTGAAGCTTTTCTATGCATTTGCATACTTTACCTATGCAGATGCCGTGGCGCCAGTGTAGATCGATGGATCGGAGCTGTGTATGCGCAGATCCTCTCTGAGCCCACTCGCTACAGCAATTAGACTTAGAGAGGGTCGTCATGCTCTCTGTGCTGATGTCACTGGTGACCGTTCTCATGACCGGCAGCCGGGAAATTAAAATATCCTAGCTGCAGGTGACACTGGGAGGGGTAGAGGAAACTCCTCCACTTCACCCAGAGATTCTGCCAGATTGGGGCAGCTGGGAGGGGAGGTGGTCAGAAGGGAGGAAGGGGGGCACTCATCTCTTATTGACCAGATTAAAACTATAAATTGGTCAGGATGAATAGAGTGTCCCTTTAAATCACATTGATTTCGGAAAGTCCAAATTTCCCATGTAGGTAGAAATGAAAACTGCAATTTTAAGGGAGATTAGAACATCCTTAATCCCTGTACAAAATCATATATAAAATGAGGGAATTGGTATAGACTCACAACTCCTCATAATTTTTATTTTTAAGTAATTTTTTTACAAGCTTCCATTTATATATATGAAAAAAAATTGTTATCGAGTCATTTCAACTGCAGGGTGATTCCAGTGGCGTAGCGTGGGGGGTGCCTCGGGGGCGGTCGCCCCATGCGCAATTTTCTTAGGGTGCGCAAAATTTCAAAAGAAATTTGAACCACTAATATTTTCCAGCAGGGATCAGCAAGGTGTCTGCCAGTTTTGCCATGTCGGCGGTGACTTAGCACTCAGCGTCCAGAAGGGAGGACCAGGACATAAAATTCTGGTCCTGTCCCAACTCCTCCTTAACGCTTTAAAGCATTAAAGCATTATTCAACAAAACACCCTGTACCACGCTTGTCAGCCCCCCTTGAAGCCCTGTTCCAGCCCCCTGCCGCTGGCAGCCCTGCAGCCACTGAACAGGAAGGGGGGAGGGAGGCACCTGCCCTGCAGCACATTTAAAATCCGGTCTTCATTAAGCCCCCTGGACAGCTCCCCCTGCCTGGGCCACCAGCAACTCCACGCAGGTAGGCAAAAATGTATGACACCAAAGCAGCGTGACCACCACACAGTGAGGGGGTACAGGGAGAGGGTGACTGGAGGTTCAGGGAGAGAATGACTGGGGATACTGGGAGAGAGTGACTGGGGATATTGGATAGATAGAGAGAGAGTGACTGGGGGTACTGGGAGAAAGTGGGGGTACTTGGAAAAAGAGAGAGAGTGACTGAAGGTACTGGGAAAGAGTGAGTGACGGGTACTGGGAGAGAGTGACTGGGGGGTACTGGGAGAGAGTGTGACTGGGGGGTACTGGGAGAGAGTGAGTGACTGGGGTACTGGGAGAGAGTGACTGGGGGTACTGGGAGAGAGTGACTGGGGGTACTGGGAGAGAGAGAGAGTGACTGGGGTACTTGGAAAGAGAGTGACTGGGGGTACTGGGAGAAAGTGGGGGTACTGAGAGTGACGGGTACTTGGAGGGAGAGGGTGACTGGGGGTACTGGGAGAGAGTGACTGGGTATAGTGTGAGAGTGGAGCTATGCTAGGGTATAATGGGACAGGGTGACTGGTAGCAGTGGTTTAGCGTGGGGGGCATGTGTGTTTCATTTTTTATTATATCAGTATTTTGTTAATATACAATTCACGTGCTTGTGGGGTAACGGGGGTCAATACTCTACTGGTAGAAGGGAATCCGGGTGTGTTACCATGTCCACAGGTTGGGGGGGGGCGCACAATTCTTGCCCTGCCCCGGGTGCTGACAACCCACGCTACGCCGCTGGGTGATTCATATAGATTTGAACACAAAGTTTTTGTTACAGATCATAAACAAATGAATGATAAGTAAATATTTTAAGGAAACCTACCTTCACTCAGGTTGAGCACATCATCACAGCAAGAACTGGAAGTGGCTGCTGTTTTATGTTAGGCACATGACGGTGTGGAGATGAATGTTTTTCTAACTGATCTCAATAGCATCATCAATACATTTGATCTCATCTCTAATGTTATTCGCTAAGGCTGTGTAAGGTTTGTTATGGTACACTAGTTCCTGCAGATGTCTGGGATAGTAAACTCAAGACCACAGATTCTTGGAAATTACATAGTTCTCATACAAACTTTGGATTTTTGCCATTCATGTTGTGTGTGGCTTGTCGTGCTGCTATCTTGCTGGAAGTAACTCTGTTTCAATTCCAAACAGCTCTGCTGCAGCCATGGCTGTGCTGCCACACACCGCCTGCTTTCAACACGTGCTGTGATGGGATGTGCTCAACATAAAAGGAGATACTTTCCTGAAACACTCATTAACTTAATTTTTACAACCTATAATGAAAACTTTGGGTTTGAGTCTATCTGAAGCACCCTGTAGCTTCTAATAAAAGTATGAGATGAACATTTATAAACGTTCGCTCACTTATCCCATTAGCCCTCACTTCAAATAAGCTGAACTGTCCCATCTAATTAACACCTTACTAAGACTTGATGAGCGCGTCCTGCGCTTTACAACTAGGATGCGGAAGACGTACGCAGCGAATCGTTTAAGTCCCACGGCTCCACATTGTATAGAGTACTGCCGCTGCCATTACTCACTCATTTCTGAGCGGGGACACAGGAATCTAGTAGAGTGTTTATACATACATGTATATATTCACTAAAAGGTGAAACCTATATCCGTGGAGAGAGCCTGTGATGGGTTTGATCCCAGCAAAGCACCTCTCCAGTAAGTGTCCTTGGGCAAGACACCTAACGGTACATACTCGCCACCCAGGACATACTTGAAAATGAGAGAAATCTCAATGTATCCTTCCTGGTAAAATCCTTTCTCAAAAAAAGAATTTAAAAAAAAAAAGGTTTTGTTAAAAATTGTGTATTTTCTTGGCAAAATGCAGTAATATGTTTTCCATTTCAGATTTTTTTAAAAAGAGTACCCCACAGAATATAAAACCACAAAGGTTTCAATGATAAAATGTTTTACATGATGAAAGTGTTGGAAATCGTAACAGATTTCTTTTGACATTTTTTGATATAGCATTTTGAAGTGACGTGACTTATTCACATAGTAGTGATGTATTTTGAATCATCTGAGTTCGCAGGAAAAAATATGTATGTATAATTTGTCTGGGTCCTACAATAAATCATGTTTAAACATGATCAGCACAAAATGCTGAAAATGAACTCAGCACATAGGGGTGAAATGGCTCAGCAGTGAAGGGGATAATTTGTTGTCACATCACCAATAATAAATCGTGATTTTTTTTTTCCTTACAATTTGTTAAATTTGTTGCAGTAGAGACAGAGATAAATGGAGATGAAGGCAATTTCATTGACAAGCATGGGAGCACTCACTTTAATTATTCAGTGAAAAATAACTTTATTGTATTTTAGATTACAACTTTTTGTTAGACCAGACTAAGAGGACAAGTAGAGTTTACAGGACTGAACGACCATCTATAATCAGAGAGAGAAATGTGATAGTTTATTATGTGCTGGTAAAAATCCGCAACTAAGGTCTCTTTGCGCAAACGTTTGCGCCCGCACAAAAACGCATTAACACGAGGGGTAAAACCCTTTGCGCCGAATGCCGTATTACATTGTCAACGCAACAAACGTGCGTAATAGTCTACCGCGGGTGAACTTGCGTGAACCCTTTGCGAGCGTACTGTACTGCGCGCGTCCTAAACGTAAAATGCAGCAAACTATAGTTACACATTCTACTCGTACCAAACCAATAAAATGGAGAAGTTGTGTGTGCATTTATTATTGCTGCAGCATATATACTCAGATTGACTTTGGCAGGCGCAAAAATTTAACGTGAGATAATTGTGGTTCTTAATTCTGATTGGCTGAATCGCTTGAAAAAACTGCGTACACTGATTTCTGCGCAGAGCGGAACTGCGCGAGCATTTGTGCGCGTCCGGTTTACGCGCATTATTGCTCGACGGATGAAAAAATGCGCGAGGATTGTAAACATTTAACGCTTGGCGCACAAATTCACGCGTTGCGCGTGCGTTTTTGCATGAGGAATGTAATTTAGCCCTAAATGTATACAAAAGCTTTTCCTTATAGTGAAAGCTTCCAGGCGTACATATTTATTTCTTCCTTTATCTGTGCTTCAAGCTTTGTCATGTAAATTCTGTTTTCATGTAGAGTACCCAGTGTTACAGAAGTGCTGATTGCAGTCTATTTAGAAGTGAAAGATAAGGTTGTTTATACCTATTCAGGTGTTGCTATCAATTACACACAACAGCAGGGAACAACTAGATCTTAAAGATTCCTATTCTGGTAGACAGGATCATATTAAAGCGCTTGTATAATTCTAATATAATAAAATATATAGAAATCTTAACCGCATTTTATGGCATGTGATTGTTTCATATGTGGGTCTCCTAGGTGAAGTTATATAAATACAATTTGACACAAATTTGCGCAGATCCTTGAGCAGCCGAAGTATATAAACCATATGTGACATCTTGGTAACTCAATAACCAGCGGGTGATTAAGCAAATAAATATGTTCCCATCCTTCATCTGTGGGTGGAAAACCACTGTAAATACACGAATGTGTGTTAGGAGTTTGAACACAGATATACACCTCCGCCGAAAGGGAAAATGGTGCATATTAACAGACCCTGACAAATCCGATCAGTCAGGCAGTTATATTTCTGAGAAACATGACTGCAAGGCCTAAAGTGACTCAAGATCTGTGTATGGAAACCCATGCATGTCCCCCTTCCTGACGTATCGAAAAATAATCAGGCTGGTTCCTAAATGTTGGGATTTTATTTACAAATAAAGTGTATATGTTAACCCTAAGGGGTACTATCACTGAAATAGAGGTTCTAATAAAAAATAAAAAATTTGTAATAAATAAAAATTATTCACTCTGACTCCTTTATTTCAATCTTGACAAATACAGACATATAGCGTACATTTAAAACCACCACATAATGTAATAGGGATAAGGTGACTACCCAACCTGCATTTAAATATTCAACTGAGAGCATGTACATTTTAATACTAAATGTTACATATAATGTACTTTACGTAGAAATCTGGCCAGAAGACAGATCGTGTCCTGTGAGTTGACTTTTGCCAGATGATCCGTAATATATTATAATTTGTCTTATTGCCTCAATTGGATCGATAAATGCATTTTTGAATGTCAGGTAATAATAGAAAAATTCTTTACTTGAATTGTATTTCTGCGTCCTGAGAAAGGATGGCATAAAATAATTGGCATTAATTACACGTAAACAAAGACATGCCAAATCTCAACATATTTCTGTGTTAAACACCTGCCAATCCATCTATGTGTCAGTACAAAATCAAATGGCACGCTGACCACAGTCACTTCTATCAAATATCTAGGTATGTGGTGGTTAGACTCAAATGTATCCTTTGGCCCCACATCGAAAAACTCTCATTTAAACTTTATCCCAATCTAGGGGCCCGGTACAGAAACAAATCCTGCCTGAGCCCCGCGGTAAGAAAGCAGACTGTACAACAAATGCTTATGCCGGCTATTGAATACGGAGATGTAGTGTATGCAGCTGCCCCAGAAACGCACCTTCATAAACTTACTACTTTGTAGCAAAAAGCGGCAGAATGAGTTATACAATGTAACTGCATGACCCACCATTGTGACATGTTAAAAGAGCGAAACTGTCCGTCGCTGGAATTGAGACGCACCCTTCACCTTTCCAACCTGGTGTTTATGAGGTTTTCTGGGAAACTACCACCCTACCTGAATAGGCTGCTTCCCGTAGCAGTTCCCTCATCCTATAACCTCCGATCCAGGACCAACACCTTACTTGCAATCTATACTATAATTGAGTAAGGCTTGGCATGTCCGTCGCCAAGCCTTACTCTGCGCATGCACGCGCAACCAGCGGCGGTTGGTTGAGCGCGCATGCAACCGCCGCGGCACGAGCCGGCTGTGCGCTCGCCGCGGCGGTTACAAGATGCACACAGCAGCTGGGTAGAGGCTGCGCTCGCAGCCTCTACCCGGCTGCCGCGTGCATCCAACCCCCGAGCGGCGAAGGGAAAGTTCCCTCGCTTCCGCTCTTTGAAGGACCCAAGCCCTGGTCACGTGGGAGTCCCACGTGACCGCGGCTTGGGTCCTTCACCGAGCGGAAGTGGGGAAACTTTCACTTCCCCGGCGCCGCTCGGAAAGGTAAGTATGCCGGAGCTCATGGGGCGGCTGTCCGAATGCCGATAGAGCATTCGAACAGCCGCCCCATGTCTGGTCTGAGCTGGGGCATATATCCATGAGAGCTTGGGGGGGCAATATCCACGAGCTGAGGGCAATATCCACGAGCTGGGGGCAATATCCACGAGCTGGGGGCAATATCCACGAGCTGGGGGCCAATATCCACGAGCTGGGGGCAATATCCACGAGCTGGGGGGCAGTATCCACAAGCTGGGGGCAATATCCATGTGCTGGGGGCAATATCCACGAGCTGGGGGCAATATCCACGAGCTGGGGGGCAGTATCCAGGAGCTGGGGGCAATATCCACGTGCTGGGGGCAATATCCACGAGCTGGGTCAATATCCAGGAGCTGGGGGCAATATCCACGAGCTGGGGCAGTATCCACGAGCTGGGGGCAATATCCACGAGCTGGGGCAGTATCCACGTGCTGGGGGCAATATCCACGAGCTGGGGCAGTATCCACGAGCTGGGGCAGTATCCACGAGCTGGGGCAGTATCCACGAGCTGGGGCAATATCCACGAGCTGGGGCAGTATCCACGAGCTGGGGCAGTATCCACGTGCTGGGGCAGTATCCATGAGCTGGGGCAGTATATCCACAATAGACTGCCCTCTGGGCAGGCTTTCCACCTTGTACCACAATAAAAAAAGAAAGTGGCTTGATCCTCATTTTCCTTCGAAGCACCTCAATTATGGAATAACCTCCCAGATGCCATCAAATCTTGCCCCAGTCTTAAGTCACTCAAGAGCTCCCTAGTAATATACCTCGATACAAAATTCACCTGTAAACATGTAACATAATGACTATATTTCCTACACATTTATTTTCTGTGTTAATCTGTATATTTGTGTTTTGTTTTTAATATCTTGCATTTCTTACTTTGTATTTTTGTAACGACTGTAAACATTTCAATGATCTTGAACCCAGGACATGCTTTAAAACCAGAGAAATCTCAATGTATCCTTCCTGGTAAATACTTTGAAAATAAATAAATAAATAAATTAGGAGTGGGAGGAACCGTCACTATAGGAACCAACTATGGCACATACAAATTGCTTCTGAAGAAGCTGCCTTTCCTGGGCAGCGAAATGCTCATTGACCATGGCTCTCTTCCTATAACTATCTGTTACACACTTAACTGTGCAGGAACTCTCTGCCGCTAGCTGCCTATTCCCCTTCAATGCGAGGGGAATAGGCGAGACTATCCCATACTGGTCCCACACTAAGGAGACCTACTAAGTTCACTGCACTTCTGGGCCCTGAGGCACCTACTATCAAGTTCCTCCCTGATTTATAAATGTCTGATCCCTATAAGCAGCACAACTATCCTACACTTCCGATCCTTCGAATGGTCGGTGCATCTACCTATCAGGATCAGAGGAGTACCTAACCAGTACAACAGACCAAGGGTTATACAATATGGAACGTCAGAGGAATGCCAGGGGTCATAAAACAGAGTGGGTCATCAGGAATGCCAGGTGTCGTATCACCAGAGTAAAGTGTCAGCCAAGCGCCAGAGGTCGTATTGCCATAAAAGGCAGTCAAAAGAATGCCAGGGGTTAAGAGCCGGGAGACGAGAGTCACACAAGCTAAGGCGATACAAAGAATGACAATCAGAAAATTTGCAAGCACTGAGAGGAGTGATAACCACGTCAGGGCACTGGACCTGTCTCAGGCTACTGATTTTGAACCCAGCGGGTGCTGCGTCTTCACACCGCACCTCGCCCATGTCCTTAACCACATGATCATGCCTGTCCGCTTCTTCACTCGGTGGCCGGCCAGCGAGCAGCATGAAAGCCGTTGCTGGCTTCCTGACTACATAGACAGCATGGGCATGACACCTACTATGCTCACTTTTGAATTGAGGAGCTAGTCTTGGTGTCAGGATACAGGTTCTGGGGCGGTAGGTGCGAGCCAATGTGCAATGAATAAGACTAGCAAACCAGATATATCTATATATATATATATATATATATATATATATATATATATAATGATTTATTGTAAAGGCACAAAAGAGATAGGCAGAGGCAACAACAGAATCTAGGAGGGGTAAGCGAGAGAAGGAGAATACTGAATAAGTAATAAGGATATAAACTAGAACAAAAGATAGAAAGGCAAAATAAGAGCGATGCAGACACAGATACTGAATAGAGGAGAAATAGATATATGTATCTCGAGGAGAGAAGGAAAGCTAAGGAATAGGGAAGGAGAGATTGTGTTTATATATACATATCTGTATACACAGGTTACAGGCCTAGAGTCAGAACTGAAGCAGAGAATAATATTAATGGATAAGGAACATTAAACTATACATAAAAGGGATAAACAGACTAAAGCAGAACATACTAAATATAGGGAGAAACTGCAGATCATAACAATGGGAAAACAGAAGCAGAGAATACTTAAGTTATATATATGATTATATCTGAGTCCTTAGAGATATGGGCAAGTCTTTATAATCCAGGTACGGTAAACTTGGGAGATCCAGGAGGATAACAAGTCCAGAGGTCTGTAAGTAAATAGGATTGCAAATAATACGTCCAGGAGAGTTATAACAGGGATAGCCTTGAGAGGATAGGATCCAGCAGAGTATGGGTCATAGGATTCTTGGAGGAACAGCAGGTAGCTCCTTGCAGCTTGGATATTTCTAAGACAATGTAGAAGCATTGGAAAACAGGTGTGGTCCAGTTTTATGAAGGAGTATTAGATGATCTAGATAACACCTGAGCATTGCACAGGCAGAGGTGAGTAGCGGTACTACTATTGAAAGTCTCACTACTATGAGCCAGCACTAGGTTTAGACTTTTCATTACGCCGACGGCGACGCTCCTTACACTTGGGTTTATGTAGGCACGGTATCAGATTGTGGTGGTTTAAACTGTATTATGATGACCATGACTTTGGTAGTCTACCTATGATGGTGAATAGGTTGTTCACCCCACAAGGAATTATAGGACTCCCATTCAGTTTCTCTATACCACCTCCTCAGATATTCAATGTATTATTCTGAAGCGTATCCAATGTACATTATGTATGCACAGGGATAAGATAGGTGACTGTATTTTAAATTCACACTGTACCCAGTCTTGGCGATATTCCTTAGGTCACGTAAGGCTCCTTGCAAACGAGTACCTTGTAGTACTTTAGGAACAACATTATGTGAAGCTTGGTGTTTAATCTATCACAACTCACTAATTTAATGACTTATGGTTGAACTTTTTTTCGTATATGGATGTGCACTATTCAGGTTATTTTCACTGGTGCTAAGAGTACGATCAACACCCTATGGAATGAATACAATGCTCCACAAGACTTTTGATATTGTGGCGAGTTATGATGGTTTTATTGATTGACACTTACAGGGTTATTCAAAGGGTTTTGGTGCCCTTTCATTTCCTGCACTTTGGTGAAACAAATTCCCCGACCCTGTAGTGAATTAAGCATTCACTGCAGCGTATCCGAAGTGCAGGAAAAATCCGCCAAACGCATCCAAAAAATCCACCGCAAAACCGATGAACCGAACAGAAAAACCACCTCAAAATCACCAAAAAACATCGGATCTAATAAGCCACTGCAAGCCCGTCAAACACATCCGAAAAAAGCCGATGATCCACTGAACAGAGCGCCGACCAGCTGCCAGAAAACACCAACAAGCCGCTGAATGGGGGGAAAAAGAAAGCCAGCCTCAACTTTTAAAAGCTGCTTGCAAAAAAACTACTGCACAAAAATGCCTGGAAGGTCCTATGGATAATAATAAAAAGGTCTGTTACAGAAAGAACCCCCCCCCCTGCTATTTAACCCCTTTCCGACACCTAACGTACCACTCAGGAAACCTCCCTTAGACCCACTGA
Organism: Leptobrachium leishanense; assembly: GCA_009667805.1. Taxonomy (NCBI): domain Eukaryota; kingdom Metazoa; phylum Chordata; class Amphibia; order Anura; family Megophryidae; genus Leptobrachium; species Leptobrachium leishanense. The sequence continues at coordinate 134,385,942 of CM019065.1, forward strand.
CGTACATGGTATGTCAGGGGTCTCCTATCCTCCCTTCCGCCCAATACTTACCTCCCTCGCTGGCTCCCACGGTGGACTGGCAGGCTGGAAGCCACCTATTTAGGGGGGCTGGTGGGCACGATGACATCATCACATGCGTGATGACGTCATCAGCAGGCGCCCACTGGCGCCTGCACTAAAAATCAGGAAGGGAGGTGGGCTCCTTCGGAGCCTCTACCTCCCCAACGGTGTAAGATAGAAAAAAACTATTTGTGCCGCTGGAAAGGGGAGAGTCTCCCCTTTTCAGCGGTGTTCAGCATTAACTATTTTGCTGCAGGATCGCAAATGTTCTATTTCTGCCGCCTTCCCTCCAATGGTCGTTAGAATATGGTAGCTTCACACTTTTTCATAGCCATTACTTAATTTGTCAATTATCTTTTCTTTAATTCATTAAAATTTATTATTTCATTCTTTATTTCTGATTATTTAAAAAAATATATATTATATACACACAGGCCACATTTTAGGGTTTTCACACATGGAGCAAACTGTAAATAATCACCAACAATCGATTAACACGTTCTTTATCTTGATCATGTTTTATATCATTGGAAAGGCCTGATCATGGCCTTTTCAACAATTCCAAATATGACCAGGTTTGGTGTAAAAATAAATTTAAAAAAATAATAAGAAAATTAAAAAATTAAAAAAGAAATGTTTTTTTTTTTTAAATAAAGAAAATTGTCTTGGGGGGGTTTACTAAAAAAGAGCCTAGGCTGGCAATTAAAAATGATGAGCATAAAATGGACAAAATTAGCTCAGCGCACAGAGGTGAAATGGCTCGGAAGTGAGGGGGTTAAAACGTTTTTTTCCATTTTTTTCATCATATTTCATTTTTTTTATAGTAAATTATACGATATGATGGAAATAATGGTATCTTTAGAAAGTCCATTTATTGGCAGGAAAAACGGTGTATAATATGTGTGGGTTGCATAAACGAGTAAGAGGAATTTGACTTAAACACAAACAGCGCAGAAACATAAAAACAGCAGTGGGCACTAAAGGACGGACTTTTGTAAAACTGTCCAGTCACTATGGGGTTAAAAAAAAAACAGAAAAAAAAATTGACACAAAAATCCTGAAATGCCTAAAAAAATCCTAAAAAGGTAAATAAAGAGACATTTTGCTGCAAATTAAAAGAAAAAACTGTTTAATAAATATTTAATAAAAACGGGAATTTATTTACATTTACACCTATGGGATTCGCCTGATTAAACCTGCCGAATAAAAGAACCGAAAATGAGGGCAATTCACTGACATTTTGGTGCTGTTCGGTGTTCTCTGAATAGATTAACCATTGCTTCTCTATGGGGAGTCCACTCCCGTCAAATAGGCACTGTATTTCACTGGCAATTTGACAATATTTGGCGAACTGCCAGCTTATTGAATAGCCAAATAGCTCCGAAAATGCACCGTACGGGGAAATTCACTGTTCCGTGCAATTTCGGAGCCTTATATAAAGTTTTTTTTATTTTTACTTTTTAATCTTATAGTTCTCATCATTGGTACGATCAAGTTATCCTTTCCTTGGATTCCAGGGTCAGCTGGATTTCCACTAAGGATTAGTCTTTGCATTCTTCATAGACAATTGGAGGTGTACCACCTCAACATTAGTGACCTTGTATCCATCCCTCTAGTGTTCCACTACAGAGATCTTAGTGACTCTGTGTAAGTTCACTAATTTTCATCTTTTCATCTGGCAAACCTGGCCTGTTAGGGGTACTTGAGTAACCGGGTTGGGAAAAACTGTACTAGATACTTAAAAGAAATGTGGCATATCAGTCTCCTAAACTCAACAATTCCACAAGTTAATAATGTACAAAGGGCTAGGATTCTCGTCTCCATTTTCCATCTAATTTGCTTGTTGAGAGGTTTCTTGTCTTTTCCAACAGAGGCAATCACATGTTTGAGATATACAGAAGGGCTGTGAGACAAGAGTACATTATGATGTTATGTTTCTTAAAATGCTTTCATATTTGTGACCCTTGCTCACTACCAAAAGGGAAGGGGGTATGACCATGGTAATGTTACACCACTTCCTGTCACATGTAGATTTTTCAGAGGCTATCTACCAGTCCATCACTGATGATATCGCCAAGCTTGACAAAGATCCTTTTGAATTGAAAAGTTGCCTGTATTTTCCTTTCATGCTGGTGCCATAAATCACTGGCCTTGTGAGCCTTTATGTTGGAATTTCTACTGTTCTGGATCATGGCATACATCCTGTTTGACCTCACATTTCCTTGGTTACGTCTCCCTCTTACTGTTGGATGTATTAGGGATATTTTGGGATACAAAGAGCTGCCATGACTGCTGCAGTGCACCTGTGTGAATTTCTCTTTTCTTTCCGGCTCATCCAGACCACCATTTTTGCAAATATACTCCCTCACCTTGGTACCTTGGCTCTTTCAATGTTATGACGTTTGTAGGTTGGAATGAAGGGGTAATGAACAATTGAGTAACTGTGATTGAGCTTAAAAACCCTTGAACTTAAAGAGAATGGCCATCGAATAGAAAATTGATGTCAGTCTAAATGGATGTCTTTCCCAGTTAGTGTCTGAAGTTTTTTTAACACTTGGAGTGCCAGATAAGTGAGCAATGCACTGTGGGTGCCAGAAGGAGATCTATATGTCTGCCAAATTCATCAGTTTCAGTGATACATCTGTGGATTGTGTAAATATGAGTGTTTGTAGAGCTGTTACATGATAGGCAGCTCTGGGAGCATGATGGATATAAACGACGGGTAGTGTTTCTAACCTAACAATTGCAATGGGATTTCAGAATCATGCTTCTCTTGATTCATCTCCCTCTAAAGTCCTTAAAAGGTCAGATCCTACTGCTCTATTCCTACCACCTTCCTCCCAATGGTTGTTAGAATATGGTAGCATCACACTTTTTCATAGCCATCACTTAATATGTCAATTATCTTTTCATTAAAATATATTATCTCATTCTTTATTTCTTAGTATTTAAAAAATATGTATTATATACACACAGGCCACATTTTAGGGTTTGAACACATGGAACAAACTGTAAAGAATCACCAACAATCGATTAACACGTTCTTTATCCTGATCTAATAAGAAACACACAAAAGAGTAAATTGAGACCTAAAGGTAGGTAAGCAGAATCAATTCACCCAGCTGACACTCCCTCTGTGCACATAGATATATTCTATATATTCACACACTAAATGTACTTCTGCAATATTAGCAAAAAGGCCAGTTCTTGTGCCTCGGGGGAGAGGAAAGGAATGTTTAAGAGCTTTTTCATGTCAGCAGTAAAATATATTGGTATAATTAATAAAATACTTCATTCGTGCATTTAACTGTACACATGTAAGATTACATATGAATTCTATTGATGTGCTTTTCAGGATCCCAAGAACAGAATTTTCAATCTTTGTTTGAAAGAAAATGGTTATGCAGTTTATTTCTAATAGCTATTTTTCATGCTCAGACTGAAATCACGCATTTTACTGGTTATCAGTCATGAAGAAACAGGAATCAGACAGCGGTACAGACTTTTATAATCGAAATTTATCCCCTTAAAGGGCCACTACCACTAAAAATGATATGTCCTTATTTTTTTTTATTGTATGTTGCTGATATTTTACATGTGCTTTGTTTTTCTCATGTATGTTTACAGTAACCAGATGTTTTACTCTATGTCACTGGGTTCATTAATTTTGTTATCTTTTGTGTTGTAAACTGTCCCCACCAACATTATCTTTACATCACTTGCTCCTCTGTGGCAATGGCCATACAATGGAGCCTATGGGTCGATCAATGACTCAAATCATTGTATTGTGTGGGGTGTATTCAAAGGACATCACCAGGGGGTAGAGTAGAAGTCTTTTAAGCTCCCTATTTTATCTCATTCAGCTGCCATCTCTTATCTCAGTTAGCCTTGAGAACAATGGTCTCCTGTCACGTTATCTAAACATTCCATCCTTCACCTCATTAACTGTTAAATACTGTAGTTTAGATAAACAAGAGCAGCAAAGAAAAGCTTTTGCACAGATTTTGGTAAATGATGCATCATGGGAAAAGTCCAGAAAATAGAAACAGGTGATAAAATTAAACTAATTTTAGTTTTCCTTTTTAATGCAATTAGTTCAAAGGATAAAAACAGCAGCATGCGTTTAATAAAGAGGTTTTGTTTGTAATGCAGAAGTAATCTAGATACAGCTTATGCAAGTGTTATTGTCCCTTTAATCAACAGCATGGGAATATGTAAATACATACAAACATAAGAACAACGAGGTTATATGGGAAGAGTGAAAAGTGTAGTAGGAGTAGAAATCCTTCTGCACAACAGTTTTGGCATTATCTATCCTTTCACTGCAAGGTGTTAACCGTTAGGGAGAGGAGGGAATAATGGATTGCAACGGCTGATTGGATTTGAATATGTGTGTATTTATGAAAAAAATGTACAAAATTTTGGATTGGATCCGACATTCTAAGACATGTAACACTAGGATTTGCCAAAAGCTGGAGAGCCACATCCCATTAACATTCACTGATGGTGATCACCTACACAATGTCTACACAAACTGTTATACCTTATTATCCCAGACTTTTGTTACCTTTGCAGTTATTGGCTCGTGAAATGTTTTCATTGTTACACATTTTCAGGGAATTAGGCAACAGTACATTCACAGGTTTGAGGTGCTTTGAGGCTTAAAGAGCATCTCTCCAGTAAGTGTCCTTGGGAAAGACACCTAACGGCACGTACTTGCCACCCAGGTCATACTTGAAAATGAGAGAATTCTCAATGTATCCTTCCTGGTAAAATTACTTTAAAAACATTAAAAAAAATTATTATAAAAACAATGCTCAAGCAGTACTCTTCCTCTAACATAGTCAGTTTGTATGCGAACTCTCTGAGTGGATTTGGTTGTTTCAGATTTTGCGACTAGTACTTCATTATACTACACCAGGACATTTCAGTGTTTTCTTTGACTGAATTTGATGTTTAAGAGTAATAATCTGCTTATTGCCCAATCCCATATACAACAATCATTTTTCAAGTATACATTTTTGATAATATCTGACATTTTATTAAAAATCCAAGAAACCATGGAGCAGATACCTGCAATTTTATTAATCACATTAGGTGATCTGCCCAGCCAGACACTGGGTCCTATTCCAAGTTAAATGTAAGGATTAATGAGCGTTCTGGTAAGTATAACGGCCCCACTCATTAATCACAACAGCTGTCCAGTTATTGCAGCCGAGCCTACTTTGTTTGCAGCTCAGCTGTTACAGCAGGTTATTGTAAATTAAGACTTCGGGGCCAAATTACTTACTTGGTGCTAACGTTAGCACTCACCTGCGTGAGCGTTAACGTTAGCCCAAGTATTTTCTGCATATTACAATCCAAACGCTAACGGGTAAGTAACCCGTTTGCGTTTGGTACCTTGTGCTTTTCAGAGCGAGGTTACTGTACTTTGCGCTCCCTATACTTAACATGGGGAGCGTAAAGTGTTAATCAGCGTTAGGATTACAAAGTCCTAACGCTGATTAGCATCCGGCCGCGGTTAACAAAAAGTTAACCAAAGCCAAGACTTGGTGTTAACAGATTCCGCTTCTGCAGAATCCGTTACCACCAGCCAAAAAAATAATAAAAAGAATCGTATACTCACCTCCTGTCCCGCGGCGAGGACCGTGGCTCTGTCCACCTCCTCAGTCTGGCAGGAGCAGGGAAAGACGGGGGGAAAAGTCCACCCTGTCTCCCCCTGCGTATCACTACGCTGACCAGCTGGATTTTGCGAAGTGAGATCTGGCAGGTGATGTGACCGCTGGCGTCTGGCTAAATGGATTCCTATGGACTCCATTAAGAGGATGTGTGCGGCAGCTTTTTTAGCGCCTGTATTGTAATCTAGCGGTAAAACGGGCACGCTAGGGGGAAAACTGCAGGCACAGTTTTTCCTCCCTAGTGCCCCCGTTTTACCGCTAGGAATGTAATTTCGCCCCTTATATTTTCTACAAGAAGCACTAATTTGTGGCCAACAAGGAATTGATGAGTGATTCCAAGGTTGCTCATTATTCCCATCTCAATCCGGTGTTTAGAAAAACATTCCGGCTCTTAGAATCTGGTCTTAACTGATTTTGCAAATGCTAAACCACTTAACACTAAATAAAAACTAGTTTAAAAAAAAAAAAAAACTATGGTCACCTCTGGTCCCACAGTGTAGAAGACAGCATGATCCACCACCTTCTCTTCTGGTTGCAAAACAAAACTTCTAGTTCTCAGTGTCCTTAGACTGGACCTATGCAACCCCACTTACATGAACTCCTGCAGGGCTTGCATAAGTCTCCATGGAGTTCTAAATACTTCAGGAGATGATGCCAGAGGCAGAACATGGCACCACTGCCGGTATCTATTAGCAATTCCCTCATCTAACATGTAAGAGAGCCAGTAATAGGGAGCTGCTAGGATTTAATGGCTCATGATGACTTTACCAATAAGAGCAGTGTTTCCCAACCCTGGTCCTCAGGGACCCTTAACAGGCCAGATATAAAGGATCACCTTGGAGAAATGCAGACTGAATCCAGCAATCACTGAGCAGCAAATCATATCACCTGTGCTGTGCTTCAGATATCTGGCTAATCTGGCTTTTTAGGGCTACTCGAGGACCAGGGTTGGGAACCACTGCAATAGAGGATTGCCATTGCCAGTCCATCCAGAATAGGTGCTCGTTAGCCATGTTGTCGTTCACCAAAAGATCTTTCTGCTTTGGTATATGGACAGAGTAAAACATTTTATAACTAATAACATCATATGCAAAAGTAAGGCTCTAATACGTTTTTTTTCCCTTGCATACAAAACCGTGGTTTAAGTCGAATTTAAAGGTGGAAGAGGAATTTGTCTACATTCGTCAATAAGTTGCAAAAAATGAAATTTGACCAATATTCTTGAATAGCATCTTCAAAGTCCCATGTGATATTTTGTTATTTGTTTTTTTTTTGACACTCAGCTTTCTTTCCCTTTTCCAACTCAAAAACTCTAACATGTTGCTAGTAAATATTATTATTTCAAACAATAAATCTTTGAAATAGAGAAACGTGACTTTGCATTGATCTTAGACATGGGTACAGCCTTGACGAGATAGAAGACTAGACACAGAGAAGTGCTCTTTATCTTGGCTAAAAACTCTCATTTTCAGGCTGGTCTAATTTAAGAAATGATATCCTGCATGATGAGAAAAACGAGCTGCCAGACTAATGGGCAGCAGATATTGGGTGGAAAAAAGAAAAGAGAATTTCCCAGATGGGACCCTACTCTTCACAATTTCCTCTGTCTATAAGAGCCTCAGCTCCCTGTGTGAGGATGAAAAACAAAGCTATTGATCGGGTGTGATGGATGGTGTCAGTTACTGCCCATAGAACAATGCTAAGCAATATATTATTTGATGGAGTACTGTCATTCCAGCATGAACCGTTGGCAGACAGTCATGGAGTAAGAAGGATGGCCAGAAGTAATCAATGCTCGATCATAAAGCTTGTGATAAAGCTCCATTTATTCCAAGCTCAAAATGTTCTCATGACAGGGGGAGAGTGAAGGATGATGCCACAGGAGCTCTCCAATTCCCCGCAGGCTCACAAATGCAGCCCGGCTCCTTCACAGTGGCCAAAAAGGAAAAAAAAAAACATGCACAGTGTTTTTATTTCCCAAATTAAGTTCTCCATTATCATTATAATTTATTAATGATGCCAACATTAACTGCCTCATTGTACTTTGCAAAAAATAGAAAAAAGGGCAGTTGTCAGCGTTGTTGTAGCATTGTGGACTATCAGCATTACGGGAATGACACTGAAGGCTGTATAGCATTATACATTCTGCTTAATATTAGCGGAAAAGGGATTCAAGGCATCCAGAGTGCATAGCAATGGCTAGTCTTCCTGCATTAAAGATGCTAAAATGTAAGTATGACTGTATGATAAGAGCAGAGGGATACTCGTTATGATTTTTTCAAACAAATATATAAGATCATATATAAATCAGGCCCCCCAGATGTGTTGATGCCTTCAATTCCCAAAACACTTTGAATGCAATAGATGGCCAAGGAATCATGGGAGTTGTAGTGCAGCAACATCTGGGAGGCCCAAATTTGACATTATATATATATATATATATATACACATTATTCACTAAACTGAGAATAAAGCGGATTATTTATAGACAGCACAAAGTTATGAGATGGGGGAAAAGTTTCCAGTTCAGTAGTTTTGGCCTGAAATCTTTGAATCCTTTCTCAATTCTACACAATTTCCGGTGAACTGAATAAATACCACAAAATATACATACCAGTAGACAGTGAATTTCTGCATTCCTACTCTTAATTCGATTAGAAAGCATTACAATTTCTTCAACTATGAGGTAATTTGAAAACATCTGCTGGCAACCATCTTGGAAGCCATCTTGGAGGAGGCAGGAATGATGTTAATCTTAACACGTGTTAATCTTCTAATCTAGGGGTCAGCAACCTTGGTCCTCCAGATAATTTGGAACTGCTTCTCTCATGATGTTCAGCCACTTATTAGGTCGACTGGTCATTGTGGGAAATGTGACTCCAAAACATCTGGAGGACCAAGGTTGCTGATCCCTATTTTAATCTATGTTTGTTTTCAATTTCTCCAGAACTAAGTAGCAACGTAGAGAAGGAATGGGTTCCTCTAAAACAGGGATCTCAAACTCTGGCCCCTCAGATGTTTCTAAACCACAGCTCCCATGATTCTCTGACCATCTATTGCATTCAAAGGATTCTGGGAATTTGTAGGCAATAAACGTCTGGGAGGCCGGAGTTTGAAATCCCTGCTCTAAGAGAAAGTTGGACATCTGGATTAATTGTGGATGATAATATCTTTAAATGGACACAGTAAGTACTCCTTGCAGTTTGTGTATTTTGTTGTGTACTAGATTTCTACTAGTGTACTGCAGTGCTACAGATACATTTGTTTTAACCCTTTCACTGCTGAGGACGTGTGGGGAACGTCCTCATGGACTCCTAAGAAAGACAGAGGTGGAAATAGGGGGTTCCTTTGAACCCCTATATCTCCCGGCTGTTGGCAGCTAGCAGGATCATGTTTGGTATCATTAGAAAGGCCAGAGCTTGCACTTTCCAATGATACCAAACATGACAGTGTTTAAATTAAAAAACAAAAATAAAAAAATAAAAAAAAGAAAGACATGTTTTTTTAAGACGTGAAATGGCTCAGCAGTGAAGGGGTTAACAGGGACTCAGTTATATTTTGTCAGCTTTGTGGTAGTCGATGGCTTTGTTATATCAATGTCCGCTTACCGGTCCCTGATGTACATACAGTCTCTTACATTGTAAGCTATTGAGCAGGGTCCTCTCTCCTACTGTTCTGTGTGTTTAACCTGTATGTATATTTGTTATGCTGCGTCCCATTGTACAGCGCTACAGAACTAGTTAGCGCTTTATAAAAACTTTTAACTGTAAATATTTAAGAAATCAGCCGAAAAAAGAAAGCAGAACATAAGAAACATAAAAAGAAAGAAAAAACACACACATAGTACAATAATTCCTCTTCAGCAGAAAAAAACGTAAATAAACAAAAAAAAAAAAAAAACAACAAAGATTGGTGTCATCTTACCTGCCCTATAAATATTTTCTGTCCCTGGTTCTTCTGAGCGCTTTGCTGATTGAAACCTTGTAATTGATTGAATGTCACAGGCCTGATTGATGGCAGTGAGTGAGTGGTGGATTAGAGTGGCAGATCACCCTCTAGTGGGAGGACTTCAGTGCTGTAATGAGGAAATACAACATGCCCTCACAGTGAGTTATTTCTGGAATTTAAGTCAGTAAATTATGACACATGATGGCTCTTTTAAATGTTTTCTTTTTAACGAAGCAGCAACAGATGTCAGGTAAGATTGTTACCCTCCAGATTTATGTGTGGGTTTGCTTTTCAGGATATATTTCTTTAATAGTTTTTCAATATGTAATACATCAGTAGTCAGCAACCTTGGCCCTCCACATGATTTGGAATTACATCTCATATGATGCTGAGCCACTTATTATTAGGTTGGTGGGGACTCATGGGATGTCTAGTTCAAAAATATCTGGAGGCCTGAGTTGGCTGACCTCTGTAATACATTGTTAGGGGTGACCATCTCCATATCTACTGGGCTTTGTACAGTCCGTGGTTTCAGTCTCTCTTTACCCAAGCACACGTGTCAGAGTGCATAGTGCTGTACAATGGGAGGCAGAATAACAAATATACATACAAGTAACACACGCAGTAGAGTAGGAGAGAGGACCCTGCTCAAGAGTTTACAACCTACTTCAATGACTGCATCGAAAACGCTTAAATATCACTAATCTTACTGTCACGGATTAGGCACCCCACTTGCAGACTATAGCACAACAAACCCTAACTAACCGGTCCTTGAATAATGGCTGGGTATAAACAGAGAACTAACTAGCAAGCCAAGGTCAATAGGAAAAGAGTGCAGGTCAACGGTATAACAAAGCCAAACATCAGGACGACAGAGGGCAGGATAGTCAGGACAAGCCGGGATCAAAATAAACAGAGAAACAATCAGATAATATATTAAATAGTAACAAGGCACTAGGTGAAAGCGAAACCACGCTAGGGCAAGGATGTAAGGCAAGGAAGCCCTTTAAATGGGGCTACAATCCTTCCTTTTGGAGAACAGGAGAGACTCCCTGCTCTCCAATAGGTTTGCCGGTAGAGCACTGCGATTGGTCAGATCTACCAACCTCTACACCTGATTTCGAACAGAGCCGCCCGTTAGATTTGGTTGGCGGATGTCGCAACCTAATGGTTGGCGAGCGCCATCATCAGTGCTCTCCGGCAGACAGTAAACATTGCCCTGGAACAAGGCGTTCCGGATAGCGGCTGCCGCGGCGACCGCAACCACAGCCAGAGGAGCATCGCGGACCCGGACAACAGCTGCCCTGACACCCAATAATGGCAGGGGAGAATTTAATAATGAGAGGGGGGCTTGCAACCTAGCCATTCTTCTTTTTTATTATTCTCATGTGCATAGTGGTAGCAGTTTCCGCAGTGCCTTACAATAACCAATGGGAATTGAACAAAATGACAAACTTCTTAGGAACCGGAGACAAGAGGTGTAAAGAGTCCTGCTCACAGGAGCATACAATCTAGAGGTGTTGGGGTGGAGGAAGACAAGAGGAGTTTTATTGGTGGTCAGAATCCCTAGAACAAATGTATCAGAAATAGTGAGGGGCAAGGTAGTAAAACCTATCATGTCCTCTAGTTCCAGGCATTTATACAATGCCAACATATTCCGTATCGCTTTACAATGGGAGAGCACAAACATGAGACGTCCATGATAAATGAGGAGAGACTACCCTGCTCGTAGGATAGGTGTCCAGTTAATAAAGACCTTTAAACAAGTGCTCAGCCAGATATCCCGTGAGCTCTCCACCCCTGCATTATGGACAGGAAGCAGAACAAACAGTTGACGGAATACTGTCCCTCCTGTATACATTGCACAATAGACCAGAAGATAATTGGTTTGCAAGCAACACTTTTGGATGTGCGCAAAAGAGAAGCTTTTAATATTACAATTATAAATTTTAAAAAATTTGCCTTGGCTCTCCCTGGTACGGGAAATCCGATTACGTCGCTTCATGTGGGCTGGGTAATGGGGGACAACATTCATATTCTTTATTCTTTCTGATGAGTGCCAACCCAATGACCTTTTGGTTTTACATGGACTATATCCTAGTTTTTGCTCTGAACAATGCCTTCTCTAACTAAGATGTTGCATATGTCAGTGGGAGGGAAGGCCATACTGCTGCTTACATTGTCTAAACACACTAAGCACCCACTTTAGTAACAATTTGATACCGCCAGCTCTTCTCTAACTACACATACAGTTCTGCTTTGACCTGTAACCCCTTCTTAGCACTTGTCAGTCTGTGTTTGATGTTCACCATGCATTGTGTAATGTCTATTCCGTGCTTATTTCCAGTTCCAGTTGTGATAGTCCCTGATTCTTAAAGAGATTAGTAAAAATATTTAGACATTACAGACTCTAATAAGGAGTGTGAGAATAATTTTAAATTAAACATACAGTAGGGGTTATCATTTCAGTGAAATTTCAGTCGTCTTCCTTTTAGAAACATAGAAACATAGAAAAATGTCGGCAGATAAGAACCTTTCGGCCCATCTAGTCTGCCCAATTACATGGATACTTAACCTGGATTTATCTTTTGTTTAGGATAGCCTTATGCCTATCCCATGCTTGCTTAAATTCAATTACTGTTTTGGCCTCAACCACTTCAACAGGAAGGCTGTTCCATGTATCCACCACCCTCTCAGTAAAATAATGCTTCCTGATGTTACTTTTAAACCTTTGCCCCTCTAATCTAAGACTATGTCCTCTTGTTTTGCTACTTTGTTTCCGTTTAAAAATACTCCCTTCCTCTACCTTGTGGATTCCCTTTACGTATTTAAATGTTTCTATCATATCTCCTCTGTCTCGTCTTTTTTCCAAGCTGTACATGTTAAGATCATTAAGCCTTTCCTGGTAACTTTTCTCCTTCAGCCGTACACCATTTTAGTAGCCCTTCTCTGAACTCTCTCTAAGAAGTCTATATCCTTCTGGAGATACGGTCTCCAGTACTGCACACAGTACTCCAAGTGAGGTCTCACCAGTGCTTTGTACAGTGGCATGAGCACTTCCCTTTTCCTACTGCTAATACCTCTCCCTCCACAACCAAGCATTCTGCTAGCATTTCCTGCTGCTCTATTACATTGACTACTTACCCTTAGATCCTCTGAAATAATAACCCCTAAATCCCTTTCCTCAGATGTTGAGGTTAGGACTGTATCAAATATTCTATATTCAGCCCTTGGGTTTTTACGTCCCAGGTGCATTATCTTGCACTTATCCACATTAAAACTCAATTGCCACAGCTCCGACCATTTTTTTAGTTTACCTAAATCATTTGTCATTTGGCTGATCCCTCCAGGAACGTCAACCCTGTTGCAAATCTTTGTGTCATCAGCAAAAAGACATACTTTTCCATTAATACCTTCTGCAATATCACTAATAAAAATATTAAAGAGAATGGGTCCAAGTACTGACCCCTGAGGTACCCCACTGGTAACAAGACCTTGCGCCGAATAAACTCCATTTACCACAACCCTCTGTTGCCTGTCACTCAGCCACTGCCTAATCCATTCAACAATATTGGAATCCAAGCTCAAAGATTGCAATTTATTGATAAGCCTTCTATGCGGAACAGTATCAAAAGCCTTACTGAAATCTAAATAAGCGATGTCTACTGCACCACCTGTGTCTATTATTTTTGTTACCCAATCAAAAAAATCAATAAGATTAGTTTGGCATGATCTCCCTGAGGTAAACCCATGTTGTTTCTGATCCTGTAATCTATGTGTTTTTAGATGTTCAACAATCCTTTTCTTTAACATGGTTTCCATTAATTTCCCCACTACTGACGTAAGACTAACTGGCCTATAGTTCCCCGATTCCTCCCTACTACCCTTCTTGTAAATGGGTACAACATTTGCTAATTTCCAGTCTTCTGGGACGACTCCCGTTAGCAAGGATTGGTTAAATAAATCTGTTAACGGTTTTGCTATTACATCACTGAGCTCTTTTAATAATTTAGGGTGGATCCCATCAGGCCCCATTGACTTATTTGTCTTTACTTTAGACAGCTGCTGTAGAACCTCCTCCTCTGTAAATTGATATGTAAATGTCTCGTTAGTGTTTCCTCCTAACTGAGGTCCCTTTCCTTCCTTTTCTTCTGCAAAGACTGAACAAAAATATTCATTGAGGCAGTCAGCGAGACTTTTATCCTCTTCTACATACCTTCCTTCCTTTGTTTTTAATCTAACTAATCCTTGTTTTACTTTTCTTTTCTCGTTTATGTATCTAAAAAATGTTTTGTCCCCCTTTTTTACTGACTGAGCTATTTTCTCTTCTGCGTGTGCTTTGGAAGCTCTTATAGATTGCTTTGCCTCTTTCTGCCTAATCTTATAGGTTTGCCTATCTTCTTCACTCTGAGTTTTTTTATAATTATTAAATGCTGTCTTTTTGTTCTTCACTATTTTGGCCACTTCTGCAGAGTACCACATTGGTTTCTTCCCTTTTTTGTTTTTGCTAACAAGCCGAATGCAATTGCCTGTGGCCTTCAATAATGCTTCCTTTAAATAATCCCATTTCTCCTGGACTCCCTTAAAACTCCTCCAGTCTGATAATGACTCCTTCACACAAAATCTCATTTTAGAAAAATCTGTTTTTTTAAAGTCTAAAACTTTTGTTTTTGTGTGGTGCGGCTCCATCCCTGTTCTTATATTAAACCATACTGACTGGTGATCACTAGATCCCAAATTTTCACCTACAACAACATCCGATACCAAACCTCCATTTGTGAGTATTAAATCCAATATGGCCTCTTTACGGGTCGGCTCCTAAACTACTTGTGTTAGAGATAATCCCAGTAGGGAGTTTAGAATAGTTGTACTCCTGGTGCACCCAGCTGTTTTGGTTTTCCAGTTCACATCAGGAAGATTAAAGTCCCCCATGATAATAACTTCCCCCTTCATTGCCATTTTGGCTATTTCCTCAAACAGCAGATTATCTAGCTCTTCTACTTGTCCAGGGGGTCTATAGATCACACCTACACGAGCTACTGTATGATTGCCAAATGTTAGCGTAACCCAAACTGACTCTATGTTCACCTCGCTCACTTTTATTTGGTTCGTTTTATGTTGTTTTTCACATACAGGGCCACTCCTCCTCCTTTCCTACCTTCTCTGTCTTTTCTATATAAAGAGTACCCCGGTATTGTTATGTCCCAGTTATTTTTCTCACTGAACCATGTCTCAGTAACCGCCACTAAATCTACTTTTTCAGCTGCCATCATTGCCTCCAGTTCATTGATTTTATTGACTAAACTGCGAGCATTTATAGACACGACTCTGAGCTTGTCATTTTTTTCCCCGCATGTTGCTTGCACCCTCCGATTTCGTTTTGGGGGACAATCAGGCAGATTGTTTTTTACCCTTTTGTCCCCCCTCCTAGTTTAAATATTTCTTTGTGAAACCTTTGAACTTCTCACTGAGAACATATGTTCCCCTATGAGTAAGATGCAAACCATCTTTTTTATACAGTTCCTTTCTGCTCCAATTAGAGCTATCATGGGACACAAAGCCAAATCCTTGCTCCCGACACCATTCCCGAAGCCACAAATTAAATTCCCTATTGCGCATCTGCCTATCCTGAATGTTATGCACAGGCAAATCTTCAGAGAATGACACAGTGGACGCAATCTGCTGTATTTCACCTCCAAGAACACAAAAATCTTCCTTAATCTCAGAAACCTCATTGCTAGCCAAGTCATTTGTCCCTAGATGGACTAGAACGTCCACTTCCCCTTGCTGCTTTGCCTGTTTGACAATATTGAGAATACGTCTCTTGTCTCTACGAGCAGTAGCCCCAGGAAGACATCTCACCAAACCACTACTCTCCAGCTCAACACCTCTTATGATAGAATCACCCAGCAACAATTGCCTTCTATCATGTCCCACCTTTTCCTTTTTGTTCTTGGTTGCAGTCCTGCATACCTTAGGCATAGGGGATGGTGGTTCCTCAACTATGGTGTCTGAGCCTACTTCCGTCTCACCACTACACTCTGAAAGTGCCTCAAAAGAATTAAGAAGAGCCACAGACTGTGGGACATGTTTTCTATCCACAACTCTAAGTCTACCAGATCCTACAGTAGTCCATCTGCCGCTCCTAGGAGGCCTCTGTGGCAGTGGCTTTGTAACAGTCATAGTCATAGCCTGAGTTTGTCTAACAGATAATTTACAAATCTCAGACTTCAAACAGGCAATTTCCTGCTGCAATAAAGAGAGCTGCCTACATATCAGGCACACTCCAAACCTCCAAAAATTGGATCTAGAAACAAATGCATGACAGCTCTTACACTGGACCAAGCCTGCCATTATAAAAAGAATGGATTTAAACCAACAAATCTTACCTTTTTGTAGGTTTTCTACCTCCTGTCCAACCTCAGAGATCTTCTGGAGATACTCTGGAGTAGTCTAAGTGCTCACTTTGAAGGCTTCACTTAGAAGGCTTCACACAAGCTCTTTTGGTGCACTTCCGTGCGATTTGGCGATTCAAATTCGCCGACCCTGCGGTGAATTCAGTATTCACTGCAGGGTCACCGAAGTGTGGTGAACGAGAGCCGCAGATTACTGATGAACACTGTTGATTAACTCGCCAAATGCCACCACTGATCATCGATCAGACCACCAAAAGCCACCGAACAGACCACGGTAGACAGCCGATGATACACCGAAAACCCCCCAAAAAACTGCTATTCTTCAAAAGACGTTTAATACAATAAAAATGCATGAAAATGCATGGAAATAATAAAAAGGTTCTATAAAAAATAATAAAACGGTCTTTTACGGAATAAAAAAAAGGCCACTAAAAAATGGGAGTCAAAACTTTCACCTGAAAAATACCCAAAAAATGAATAAAAAGGCTTTTTGCTGAAACTGAAAAGAACAAACGGCTGAATAAAAAAATAATAAAAATGGTAATTTTTTTTTTTTACATAGTATCCTATGGGTGTTGTCTGTTTAAACCTGTCGAACTGAACCACCGAAAATCTGGGCATTTCCCCAACATTTTGGTGAAATTCGGTGGCAAGTTCGGCGCTTATTGAATAACCCTTATTGTTTTCTACCTTTACTGTGACAGATTCTGAAGGTAGCATCCGTATCCCAGCACATTTCTTCACGGTGGCTTAGATGTCAAGGACATGACCCTTACCAAAGGAAGGCGTTTCTTGCAGTTCTTCAGGTGTGTGAGCTGGAAGCTCTATCTCAACTTTTGCCCTCTATCACATGCTTAACTGAAGATAAAAAAATAAATATATTTTTTGAACTACCTGTTGAATTTTACTAACTCATTGAGCCTATGACATTAGAATTCAGCCCTTTCTTCTCGATTAATTAGTTGTTAAGTCCACAGAAATTATCACATTCACCAGTATTTAAAGTCCCAATAACATATAATGTATGGTGTGTGACAGGTGATTGGTTCTGGCACAATGGAAGCAAGCAAAGATATTTACATCAAAGAAATTGCACTACTCCCTTTAGAATGTAAGCTCCATGGTGAGCAGGACCCGCTGCATCTCATGTTGCTGTTCTTCTATATCGTCTCTTAACTTATTGTAACCTCGGTTGCACTAAGAATATATTTTTTCAATACAAATAAATAATAATAATACAACATAAGGCAACATGCCTAAATGTCACCACCTTCTGAATGTGTTAGGTTACAATGCCTCAAAAAGGCTGATTATTAAAAATG
Source organism: Leptobrachium leishanense (assembly GCA_009667805.1). Lineage (NCBI taxonomy): Eukaryota > Metazoa > Chordata > Amphibia > Anura > Megophryidae > Leptobrachium > Leptobrachium leishanense. The sequence continues at coordinate 134,403,366 of CM019065.1, forward strand.
TTCCATAGTATTAGGGCTCTAAGGCTAGGGTCAGACGAACGCATTTTCGCGTTGTCTGTGAAAAAGTGCGTTCGAACGAATGGACGCATTTTTTCACGGAGTACGCGATAGCGGTCTTACGATGCGCATTTGCATCCGTGATTTTGTACGGATCATCAATAAAACCCTTTGTGCATCTGGACGTTATGTTGGCCGGACATTAGCAGCGTCTGACATCTCCAATTCACGCACACACGCCTCTAGCGGACGCAGCGCACTCTGTACAACCGTACTAGAGGTTTTACGTTCTCGACAAAATGGTCGTTTTTCCACTTGCGTTGCGCAGCCGGACTTTTGTGCGACCGTACTTCGTTATATTGGCCGTCATTGCCCGTCATTGCTGCTAGCACGGCCAGATTAAGTGCGCCTGCACGCGCGTTCGCACTGCGCTCGTCTGACCCTAGCCTAAATAGAGCAATTACTGGAACCAGAAACCTCACTGTTTTGCCATTGGCAGTTTTTCCATGTGTAATGTTACTGTTTTTGTCCATTTTGAAATTCACATTTGCTTAAAATAGGGATACCCGTAGCCAATATCAATTGTAAGGCTACAGTATGTTTACTGCTAGGACAGCCATCAACACCAAAGGACAAGAACCTTCGGATAAAACGAAGCAACCCACGTGAGCAAAAAAGACGCATACCTGTATATGCATGATGTAGTAAAATGAGCTTAACTCCCTAGATGAACCTTGTGAATCTTATGGAATAGAGGTAACATCACTGCTCTATAACAGTGGAGACCGTGGACACACAGGATCGAATCCCAGGTAGAGCACCCTTCCAGCAAGTGTCCTTGGGCAAGACACCCAACGGCACATACATTACTCACCACCAGGACATACCAGAAAACCTGAGAAATCTCAATGTATCCTTCCTGGTAAAATACTTTCTCAAGAAAAAAATAAATAATAAATAAATAAAATTTGTCTTGATCTGATAGCATTCTTAAATTGTACTAGCTCAAATTTTACATATTTCAAAGTCGCACTAATTGAGATCTAGTTGTTATACTGTATGTATATACTATAATATTATATACTATACAAAAATATACTAATTCACCCATTGAAATCAAATGCAATTCTGCTTTCAAAATAATCGTCTCATTAATGTAGTATATGTATATAAATGAGAGAAACAATGCACAACTGCAGATCCTTAAGATAAAGCTATCAAATCATGTAACGCAACATATTGTTTGGTTTCGTCTTCAATAAAATATGTTGAGTTTTTATGCCCATGTTTGGTGGAGCCCTGTAACATTCTCCTTTGCTGACTTTTGCCATAGAGAATGCCTTCCGATTAATCTGAGCACTGCATCATCACTGTACTGTGTGGGTTGCTAGATTTGTCATCCATTCAAGGTGTGAGAAATCTCCCAATATTGACAAAATAGCAAACACTCTTGCACAAACTTGTTTTTCACAGGCAGTATGTTTCTTAGCGGAAACTCAAATATTTGTCACATTACGTGCTATTTTTTTGGCCAGATACATCAAAATAGACTAATTTGGAATTCTGACAAGTGTAGCGCTCTTGGGAAAGGGATGGTTAAATGTTCCGTGATCTTTCGCAGCCTCCCTGCTAAATGTAGGAGATTTATCTGCTGGATAAACACCAGTAATCACCCAAAGTTGGGTTTAGCACGTTTTAAAGCAAGTTAAGTTCTTATGGGATAATCTTCTTGTTGCTTTGTGATTTCCAGATGCGTGAAATAAGAAGCAAATCTAATTCGCATGGATTTCTTTCTTAGCAGTCATGAGTGTTCCAGCCCAACTACATATTGTAAATAACTAGAATACAGGACTCTTATTTAACTGTCTGCAGAGAGAAAATACATCTGGACCTTCTCTAGCAGGTTACTTCTCACAGAAAAAGGTGGTTGTTTTCAATTTAGGGAGTGTTATGGGGTGTCAGCAAGGACTACCCAATTAAAAGACATTGGGGCCCTATTACATACTTAACGCAAACATTAGCGCTCAGCTAACATGTTAAAAAAAGTTAATGATACGGAGATTTCGCTTTTCAGCGCGAGGTTACTGTACTTTGCAATCCCTATACTTAGCATGGGGAGCGCAAAGAGTTAATAATTACAAAGTCCTAATGTTAATTATGTCCCTTTACGGTTAACTGCCGGGGGGGCACCTGAAACCGAGGTCATCGCGCCCGGCATGATGCCGCCAGTACAACTACTGGGGCATAAAAGCAGAGGTCTGACTTCCTTGATGGGGGTCCAAAGGACCAGGGGCGTACCTAGAACATTTGGCACCCAGGGCAGATGCTATATTTTGCACCCCCCAACTTTAAAATGTAAGAAAGAAAAAAAATCACGCGCACTTTTTTTAATGCTTTCAAAAATATTTTTAGTTATAGTATTCTGGCAGGACATGACATATACATATAATAATGATATATTATGAATCTGCTGATGGTGGATCATACGTCCTCTGTGCTGTGCAATAAAAGGCAATAAGAGTATAGATTCCTTTTGAATAATTGTTATTGTTAAGTGATTTTGCAAACTCACAACATATCCATCCTCATGCTATGAACAAAAGTACACATGTGGCTGGTTTTCTTGATGGGAGTTGTGTGTGTGTTGGGGTGGCTGTTTTTGTGTGATAGGAGTTGTGTGTTGGTGACTGGGTTCTGTGTTGGTGGCTGGTTTTGTGTGATGGGAGTTGTGTGTGGGGGTGGCTGGATTTGTGTGATGGGAGTTGTGTGTGTGCTGGGTGGCTGGTTTTGTGTAATGGGAGTTGTGTGTGTGCTGGGTGGCTGGTTTTGTGGATTGGAGTTGTGTGTGTGTGTGCTGGGTGGCTGGTTTTGTGGATTGGAGTTGTTGAGCAGAGAATGTGTGTGTGGTTTGCAGGTATGAGATGCTGCTATGGTCTTTTTTCTTTACTATTCCAGTTTTTTAGAACTCCCTCTTCCCTGTCCCTGTTTACTCTGGGCTGCCTATTCCCTGGTGATGTAGTGAAAGCAGCCGGCCCCCTCTATGCAAGACCTCACCAGGAGCCAGGCAGCTCAGTGACACATTTCTGATCACTGCAGTGCTGGTTAAGGAAAGGTCCACTTTAAACAGCAGTAAGCAGACAGGGCTTCATCTTCTGCTGATAATCCCCCCCTTACCTGCCATTTACTTTCATCTTCTCTCTCTGCACACAAATCACATCCCCTCCCCTTCTCCTAGAGCTGGTGCGGGGCAGTGGAGGAGCTATGGAAGGAGGAGAGGGGTATTTTTATTCTCCTAATGCAAACGCCCTGCTCCACTGCTCGTTGTTTGAGAACACAGCTCAAAGCTGACACACAGTGACATTGGCACCTCCTAGTACCCACTAATGACACCCCAATAATCACTGGTACCTGGGGTGGCCAGCCCCCCTGCCCCTCCACTAATTTTGTCACTGGAGCTCTGTGATATGCTCATACACAAATTTTGGTGAGTTGCCAGCAAATACGGTGCTGTTCGAAGGTTGTGCAAATCCCCATAGAGAAGTAATGGTTAATCTATTCAGAGAACACTGAACAGCAGAGAAATGTTAGTGAAATGCCCTGATGTTCAGTGGTTTCATTCAGCAGGTTGCATTTTTGACATCCAGCATTTTGACGTTCAAAATGTTTTTCATATTAATTTATTTTCCCTTCTACATCAGTCAAATAAACGTCAGTCACAAAAACAGACTGTGTGGCCACTACCTTGTCGTCAGTCAGAAAGTACGTCCGCTGTGCATGGATGCACAGTCTTCACAGAATGCGTTTGTCTGACCCTAACCTTTAGGTGTTAAAGAGAGGCAACGTTGGAAAGGGGAGACTCTGTCCTTTCAAGCGGTGCCTCTCTTTTTTCTTCTATCTTGAGCTGCTCGGAAGGGAGATGGTTCCTTGAAGTCATGTCCTCAGCCCCTGCTGCGCTGCCTGGGGGGTCTGGGCAAGGTCCTGTGCCAGGAGCTGGCCAGCTGCCAGCACTGGGGAATGGCCGAGCGGTGTCCAAGGGGGCGGGGCCTAGCATGGTCATGAGGAGCCGCCGGGTTTAAAACAGGGTGCGAGGAGTTGCCTCGTCGCCCTGTCGTGGAGTCTGATTCCCGCATCACTAACCATTCGTTTTCATTGTCTCTCTGTTGACAACCCATTTCTGGATACGATCGCCGGCTCCTGCTTTTTGACCTGGCTTGATTTTGACTATTTTCCTGCTGCTTGATTACGATCGCCTGTGTGGTGCTTTGGTGGTTTAACTCCATGCTTGCCGCTGGGGTGTTTACACGTTACTGGGGAAGTGTCCCTTCTCAGCGGTGGGTCTTGTCTGTGACCTCCTTAGGTTCCTATACCCAACCGAGGGCTCATGTTCTCCAGTAGGGATGAGCTGTTCAGTTCAATCTGTTCGGAGTTCGCATCGAACATCGGCCGTTCGATAGTTCGCAAACTTCAAACTTTTTGGGACGTTCGCCAAAAGTTCGAATTTTTTTTTTGAAAAAGTATAAAAAATGCTTAAAAAATACTAAAAAATCTAGAAATAAAGAGACTCTTTACTGCAGAATATTATAAGCAACGGTTTATTAGATATTGAATTAAAACGGGAATATTTTTAACATTGAAGCCTATGGGATAAAACATTCTTGTTACTAAAACATCAGACAGACGCAGCCCTCTAATCAGGCACTGTAGAGAGCAGCCTGCAGGGGCCTCCCAAGGATCCCCTTGAGGAGCATTGAGGAGCATGCGGCCGCCGGATGACAGCTGCGACTGTGCGGGCTAGCCGCCCGGGTGCATGTGGCAGAGACAGGCAGCACAGCGAGGGAGCCACTGCACCTGCGGTCACGGCAGACCCCCCCACAACCATGATCCAGGGAGCCCCCACTGACCACCAGCTCCCACTGACCACCACCAGGTAAGGCGACACATTTCTAAAAAAAAAAATCCGAGGACATTTTTAAATGTCCCCGGGAACATAAAATAAAACTCTTTTTTTTTCCCTTTCTCTACCTTGCTGAATGTATTTTTTTATATATATATTAGATACATTCAGCCAGGTAGACGGGGGTGGCATGTGGGCTGCGCGGGGTCTCAGACAGTGGTTTGTTTTTTTTGTGTGTATATTTTTAGCAAATTTATAGGGGAAGGTAAGGGCAGGTATGATATATATATATATATATATATAGATAAGATAAATATCTATATTCTTATAAATATATATATCCAGACTTGTATTACACACACATTTTGACAACTAATCACCCCCCCATTTGGCTGATCCCTCCAGAAGAAATGTTGAACCCAAAAGAGCAGAGAATAATATATATTCTCTGCTCTGTCGGGTTCAACATTTCTTCTGGAGGGATCAGCCAAATGGGGGGGGGGGTGCATTTAGTTGATGCCACCCCCCCATGTGCGTATATGTATATATGGTCTGAGGTCTGTGGGTGGGTGTATATATATATCTGCGTGTTGATATATACGGATATGTCTGTGTGTGGTATCAATGCATCCCTACTCTATACACGGCGCTATAATCCCTATATTATAATGTCCCTATAATATATATGATCAGGGGTTACCTTTTTTTATATTTTTATACTATTCCTATTAAAGTACCAGTAATTTTTGATGTATTTTATTCAGTAGAAACTTTTTTTGCCTATATAACATGTGCTTTGTGAAAATAAAACGGTTTTGTGTGTACATTTTAATTTAGTTAGTGGATTCCTGTCCAGTGCGGTGAGAAGCACACGTAATGTAGTGTAGACACGCTGCGAGGCGGAGCGGAGTGAAGTCAAGCCTGCAAAATGTTTGCTTCTCTTCACTTCGCAATGCTGTGCGTCGCTACACGCTCAGTGTGTCTCAGCCTTTATTCCCGCATCGCTAGCTTTCCGAATCAGTTTGTATACTTGTTACTGACCCTGCTTGTTCTGAGGACCTGATCTGTTGCCGACTTTGCCTGCCATTTAACTATTTTCTCTGTGTATTCCCTGCCTGTTCTGTTTGCTTCCTGTTGCTACTGGTGTGCACCACTTCTCACCATATACAGTAGCGCAGTACAAGTGCCTAAACATTGCTGACCCGGTTTTGTTATAGCTGCTGATGTAACTGAATAGATCGGGGATCTCTTCTGCATTACCAAAACCTCAACCACTGCACTCTTCCACAATACCACAGAGGGGTTACTTACGGTGTGAAGGCACTTGCTGCCACCAAAGGCACAATATTTGGGTGCACTGCCACTGACGCCTATTCTAGATTCATATAATTTTAATATTTGACCGCAGGGTCCAACCCTGCACTCTTCCACAATACCACAGAGGGGTTATGGTGTGACGGCACTGTTGCCGACACTAAGGCTAAGGTCAGACAAAAGCATTTTTAACGTGCGTTTAACCGCACAAAATCACGGCCGTGCTAGCAGCAAATGACGTCCAATGCCGGGTAACATACTAAGAACGGCCGCACGAACGTTCCTCCGTGCAACGCAAGTGGCAAACGAACGCATTTTTTCTACAACGTCAAACCGCTACTACTGACGTACAGAGTGCGCTGCGTCCGCATAGCGGCGTGTGTATGTGATTAGGAGACGTCAGACGCTGCTAATGTCCGGCCAACATAACGTCCAGACACAAAAAGGGTTTTATTGATGATCCATACAAAATCACGGCCGAAAATGCGCATCGTATGACCACTATCGCGTATTCCGTGAAAAAATGCGTCCATTCGTTCGAACGCACTTTTTCACGGACAACGCGACAAATGCGTTAGTCTGACCCTAGCCTTAAGGCTCAATTTTAAAGCACCTATTGTTACTTTCATCCAAAGCCTGCATAAGTTTCACCATAATTTAGCCAAAAAAAATCACTAAACTTGTTCTGCATGTCCTAAAATGTCTTCTCTTTTCATACAGACTGCCGCCCCAAGCAGTTGTTTATGAATAGATTAAAAGAAAACCATTTATCGTCATTTGAAATGTCATTTCTTTTGTTTTTAAATGTTTCTATACATCCTACAACTCCGCCACTTCACGGGCAGGTTATGGGGACCTCCTAGGCAAGATATTTGAAGAAATTTTTCATTTTTATTATCTTAACCTTTATTTCATGGAAAACTCACTGTTCCTTTAAAAATGTTTTTTTTTTTAAATTTTGTCCTTGTTTCCTGTCCCCCAGGGCACTACCCGGACCCCCATATACCTTTTATGGAAAATATCTTGCATATATGCCCTCTTGGAGGGCACTCTAAAATTCGAACTTTCGAGTCCCATTGACTTGCATTGAGTTTGGTTCGTGTTCGAGTTTGAACTCGAACTTTTGAAATTGCTCAAGTTCGAATGCGAACCGAACACGGGGGTGTTCAGCTCATCACTATTTTCCAGCCACACATATTGATAAGATCTGCGATCGTAAGGTACTGCTTATTTGCAGCTCATGGTCAGTGTGAGCTCACCAGCAACAATACTCGCTACTGTACTTACGACAGTCCCCGAGGTGTATGTGTTGTCCCTGACTATCTTAAGGTACCGCTGATCCGCTCCCGTTTCTCAGAAAACGTTAAAGCAGCTTATTTCCTGACTGCCCTGCAGTCCGCACAATTCACCAACTGTCTGATTTATCTGTGTATTTCTGCATGTGCTCTAAGTAGACTATCGGTCTCGAAACCTTTAATGCTTAGTAGCAACTCAGTGTATTGTTCAACCTCGTGGCCGCAAGTGTATAATTCTGTGAATAACAATCGGTGTTTAAACGTCAAAAATATTTCTCAGCCCTTAAGGATCTCAACTCCGCTACTATCTAGTGGGCGCTACTTCCCCCGTTACATCATGACAGGGCCTTATATGGATCTAGCTGATTTATCTTTACTTGTGTCTAGACTGGGTGATATTATTACCAAACAAGAAAAACAAGACCAACTCATGGATCACTTGGCTCAGGCCTTGGGCCTACTTATGGAGCAATTCAAACCATTAGGCCAGGCCTCTTCGCCTCCTTCCCCTGTGGTTGGCTTGTCTACTAAAGCAGTATCTGTGTCCTCTATGGTTGCTACTGGTGTAGCTCATGTCAGTTTAAAGACTCCTACGTGCTTTAATGGGAGTTCAGGTTCATGCAGAGGGTTTATAACCCAAATACAGATTATGTTTGATTTGAATCCTGGTATGTGTCCCACAGATAAAGCCAAGGTGGGTTAAGTCATTAACCACCTAAACGAGAAAGCTCTGCTATGGGCAACACCCCTGTGAGAGCTACAGAAACCTGTGGTGTACAATTATGCTGAATTTATGGCTGCCTTGCGACGAACGTTTGACCCTGCTAGAAGGGCAACAGGGGCAGCTAGGGCACTATGGTGTATATCAGAGGTGTCAGACCTTTTCAGATATGAAATTTCTATAACGCATTATATTTCGCAGGACTGTTAAATTTGGGGCCAGCAATTGCTTCACACAAACAACTTGTCTGCGTGTTTAAAATGAAACAAGAATATGCGTTTTAAAACAATGTAACAAGCGAGACTCGTTATCTGTCAGCAAACATCCATTGTCCTTAATTAATTCTGGTTGTAAGAAAAATAACCAGATGTTAGATCAAATGGTTTAAAAGTAAAGGAACACAATGACAACTGATCTTACCCTAGGATAGGTATCTCAGTATTGTGTTTATTTTGTCAGATCGAAACTCTGAAAGCCACGTAAACATTGAACAATGGGTTGCCCAATAAAAAAAAAAAAACAGAAAAGGTTAAATGGCTTGGATAAACCAGCTTGTAATGCTATGCTATTCGGCAATATGATCTAACACTATATTGTCTGCGTGTTTAAAATGAAACAAGAATATGCGTTTTAAAACAATGTAACAAGCGAGACTCGTTATCTGTCAGCAAACATCCATTGTCCTTAATTAATTCTGGTTGTAAGAAAAATAACCAGATGTTAGATCAAATGGTTTAAAAGTAAAGGAACACAATGACAACTGATCTTACCCTAGGATAGGTATCTCAGTATTGTGTTTATTTTGTCAGATCGAAACTCTGAAAGCCACGTAAACATTGAACAATGGGTTGCCCAATAAAAAAAAAAAAACAGAAAAGGTTAAATGGCTTGGATAAACCAGCTTGTAATGCTATGCTATTCGGCAATATGATCTAACACTATATGCTATTTGAATATTTAATTTATGTGGTCAGTTAGAATAGATAATCTTGGCGTCTTATAAAAAACAGAGGCCATACCACATTCAGTTGATTATTACAAATGTCTGGTGTACTAACATCTATAAAACAGATTAAGTCTGGTAATTGTGAATGTTAACGACGATATCACGAATGAATGAATTAATGTATGTCTGCAGGATCCTCTCATATACACATACCTGTGGATATAAGTAAAGGGGGTATGAAATGCACACACGCCGTGGCGAAGTATGCCGGCGATGCCACAATAGAAATAAATTCTGATTTGTTAATAAAATCTATGGAGTCCCGGGATATAGGAATAAAATGACCCCAAACCAGTAAAAGATTGGCCAAACACATAAATTAATTCCTGCAGAAGGTTGATGGTTGATCTGAGAGCGCCATCTGCTGGCCAGGTAATATAACACCTGGACAGACCCCTGGAGTTGATGAATATATATATCCTCCAATCAAATGAGGCCACATAGTGATGGGCTAGATCTAAAACTGGGCGGAAGACCACTATATAGAGGGGACAATCCAGAGCAGATCAACACACTGAGAAAAGCTTGGGGAGAGACCTGAGGGATGCTTGGAGGGGAGAAAGGGCAAATATCATCAGCCCCCTTAAGACGTGACCACACCCTAATCTTCCACCACTCTATCTTCACTAACCGGATGGTAAAGTATGCCTGAATAACTTGATATCTATTATCTATTTTCATAGTCCTTACTTTAGATGTCCATCACAAACTAAAGGAATATAAATGAATTATTTTGCTGTTTAAGCCTACTCAGTAGACTAGTAATCAACCTTTCCACTCCCCTGCAGAGGATTGCTAAGGAAGAAACTATTCCCGGCTAAATACTTGAGCCATAATTTAGTGAAATTATTTATATTCCAAGAATCCTGGTTGTGGACATCTAAAGATCAATTATATACCCATAGTGAGATACGCTGGGACCGTGAAATAGCTTTTATATGTCAAGTGCCGTCAGCCCCATTCGTAAAACTAGCATAACTCCTTCCATATCCATCTTGCAGCCCTTTCAATTTGAAAGCATGTAAGTCAATAAGAAGCTTTGGGTTAACATGTATTGAATGAAGTGCTGTGATTGATCTGTGGAAGAGATAGTCTACCTATCGAGTGTGTTATGTATCTCCCTGAAGGAAGTTGCATTTAGTGAATAGGCCCCCACAATAATAAATTGTGCTGCAGGTGATGCCCAGTAACTGAGTGTTTATTTTAGCCAGGTGGAGGATTGGTTTATAATGGGAAAGGTTTAAGTGAATAGAATAGAGCCTGGTGTTTAAGAACTGAGGCGTGTATATCTGTGGTGCGGTTTATAAACCTAAAATATTTGTCCATTAGATTATTGCGTGTTGCAGTATCGCTACTAATCACGATCTATAATCACTTGTGAAATTGTATCTTGCTAATCCGTTGATAACATATGATTGTATGAAACTTGACGTGTGAATAAATTTTGGTTTGAATTGTTTTACCTTTACACAGTCTCATATCATCTTTATTGATTTTATTGTGTTTAAAAATATCTAGATAGCATCAAAAGAACTCAGGATAACGCGCCATATATTTGTTAAGATGTATATTCATTGATTGGTTATTAATCCCTATTTTAGGGGTTAAATACCAATTTATACCACTGGTATTGGAGGCACTGTCAATAATATATATATATATATATATCTATATATATCTACAATAGAAAAATATACGTCATAATTAATATATCCCTGACCTATTAAAGAAGTCAATAATCTCTAACAGAGGGCACCCGCCGAGTTGCAGAATACGCAATAGAGTTTAAAAGGGTAGCAGCAGAACTGTCTTGGCCAAATGATGTGCTTGTTACCGCGTTTCTCGAGGGCATCTCAGAGAATCCTATGCATGAACTAGCACCTATGGTATTACCTGAGGAGATAGAGGATCTGGTGGATTATTGTATTGAGCCCCGTGAGGGGCTATGCCTATATTGTACTGACAGAGGGCATTTCTGTTTACAATGCCCCAAATGACCAAAGAGATCTAATGTGTCGGGAAAAGAGCAAAGCCTAGAATCCCTTGAGAGACAGGCTCTGGGTACTACTACTGTGTCTGGACTACTACTGTGTCTCTCGTGTCTAGTAAAAAGAAAAAAAAAACGATCTCTTGTTGTGGTGCCTGTGTCCATAGCCTGGGAGAAAATCAGGTTGAACACAGAAGCACTGGGTGATTCTGGGTCTGCAGGAAACTTCTTAGACTCTGGTTTCGCTGCTATTCACCAAGTACCTCTGGTGGAGAGGGAAGTACCTCCCTTTATCGAAAGTATTGATGGCAGGAAACTGTTAAGACCTCACTGTACACACGATACTGTGCCTGTCTCTTTTTGTACTGGGGTCCTGCATAAGGAAAAAATCAAGTTCCAAATTATCGAATCACCCACGATACCCATCGTGTTGGGGTATCCTTGGTTGGCTAAGCACAATCCGATTGTTAATTGGTCTATAGGAGAGTTGGCATCCTGGGGAGCTAAGTGTTGGTCGAAATGTCTGGGTATGAGTACTGTGGTGGGCAGTGTGAACGTAGCCACTGCTCCTCCACTCTCCACAGAGGTTCCTAAATGGTACAAAGATCTAAAAGAGGTGTTTGATAAAGGTAAATCTGAGATCCTACCACCACATAGGCCGCATGATTGTGCTATAGACCTGTTGCCAGGTACCATACCTCCTCGGGGTCATGTCTATCCACTGTCACAAATAGAGAACGATATCATGGAGGAGTATATTAAAGAGAACCTAGCCAAAAGTCGTTCTTCCTCTCCTGCCGGAGTAGGATTCTTTTTCGTGTCTAAAAAGGAAGGGGATTTAAGACCTTGCATTGACTATAGGGGGTTAAACAGAATCACTATCCGAAATGCCTATCCCATCCCACTTATATCAGAGTTGTTTGACCGTTTGAGAGGTGCCAAGATATACACCAAATTGGACCTTCGCGGTGCATACAACTTGGTAAGGGTCAAACAAGACCATGAATGGAAGACCGCTTTTAACACCAGGAGCGGCCATTATGAATATCTGGTTATGCCATTTGGCCTGTGCAATGCACCAGCGGACTTCCAAGACTTTATAAATGATGTCCTGCGGGATTTTTTGCAAGTCTTCGTCATCGTATATTTTGATGATATCTTGATCTATTTTCCTGATGTTGAGACACACCATGTCCAGGTGCGGACAGTGTTGCAAACGTTGCTGGAGAATAGACTATACTGCAAGTTAGAAAAGTGTCTGGTTGACATAACTTCAGTCCACTTGGGTTACATTATCACACCTGAGGGGTTTGAGATGGACCAAAAAAAGTTGTCTGCCATCAAAGAATGCCCACTACCTCAAGGCTTAAAAGCTATACAGAGATTCCTTGGTTTTACGAACTATTACAGAAGGTTCATTTAAGGGTTTGTCTTTCGTTGTCTCTCTGATCACTGCCATGACCAAGAAGGGTGCCCAGAATCAGGTCTGGAGCGACCAAGCCCTGCAGGCATTTGAGTCACTCAAGCAGTCATTTGTCACGGCACCTATCCTATGGCATCCAGAGCCAGGCTTGCCATTTCAACTTGAGGTTGATGCATCCGAGATAAGAATTGGTGCAATTCTGTCTCAAAGAGAGAGTACTGAGGGACCTGTACATCCTTGTGGGTTTTTCTCCAGGAAAATGACACATGCAGAGAGAAATTATGACATAGGAAATAGAGAGTTACTAGCAGTCATAGCAGCCCTCAAGGAATGGTGCTATTTGCTAGAAGGTACGAAAGATCTGGTGATAATAATAACAGATCATAAGAATCTTATTTACATGGGAGACGCAAAACGTTTGAATTCCAGGCAGGCCCGGTGGTCCTTGTTCCTGTCCAGTTTAAATTTTCTTTTGACATACCATCCTGGGTCAAAAAACACGAAGGCTGATGCCTTGTCCAGGCAATTTGAGTCTTATGAACAGCATACATTCGACCACAGTCCCAACAGTTCTGACTGTCGTCTCCGTTGTTGGAGAGAATTCAAGCTGTTCAAGGTGTTGCTCCTCTTGAGAAACCTCCTGGTAAGGTCTTTGTACCTGAGGAGGAGAGAACACAAATGATGACAGTATACCATGACTCCAAGCCTTATGGGCATATGGGGATAACTAATACTCTGGCCTCTATTGAAAAACAGTTCTGGTGGGCAGGTATACGAAGGGATATTAAGGACTACATAGCCACATGTGAAGTGTGCTGTAGAAGCAAAAATCCCCGGTCCTTACCTATAGGTCTATTGCAGCCGTTGCCGGTGCCTGAGAGACCATGGTCCCACCTCTCTATGGACTTCATTACCGCTCTACCTGTGTCTCAGGGTCATACGGTGATCCTTAAGGTGGTAGACAGATTCACGAAGATTCCTGCCTCTGGTCAAGCTCCCTTCAGCTATTGAGCTGGTATCAGTATTTGTGCAAAATATTGTGAGACTTCATGGGGTTCCCCTGGGAATAGTATCCAACAGAGGAACCCAATTTGTGTCTCGTTTCTGGCGAGGGATTTGTGACAACCTTGGTATCAAGTCGAGTTTCTCCTCGGCTTATCACCCACAGAATAATGGGGCCGCAGAGAGAGCCAACCAGAGTGTAGAACAATATTTGCGATGTTTTTGTCTCAGAAAAGCAAAGTGACTGGGCAGACCTGTTACCCTGGGCAGAGTTTGCACTAAACAACTCAGTGAGTGAAACCACGGGTCACTCATCGTTCCATACGGTTTATGGTTATGATCCTCCCATGCTTCCCTCCGTATTCCAAGGTACTGCAGTGCCAGCCTTGGATGAGCATGTGAACAATCTGAAAGAGACATGGAAAAGGGTTAAGGAAATCATGGAGGTCAATATACAAACACAAAAAATAAAAGCTGACAGATGCAGAGGTCTTGCACCGGTGTATACGGTTGGGGACAAGGTATGGCTGTCAACAACCCGAAACATCAAACTGTTGGCGCCATCCGTGAAGATGGCTCCCAGGTTTATTGGTCCTTATAAGGTGCTAAGACGCATTAACCCTGTCTCTTATGCTTTGGCTTTTCCCCCATATCTGCGTATCCATAATGTTTTTCATGTAAGCATCTTGAAACCTCTTACCTGTAATAGGTACACCAGAGTCACTGCTCCACCTCCGCCTATCAGGTCACAGGGTGAGGAGGAGTACGAGGTCCGTGCCATCTTGAGGTCCCGTGTGGTCTGTGGTGTCCTTCAGTACCTGGTTGACTGGGAGGGTTACGAGCCTGAGGATCGTTCTTGGCTCCCTGCCTGCAAAGTCCATGCGCCTCGTCTGGTTCGCCAGTTTCATGTGGCCCATCCTTCTGTGCCTGGTGGTCTTTCTGAGTCCGTCAGGGGGGTTCTGTCATGTTCTCAGCCCCTGCTGCGCTGCCTGGGGGTCTGGGCAAGGTCCTGTGCCAGAAGCTGGCCGGCTGCCAGCACTGGGGAATGGCCGAGCGGCGTATGAGGGGGTTGGGCCTAGCATGGTCACGAGGAGTCGCCGGGTTTAAAACAGGGCGCGAGGAGTTGCCTCGTCGCCCTGTCGTGGAGTCTGATTCCCGCATCGCTAACCATTCATTTTCATTGTCCCTCTGTTGCCAACCCGTTTTCTGGATACGTTCCCTGCTCCTGCTTTTTGACCCGGCTTGATTTTGACTATTCTCCTGCTGCTTTATTACGATCTCCTGTGTGGTGCATTGGTGGTTTAACCCCATGCTTGCCGCTGGGTGTTTACACGTTACTGGGGAAGTGTCCCTTCTCAGCGATGGGTCTTGTCTGTGGCCTCCTTAGTTTCCTATACCCAACCGAGGGCTCATGTTATCCAGCCACACATATTGATAAGATCTGCGATCGCAAGGTACTGCTTATTTGCAGCTCATGGTCAGTGTGCGCTCACCAGCAACAATACTCGCTACTGTACTTACGACAGACCCCGAGGTGTATGTGTTGTCCCTGACTATCTTAAGGTACCGCTGATCCGCTCCCGTTTCTCCATAAAACGTTAAAGCAGCTTATTTCCTGACTGCCCTGCAGTCCGCAATTCACCAACTGTCTGATTTATTTGTGTATTTCTGCATGTGCTCTAAGTAGACTATCGGTCTCGAAACCTTTAGTGCTTAGTAGCAACTCAGTGTATTGTTCAACCTCGTGGCCGCAAGTGTATAATTCTGTGAATAACAATCGGTGTTTAAACGTCAAAAATATTTCTCAGCCCTTAAGGATCTCAACTCCGCTACTATCTAGTGGGCGCTACTCCCCCCATTACAAGAGGTGAGTATCGGGAGGGAGGGTCCCCTAACGAAAGGATGTACCAGATACGTCCTTGGACGTTAATACCTGGTATGTCCTTGGTCGTCCAGCAGTTAAAGTAGCATACTTTTTTTAACATAAGCCTTAACCCCTTCAATACCAAGTGATTTTCTATTAAACCATTGGCAGGTCTCAGGGGTTTTGTGAAAAATGACTTTCCATTACCCACACAGTAAATACATACAGAGGTGTCCCAATGTATATGTTCACTGTAGGTAAGCTATTTTTGACAGGCAGAGGGCTCCATCTGCTGGCCAAAATGTGCTACTACATTTATTTTTTAGCTAGATCCCCGTGTTTCCGTGAAGGGAAAATGGATCTCAAAGCTTTTCTTATTTCAAAAAACAATATCTCTTTATGGTAAATATAAAAGGTAATTTAGAAGAAGGCCAAATAACCTTATTTGAGATGTCTCCAACAGTTCTTTGTATAGCTTATAGACTCAGTGGTGTGATAGTTATTGCTTTGCAGCACTAATGCACAATTATACAAACCCAATATTTGGAACACTTAAAAATGGAAATATTACAATTGATGGAGCTGAGCCCAAAATGGGAACTGTCCCTCCCAAACAGATCTACCAGGTATGATAGAGTAAGACCAAGATGCACGTAAGCTATTGCAAAAACATAACATTAATGCTGTGGTTTAGTTTTGATCCCAATATAATTGAGCCGTTAATAGTGATTGCAGGACATGGTATAAAGGTGGCAGCAGACAGGAAATATAAATGACATTTAAAAAAATGTAATTTCTAGAGTTGACGGAACAACTGGAGAGAGAGACATTCCTAAATGAATAGGTTTAATTAAATTTAAAACGCCCTAATTAAAATATTTTCAATCATGGCATCTAGTAGCAATTAGTTCCACTGCTCCCAGTGCTTTGGCTCCTCTGAATTTCTTCATAATGTAAACATCTCTGAACTCTACCCATCATTGTAATAGGATGAGACTTGCTTGCTGGTCTTTCCCCTTGTATGCATTTTTGCTTCATAATTCCTTGTTTCTTGGTTTTGAGTAAATGTCTCCTCACGATCATACACGACTAGATTGTGCTCATGGCATCCCTGCGAAGAACAGAATACGTGGAGATGGGGAAATCATTTGACAATTTGAATAATTGGATTTAGCTTGTTAGTGCGTGTAAATGTTCTGGATCAAAGTCTTAGGTGTTTACAATAACTTGGGACTAATCTAATGTTTCACAATAGCACAAAGCACACCTACAAGATAATATTCTTTGTTTAACAATCTCTGGGTTACTTTCTCATGTATTCATATAAAGTCTACATACCAACCATAAATCAATGTGCAATGTATTTTCTGAGGAATTTGAGTTGTCCCAGCCGCATGAACATCAGGGCCATGGTGAGAACAGATATTGTATGGATGTCTATAATATGATGTCTTGAGTAGCAATGAATCA
Source organism: Leptobrachium leishanense (assembly GCA_009667805.1). Classification (NCBI taxonomy): domain Eukaryota; kingdom Metazoa; phylum Chordata; class Amphibia; order Anura; family Megophryidae; genus Leptobrachium; species Leptobrachium leishanense. Next base: position 134,420,339 of record CM019065.1, read on the forward strand.
TGTAATTTCCTTTGTCAAGTCAATATATAAGGTCCTGCAATGCTGCCACTTCTACTGCTTTCTTGACCTGAAAAGGTCTAAGTAGGACATAATGATCGTTGGGGGTTGCTGTGTCTCTCATGCATTGGAGACTTCCTTGGCACTTCAGATCTAGCCATCCTTTATGGGTGTCAGCAGACTGAACTTGCATATGGTATAGTCTTCTCTGTAGTGGCACCATTGAGGAAAAAACCTTGTGAGTCACGAGGACCGGAGGGCAGGCTACTTATGCTGTTGCCTTTTTTCTGTGCTCTCATTAATTTGTTTTTGTTTTCCTAGTTATAGAAAGCTGATTCCAAACATGTGCAAGTGTAACGATCAGTCACGAGGACGGCACCTTGCATTAGCCAAGGTGAGCTACTGGTACAAAGGAAAGCCCCAATATGCAGAGGATACAGAGTAGACAACCTAGGCCAGAGACCCTGCATGGTAAACAGCTGCCCTATTCTGAAAGACCGGTCTGTAGAGTAGTCGGATCTGCTCTATAGGTAAATAATATAACAGCGCCGTGCAGAGTCTGTACAGAGCTGACAAGAATAGATAAAATAAAACATCAACAGTACAGGCAAGGATTACACGTTAGAATAGTACTAAAGAGAGCCAGGGGTAATGAAGCCAGAATGTATACCTTATACAGAGTGAGGGGTCCAGAACCAGGAGATTAGTCAGCCAGGCAAGAGGGTCAGAACCAGGTAATCAGTCAGACATATAACAACCAGACAAAGGAGAAACACTTGAACTAATTACACAGGAAACAATGGATATGAACTAGAACCTGGACAAACTATAGCAACTGCAGACAGACTAGACCAAAGAAATAAGGTAAACACGAAAACACAAACTTAAACAGAAATTGCAGCAGGGAGCTCTCAGGAACAACACTCAGCAAGAACCAGGAACTGAAGTGAACCAAAATGCAAGAGTGATGGGATAAGGGCCCATCACAATATATAGGGAGGTGATCATCGCACATCACCAACAGGAGAGCTTAACGAGCAAGCCACTTAACCCTTGAGTTGCAATCCAGGCAAAGCAACATAGGAAAACAAATGGGAACCACAGAAAAAGAAATACAGAGGTCAGGGGGATAGGGCTGGAACAGGGTAACGTGACAGTAATTAGCTCTTTTTAAAGACCTAATTCTATTTTATTCTGAAGTGGCAGCAGAGGAAAAAAATCTAGTTTTAGTGTTGACTTTGAGTGAGATGATTAGGCTCAGTTACAATCAGAGAAATACATTGGACAAGACCTAAAATCCATTTCAATGTAGAAACTCTATAGGAGCTTAAATTACAGAGGATACCTGACATGTTATTTGTTGGGACAGCATATCTACTTGGGATCATCTCTCATTAAGATCATTTAAAAGGATGATAGTTCACTGAAGATGAACTCCAAGAGGTTGACCTCTATAGAACAAACATAGAAACATAGAAAAATGTCGGCAGATAAGAACCTTTCGGCCCATCTAGTCTGCCCAATTACATGGATACTTTACCTGGATTTATCTTTTGTTTAGGATAGCCTTATGCCTATCCCATGCCTGCTTAAATTCAATCACTGTTTTGGCCTCTACCACTTCAACTGGAAGACTGTTCCATGTATCCACCACCCTCTCAGTAAAATAATGCTTCCTGATGTTACTTTTAAACCTTTGCCCCTCTAATCTAAGACTATGTCCTCTTGTTTTGCTACTTTGTTTCCTTTTAAATATACTCCCTTCCTCTACCTTGTGGATTCCCTTTACGTATTTAAATGTTTCTATCATATCTCCTCTGTCTCGTCTTTTTTCCAAGCTGTAGATGTTAAAATCATTAACAAACTTGTCTTCTTTATTTTTATTCTGGCATCTATGTATGCTACACACATGGTAATACCCACATTAACTTTATTTCCAAACTCTATAAAAGTATACCTCAAACATGATAACAATGATAAAGCTGTTGACTTATTTATATAGACAAATATACTAGCACAATCCTGTACCACAGTATGGACTTTTCCTATATACCGAATAGGAATCTTGCATATTGCCTAAATATACAGGGTGTCCATAAAGTCTCTTTACAATTTCAAAAATGTATTACAAAGGCAAATGAAAAGACAGATAAGTGAAAATTATTACAAAATGAGACGTATATATTTAAGTTTTTTTTTTTTACCTCATTTAATACACCTCTATATGGGCACCATTAGTCATCTTTAACATAACCCCGTAGAAAGAAGTCGTTTTTCTTCGGCGAGATATCAATTACTGCAAATGTTTATCTTGACCTTTTGACTGAATACGTGGCACCACAACTACATGACCTTCAACCAACCATCATTTTCCAGCAAGATGGTGCAGCACCACATTGGGAACTGCATGTTCGTGGGTTCCTAAATGAAACATTTCCAGACCGGTGGATTGGAAGGGGTGGCCCAATTCCCTGGCCACCTCGTTCACCAGATACTACCCTTGACTTCTTCTGATGGGGTTATGTTAAAGATATCGTGTATCGAACAAAGGTACGGGACATCACTAATCTAAAGCAGAGGATCACTGAAGCCATTGCCAACATTGATGAGGGTATACTACAGCGAACATGGCAAGAAATCGAGTGCAGTCTTAATGTGCTTCGTGCAACTAATAGTGCTCATATAAAGGAGTATTAAATGAGGAAAAAAAATTGAAATATATACGTCTCATTTTGTAATAATTTTCACTTATCTGTCTTTTCATTTGCCTTTGTAATAAAGTTTTGAAATTGTAAAGAGACTTTATGGATACCCTGTATATATAAATGCAACAGTAAAGTCTTCACAGTGCTAAAAAACATAATAATACAACTAAAAGTAAATGTTGTACTACATTAAAAGTTATTTGGCAGATAGAGGGGCGTGGCCGGACGTTGCAGCGCGTGGTCGCATGTGAGGTGAGCTCCTGTGACCGGCGCTAAACTTTTATTACCTGCGGCTAATTTACAGCAACCCCGGGGCTGAAACTTCACCCACAGTTGGGTAACATCTCCTGGCCCCAGATGGTGCCCCCTAAGGCGCAACGAGCGTTGGAACCGGCAAAATCGGCGAAAAAAGACTGGGTTCGTGAGGCCCAAGATGGCGGATCTCCCTCCTCTGTTTCCTCTTTCACCATGGAAGCGGCTGTAACAGGCCCACCCTGCATGTCTGACATTTTACCACCTTCAGAAAGCAGATTACATGCCATGCTGCAAGAACTTAGATCTACTATACAAACGGATCTTAAAGAGGTGCTGCAGGAGCTGAGGCGCGATGTACAAGATCTGGGTGAGAGGACAGACTCTTTGGAGGCTAAGACAGACGACCTATGTTTGGCCCATAACGATTTAGTGGACCGCCATATAGCTTTGCAGACTGCACATGACACCATGGCAACGAAATTGGCCGATTTGGAAGACCGCTCGCTGCGTAACAATGTACGGATCCGGGGCATTCCAGAGGCAGTAACCCCTGCTGATCTTCAGCCTTATATATTGGAACTTTTCCAGATCCTAGTCCCAACGTACTCGTCACAGGATTTCCTGATGGATCGGGCACACAGATTACCACGCGCCAAGAACCTGCCGCCCTCAGCTTCTAGAGATGTTCTAGTCCGGGTGCACTTTTTCCATGTTAAAGAAGCGTTAATGAGAGCATCACGGAAATCTATGCCTCTGCCTTCTCCATATGCCGAAGTTTCTTTTTATGCGGACCTGTCAACAGCTACCATGTCCAAAAGAAGGGAATTTTCATCTTTCACGAAAATTCTGCGTGATCACAACATGGCGTATCGCTGGGGATTTCCCACAAAGATCTTGTTATGGCGGGAGGGAGTCCTGCACGTTATCCCTGATCCCCTCACTGGCATGCGTCTGTTGACGGAATGGAAAGTCGTGTCTGAGTTTACCCCTCCCCGGGAGGAATCATCTTCGCCGCTGAAAGTTTCTCCGGAGTGGCATCGGGTCCGACCGAAATGAGGCTTTGGCCCTATGCTATCCAACACGGAGGCGTGCTTCTACTACTTCACCATGCTGTTTTCCGTCTTCTTGGGAGTCATAACTCTTCCACGGATGCTGGACTGACCCCTTTTTTGATCTACCTCACCTGGGCGCTCATGGGGGCCTGTTCTGGTCTCTTATTCGGCAAGCCCCGAGGCCTTCCAATGGCCTGTAAATTGGCGCGGTCCTTCTCAGGTAGAGTTGGGACTGTTGTTTCCCCTACTGGAGTTTTTCTTAACAGGGTTTTTTTTCCCCTACTTATACAATCCTGCTGTGTTGATTGACTCCACTCAGCTGTGCTCATGGAGTGCAGTTTTTTTTTTTCTGAAGTTTGGTCGGATTTTTTCTTTTTTCCTTTTTTCTCTCCTTCTATTTTTTCTTTTTTCCTTTGTTTCCTTTTTGTTCGACCTATGTATGTAATGTATGTATTGTTTGTTTGTTTGGTAAGCACTATGATATACGGTTCCAGGTGCTATTATGTGCAGGAGAGTCCCTCCACTCTCCCGAGGAGGTTGTCTTTACTGTCCGCTGTGAGATATAGAGGGATGGGCGTAACCACAAATGAGTAAACCTCAATTTCAGATTTATTCCTTAAATGTTAGGGGTTTGAACACTCCGTACAAACGCCATGATTTATTTCGTGACCTGCATAAATCTCAACCGGCTATTGTATGTTTGCAAGAGACTCATTTTTGTAAGAGGTGCCCTCCGATTTTGAAATCACGTATGTACACTGAGGCCTACCATTCCACGGCTCTGACAAAGTCCAAAGGAGTCTCGATTATGTTTCATAGAGATTGGACTTTTGTGTGTTCGGCTCAGTATGTTGATCCGTTGGGCCGCCTTGTGATTCTTGTGGGTACGCTGAACGAATTACCAGTCACTATCGCTAACCTATATCTCCCTAATGAGAATCCGGTTTCTTATCTGCGGAAAGCTTTTGGTAGAGTGAAAAAAATGTCTAGTGGTACGATGTTCCTGTGTGGGGATTTTAATTGCACTCCTGACCCCGATGTTGACACTCAGACGAGCCAACCCCGCTCCCAATCCCGCGCCCCCCCGCCCTCTAGTAAACAACTACGGGAATTCATGCACTCATTTGACCTATATGATACTTGGAGGATATGCCACCCCACCACACGTGACTATACATATTTCTCTCATGTCCACTCCTCATATAGTAGAATTGACTTGTGTTTGATACATAGCTCAGCTTTGTCTCGTCTCCTGGAGGCGACCATTGGCATTTTTACATGGTCTGACCACGCTCCACTCACGCTCACTTTTGAGGCTGCTTTTCCACCGAGGGGGATGGGGACTTGGAGACTCAATGACTCACTCATTGTAGACAGAGAGGACGTGACAACAACGCTACAACTCCTCCAGTATTTCATAACGAACGTAACTGGGGACGTTGCGTCGGTTTGGCTGGCCCACAAAGCTGTGATGCAAGGACATTTTATACAGAAAGGAGCGCAGCGTAAACGACGTCTTAACGCTCAGATGACTGCTCTTACACGACGCATCACTGACCTAGAAACCCAGAATAAAGCCTCGCCTACCCCTCATATTACCGCTCAATTGACCGCGCAGCGCCGTGAGTTGGAGCACCTGATGCTCCAGGTCACGGCACGCTCAATTAGACGGCTTAACTATGATCATTATACCCAGGGGAATAAACCGGGGAAATTGCTGGCGTCTAAATTGAAAGGGAAAAGAATGCAAACCAACATACCGTACCTATTGGATGCTAATAATGTAAAAATTTACAACCCAGCCTTCATTACTGATGAATTTGCACATTATTATGCCTCCCTGTACAACCTAGGATTGGACCACACCGTACCGTCCCCTACCCAGGACGACATAGATCTCTTTCTCCAGGCGACGAACCTTCCCTCCCTCTCTCCCTCTCAGGCTACAGATTTGCTTGCTGCGTTTACAGAGGAGGAGGTACTTAAGGCCATTAATGCACTTCCAAAAAATAAAGCTCCAGGTCCCGACGGTTTTACGAATCTGTATTATCAGGTATTTGCTTCTTCACTAGTCCCGACTCTTACCCTGTTTTTTAATGACATTAAGAACACTGGCATCATCCCCCGGAGATGTTGCAAGCAACAGTAGTGACCCTGCCTAAGCCGGGTAAAGCCCCGACGCACTGTGCCAACTTCCGCCCTATATCCTTGCTGAACGTAGACGCCAAATTGTATGCTAAACTACTAGCTACTAGGCTGGGCCCCCTACTCCCATCATTGATCGCGACTGAACAGACCGGCTTTGTCCCGGGCCGCCAAACATGTGACAATACTCGACGATTTTATGATATAATTGATTTGGCCCATAGGACTAATACCTCCGGACTTCTGCTGGCATTGGACGCTGAAAAGGCGTTTGATCGCCTACATTGGGGGTATATGCGGTTGGTGCTACTAAAGTTTGGTCTACCAGCACAATTTGTACATAGCATTATGGCCCTTTACTCTGCTCCGTCGGCGAAAGTTTTGGCATCGGGGTTTCTATCCTCCTCTTTTCACATAACCAATGGCACCAGACAGGGTTGTCCGTTATCCCCGCTAATATTTATCCTGGCCCTAGAACCCCTAGCGCTGCAGATTAAGATTTCCCAAGCGATCAAAGGTATGCCGACCCCGCATGGGGAGCACAAGCTGGCACTTTTCGCAGATGACATATTGCTTTTTTTGACCACCCCGGAGATATCGCTCCCTTCCCTGTTTTGCCTCCTTGACAGTTTTGGCGCGTTATCTTACTATAAAAATAATGTGAGTAAAACACAAGCTCTCCCTATAAATATTGCTGCTTCATCCCTTAGCTCTTTGCGTAGTAAGTACCCTTTTGATTGGCGCTCTACCTCTTTAAAATACTTGGGAATCTCCCTTACTAAATCACGAGGCACCATCCTAAAGGAAAACTTTACGCCACTTTTGAATTCCATCGAGAGGCAGCTCTCTACATGGAGCACAAATGAATCCTCCTGGCTGGGACGTATGGCGGCCATAAAGATGTGTATCTTACCCCAAATTTTATACTATTTCAGAAACATTCCAGTTTTCATACCGGCGCATTTATTGCTCCGGCTGAAAAAACTGCTGCATGCGCATATTTGGAAAGGGAAGCCCCCTCGAGTATCGGCCTCTACAGTCATTGCGCCGCGACGTGACGGAGGGTTGGGTTTTTTGGATTTACAATCATATTACAAAGCAGCCTTACTAGCCCAACTGCTGTCGTCAATGCATCTCAAAGAACCACCTCTATGGTTACAGTTGGAGAATGCCATGATTTTCCCATACAAACTTCATGACCTGTTGTGGCTTCCACTCCCCACTAGGAATAGCACCATGGGTCTGCTACCCGCCTCGATGCTTTCCCTCACTTCCTGGCGCCAGTGGGGTCGTCCGTTGGTACGGCCTTATGACTTATTATATCTCGCCCCGCTCAGAGTCCTGTGTCGCTATATTCCAGACTTAAATTTAGATTCTTGGTTCTTGCGCGGCCTGACGCATGTGTGGCAGCTCTTTACATCCCACTCCCTGAAACCCTTTCCAGACTTGGTACAGGAGTTTGCCATCCCATTGAGTGACTGTTTTACTTACCTACGTTTGAAGCACGCTCTGCACCAGAAGGGCCTGACCTCTTTCACACCTACGAACCTTTCAGCTTTCCACAAATTGTGTATGGGGAAGAAATGTCAAATGAAACCGCTATCTCTCTGTTACAATAGCCTCCTAACCCCGACCCCACCTAAAAAATTACCCTACATGGTTAAATGGGAAAAAGATTTAGCTTTCACACTTTCCGTAGATGACTGGTCATACGCCATGGACACTATATACAAATATTCTAGAAGCACCAATCTCCGTGAGGCCCATATTAAATTGCTGTGTAGATGGTATTTAACACCAACCCGCTTGGCCCATATCTCGGGGACTACCGGCCTCTGTTGGAGATGCCTTACCGGCCTCGGCTCCCTACTGCATACCTTTTGGTTATGCCCCGCACTGGGGGGTTATTGGGTTAAAATAAGTAGACTGATTTCTCATTGCACTTCACTTAGCCTCCCACTATGCCCGAAAATGTACCTCCTACATATTATACCCATTACTATTCAGATCCGTCATAGGAGGTTTATATCTATGGTACTGGGGACAGCAAAAACGGTTATTGCGAGACATTGGCGTTCCTCATTATGCCCATCTATGAAAGAAGTTATGATGGCCCTCGAAAGTGTTTTTAAATATGAAGAAATGTTCCACACCGCGAATAACTCAATGTGCCAGTTTGATGATACATGGGAGGGGTGGAGGGTGTTTGTCGAGTCTGGAACCTTGATATAAGATACTTCACTGTGTAAGACTGTAGTGCTGCCGTGTTTTGTGTTTTGTGTTTTATGTTAGTTTAGGATTATATCTGTTTGTAGAAAATGGAGACCGCACTAATGACCCTTTATCGGATATCATTGATACTTCATTTGAAATGCCTATTGTCAATGATAGGAATTTATGTCTTTTATCCCTGAAGTCTCATCATTTTTGCAATGTTGTATCATTCTATGTGTGAACTCCAATAAAAACTTTTACATTAAAAAAAAAAAAAAGTTATTTGGCAGATATAACTCTTCCTATTATCTGCACAATGCAAATTTTATCATTTTTAACATCATAGAAATTACTAATTCTCAGACACTTTATGTTGATTTTAATCACCTGAGGAAGAGCAGTGTTTTCTTTTAGAAGGGGAAGAGGGCATTCTGTATTTAGAAAGAAAAGATTAGGAGAAAGAGTTATCAAACCGTTTTCAAACTAAAAGAAGAGGATGATGAAGAAGAAGCTAGTGCAAACACCCCCAACCCAACGCTGCCAAAAATAAGGATTTCCTCCAAAATATTTAGGCATTGTAGTTTTCCGTGACACGTCCTCCATTTAACAAAGACTTCACATTCCCAGGATCCCGATGCCTTGTATTGTGCCAAATAGAATACATATTTGTTGTTACTCGAGCATTATTAACAGTCTATGCTTGCGTGGTTTTCTCTCTTCTTTTCTTTTTTTTTTTTTGCTAATGTTAGAGACATTTATGTCTCAGTTGCCAAACATTTCTGTGAAAATAATGTGGGAGGATTGTGACAGACATAATTCTCCATCCTACAGCCTCATCAAGTTGAGTTCTGTTAAGCCTTACCCGCTGGGCCCGGCTCCTTTTAAAGTTTCCGCCCTGACAGCTGGATTTATTAGTTTTGAAATTTGTACAAAAATCACACGTCACGTCGCAGGAAAGCTGTCAAAACGTCAGCCAGAGGAGATCTCGCATTAAAAGCCTTTCCAGGCAGGCCGTCTCTCTTTAAAGCAGCAGAACGCAGCCCGGAGAAATATCAGTTCTTTTCTCCCCCTGTGCTCAGTCCTGCAATGTCAACTGCTTCATCTCAGCTTTAATTATAAGGTGTCGGACAGGAACTGTGCCATGTGAATACACAGTGGTGGTAACACCATATCGACGTGTTACCTACACGCTTTCTTTACAAATACAGATCCTTTTTTTTCCTCCTTTCTTGTTTAGAATTATGATGAGCGACATTGTTCTAAATACAATGCCATTTCTTCAACTAAATCCAGCACCGGAATTTCACTTTACTGTAGCACATTACACACTACAGGTGCAGAGTGAAAGAATTGGGCCCCTGACACTGTGTTATAAGACCAGCGGTGATAAATGCATTCACATACAAAAGTGCTTTAATAAAAGGTGTTATTATATATAGCGCAATAAAGTACAGAAAATACATTACAGCTGGAGCCTTAGAACTAGCAACACATTCTAATATTAATAACAAAAACTCATGAAATATCACTAATGCTGAAGATGTGCCCGTACTTGAGGTGTTTCTACTTCAGGATTGTTTTTCCTCATTATTCTTCTAAAATGCTAAATCTCCCCTGAGTATGTATGATATGTATTCTAAGATAAAGTCAATTATGGATATATTTGTTATTTTGCCCCATGGCTTACAAATCGGACTAGACTAATCAAGCCTTTGTAGATACATCATTTTCAAGGTGTGTTAAAGTCAGGATGTCCATGAATGTTGACCTTTTTTTCTTCTAGGTCCTCAACCTTCATCCTTAGTGTATGGTTCTATATATCGTTCATGTGCCTGTATGAGAACACACGACATTATGAATATATAAGCTATAGACACAAAACAAAGTGACAGCACAGATATAATGTCATTACCAACGGTCAAATACTAAAATAAAAGATAAGGAGCTCATCGCAATTCCCACACTCTCAACAAATGATATATGGGTCAACTCATTGTTGTTTATCAGGGTTATTCAAAGAGATCTGAATTCTGGCCGAAAGGTAACCGAACAGTGAAATTCAGCGTACGGTTACCTCTCCTGGCCATTCGGCTATTCAGAGAGCAGGCAGTTTGCCAAATATTGGCGAATTGCCTGCACATACGGTGCCTGTTCGTTGCCTGTTCGAGGGCAGTGAAATCCCCATAGAGAAGCAATGCTTCGTCTATTCAGAGAACAAAAACCAGCAGTGAAAAGTTGCCGAATTGCCCTGCTGTTCGGTGGTTTCATGCGACAGGTTTATTCAGGCAAATCCCATAGGCTTCAATGTTAAAAATATTCTCGTTTTAATTCAATATCTAAAGGACCGTTGATTATAATATTCTGCAGTAAAAAGTCTCTTTATGTATAGATTTTTTTGGATCTTTTAGGCATTTTTCGGGATTTTTTTAAGAATTTTTTTTAAATCTTTCTTTTTTCTGTAACAGCCCTTTTTATTATCATTCATTGGATCTTATATGTAAATTTCAGGCATTTTCATTCTGTAGTTTCTTTGCAAACAGCGTTTCACTTTTCAAACATTCAAGCATACTGGGTTTTTTTCTCACTCCATTCGTCTGCGGTGTTGGCTTTTTCCGGCGACTGCTCGGGTTTCTCCCAACGTGTTCGGCGGGGTTAATCCAGAAGTTTTTGCGGGTTTCGGTGTGCGTTCGCTGGGTTTTGCGGTGAGTGTTTGGCGGGTTTGCGGCGGCTTTTCCCTGCACTACGATGGCCCTGTGGTGCTTGCTGAATACACCGCAGGGTCGCCGTAATGGGATTGCCGAATCGCACCGAATTGAAGAGCACGAAAAGTCACCGAACGTGCGGTGACTTTTCAATTCTCTTTGAATAACCCTGTATGTGTATAATTGTAGAGAAAGTGAATGCAATGGTGTAGCCCTCTATGGTGTCAATATAATGTAGGGTAGGCTTTGTTTCCATAAAATAGTGGTGTGTGTGTGTGAATACAGGGATCTTCTCATAATTAGTACATGTGTTTATGAATTATGGAGTCAGGTAGGTTGGCAGCGAAGTGTATTAATGGTTAGGAGTATGGGGATGAATGGAAAAGTTTATATTTATGGAATAGCAAAGTAAGTGTATTTGCAGGAGTATTCTTTCTGTAGTGTAGTTGTGCAGGTGTATTGTTTGTATAGTTTAATTGTGCATGACTGTAATAGTAAATCTGTACAATATAATTCTTTGTATATGGAAAGGGTAATTGAGTATATTGAGACTGTGAGTGTGCATGATTGCAAGTGTGCACAGGAGCAGAGCACCAGTATGTATGATTAATGTTTGTAGGTATTATGGGCACTATCAGATGCCCCTCGCTAAAAACGGGACAATAAGTGGAAAAATTAGCGATCGCTAATTTCCCCTTTTGCGTCCCGGTTTTACCTTTAGATTACAGGGAAGGCGCTCAGTCCACCAGCCTGCCACATAGTGGCTTCTAGGCTCGCAAATGCTCGAGGCAGTGCTAATGCGCCATCCGGAGCATCCGTTCCATGGAGTCCGTAGGACTCCATGGAGGCTTCCCTGCTGGGTCACGTGACCAGCAGGATCTCGCCTCTCGCGTACAGTACAGTACAGTAAACTCGCAGTATAAACCGCTAATACTGATTCACTAAGAGGTTTTTTAACCCGTTAGTGAAACGGAGGTGATCTGTGCGGAGTGCTATCACCTCTTCTAAGCTAGCGCCAATGTGAACGCTAGCATTAGGGCCCTATGTGTATACAGTATTCACATGCGATTTTGTCTACAACAGTGTTTCCCAAACCTGACCTCGGGACCCACTGACACGCCGGATTTGCCAGATATCAGAATCACAGCACAGGTGATATGATTTGCTGGTCAGTGATTGCAGGATTCAGTCTGCATTTCCCCAAGGTGACCTGCAAAATCTGCCCTGTTAGAGGGTCCTGAGGCCAGGTTCGGGGAAACACTGGTCTACGACAATCGTGTTATTATTAAATGTAGTGTTTCTTTTGATTTCTCTGGTCTCTCCAAAGAACTTTACTACATGTCACCTGTATCTCTCTACCCACCCTATATTATATTTCCCTGTTTTCTTTCACACTCAAAGGGACACTCTAGTCCCCATGACTATCCAATATTAAATGACCAGGGTTAGGGGAGTGTACTCCGTTCTTCCACCCCCTCAGGTGACTTCATGGACTGTGATAGCTCTCCAAAGTGGAGTGCTTCTCTCTGCATTGAAAGCTGTCATTCAGCCCCTACTGGGCAGCCTTCTGGAGCTAGGAACAGCAATTTACAGCTCTGTGCATTGCCGACTATCTGATACCCCTCAGTGTATTTAAATTGAGAGGTATCCAATTAATTATTTTTTTTTTGAGAAAGGATTTTACCAGGAAGGATACATTGAGATTTCTCTCGTTTTCAGGTATGTCCTGGGTGGCGGGTATGTACCGTTAGGTGTCTTGCACTGGAGAGGTGCTCATCAAGATCGAACCCATGTTTCCACAGGCTCTCCACGCAGAGCAGTGATGTTACCTCTACTCCACCCAGCCGGTACTTAATTGGTCGAGTACTTAAGTTATCATTCAGTCCATTGACTGTGTGGATTACTTACTGTAAATAGTGCCGCTCCTACCCAGTTCTTGTTTTGTCAAATAGCATTGATATTTTCATTGGAATAAATTATAGTGCTAGCTACAAGGAAATACTAGCATTCATCACTTTGTAATGATGTTGATGATAATTTTCTAATTCACGCATAACATAGGCTGTGAACATTTTAATTACATATCAAATTAGTTTTCCATAGTATTTCTTTCTTCTTCTTGCTTATTATATGTCATAAAGACATTCTAAATACGGTAACCACGTATATTTACTGCAGAAATGTGCTCCATGTTCTTGTCTCCCTTAAAAAAATTGAATAGCTACAGCTCCCCCACTTTGTATTTCTTTATACTGTTAAACGTACTGAGTTATTAAAGGAGGAGTGAATTGGCAAACAATTACAGTATTCATATTTTTTGGCCTAGAATGTACATTTCATTTGCTAATTCACTAATTATTGAGTAAACCCACTTGCGTAAATAACATGCATAGGCTCTTTCAAGCTTTTTACACAATTTCTATGTTCAATAGCAGAATGCTTGGTTGTATAGGGAGAGGTATTAGCAGTAGGAAAAGGGAAGTGCTCATGCCACTGTACAGAGCACTGGTGAGACCTCACTTGGAGTACTGTGTGCAGTACTGGAGACCGTATCTCCAGAAGGATATAGACACCTTAGAGAGAGTTCAGAGAAGGGCTACTAAAATGGTGTACGGCTTGAAGGAGAAAAGTTACCAGGAAAGGCTTAATGATCTTAACATGTACAGCTTGGAAAAAAGACGAGACAGAGGAGATATGATAGAAACATTTAAATACATAAAGGGAATCCACAAGGTAGAGGAAGGGAGTATATTTAAAAGGAAACAAAGTAGCAAAACAAGAGGACATAGTCTTAGATTAGAGGGGCAAAGGTTTAAAAGTAACATCAGGAAGCATTATTTTACTGAGAGGGTGGTGGATACATGGAACAGTCTTCCAGTAGAAGTGGTTGAGGCCAAAACAGTAATTGAATTTAAGCAGGCATGGGATAGGCATAAGGCTATCCTAAACAAAAGATAAATCCAGGTAAAGTATCCATGTAATTGGGCAGACTAGATGGGCCGAAAGGTTCTTATCTGCCGACATTTTCTATGTTTCTATGTTTCAATTGGTAATAGCTTTGTCCATGGGAGCCAGGGAGGACACATACTGAGAAGTTTAAATTGTGTCAAACTACTGATATCATTGGAACTTTTTAACACAGGCAAGATTTTCTTGATGTTCTTTTTATTTGGAATGGGTCTAGTAAAAACTGGCATATTTGCAACTAAAAGAATATTTGGAAATTATTGATTTTATTTTATGTATTTATTCTTTTAAAGGGTTATTCAATAAGCGTCAAACTTGCCACCAAATTGCACCGAACGATGAATTTCACCGTACGTGCAAATTTTATGGTAGTTCGTCTGTTCAGAAAGCTGGCAATGCACCAAATACTGACAAATTGACATTGAAATACGTTGCAGTTTGCCACAAAGCACCAATCTTCGGTAGCAGCGAAATTGTCCCATAGACAAGTAATGGTTAATCTATTCAGAGAATGACGAACTGCGCCGAAGTGTCTGCGAAATGCCCTGATTTTCAGGGATTCATTTCGACAGGTATAAACAGGCAAATCCCATAGAACTGAATGCAATAAAAAATATTATCGTTTTTATGTTTTTTTTATTCAACCATTTATTCTTTTCATTTTCAGAAAACCGTCCTTTTATTTAAATATTTTTATGTATCTCTTTGTATTTTTAGAGGAATTTTTTGATTCCAAATATTTTTTTAAAGGTGTTTTTTTTCATTCTGTGACAGTCCTTTTTGATTTTTTTAAGGACCTTTTTATTATTTTAACACATTGCTATGCATTTTAATGGTTTAAACACCTTTTAGAAGAATAGCAGTGGTCCATTTTTTTTCAGCAGCCCAGCGGCGTTCGGCAGTCTGTTTCGGTGCTTTCTGAGCATCCCTTTAGTTTTTGTTAAAAAATGGAAGTGGGTCTAGCTCCAGCCTTGAGTTCCCCATTACTGTTTAGTTTTCCTCTCCAACCAGAACTCACATGAGGTTAAATATCCAGACTCCTTTCCCTTGCGAAAAATGATTTTTTTGAAACAATAAACTGAGAAAATATGGGAGTGGGGGGATTTTGGACATAATTCAGACACCTCCTCAGCTTCCACATCTGGCTGTAATATTTCAGAGTTAATTAGTCACATTGAGGTTGAGTGAAGATTCATTTATCATTCAAAGGGAATGAAAGCAGTTTGAAAAATGAAAGGAAGTCAGTGACGTGGAAATGAAAGAAGGATTAGAGAGCGGGGCTGTTACTTCTTAAGAGCTCCTTTACAGTAACAGGAGAATGGTTATATTTTATCAGCTTCACAAGTTCTTTGTTATGAGAGGTCTTGTTTGATCGGCCGTCTTTCCATGCTACATACTTATGACATCTCTAATCGCTAAATACTGTACATTCAAAGAATTGCGCACAAAAAATACGCATTTTAAATCATTCGACATGACGTAAAGCAACATTCATACATGAAAAACATGGGATATGTAGCAACACAATTTTCTTGGAGTTTAAAGTCACTGTTTTATACATGTGCTTATTTTTTGCACGTACTTTTGTGTAGTTTATGGTACCTTTGTGCACACTCTAGGATGCTTTCCTCCTTTTAAAAAAAATCTAAAATCAAGATATTGTGCCTATGTGATCAAAATCACTATACAGCCTTAACCATCCAATTTGAGCTGTCTGCCACATGTAAGTCAACATAAAGAGGTTACAGATGCCATTGCACATGTACTCCTACGTTCAGTTTAAATGTACAGTGGTGGGCACTAAGGTAAAAACACAAACCGGGTTATTCGAAGAGAATCGAAGAGTCAACGCATGTTCGGTGACATTTCGTTCTCTTCAATTCGGTGCGATTTGTCTACCCCATTTCGGCGACCCTGCGGTGTATTCAGCAAGCACCACAGGGCCGTCGTAGTGCAGGGAAAAGCCGCTGCAAACCCGCCGAACACTCACGGCAAAACCCAGCGAACGCACACCAAAACTCTCAAAAACATCTGGAATAACCCCACCGAACATGCCGGAGAAACCCGAGCAGCCGCCGATCACAGCGCAGAGCAGCCGCCGGAAAAAGCCGACACCGCAGACTAATGGAGTGAAAAAAAAACAAAACACAGTACGCTTTAATGTTTGAAAAGTGAAACGCTGTTTGCAAAGAAACTACAGAACGAAAATGCCTTAAATTTACATATAAGATCCAATAAATGATAATAAAAAGGGCTCTTACAGAAAAAATAAAAAACGATTTAAATAAAAAGGCCGAAAAATGTTGTCGCAAAAAAAATTCCCGAAAAATCCAAAAAATCTATAAATAAATAAACTTTTTACTGCAGAATATTATAATCAACGGTTTATTAGATATTGGATTAAAACGGGAATATTTTTAACATTGAAGCCTATGGGATTCACCTGAATAAACCTGTCGAATGAAACCACCGAACAGCAGGGCAATTCGGCAACTTTCACTGCCGGTTTTTGTTCTCTGAATAGAAGAAGCATTGCTTCTCTATGGGGAATTCACTGCCCTTGAACAGGCACCGAACAGGCACCGTATGTGCAGGCAATTTGCCAACATTTGGCGAACTGCCTGATCTCTGAATAGCCGAATGGCCAGGAAAGGTAACCGTACGTTGAATTTCACTGTTTGGTTACCTTTCGACCACTATTCGGATCTCTGAATAACCCTGAAAGTGATATATATTCTCCGAAATCTGACTCATTTTCTTACGAAACATCCATGTCCCACTTCTTAATCTAAAAGGGTACATCAGTAATCCAGTGGTGATAGTTAGCAGATTTATCTGTAGCTCACCCATAGAGACAGTTGGGGTGGAACCTAACGGTACAAATCAATCAGCAGAGATGAAGATTATCATTGAAACATTTTATTCTTAGTGGGACAGTAAACACAGCCTCACCTAGTGTGTCAACCTCTCTTCTTAAATTGTAAGCGATCGAGCAGGGTCCTCTCTCCTACTGTTCTGTGTGTTTAACTTGTATGTATATTTGTTATTCTGTCACACCCATTGTACAGCGCTACGGAACTTATTAGCGCTTTATAAATACTTGTACCTGTAACTTACTTTGAATACTGTAAAAAAAAAAACTCTATTGTAGCCCTTTCTTTCGTTATTACATCCTGGCAAGGTTGTTACCTCTTATTTATGGCTGTCCAGTGAAGCTGCTAAAAACAACTGAGCAAATCCAGGACATTTTTGAAATATGCCCCAGCTGAGGATACTTTGGACATGCTCAGTCTGGCATAATCAGGTTTCGGCACCCATAGATCTTAAAACTTTACCATACACCACTGTTGAAGGATGACTGAAGGTCCTTCTGAGGGCCCCACTCATGATGTTCATGCTCAGAGCTTTTCTGAGGCACTGTGTATGTGTGGGTGGGAAGGTCATGGAATTCATTAATTTAATGATACCGGAGGGGACATAAGTGTAGCGCTGCTTTAAAGACTGTGACTGTATTTTGCTGCATTTAATTATTATGGCCACCAGAGGGAGACCTATGGATTATGCTGGACAAACAAGGAAAGAACTGAACTACGCCTACCATGTTCCTTTGCGTGAGGACAGGAATTGGGTGGTGTAGGAAGAGGAAAGACATCAGCAGCCTCGTGCAGGGGAGAGGCAGAGTGAGCTGAGCGGTGAAAGGTGGAGGACGCACGTGAAACTGCCAGGGATCGTGACCAGGCCAGAGTACAGGCGCTGCCTCACTGGTGCTGGAGATTGGGACGGTGACCCCGCAGAGACCTACCTAAGCACCGCTGAGAGGTCTGAATGATAATCTGGTTCCGGCTGGACCCTGAGTTAGGAGACCGCGATGATCCATTGGGAGTGCAGGAGGTAGATTGTTGTACGCAGTGTGGAGATCAGACAAGCAGGGAGCGGATCCGGTGGCACAGAGTCCCAGTACACAGCGGAGAATAATCCTTGATCGGGTGCTGAACAGATTGTCTATCGGATGGGTGAGAGGCCTCCCAGGCCGCAGTTCCAAAAATAAGAAACGCACGCTTGCAGTATTGTTTAAATCCACAGGGCCCCAACGTGACTAGTCGAAGATTTGTTTGTTCATTTACTGGCCAGTTGAATACAGTACCCGGGTACCCAAGACAATACACATACACATTTTTGCGCTATTATTCACGGGACTTACACTCCAGAACTGAGGGGGTTAATCTTTTTCTTTTGCCGCCGCGTGTTTTTCCCGCGTTACGAAATCCTTGTCGTTTAAATACCGTATCTACGTTATATATGCTGCTTTATTGGGATCAGTAAAGAATATAATCTATAAAATCCACAACAGTGCTGGTGTATATTTATTCCCTAGTGCGGTGAGACTAACCCGAGGTTAATTCAGCGGCTCCTCCGGGAGTGAGCGCTACACGTGGGGGCTCGTTCTGGGATTCCAGTCTCTGTGGAAACCGCAATTAAAGGGTTAATTATGGATCCAGACACTGCTGCCAAATGGTGTGAGGAGCAAAATAGCCAGATAGGGTTAAGTGTAGTTATGGACATTCCCACAGACACTTGAGCCGAAGACCAAATCCACCAGGCCGTGGCAGCGCTGACACCAGATCATAGGGGGGCAATACTGGACATTAAGGCGAACCCAGAGACTTCTCACACATATGTTCTTTTTGAGTGGAGAAAGGATGTTCCGGTGTGTTTTCATGGCACAAGTGTGAAGCTGGCCGACGATGTGGAAGTTCGACTGGTCCAGCCCAGCGCGCCACGTGGTGATCCCACGAATGTTCCCGCGGCTAGCCCGATAACGTCAGGTCACAGGGTACCGGATATTACTTCAACCCCGGTGACGGGGTTCCCTCCTGTTGCATTCTTTACCACAATGGGAAAACTGGTGGAAACATTAGCCCAAAACTCTGCTGCGTCTCCCAATTATGGATATCGCAAGTTATGGTTTTATTGTGGTAAGGTCCCTGTGCCAACTGGAGAAGAGGACTTTGAGACTTGGATAGATCAGGCAGTGCAAGCAGAGGAAGAATGGGAAGTTGCTGACACCGTGAAGAGACAAAGATTGATCGAGAGCTTAAGAGGTCCTGCTTCAGATGTCATCTGAAATCTGAAAATGGACAAGCCAGGCTGCACTGCTGCGGAGTATCTAGAAGCTTTACAGGAAATTTTCGGGGGAGTGGAGGATTGTGCAGAGCTTATCCACAAGTTCTCTCACACCTATCAAAAGGAAGGAGAAGAATTGTCCACCTATGTCTGGCGGCTGGATAAAATCATCCATCAGGTCATTCTCAAAGGAGGCATGGAACCGAGTCATGCAAGCAAAGCTTTGATGGATCAAATTTTCAAAAGGAGCACTCCCACTGGATCCCATAATGTTGAAATTTCAGACTAGATACCAGAGCAAGAGACTGACCTATTCCAAACTGGTCAAAGCTATCCGAGAAGAAGACGCCTTAATTAAGGCTAAAAGGGCTGCTAATGCTTCACACACAGTTTTCACCGCAGAAGTAGGAACTCTCTGTGTAGCAGACATACAGACTGAAGTGCTGGCTTTGAAAACTCAGATGTCGCAAATGATAGAGTTGATGACATTGCTGTCGACTAAGGACACCAGAACTGAGGGGTTGCTGTAGCCTCGAACAGGGGGTCTCCAAGTGAGCCGCAAGAAGAAAATATGCCCACACTCTCGAGGAAGAAATGTTTTGGCTGCGGGGAAATTGGCCATTTCAGGGCCCAGTGCCAAAAAGGGAGGGCCGAAAAGAAACTGGTCGAAGAACTCCTGAAGGCCGTGGAAAAACTGTTGTCCACCTTGCAAGCGGGAAACTCCAGAGGGCCCTGGTGAGGGAGCAAACTAGGCGTCCGACTGAAAAAAAAACGTTCCAATTTTCAAGTCCCAAATGAAAGGCCGAGAGGGCCCAGATCCGTGCCAAATGCTGTGTCTGCCAGGACTGAAAGAGTTACTCCCTTAGTATCCGGTCCTATGTCGCGGGAAAGCAATGCACACCCAAGACCTCAACGAGTCAGAAAGAAGGCTAGGGTACAGCGAACTGGGTCTATACCTCCTGCGGCTACAAACAAGTTTCCTGACCAGCTGGTAGGTCCTTCTCCCATCGTTCCAATCCAAGTAGAGGGGGTCTACACTAAAGCTCTGTTAGACTCAGGTGCTCAAGTGACGTGGATCTATCGAGACTTCTACGAGAAGCACTTGAGGCACATACCTTTTAAAGGAATTAAAGGACTTTCAGATCTGGGGCATCGGAACTGAGAAACTTCCCTTTGATGGATATCTACAGGTGAAGTTAGAAATCGGATCCGAAGTCATCGGACAGTCTGGAGGTTGTGATGCATTGGCCATTGTGTGTCCTCGCCCTTCAGGAGCCAACAGAAGTTCTATGATAGTGGGGACGAATACTGATCTGGTGAGGCGTCTTCTGACTCTGATAGTGATGGAAGACGGTTCTACAAGAGGAGTGCATCCGATGTTATGTACAGTCTATCAACGAATGATCAAAGAACAGAGGGCACCTGCTGAAGTTGGGTGTCTGTGGAGATTGGGAGGAACAGAGAAGGTTCTGCAATCAGGAGAAGTGGCGAGCTTCCGAGCTTCAGTCAAGTTGAACGGATCACAGCCGGGTCCTTATGTGGTACTGGAAACTGATCTCAGTCATGGGAGTGAGGCCAGAGTAGAAGTAGTCCCTGAGATAATCTCTACCAGAGCTTTGAAACGGACACGAGGAAGAGTTTCAGTTAGTGTGTGTAATGTGTCTGATTCTCCAGTGATCCTGAAAGCAAATGCCCATCGGACAAGTAGCTTCTGTTACACCTCGCTCCCCTACCGATTTTAGGGGGGGGAGTGAATAAAGAGATTCCAACTGAAAGGTTCTATCCTAAAGATGCTCCCATCTCGCCTGAATGGAAGAAGCGACTTCAGTCCCAGATTGTAAAATGGAATGACTTGTTCTCGAAGGACGAGTTCGACGTGGGATTAGCTAAGAGCACTGAACATCGCATTCGACTACAAGAAGATAAGCCGTTTCGAGAAAGGTCAAGACGAGTTCCGCTGGGAGACTTGGATGATCTACGAGAACAGCTAAATGAACTACAGAGGACAAAGGTGATTCAAGAGTCCAGGAGTCCTTATGCCTCTCCCATAGTGATGGTTCGAAAGAAGAATGGTTCTATCAAACGTTAAATCAAAGGACCATTCCTGATCAATATGCTACTCCTCGGATAGAAGATGCCCTACAGTGTTTGTCCGGAGCAAAATGGTTTAGTGTACTAGACCTGCGAAGTGGGTATCATCAGATACCAATGCATCCTGAAGACAAAGAGAAGACTGCGTTCATCTGCCCACTGGGGTTCTTTGAGTTCAACAGAATGCCTCAAGGCCTTACAGGGGCTCCCGCCACGTTCCAACGGTTAATGGAGAAGACAGTCGGGGATATGAACCTGATAGAAGTGTTGGTGTATCTAGATGATATTATTGTGTTCGGGAAGACTTTGGAAGAACATGAGCAGCGGTTGGAGAAGGTCTTGAAGCGGCTCAACGAAGAGGGGTTGAAACTGTCCCTGGAGAAGTGTCAATTTTGTCTACCTTCTGTTACGTACCTGGGACATGTTGTTTCGGCAGAAGGTGTTTCGAAGGATCCTCGAAAGTTGGAAGCCGTAGCTTCCTGGCCTAGACCCCGAAATGTTACTGAACTTAGATCTTTCCTGGGGTTCTGCTCATATTACCGAAGATTTGTAGGAGGATTTGCTAAGATAGCTCAACCCTTGAATAAGCTCCTACAGAAGGAAGACGTGGAAGAAGGCTCCAAGACCTCTGATCGAAGTTCGTCGGCTCAAGGACCAAGGAAGGCTCGAGAATCCATCCAAGAAGAATGGACTAATCAATGTGAAAGTGCCTTCATGAAGTTGAAAGAGAGTCTAACTCGAGCTCCCGTCCTGGCTTACACTGATCCTCCTAAGCCATACGAATTGCATGTGGATGCCAGCAGAGAAGGTCTAGGTGGGAGTCCTATACCAAGAATATGATGGATTGTTGAGGCCTGTAGCGTATGTAAGCCGCAGCCTTACGCTTTCAGAGAAGAACTATCCTACCCACAAATTAGAGTTCCTAGCCTTGAAGTGGGCGGTAGTAGACAAGCTGAAAGATTATCGGTATGGGGCTGAATTTGTGATAAAGACTGACAACAATCCTCTTACGTACATCCTTACTACTGCGAAACTGGATGCAACGGGACATCGGTGGTTGGCTGCTCTGTCAGGGTTTAGGTTCAGCCTTAAGTATCGCCCTGGAGTAAATAATCGAGATGCAGATGCTTTGTCAAGAAGGCCCTATAATACAGAATGGACTCAGTTGACTCCAGATGAGGTGCAAGCCTTATGTCAAGGGGCCGAGCGCCGAGTCAAGGGAGCGTTTGGGGCAGAGGCTATAGGAGTTAAGGCTGCAGGCATTCCAGAACTCTATTGTAATCCTACACAGCTGAGGAGTGAAAGCTTACCTACTCTCTCGAAACAGGACCTGAGAGCAGATCAAGCCAGAGATCTCCTGATCGGATTGACAATAAAAGTAATGAACGCGGGTCAAAGGGGACTTCTGCTGACAAATTCTCCCGAAGGAGCTCGTTTGGTCTATAAAGAGTGGGAGCGACTGAAGATGTTAGATGGGGTGGTCTACCGAAGGGGCCCCTCGAATAATGCTGAAGAAACGCAGCAATT
Organism: Leptobrachium leishanense; assembly: GCA_009667805.1. NCBI lineage: Eukaryota > Metazoa > Chordata > Amphibia > Anura > Megophryidae > Leptobrachium > Leptobrachium leishanense. The sequence goes on from CM019065.1 coordinate 134,443,118, forward strand.
GTTCCTCCCAGAGAAGCACAGAGAAAGTGTGTTGAGAGCATTGCACGATGATCATGGACATTTGGGTGCAGAGAGAACTTTTAGCTGGTGCGAGACAGATTCTATTGGCCCTGTATGAGATCTGAAGTTGAAAGTTACTGCCATTCGTGTGTTTGAGGTGTATTCAGAGAAAGACCCTACCAACCCGAACTGCTCCAATGAGCCACCTGCAAAGTCAAGGACCCATGGACTTGGTGTGCATTGATTTCCTGTGCTTAGAGCCTGATGCTAGTGGGCAGGGAAATATCTTAGTAGTGACTGATCACTTCACTCGTTATGCCCAAGCTTTTCTACAAAAGACCAACGTGCTTCTACAGTAGCAAAAGTTTTAATGGAGAAGTTTTTCGTTCATTACGGCCTGCCACAAAGAATCCACTCAGATCAAGGCAGAGACTTTGAGAGCCGACTTGTCGGGCAATTGCTAGAAGTACTAGGAATTCAGAAGACTCGAACTTCTTCATACCACCCCCAAGGTGATGCTCAACCAGAAAGGTTTAATCGCACTCTACTGAATATGTTGGGGACACTGTCAGCTAAAGAGAAACAGAGTTGGAGTCGTCACATAGCTACGCTGGTGCATGCGTACAATAGTACTGAGAGTGATGCAACTGGATACTCGCCTTATCGTCTCATGTTTGGAAGAGAGGCTCGACTGCCAGTTGATTTAGCTTTTGGCCTATCTCTTGACAAGATGTCTGTCACTTCCTACAAAAATTATGTGGACAGATTCCGGGGAAACCTAGCTGCTGCATTTGAACAGGCCCGTTTGACCTCAGAAGGTAGAGAGCAGAGAAACAAGCGAAATTACGATTTGAGAGTTCGGGTACAGGACCTACAGCCTGGCGATAGGGTTTTGTTAAAGAACTTGGGTGTTTCTGCAAGACACAAGCTGGCCGATAGATGGAATTCTCAAATTTACATTGTCGTCTGCAAGCAACTGCCTGGTCTGCCGGTATACCAAATCCGTCCAGATGGAAAGGCCGGCCTCTAAAGAACTGTTACCCTTGAGAGAGGCGGTACGGATACCAGTTGGAGATGAACTTTCCTTGCCAAATCCGCCTGTTCCTTGTTCGGCTCCTGTTACTCGGTCTCAGCAGTTACGTTCTGTCAGAGAAAGTGAAGAAGACAGTGAGGAAAAGGACTGGTGTTTGAGCTGGGTGCGCCCACCTGAGCCTGAAGAAGTTATTCCGGCCTCTGATCAGTGTGAAAGTAGCCTGAGGCCTGATGCTCCAGAATTCCGACCTGAAGTACCTGAAACCTTGGAAGTTCCTGAAATTCCAGAAGATGCTTCCATAGATTATAGTTCTATGCCTTCACTGGAAGGCACATACTCAGAGAAGGTGTCTGCTCCAGTTGTGGATGAAAGAATTGAGCCTGTAAATGTGGCACTTCCACCCGAAGAGGAGATGATTGAACCAGAGTCTAAACGTTCTATCCGACCCCCTCAGAGACTTACCTACGATTCACCGGGACATAGCACTGAAGAGGCTGTTACCACTGTGCGAAGGTTGCCTGAAGTGTCTGCTATGCTAGCCGAGGTAGTCAGGAGCATGAGTCAGCTTGAGGATGTATATCTGACCCATTATATGTCTGCTACTGAGCCTGAATATATTGCTTAATGTAAATGCTGAAATGTCAGGTATCTGTTAAACTCTTGGGTCTCTCCAAGGAAGTGTAAGGGGGAGAGTGTAGCACTGCTTTAAAGACTGTGACTGTGTTCTGCTGCATTTAATTATTATGGCCACCAGAGGGAGACAGAGACCTATGGATTATGCTAGACAAACAAGGAAAGAACTGAACTACGCCTACCATGATCCTTTGCGTGAGGACAGGAAGTGGGTGGTGTAAAAAGAGGAAAGACATCAGCAGCCTCGTGCAGGGGAGGGGCAGAGTGAGCTGAGCGGTGAAAGGTGGAGGATGTGCGTGAAACTGCCAGGGATCGTGACCAGGCCAGAGTACAGGTGCTGCCTCACTGCTGCTGGAGATCTGGACGGTGACCCTGCACAGACCTACCTAAGCACCGCTGAGAGGTCTGAATGATAATCTGGTTCCGGCTGGACCCTGAGTTAGGAGACCGCGATTATCCATTGGGAGTGCAGGCAGTAGATCGTTGTACGCAGTGTGGAGATCGGACAAGCAGGGAGCGGATCCGGTGGCACAGAGTCCCAGTACACAGCGGAGAAAAAATCCTTGATCGGGTGCTGAACAGATTGTCTATCGGATGGGTGAGAGGCCTCCCAGGCCGCAGTTCCAAAAATAAGAAACGCACGCTGCAGTATTGTTTAAATCCACAGGGCCCCCGTGTCTAGTCGAAGATTTGTTTGTTTCATTCACTGGCCAGTTGAATACAGTACCGGGTACCCGAGACAATACACATACACATTTTTGCGCTATTATTCACGGGATTTACACTCCAGAACTGAGGGGGTTAATCTTTTTCTTTTGCCGCTGCGTGTTTTTTGCCACGTTACGAAATCCTGTCGTTTAAATACCGTATCTACGTTATATATGCTGCTTTATTGGGATCAGTAAAGAATATAATCTATAAAATCCACAACAGTGCTGGTGTATATTTATTCCCTAGTGCGGTGAGTCTAACCCGAGGTTAATTCAGCGGCTCCTCCGGGAGTGAGCGCTACATAACGATGGAAATCTAACTCTTGTTTAGTTCATTAGTGTTCTCTGTATGAAGATGCTTAAAAGAAAAGTAGTTTGCAGGGAGAAGAGGGTTCGCAATGTGTCCAGGTACACCCTAATGTATAATAATACCTACCTCTTTCAAATGCGCCTTTTCTTGCTACATGTTCTCTATATACAGTTTTGTGACAGTACTGAGTTCTCTCCGTTGTGCAGAGTGTTTGTGTTTTCTGTGCCCTATTTCCTGATGTCTGTTATTTAATTATCCCTTTATGTATTTAGTATAGAGTGCTGTGGATATACTGTGTTGTTTTCCCCATGTGTAATCGGTATGTAACCATTTGCCCTGCTTCCACCCAACCCCCCCCCCAGGACTGGCTGTAACCGTATCTCTCTGCCAGTTTCATTATTCTTTATCTGTAGACCAGGGTGTGTGTGTGTGTGTGTGTGTGTGTGTGTGTGTGTGTGTGTGTGTGTGTGTGTGTGTGTGTGTGGCTATTCAGCATGGAAACGCTGGGGCATGTTTTACTTTTGAATGTCTGTAACTGAAAACCCAGAATAAAGTGAGTCCGAGTTTGATTTTCACCCTGCAAGGGTCAGCTTCAACTTTTTGGTTACAGTACTACATGTCGTCTAGTCTGTGGAGCTACGATCACCTACACTGTCACCTCCTAGTACATCAGAAGGGGCACAAGGACAGAAGTACTGAGCTTGGGTACTAGAATCTGTAGCAAGTTTACTTTGCAAAATGTTTATATTTATGTCAAGTTATATCTATAATTTGAAATATAGCTCGTGATTTTGAAATATAGCAAAATATTTATTGAATCCCAGTTGGCAATTAAAAAAATATTCCTTGGATGCACATAATCATGAAACATGCTGCTTATATCTTAGATTCAAACATTTTCCCTTAATTCATTGAAGAGGATCATTACAAGAAATGGGCTCCGGCGTCTGCAGAGCCTCTTGAAGTGAAAATATATTTTGTATATTCCTATCCTGCGAATACTCTCCATAATGCACTGAGTTGTGAAACACTTATGCTACCATTCCTACCCTAGATTGTAAGCTCATCTGAGCAGGGCTCTCTACACCACTTGTTTCTGCTTCCTAAATTTGTTTGTAATTTTAATAGCTTAATTCCGCATTCTTTATTGTATAGCGCTGCAGAAACCGTCGGTGCAATATAAACGACGATAAAAGAATAATAATCTTTGGCCTTCTTCAGCACAGTTAACTAAGCTTTGATAAACCATGCATTCATAAAGCTTTCTCTGCTTAGGCAGCATATGTTATTTTAATTCTGTTTACCCCTCTGTTGCTCTAAGAGCTTTGTAACACATGACTTCGTTTTGGTCTTGGCCTCTGGGTGCTGACAGGTTTGGAAGGGCGCAGCCTGCCTTCCCACAGGGAAACACAATATTCAGCACAGATAAGATCTCTATGCTCACACAATTTATGTATGTACTTGCTGTTCAAACCCAGGTGACAGTTTTGTTCATCGCAGTAGGGAAAAGCTTTTTGAAGTATTAAAACCGTCTTTCATGTTAAACTATCCGTCAAAAAGTTCTCTACAGCTGCAGACAACATGTCACCTTAATTATGAAAACTTTGACGGGGAAACGAGGCGAATGAGTGCATTACATTTGCTGTGTGAAGGGCCCCGTGCTTTCCATGGAAAGCTAATATTTCACCACACTTGCCTAATTAAATCAATTAAATCATAAAGGGTACATAAAAAAAAGAAAAACGTACAGTTATTACAATGGAGAGTCCTGCTAAATTAGAAAACAGATTTATTTTCACATTTCATATTACTATTATTTAAATATTTAAGAAAATAATCAATAAAAAGTAATAAAACAAACATACCTACGTCTTACAGGAAGGAAGAGGAGGTGAGGAAAGCCCAGTCCAAACAGGTCTAATCATGAGAGTGAATAGAACATATAATGATGCAATGTGTCCAGAAAATTGATTCTATAGCGCGTACACTATATGCATTTTGTGATGCGTTTAATGACTTTAACGTTGAGAATGTAAAAAGTTAGAGCAGATAATAACAAAAGTAATGTTAATCAAGGTAAGAGACAAAAGACTGCTGTACTGATTATATGGATAATTCTTATAATTATTAAAGTAGGGTTTTAAGGATTTTATTATAATGAGAGTTAACCTAGTGAAAATTTAATCTGGAAGGGTATATAATTTTATAAGCACAGGTCACTTCTAGGCATTTTCCTTTAGAACAGGAACTGGAAATACTGATAAGGGCTAAGGGCAGGGAGCAGTTAAAGGTCACTGGTGACGTTTCAGACCTAAGATAGCTTTACCAACACTAGTTAGAAAACATATACTCCTTGTTAAAGTAGTATAAAGTTTTCTGTTTAAAAAAGAAAAAATATTGTTTTGCTTGCAGCTTATGCCTCTTTGAGCAAAGGCCTCGTGACTTTTTGATTCTGTTCATTCATATTTATCATTATTTTCTAAAGTATTTGATCTATTGTTTGTGAAGTGTTAAGGAGTACGTTGGTGCTTTACAAATGCAGGCAGTGAGACTAATGGAAATCATAGCTGTTGAAGGGAATGAGAATGTCAGGGCTCAAAACTTCCACTCGCCTGCTCGCATTTGGTGAGTGGATATTAAGTGAGGGTGAGTGGAAATGCACATGCGGGCAGCACGAGAAAATAGTTTGTGCTGCCTGCGCTACGTATTTGGGAGGTGGCTGCATTTTTTTTTAGGCCTGGCCACCTGCTGAAGAATCCAAAATGGCAGCCGGCGGCCCCCTCTGATGTCAGAGAGGACGTGCCGGACGTCTGCCACCCATGCCTGCCCGTCCCCTGCCAGTGACAAAGACATGCTGGGTCAGGGAAGGCAGCTGCCCCCCGCGTCTCTGTCACTGGCAGGGGGGGTGGAGAGAAGCAGAGATTAGGGCCAGACTAGTCTACCGGGAGGAATCCTGGGAGGGTGCTTTATTTTTGGAGCATTGGGGCCGTCTAGGGAATCACAAAGCTCCCGAGGGCATCCAGAACCAGGGGGAAATGGGCCCAGCTGGGAAATGTACAAGCCCGGCCTTGTCCAACCACACCCCCTCTCCACGGCCCAGCTCAGGTGCTCTGGCTGCCCGTCACTGAGACACCCTCATTGAACACCAAGGCAACAGGAAGCTAGGTTGCATCATCCCTGCTCCTATCAGGGTTATTCAAAGAGAATTGAAAACTCACTGCACGTTCGGTGACTTTTCATTCCCTGCAATTCAGCGCAATTCGGTGATCCTAGTTCGCCAACACTGCGGTGTATTCGGCAAGCACCGCAGGGCTGCCGTACTGCAGGGAAAACTAGCTGCAAACCTGACGAACACTCACTGCAAAACCCACCGAACACTCACCGAAACCCACAGAAAGCGCAGAGCAGCCGCCGGAAAAACCCGAAAGCAGACGAATGAGATGAAAAAAAAAAGTATGCTTGAAAGTTTGAAATTTGAAACGCTGTTTGCAAAAAAACTACTGAATGAAAATGTCTGGAATTTACATATAAGATCCAATAAATGATAATAAAAAGGTCTGTTACAGAAAAAAGAAAAGACGATTTAAAAAGAAAAAACGGGAAAAAAAATTGCCAAAAAAAATCTCAAAAAATACCTAACAGATCCTAAAAAAATCGATAATTAAAGAGACTTTTTACTGCAGAATATAATATTAAACAGTTTTTTTAGATGTTGAGTTAAAACGGGAATATTTTTAACATTGAAGCCTATGGGATTCGTCTGAATAAATCTGTTGAATGAAACCACTGAACAGCAGGGCATTTTGGCAACTTTTCCCTGCTGTCTAGTGTTCTCTGAATAGACTCTGAATAGATCTCTATGGGGATTTCACTGCCTTCAAACAGGCACCGTACTTGCAGGCAATTTGCCAAGATTTGGCAAACTGCTTGCTCTCTGAATAGCCGAATGGCCAGGAAAGGTAACCGCACACTGAATTTCAGTGTTCGGTTACTCTTCAGCCACAATCTCGTTGTATAACCCTATATGTGTCTTGTATCCACTGCCCACACCCATCTGCCTGGAGCTCTTTACAATGGAAGGAAGCTCGCGTACTCCAGCCACACTACTCTCTCATTGGTCATTTCACTCAATCAATCCCTGCTGCTGTCTGCGATTGGCCGATATCAGATCCCAGCCGCCATACTGGCACACGTCTCCTTGTACAAAACCTGCCTACCATATGATTTTTTATTGACCAAACTTTATTAGGTGGAAACAACAACACAAAATAACAATAGTTCCTTCAGGGAAGCTTTGGAGAGAAAAGGAGGTGCAGACAGTGCAGAAATGTATGTATACATGTACCTGTGGTCTGTGTCTGGGTATACATGTATCTGGGGTATGATGTCTGGGTATACATGTATCTGGTTTATGATGTCTGTGTATTAATGTTGATGTTATTTTTCTAACTTTATTCTGAATAAAACATTTAACAGTGTCATTTCATAAGGTAATTTAAGAAGGTGTGTTTAGGGGTGAAGTTAAGGGCACGGTAGGGTTAGATGGGGCAACTGGTGGCGAGTAATTCTTAAGGCCTGGCTAGTAGCTTGGGACTTGAAATTTTGAGCCCTGATAATGTAATGAAGTTTAAGAACTGGGTTGGTCATTTAAAAGATCTCTCTGTCCCAGCACATTTCAACCATAGGCCCTGTCCAATGGAAGTAAAATATGTGGAGTAGAAACTAGGTTGGGGAAGTACAGGAAGTCCATGCCCGAACCAGACCCCAGAAACAGGCCTCGTAAAAAGAATGATGGTGGTGTAGCATAGCAGATGAAAGGCCATGAGATGAGGCTGGAAGAATGGTTAAAATGGTCTAGAAAGATAATGCAAATAGGCTGCTCTTCAGTGTTCTAAAAAGTAACCTAGGTTGCCCAGCAACAATATTCTGCTTTTGAGAGAGTTTAACTTTTCTTCTAAAATTTGGGAGACCGAAGACAGCTGAAAAACACCATCCTGTAAGGGGAGACTAACCTAGCCCAATCTGAACTTATAAGTTTAACACTATAAATAGTGCAGACCATAATTATATGGGTATGCTTTGGAGTTAGTGAACTAACATACCTATTTTGTGTCTGGATTGATGCTCCAACGTCGAGTATGTTAAATACCAATTGGCTTGGCTTCCTTTATTGAAAAGTGACTATTCCGGTGCTTCTGCAGGAACTTCACTGCTCTATAACCGTGGAGAGAGACTGTGGAGACACCGTTTCGATCCTGACCAGAGCAACTCTCCAGTAAGTGTCCTTGGGCAAGACACCTAACGGTACATACTCGCCACCCAGGACATACTTGAAAACGAGAGAAATCTCAATGTATCCTTCCTGGTAAAATCCTTTCTGGAAAAAAAACGTTCTCTCCTGATTTGGAAATGATAAGCATCTCAGCAATTCCCAATGAACTCCTTAAATAGCAGCCTTGCTTAAGTGCCTTGACATTGGTCTTCAACTTTAGTTTATCTTGGCCTTGGCTATCCCTGCTTGTGCATATCACAGTGGCTCTGTAGTTTCATATAATGGATGTCAAGACTGTCTTGTAATAATTGATGGCATATATATATTTATATACTGTATATTTGCTTTTTATTGTTTAATCTCTAATCCGTCCTGCCAAGAAAATATTTTCCATTGCAGATATACGTGGCATCCACGTATTCTTTATGAGTATGATTTTAATTATAATTGTGTTCTTCAGACTATTTCTACACAAGCCAAAAATATTGCAAATTTCATTAGGTGTGAGTAATAATTGTTTTCTCTGCAGTGAATCATAAAGCATGCCATTAGTTAGTATGAAAGAAACGTAAGGTTACATACAAAGCAATAATCTTTCATTTTAATAGGTAGGATTAGTAGTACATAATATCCATCCATAACACAGCTTATTTCATGATAAGGAAGGATGTGGTGGTGTGGTGTTTGATTTTCTTCTTTGCATAGTTACATTGTTTTGGGTTATTTTGACCTTTAAACTAAATTTTCTATGTGGGTGGGTTTATAGTAATCACACCTTCACAAATATGTGGAACTCTATTGACTGCTATTTAATTACGTTGAGTAAACACAGCCATAGTGTGTACCTCCACTATGCCAGAAGGGATTTTCCTACCTCAACAGATTTCTCAATACTAGTTTTTCCCAACGCTATCCTATAAATGACTAACCCTTCCTGCCCCACATTAACGAGAAGCAGATTCTCATGGTACTACCTAAGCAATAGTCAAAATGCTACCATTCGGCTGTTCCCTATATAACCACGAGTATTAATAAAAGAACAGAAAGAAAATTAGATTTGTTGGAATTGTGATTTTGTGACAGAAATCTAACATTTCCAGTTATGGGGCAAAATTCAGAAAAGGAATGTTACTGAATGAAAAATGTTCCTACTAACTGATCAACTTCCTTCATTTTGGAAATATTCTGTATAGAAAATTACTCAGAATTCTAAGCCCATTTGTGGTAATACTGTCTACACCAGGGACTTTACGGGCACTATTACATTCTTCGTGCAAACGTGTGTGCAAAAAACGCATTAACGTGAGGGACAAAACCCTTTGCGCAGAACGTTGTATTACAATGTCCGCACAAAAAATGCGCGTTATCGTCTAACGCGGGTGGACCTGCGCGAACGCTTTGCGAGCGTAATGTACTTTGCTCGTCCTATACTTAACATTGTGAGCACAAATGTGTTTTTGCGCGTAAGGTATTACAATCATAGCACAAAATTTAACGGACAACGTTTGCGCGCATAATTTTAAAGTCTTTGAAAAGCTGGTGGTAACGGCAAATCTGAACGTCCTGGCCGAAATCAAATACGCCAGCCCAAAAAAAAAAATACAGCAATGTATAGTTACACATTCTACACATACCCAAACAATAAAATTAATAAGTTGTGCTGTTTTTATTATTGCTGCAGCATATATACTCAGATTGATTTTGACAGGTGCAAAAACGTAACGGGAGACAATTGTGGTTCATAATTCAGATTGGCTGAATCGCGTGAAAAAAACAGTCCGCCCACCGCTTTCTGCACGGAGCCTTAATACGCACTTTTTTGCGTGTCTTTTTTACGCAAGGTATTTTTTGACGGATGAAAAAATGTGCTCGGATTGTAATACCAGCGTTAATTTACGCGCGTTAACGTTTAACGCTGCACGAAAAAAAAATAGCGCTGCGCGGGCGTTTTTGCACAAAGAATGTAATAGAGCCCTACATGTACTGCTCTAAAGGTTACACAAGTGACCAGACATAAATCTTATGACTGTTCTTTATTTTGAACATAACTGTTGCGTCAGTGGTGTAATCTATATTATGGACCATTCAGCAGGAAGTTAAGGTAGGTCATGGGACATGACTCATTTTTATGTGCTTGAATATTATTACGATTATATCTTCAAGTGTTTGTACTTGTTTTCGGCTCTAACCTGCGGCCAATTCCTGCTTTTATGATCAATTACATATCTACCCTATGGCTAAAACGGTAACATGTCATTAAACGTGCAAATCTCCTTCCTTAGCCACCTGAAACACAAACACATTAAGCTGCGTTGTCACATTGTGCAACTTCATTAAACATATATATATTTATTTATAAAGTATTTTACCAGGAAGGATACATTGAGATTTCTCTCGGTTTCAAGTATGTCCTGGGTATATTGAGTTATTATATAAAAACTCTATATAAAGAGCACTTCACTATATGATACTTAGATTATATAAATAATTATTATAATATAATCAGCCAAAAAAATAAAAAATTTCCAATTATCCATTATTGAATTATGAAAACGTCCGTCAAATATCTTTAACATTAACAAGCCATCTCTTCTCTATGTGCATTTTAAAGCTAGCATGGCAGTTAAATAATAATACTTTTTCTTTTTTAGCTTAGACGATGGCCCTCTTGAGTTTTGGACTTTAGAAAAGAGCAGCGACAGCCAGCTGATGCGGTTTGTTCATCCTTATAGGAGTGTTTTTAATTACGGTTTACTTTCACTTGACTGTTTGTTTGTTTTTTAATACATTTTTGATTAAACTTTTACACCTTGATGTGTTCATTTTAACAGTATCAGGGTTATTCAGAGAAATGTGAAACTCTGGAGAACTTTTGGAGAAGTGAAAATTCTAGGTCAAATTAGCTGATTTGGAAAGTGAGATAAATGGGAGAATTTTTCTGGTTTGGCTATTTTGAACTCGAATTTTCACTTCTTCAAAAGTTCTCTAGAGTTTCACCTTTCTTTGAATAACCCTGTATGTATGTATTATAGTGACCATTAAAGAGCAAATCAAAATTTGTCAGAAGGGTATCCTATGCTAAAGATACCATCTTGTGGATGCATGTAGAAGCAAAGTAATAAAAACAATGCTTATTTGTAAACAACTCTGCAATTCTGAAATTCAAATGCTCGTGCGGTTTTTGGAAGCGATTTTTGGGATCAAACTAAAATTTGGTCCAACATTTTTATGAGCATTTGAATTTTCAGAAGTTATTGAATATAAGGGTTAGTGGTATGTTAAGGGAAGGGTTAATTTTAGGTTTGGGGTTAGTTTTAATTATTATTTTTTTTAGAAAGTGCTTTACCAGGAAGGATACATTGAGATTTCTCTCCTTTTCAAGTATGTCCTGGGTGGCGAGTATATACCGTTAGGTGTCTTGCCCAAGGACACTTACTGGAGAGGTGCTCTTGCCAGGATCGAACCTGTGTCTCCAGTCTCTCCATGATCATAGAGCAGTGATGTTACCTCTACTCCACCCAGCCGGCACAAGTTAAGGAGTTAGGGTTACTTTTAGATTTAGGGTCTGTATTAATTAGGCTTAGGTTTCTATTTGTACTTGTTTTAGGGTTATGGTTAGGGTTACTTTTAGGGTTACAATTAGAGTTAACCCTAACTGTAATCCTAAAAACTAACTAGACCTTAACCCTAACCTTCTGTGACATTTTTGTTTATTTTTAGGCAACATATTCTGTTTTTTTCTTCATAGTTCATTCATTACTTGCAATACCACAATACAAAAAGAAAGTGTCTCGATCCTCAATTTCCTACAGAGCACTGCAATTATGGAATAACCTCCCAGACTCCATCAAATTTTCCCCCAGTCTAAAGTCCCTTAAGACTTCCCTATTAACATACCTCAATATGAAATGCACCTGTAAATATGTAACATAATGACTTTATTTCCTACATATTTATTTTCTGTTAATCTGTATATTTGGTTTGTGTTAATCTCTTGCATGTTACTATTTTGTATTTCTGTAACCACTCAATGTTCTTGAACCCAGGACATACTTGGAAACGAGAGAAATCTCAATGTATCCTTCCTGGTAAAATCCTTTATAAATAAATAATTTACACGCCAGAACTGAAAATAGGAGGTAAACACAATAAAAATGATCGTTGAATTTGGATAATATTTTTTATACGAAAGCTAAATCTTCAGTTATTTTAACTCGCCAAATAAAAAGTTGTAGATGCTTTTTTGGACTGATGAAGTTCTTTTTTATTACAGATGAAAGATCCTCTTTAATAAAATGGTGTCAGATTTGAAGATAACCGAGCTGTTTAAATTTGGAAATGCTCTCATCTTCCATGAAATGGAATTTCGAGATAAGTTCCGCTTCATGAACCAAAGCTAACCTTGAGTTTCCACTTTCTTGAGACAGAGAGGTGGGTGGAATATAGAATAGTGTATATATTATCGTATACATTGTAAGGTTCCTGACATACACACAGTAATTGTAAATTGCCTTCATCCTGTTGCCAATAAACAAAACACATTCTAGTTATTATCTGCCAAGCTTTCATTAGGAATGTGACTTTCAATGGCAGATTAAAGAGATCTTGATCTTGCTATACTAGCAGAACTGAACACAAGAGCTGTGTTGTCATCTTACACGACACGGCTGGGTGTCCCTTCACAAAGGTGAGAAACTTGCTTTCATCAGATTTTTTTTTTTAAACGGAAGAACTATTTGCATTTCAAACATGTCAGCCTGTCTTCCACGTCATTCCTTTTACAAAAGAACAAGTATGGCAAGAAATTCTGGATAGGAGCCTGCACAATATACAATTCATTTTTTTATTTTTATAATATATTTCAAACAGAAACGCTGACTATCCGTCCTTTGTTGTTGCAATCACACGATCATCTTTCGGAACTCTTTCATGTACTTAACGGACCCAAGAGCAATGCAATCATATACATTTGTCTGTCAAAAGTTTATAAAAGTCGGTTCCGGGATTACATCAGAAATAAACAAAATAAATAATTGATTTGAAATATTGGTTTTTTTAAAACACTAAAAGATTATAAATACAATGTTTGAATATTGGGTACAAATTGCTCTTTGATGACTTAACACCTCGATCTCATTTTTTATCCAAGTCTTTAGGAAACCAGTCATCTCAGTCGATTTTGGTAAAAGTCAAAAAAGGGGTAAGAACCAGCAAAGAAAGAAACTTATGGCATGAGAAGTGTGACTTATTAGATATATTGAGACAAATTTGAGATTTAATTTGCAAAGGAAGGCTATGTACAAGAAGTCTGAGGTGGAATAGGCTATGAAAGCTAACTTGTGGCATGAAATAGGTTTCACCCATACTCGTCAGTTTTCATCTAATATCTCCGTTAAGGAACAGCAGATGTTGGGTGAAATATTGGAAGTGAACATGGAATTTGTGGCGGGGTAATAAAATATGGAAATTGAGGGTATAACTTCTGATATATGAATTCGGAGATGAAAAATAATGCTTGAGAATGAAATAATTCAAGGGAAGGTCAATTTAGTATTCTAAGGAATATTGCAGTTGGAAGGTAAAATTACATTGAAATAAAATTTGTAAAGTGTGATATTCCTTGGGTGTTGAATTATGAGGTTTGATGAGAAATGTGGCATAATAAGTAATTGTGGCAAAGTTTAGAAACCAAATTGGTGGCATCAACTTTTAAATAATCCATAATGTAGGATGTATTTTGGCAAATTCAATTGATTGGACATGATGTGGAGAGGAACACATCCATGTAAGGTCTCACAGTTGTAAAAGCAGATCAGAGCAAAAACCAAGCTATGACCTCAAATGAGCAGCGTGCAGAGCTCAGACAGGATTGTGGCAAGGCTCAGATCACACAAGTATTCAGGTTGCATTAAAAGGTTCCCAAGTGCACCGGAGCCTCAGTAAGTCTTAAATTTAAGAGGTTTGGAAAAATCAGGAATCTTCCTTGAGCTAGCTGCCTCACCAAACTAAGCAATTTGGGGAGAAAGGCCTTGGTAGGAGAGGGGACAAAGAACCCAATGGACACTCTAAACGTGTGTGGAGGTTGGAAAAACATGCAGAAAGACACCCAACACTTCAACACTCCACTGGTCTGACCTTTCAGGCTTACTTCCTTGATGAAAACCTCTCTTCACTGCAAGGCACACGAAAGTCCATCTGGAACTTGCAAAAATGCAATGGCTTTTAGAGCGTAGCAAACAATGTAGTGTATATACATTATATATCTTTTTATGTATATGCTTGTGAGAGTGTGTCAGAAGCTTAGAATGTGTTGAAACTATTTTGGGATATTAATAAATGAGCTGCAAACAAGCAGCATTAATTACGGATGCTCATTTATCTTAGGGATTCTGTTTACTTAGGGAGAACACACCTTCAACTGTTGATGAAAAGTCTGGCAGCCACTCCACGTCAGTAAATCTTAAAACTCTTACAAATGTTTTCAAAGCTATTACTTACACACCCTAAATGTTTATATATATTGTCCCGGAAATAGATCTGCAAAACATCTATATTCCTAAATGTTGAAAGCTGCTTGTGGCTGATTTCAAAATCCACCATCCACAACAACATGAGTGAAGATATGTCAATGATAAATGATCAAATGTTTAATGACCTAGATATCGGATCACGAAGGCTGCTTGTGCTGGTGATTTGATACCACTTTCTGGCCTCTGAACCAAATGAGCCTCACGGATAGGAATGTACCACACCACCGCTTTATGCCTTCCATGTTTGTTTATCTGTGCTTGTATGGTAAAACATAAAGGGCCCTATTACATTATTCGCGCTGCGCATTTGCAAAATAAAATTGCGCTGCGCGAGCGCATTTGCGCAGAGAATGTAATATGGCCCACTGTCTTTTGAAATGATCACGCAATGCAATGTCGTCTATCACTTTGTTTGATAACTGTAATCTATATGTTCCAAAAGGAGGGTCTTATTTATTGAAATATAGAACTAGTTTGATTTCAACTGCAAAAACATTCCGACCTATCAATTACTGCATACTGCAGAAAAAGGAATGCTGTGCGGAGGAAAACATGTTTAAGCCATAACTAAGAGTAGTAGCTATTAATATTCATAAGCTTAATTCCACCTTTAAAAGTAAGACGAAATTGAGGGTAATGCAGGGGAAAGTATTCAACTTATCCTTCTTAAAAAGATTGCTCTTAACATGTCTTAACATCTCATCTTTTGCAAGGCAGCAAATCTACCAAGGATTAAAAGAAATCATGAGCATACCGAACAATGTTATGGCTCATACAGGTTGAGTGTCCATTATCCAAAATGCTTGGGACCAAAAGTATTTTAGATTTTTCTTTTTTTGGACTTTGGCATATTTGCATTTAACAATTACATTTCTTGGGGACAGGAGTCTGAAAACCAAAATAATGTATGCTTCAAATACACATAGGGTCATTTCATAGCGTTCACACTACCGTTAGGTTTATGGTGAGTATGTGTTAACGCTAGGTTGTGCGAAGCTTCCAAGGACTTACTGTACTTAACATGGGGAGCGCAAACGACCATTTGTCCTTCGATTAACAAGCGATTATAAAGTGCTGGCGCTAATTACCACACAAAGGCGATGTGAAAATCTTTAGCAACTGTTCAAAGCTGGTGCTAATTCGAAAAACCAAAGAAAAACTCCTCATCCCATAAAAAGGAATGCAGCAAAGCGCAGTTGTTCTAGTGACCTCATATCAGAGTTGTTATACAATGGATGTTGTCAGGCATGTGCGTATTATCGCAGCTGCTTTCATTCTTGTACTGCGCTACATATGCAGAAACTGTCACAGCCGTTTGCAGGAGTTGGAGAGGCCACGTCCAGTCCTAAGGGCACTTTGTGTCCAAAGGACTAGACCAACTTTGGATAATGCCTCTGACACCTTCGCTACAGACTGACCTGTGACCAGATCTCCAGGCTCTACCTTCAGCTGCAGTCCCATCTGGAGTCCAGGTCTGGCTCATGTAGCCTTGTGCCGGGGATGACCAAGCTGCTCTGCTGCCCGAGGTGCCTTGCCACTGGAACCTTTCAGTGCCTCCAATCCAATATAGGTGGTGTCAGGCAGAGCACATTCTCTGGCTGGATATATTAAGTAGGGATGAGCTGTTCGGGTTCGGACGGTTCGGAGTTCGACCCGAACTTTGGCAGTTCGAAAGTTTGCGAATTTCGAACTTTTTGGGCGTGTTCGGTTCAGGTTCGAAAAAAAAAAGAAATTTTGAAAAAAGTATAGAAAATGCTTAAAAAAATACTAAAAAATCTAGAAATAAAGAGACTCTTTACTGCAGAATATTATAAGCAACGGTTTATTAGATATTGAATTAAAAACTAATGTGTACGTGGAAAGATTATCAACTCTAAATGACCTCTGTTCACAAACGGGCATAACACCAGGTGTTTTTAGTCTGGTAATCAATTTGATACATTGTACAATATACTGAGGGTGGGGTGGTGTCTGCTTCTGATTGAGATTTGAGAATTAATTTCCCTAAAACATCCTAATATGCTGCATTTAACTTGAATGCATACTGCATTGGGGGTCAACCGCTAAAGGATCACAGACACACATGTGCTAATATAGCCTCATAAAGAAATTATAAACCCAAAATTGACATTTTGAGAATACTAGAAAGTTAAAAACAGCAACACCCCCCCCCCCAGCAGAGCTTAAACAGCAGCAGAGGTTAAACATCATCAAAATGACCCCCCAGCAGCAGAGGTAAAACATCAAAAGAATGACCCTCCCAGCAGCAAAGGAAAACCATCAACATAATGACCCCCCCCACAGCAGAGGTAAAACAGGTGCAGAGGTATGAACAGCACATTAAAAGGCTCTAAGGGTTCATGCCATTGACACTGTGGGAATACCAATGCCGGTAGTGCTCCTCCACGAGTCTGGCAGCACTCTTCATGCCAGGCCCCTATAGCATCCTAGTTCTTCTTTAAGCAGAGACCTAGCTACAGGTGCTCCCAATCACCAGTCACATACATCCCTACTTAAGGGTGGATCACCCAGTACACAGTGCTTTTGCATTGTAATAGCTGGTGCTCAGTGTTGATCCTGCTGCAAAGAAGCCTGCTATTCTAATTCAGGTATCCCAGAACCTTGTCCTTTTAACCCCTTCACTGCTGAGGACATGTGGGACACGTCCTCATTGACGCACATTACATGCTGAGGACGTGTCCCACATGTCATCAGCTTTGCGGGACCCCCGGCGGAGATAGTCACCTCTCTGTCCGGGGTCCCGCGGCAGTCTGACTTCAGCATCCTCAGATGCTGAAGTTAAGACCCTCCCGACATCAATGACGTCATCGCGCCATGATGTCATTTCCAGGTGACCCCCCGGCAATGCCGAGAGATAGCCTGGAAGAGAGGGGGGGATCCGTTCGGAACAGCGCCAAAAGCCAGGCACCGCTTAAAAGGGGAGAGTCTCCCCTTTTAAGTGGTGCCTGGCTTTAACCCCTCAAGCACCGGGTCGCACTTCGGTGCCTTGCGGCGCCGAAGTGCAGCCTAGCTCCGGTGGGGGCCGCCATCTTGGATGATAGCTCCACCCCCGGGTCCCCCCTCGCTGCCCAACGTCATCGCGCATAGCGTGATGATGTCAGATAGCCGGGGAACCCCTAGCTGCCTAAAATGTGGAGATAGGGTGTTTATTTGAACCCCGATATCTCAAGAACCGTGGCAGCTAGGGAATCATGGAGGATGTCATTCTAAAGGGGCCTGAGCATGGCCTTTCGAATGATACCCAACATGACCAGGTACAAAGTAAAATAATTTTTGTTTTTTTTAAAAAATAAATAAATAAAAACATGTTTTTTTTTGTTTGCTTTTATTAATGCAGCAATATTGTTCACATTTCAATTATAATGTGAGCAATGATGCTGCACTAATGATTTTTTTCTGTGGGGTGCGTTTGCTGAAAATCACGTAATTTCCCCCCAAAAATTTAACAAGTCCCCATTTCTAATTTTTGTACAAGCGCACCCCATAGAAAATATAACTGCAAACGCTCATGTGATAAAATGTGAAAAAAACACTTTACATGCTGCAGATGATTAAAAATTCAAATTTTATTGCATTTTTTTGTTATAATATACAGGCAGGACATGATGTATTATGAATCTGCCGAGTCTGCCGGAAAGAACGATATATAATATGTCTGGGCCATATAATAAAATGTGGCTTCAAATCGCATTTAAACATGATGAGCGAAAGCGGTAAAAATGAGCTCAGCACACAGCCGTGAAATGGCTCAGCAGTGAAAGGGTTAAACTGGACATTGTTTGCACGCCACCACTCCCCTGCCCATGTCTAATCTCCCCCTCACCCCTATGTCTCCTCTCCCCACTTCCCCTCAGCAAGTCTACTTTCTACAGTCCTCAGCTCCCCTTCAGCATGTCTACTCTCACCCTGCTCCTCTCCCCTCACCTCTGTACCCATACACCTCTCCTCACAATCAACACTCCTTCTCCTCCCTCCATCTCCTCTCCCAACACCCTTCATGAGAAATCGTGAGAATCAGGAATGTTTGTGAATGCACAGGGTTAAGGGTGGTTAAAATAATGTGGCATGGTAGGGGTAAAGACAGCTATTTATTTGGTAATTTGTACTGAATAGGTGTATGTGTAACTATTTGTGATGCGTATTTAGATGTAATGATGTTGGTTTCTGATGTGTGCTGAAAAGGTTAACCGAGATGACAA
This sequence comes from Leptobrachium leishanense, assembly GCA_009667805.1. NCBI lineage: Eukaryota > Metazoa > Chordata > Amphibia > Anura > Megophryidae > Leptobrachium > Leptobrachium leishanense. The sequence continues at coordinate 134,461,826 of CM019065.1, forward strand.
GACAGAAAAACTCCCTCCTACGCTTGCAACTACACTCCAAAAGCTTAATACTCACCATTAACCTCCAGACACCTAGAGCCCTGTATCTGACTTGGAAAGAGCAATTACAGTCAGGGGAATTGCGTACATAGACGGTATTTATTGGCAGTCCTAACATGAGCGCCCGAGCCTCGGTAGCGCTATACTGTGCTAACGGTAGCGTTCGGTTAGTGCTTTGCATGCAAGCGCTAACAGATTGTGTGGCCGAACGTGCGGGAGCTTCGTGATCCGCTCGGTAGTTGGCAAGCGCTAACATTTACTGCGTTGTACTACTTTTTGGCTGTCGCGCTTGTGGTTTAGCGCGATCTATATGATCTGGCCCATAGTCTTAACCCCCTAACACATGAGGTCTGGTGTGGAATTTCTCACTTATGGAATTATGTTGGCTCTCAAAACATTTTCGGGTTTTGGAGAATTTCAGATTTTGGACATACACGTAATGGACACTGAACCAGTAAAATAAATACAGTTAAATGAAGTATTGATACAAAGACACTAGATAAATGAAGTAGACTAACTTTGATTTGATAAACTAATATTCCCATATGAAATAACTTCTGTAAATCCTCGTAGACTAACAATATTCCATGCACACTCACTGAAGCTGCTCTACTGGACAGTGATTTTAGAACAGACATATGACTTGAGATAGATCAGACAGGAAGCAATGTAAATTAACATCGATTCAAAGAAGAATAATATATTAGAGGTCATGAGGGAAGCTAATTAGATTTTACTTCATGCATATCAAAATGTTGACCAACTTTTAATTTTCCAAAAATAATACATGTTTAATTCAAACCCAAAGTTTGGACGATAATCGCAAAGCTTAAACTCAACCATAGATGCCAACACTCAATCCAGGGATGTTTAACTGAGGTTCTCTTACCGCGTAAGAAAAACACGAGGAATGGCAAGAGAGTGGAATTACTTCTTCTGACCAGACATGTCACAAAATTGTAATCCGTTTTAAAGACTGGGTCCAAACCAGGGTGTAGAGGAATATTACATTCTGCAAAATAAGCAATAATTTGCTTCTTCCAAGAAGTGGAGGTTACACAATCTCCAAATGATGGTTTTCTTTTTGCTTGGATTGTGCTGAAGTAAAAAGGGAATTTAAATAAAAATGTCTTCAATGAACACTTACAGGGAATATTCACTGCTGAAGGAAAATCATTATGCAAAATTATGAGCGTATAGAAGATAATAATGGCATTAATGTAATTAGACCATTTAGAGTTGTCACATATCCCGGAGACCACCACTCCAAGTAGATATATATGGCGTGGAGAATGTTTTTTCTCCCTTTTCTGGGGATATTATGTTGCAAAAAATAATATATACAATATAAAATTCTTGGAACTTCATGGGGTATAGTCACGGAGGGTAACCATGCATGTTCACCTCACCAAAGAAAACCCTAAGTATAGACTGGGTCTCTTATTGATTGGGTTATACAGAGAAGTGTGGACAAGACTGAGGGTTAAGTAAACCACACCAGGGCCACTTTCCTAGGAAAAGCACTTAATTAATTATATTTCCCATCGTTCTACTGCAATGATCACTTTAAAAGTGACTTGGATATCAGAATTGCAGAGTATGAAAAATACCTTTGCTCTTGATGAAAAAGAAGGTAAATTCTCTTTAATTCTGAAAAAAAAGGCAAATTGCCTTATCAAGTATAATTAGGTGTTTGGAAAATATGCTAGGACATTTATTTGTGTTTTTAATTATATAATATGAACTGACCTTATAGGGACATCCCAATCTCTTTTTATCTTTATACTTTAGAGTTAAAGATGCTGGTTAGTAAGGTTCATGCATTTTGGTCAAATGGGAGAAGTAAATTAGGTTGCGTTCAAAATCCACTAGAATTACCCTTTAATATTATATATACAGGGTTATTCAGAGGGAGCCGAACTGGCCTGAAATTTCACTGAACAGTGAATTTCCCCATACGGTGCAATTTTGTGGCCATTCGGATCTTCAAAACCTGGAAATTCGCCAAGTATTTGCGAATTGCCATCAAAATATTGCCATCTTTGGCAGCAGGGAACTCCCCATAGAAAAGCAATGGTTAATCTTTTCAGAGAACACCAAACAGTAGAGACATGTCAGTGAAATGCCCTGATGTTCAGTGGTTTCATTTGGCATGTTTAATCAGACAAATCCTATAGCTTTCAAATATTCCCGGTTTTAATAAATATTTATTAAAACTTTTAGGACCCTATTACAATCTTCGCGCAAGCATTTGCCCCGGTGCAAAAACGCATTAACGCAAGGGGTAAAACCCTTTGCGCTGAACGTCGTATTACAATGTCAGCTCAACAAATGCACGTATACGTCTACCGCGGGTGAACCTGCGCGAATGCTGCGTGAGCTTACTGTACTTTGCGTGTCCTATACTTAACATTGTGAGCGCAAATGCGTTTGTGCGCTGGTATGCGGATGGAATTACAATCTATGCGCAGTTTGTAACGCACAGCCTTTGCGCGCATAATTTTAGCAACTCCTAAAAGCTGGTGTTAATGACAAATTCTATCAACCTGGCCGAACCCAAATACACCAACCCAAAAAAAAAAAATGCGCAGCAAAGTATAGTTACACATTCTACACATACCAAACCAATAAATTTGAGAAGTTGTGTGGTTTTTTTTATTGCTGCAGCATATATGCGCAGATTGACTTTGACAGGCGCAAAAACTTAATGTGAGACAATTGTAGTTCTTAATTCTGATTGACTGAATCGCATCAAAAAAACAGTCCGCACACTGATTTCTGCACGCAACATTGCTGCGCGCGCATTTGTGCGCGTCCGTTTAACACGCTTTATTGCGCGACGTATAAAAAAATGCACGAGAATTGTAATTCCAGAGTTGATTTACGCGCGTTAACGTTTAACGCTTGGCGCACAAATTTACGCGTTGCGCGAGCGTTTTAACGCTAAGATTGTAATAGGGCCCTTATTCTTTTAATCAGCAGCAAAAAGTCTATTGATTTTTTTTAGGCATTGTTCGGGATTTTTTTGGCAAGCTTTTTTTCCCGATTTTTCTTTAAAATTTTTATGTAACAGACCTTTTTATTATTATTCATAGGACTCTATATATAATTTTCAGGCATTTTCATGCAGTTGTTCTTTTGCAAACAGCTTTTAAGAGTTGCTGTTTTTTTTTTGTGCCATAAAAATTCTACTGAAGATCTTCTGCAGAATTGTTTTAGATCTTTTTACATTGCAGTGTAGGATTGGTAAACAGGAGTAATTTTACATCTGAAGAATAAAAGACCATGTTCTTGCCATCTGCGGAATTAGTGTCCCTTTAAACGTTAAGTATTTCACAATCCATAAATCCTATACCTACCCTATGCTCTGTGGGCTCTACTCCAACCCTGGTGTAAACGTATACAGAGCTGTTGTAAACCTAGCTACTCCATAGACTGAAATGGATCTGGGAAGTTTACAACAGCTCTGGTTAAGTTTACACCAGGATTGAAATACAGCTGTATGTCTTCCTACTTGACTCCAATCCTGCCATTCTCACATTTCCTTTAACAGAATCGCTTAACAGCTTGATGAAACCATTGATTAATAGAAAGTTCTGTTTAATGACAGATCTATTAGCCTCACTGCTCTGGAGAATGAACATATTTGTTACAGGGTTATTTTTGTAGCAAACATGCTTTAAAATGACATCTCCAGAGTCACAAAAAGCTGAATCCACAGAATAAACCAACATCAATTGGAATTTGAAACAAATGTTACACCTAACCTTTCAGAGCAATGAGCATATTTCGTACCATGGTTACATGTCCTACTTTTTACATAATTTTCTTTTCTCTAAATGAATTGCCGTGTTAGGATGTAAAATATGCAATGTGCATTTATGCATAGATTTGTATCTCATTTTGGCATGACACTGGCTATAAAGACCCATGACCAGGGAAAGTCAGAGGCTTAATGAGCCATTAGCAAACACAAAGAGACTGTGTGTACAGCTATCAGCAAGGCAATTGTGTTGATAATCCTGTTTGCTGCTTAACTGGATCTTTTTGACTGGTTTAGTGAAGAGTAAAAGTGCTGCTGGTGTGTCTTTATTTGTTTTCATAGCCAAATGAGTCACAATCCAGTGAATACTGACAGAGAGAAGAAATTAGGCCCCACTGGAAGATCAACTATCGGCGGAGATACTGAACTTTAAAGCACAACTGAATAACACAACAGGTTTCCATATGTAGAGCAGTATTTCGACAGAGCCCTTTTGATTAACGAGCGAGATGTTTAGTATAACGGCCCCACTTATGAATCATCACAGCTCCCATCCTATTCCAGCAGAGCTGCAGACTCCTATTGTGGCTCCGCTGTTGCAGATCCACTGTAAATTAATGCATCTATACTTTGAGTTTGTTCTGGTCTCGAGCAAGGAACTAAGAAAAAATACTGGCTTTTAGAATATTGTGTTAAGTGATTTTGCAAATGCAAAATCACTTAATACAAATAATATTACCAAAAAATCCATACTCTGTCTATAGCCTGGCCTCCAGAGCTGTACAGTGGATGGCACAATCTGCCAACGCCTCTCACTTTGCTGGCCCTGCTAGTCTGCATAGAGATAAGATTTTGCATAGGGCTGTCTCTGCCCTTTGGACTCCAATAGATGCTAACAGTGATGTGGGGCAGCTGCAGGTAAATGTTAGGAGCTCCCATATTTTACCAGTTGACAGCTGGTAACATGGAGCCAATACCAGCTCTTGCCGCATTTTTCCACTAGAGGGACAATATTACCGGCTCAGCTGGAACAATGCCTTTAATGTTTTATGTTAGTGAATATGGTGTTTTCTAGCATGTTTCCACAATGCTTTATAATAAATAATTGGTCATTAAACTACCAAAAATACTAATAAACTCAAGACCCAGGGACCAGAGGTGCATAGAGCCTGCTCAGATACAAATCTCATCTACGTTCAAGAGGTGTTTCCCTTTTACTTCTTTTGGTGTGAAACTGCAACTAGATAGGATGTAGCCATTTACAGTTACAGTTATTTATAAAGCGCCAGCAAATTCCTTAGCGCTGTACAATGGTAGAAACAGAATAACAAATATACACACACGTTACACACATGGAACAGAATGAGGGAGGACCCTGCTCGAGAGCATACAATCTAAGAGGAGAGGGGTGATACATTAGGTGAGGGTGAATAGGGTAAGTGAAGTAGCAGGTTGCATGAGGACTGAATGGGAAGAGGAGCAAGAAGTGTGCAGTGGGATATCGTGGAGTGAGCCGAAGTAATGCATTTTCAGAAACGTCTTGAAGGACTGAAGAGAGTGGAAGAGTCTAATGTTGCAGGGTAGGGAGTTCCATAGAAAGAGGGCTGCGCGAGAGAAGTCCTGAAGGTGAGAGTTGGGGGTGCGGGTATGAGGAACTGATAGCATCAGATCATTGGCAGAGCGAAGTGGTCGGGATGGGATATACCTACTAATAAGGGAGGAGATGTAGGCGCGTTTATGGAGAGCTTTGTACGTGAGGACCAGTATTTTGGAATGGATTCTAAAGGAAACCGGGAGCCAGTGTAGAGATTGACAAAGGGGCAAGGTCTGAGATGTGCGGGAGGTGAGGTGGGTGAGCCTGGCACAGTCATTCATTACAGACTGCAGAGGGAGAATCTGGGATCTCTTAAGGTCAGAGAGACGGAGGTTATAGTTGTCAAGGCGGGAGATAATAAGAGCTTGGATGAGCATTTTAGTAGAATAGGGATTCAGAAAGGGACGGATGCGTGCAATGTTTCTTAGGTGGAAGTAGCAGGATTTGGTTAGAGACGGAATGTGAGGAGTAAAGGATAGATTGGAGTCCAAGAGGACTCTGAGGCAACGAGCCTGAGAGGTAGAAGTAATGGTGGCACCATTTACCTGAAGGGAAATGGGCACAGGAATGGAGGTTTTAGAGGGAGGGAAGATGAGAATATAACAAGAAAATGTGAGGAACAGACACTAGAGCAAAAGTGGAAAATATAACCCCGTTGCCCAAGGCACCAAAAGTGCGGTCCCAACCCGCACTAACCAACAAGAAAAAAGAAAAATCGGTGATCGGCATGTCCGCGTACGCGGTCTAGGGGAAATATCTAATAATACAATGAGATATCAATTAATACAAAAGGTACCATACAATATTGATGACTGTATAGGCTGATTGAAAGTTCATGAAAAAGTTCCTAGAACAAAGGAAAAATATGATAGTGAAGTCCAGTCATAACAACGAAATAGGGGAATGAAGGGGGGGAGATGGATCCACTCACACTCTCCAGAGCCTCGTTAGGCTCGATCGCTTCGCCTGTGGGTGTTTACGTGGCTCACCCGATAGCTCTCAGGGATAGACTCGTCTTACGGCCTTGATATCCTTTGAGGATCCTGGATCGTCCTTAGGTTCTCCAATATTTGGATGCCAGTAATCTTCAATAACTGACTTCTCTCAGATCTTGATATTCCTTTAGGGTCCTGGATATATGCCAAACGACTCCGATTCCTCTCCAATCTTTCTTTAATATTCATTTCCCCTGATGTACTCAGGAAATCACTCTCCGTTTCTGAACTTGCCGCCGTAACAATATTGTCATATATCCAGGACCCTAAAGGAATATCAAGATCTGAGAGAAGTCAGTTATTGAAGATTACTGGCATCCAAATATTGGAGAACCTAAGGACGATCCAGGATCCTCAAAGGATATCAAGGCCGTAAGACGAGTCTATCCCTGAGAGCTATCGGGTGAGCCACGTAAACACCCACAGGCGAAGCGATCGAGTCTAACGAGGCTCTGGAGAGTGTGAGTGGATCCATCTCCCCCCTTCATTCCCCTATTTCGTTGTTATGACTGGACTTCACTATCATATTTTTCCTTTGTTCTAGGAACTTTTTCATGAACTTTCAATCAGCCTATACAGTCATCAATATTGTATGGTACCTTTTTGTATTAAGGGAAGATGAGAAGTTCAGTTTTTGAGAGGTTGAGCTTTAGGAAATGGGAAGTCTTTGGAGAACGTTAACAGGCAGGCTGTAACACGTCTAACACTGGAGGGGATAGATCGGGAGAGGAAAGGTAGATTTGGGTGTCGTCAGCATAGAGATGATAATTGAATCCATAGGAAGAGATGAGGTTGCCGAGAGAGGCGGTATAGATCGAAAAGAGTAGGTGACACAGAACAGAGCCTTGAGATACCCCAACTGAGAGAGGAACTGGTGGTGGAGAGGCACCACTAAATGATACACTGAAGGAGCCAAAAGAGAGATAGGAAGAAAACCAGGAGAGAGTGGCATCACGGAGGCCAAGCTGATATAGCGTGAGGAGCAGAAGATGGTGGTCAACAGTGTCGAATGCAGCGGAAAGGAGGTTTATTTATTAACAAATTCTGGTTACCCTATTGTTTCAAATCACAGTGCTGTGTACGTATTATGGACCCCTACATATGCAGATTACCAGTCACAAGTAAACTCTGTCAGGAAAGAAAGAAATGAGAAAAATAAAACTCTGTGGTATAATTTCATGCATATTTGAGGAATCCATGAAATAGCCTATGTGATTTCTTGCAGAGAATACTGCAGATTATAAATTCATCTGAGCAGGGCCCTCTACACTTCTTATCCCCGCTGCCCCTTATGTATTGAAAATTACTTTGAATCTAATTTTACATCTATTTTCATCAAAAAATGACATGTTTTTTGAGTACCGTAGCCCACAAATGACCTTCTCCCAGAAGCACCAAAGATGTGTACCTGAAATATACACTGCCTGGCTACAAAAAAGTCAATTCCTGGATTAAGCTAAGCAAATAGGCACTAAGCTTCCATTGGATAATTACTGCAGTGATTAATATGTTTCAGCTGCAAAAAAAATGAGGTCATGTGACTACCTGAATATACTGAATGAACAGGTTTTTCCATCAAAAGATTTTTTCTTCTCTGATGGTGCGGGCATATTCCAAGTTGACAATGCTAGGATTCATTGGGTTCAAATTGTGCAAGAGTGGTTCAGGGAGCATGAGACATCATTTTCACACATGGATTGGCCACCACAGAGTCCAGACTTTGAAGAAATTGAGAATCTTTGGGATGTGCTGGAGAAGACGTTACACAGTGCTGCAACTCTCCCACCAACAATACAAGATCTTGGTGACAAATTAATGCAACTGTGGGTTAATATAAATATTGTGTCATTGCATAAGCTGTAAACTCTTGAGCAAGGTCTGCTCTCCTACTGATTAGTGATGAGTCGAACACCCCTGTGCTCGGTTCGTATCCGAACAGCCGAACGGACGAAATGTTCGAATACGAACCCGAACACAATGTTAATCAATGGGGGCTGAACACGCAAAATGTGTTCACAGTTCTCCTAAATGTACCGGCGGCTGCCGGTACATTTAGGAGACTTGTGGCTGCGGCCCCTGTAACTCACCTGTCCTGCAGCTGTCCTGGCCTCCTGGTCCTGTTCCCGGCCTCCTGTAATTCAATATTGAGCCCTGATTGGGCAAAGTCCAGGTCAGGTGCAGGACTTTGCCCAATCAGAGCTCAGCATGAAGATGAGCTTTAACCAAGCTCTGATTGGTTAAAGTCTTGCACCGACTTTAACCAATCAGAGCTTGGTTAAAGCTCTGCCCCATGCCTCATCTTCATGCTGAGCTCTGATTGATTGGGGCAGAGAGGAGCCGCGGCCAGACGGACCGGAGGAGCTGGCGGACCAGGGAACAGGAGGCCGGGACAGCTGCAGGACAGGTGAGATACGGGGGGCCGCAGCCACAGGCTGCAGGTACATTTAGGAGACCTGTGGACGCATTTTTTATTATGGAATGTCTGCGGTCGAACAAACCGCGAACATCCCATAATGTTCAGCGTTCGCCGAACACCAGGATGGCCGATGTTCGATTCGAACTCACGTTCGAATCGAACCGAACGCCCATCCCTACTACTGATCTGTGTGAATGTAATATTTGTTATGTCTCACAAAAATGTACAGCACTTTATAAATACTTGTACCTGTAACTAAAATGATGCCACGGCGAATGTGTGCCATAATCCCAGCAAAAGGCAGAGCAACCAAATATTAGAGTGTGTGGCTTTTTTTTGGCCAAACAGTGTAGGTTATAAACTGTTTGGATTTTGTGATGCTTTATGGCTCAGTGGCGAATGTTCCTGCCTTCAAACAACATTTTTCTCTTCTTTGGACCTTTTAGCAGCTGGTGCTTGATTTTGTTTTAATGTTTGAGGGATAGGGGCAAACCCATTGGGGTAAGTGATAGATAATAAGTCATTCACCATTATTCACATTCCTTAATGCTTCAGCAAGCATAGTGAGTGACTTCGCCTTACTCAATTCTGTTTAAAAAAGCATTAATTTTAGATGAATTATGGAAACCGCAGGGTCATGGTTTGAAAATAATATTATTAACCTATTATTTGCTATGTTTCTGAAAAATACTGCGCTTCTTGATAGCGTTCATAGTCATTCTTCATTTTTCATTTAGCAGCAACCCAATGACAGTATAGAAGAAGCAGCTAAATAATTTGCTTCACAAAATCTCTCTTCACCAAACAATGGGTCTCATGCGCCTGGCAAGCGTAGACGATACAACAGCCAGTATGATTAATTATCATCTATTTTAAACAAAGGATAACAATAAAAACACAAACAAAAAAGAAATCATCCATTAAAATAAATAGAATTTCAACATTTAAAAAATTTTTGCAATCCTTTAGTCTATGCCACGGACAAACAGCCTGAAACGGGGACAGACTCAGTCCAATGATGCTTCTTTATCGAATAAATTGTCCAGTAGAGATAATAACGAATGCCAAAGAAGCCTAAAGCCTCCGGTCCAAAAAGATGGTGCTCAATTACTGCAGAAATATAATACATTGGTTTGCATAAATTCCTTCTCCTGTGTGTAGCTTACTAAACCCAATAATTCATAATAAGTTTATAATATTTATTTAAATATGCTTCGCGATTACCTAAGACTCACTTCTGTTGGCACAGAGGTCTGATCAGACATTGGTGACAATGAGCAGCGATACAGCAGCAGAGTCGTCCCTCCAGGTAGTTTTTCCAGTTAGGGTTCTGCACATGGTGCTGGCCTGAAGTGAGTAGGGATTTGAAATAACCCTTTAAGCCTTTCACTACCATGTTGTTCTCCATGGAACTGCTGCCAGTACCCAGTTGATGTATGGACCAAATTTACATTATACATACAGTGAAAATGTGCCTGAAAATCATAAAAGCACATTTTTATCCTGTATAAAATAGTTAACAGATTACCCCATCTGCTGGCCATAAAATGCTACTACATTTCCATAATACACCTTGAGCTCTGTTTTTATTTGAAGCAAAACAAAGGGACTCCAAGCTCTTCAAACCATTTTGCCACCTTGGCTGTTAATGCCGCAGAACTAAAACATCGGGGCACATTTTTGAGCCCATTTTCAAATTAATTTCTTTTGCTATAAATTTAGTACGCTCGATATCGCTGCACGAGCAGGTAATTTGATGATTGAGTATACTGGATCTGGGTAGTGAAGGGGTTAAAAAAATCAGCTATTGCATTGATCTGTATGATCAAACCTTTCACCTGTGCTTAAAGACATAAAACACTATAGTAGGTTAAATTTATGAACTTGGGGGTTCCCAATTTGCTATTCTACATTGTACCCTTGGCTGCCCCATTTCCTAGTTATCAAGGTACTATATAGAAATAACACTACGGGCTCTATTACATTCTCAATGCAAATCTTAACGCGTGCGCAAAAACGCATTAACGCTAGGGGCAAAAGCCTTTACGCTGAACGTTGTATTACAATGTCCGCGCAAAAAATGCACGTTAACGTCTATCGCGGGTGGACCTGCGCGAACGCTGCTCGAGCGTACCGTACTGCGCACATCCTATACTTAACATTGTGAGCGCAAATGCGTTTGTGCGCTGGTACCCGGATGGTATTACAATCTATGTGCAAATTTTAACAGACAATGTTAGCGCGCATAATTTTAACGTCTTTGAAAAGCTGATGGTAATGGCAAATCGGAACGACCTGGACGAACTCAAATACACCAGCCCAAAAAAAATACGCAGCTACGTATAGATACACATTCTACACATACCCAAACAATAAAATATAGAAGTTGTGTGTGCTTTTATTATTGCAGCAGCATATATACGCAGATTGACGTGAGACAATTGTGGTTCTTAATTATTGTCTGAATCGCATGAAAAAACAGTCCGCACACCGATTTCTGCACGCAACGTTAATGCGCGCGCGTTTTTGCGTGTCTTTTTTACACGCGTTATTTTTTGACGGATGAAAAAAATGTGCGCCGATTGTAATAACAGCGTTAATTTACGCGAGTTAACGTTTAACGCTTCGCGCACAAATTAACGCTCTGCGCAAGCGTTTTTGCGCAAAGAATGTAATAGAGCCCAATACAGGTAAACATGTGACACTGTAGATCTATAATAATAAAATAATGTAACACAATAAAAAAATATTACTATACATACTGTATTCAATACAGGCTGGGTGGAGTAGAGGTAACATCACTGCTCTATGGCTGTGGAGAACGTGGAGACACAGGTTCGAATCCCAATTTGTTTGGCTTCCTTTATTGAAAAGTGACTATTCAGGTGCTTCTGCAGGAACTTCACTGCTCTATAACTGTGGAGAGAGACTGTGGAGACACAGGTTCGATCCCGACCAGAGCAACTCTCCAGTAAGGCTAGGGTCAGACGAGCGCAGTGTTAACGTCCGTGTTGCTGCACATAAGTACGTCCGTGATAGCATACAATTGTGTTAAATGAAGCCCCACACACGAAGTACGTCCGCACAGAAGTGCGGAGGCATGACGGACGCTGCAAACGGACGCAGGTTAGGCAAGAACGTAATACTGCTAGAACGGACGTGCGGAGTGCGCCACGTCCACATAGCTTTGTGTGTGGGTGATGGAGCGTGGTCAGACGGACTGCATTTATACGTCCAGCATTTTTGACGGACAGAATGTTTTTTCATTGTAATTTATTTTCCCTGCTACATCAGTCAAAAAATCCGTCGGTGAAAAAAACGGACTGTGTGGCCACTACCTTGTCGTCAGTCAGTAAGTACGTCCGTACTGCACGGACGCACAGTCCGTACAAAATGCGCTCATCTGACCCTAGCCTTAGTGTCCTTGGGCAAGACACTTAACGGTACATACTCGCCATACTTGAAAATGAGAGAAATCTCAATGTATCCTTCCTGGTAGAATACTTCCTCCAAAAAGAAAAAGAAATACAAAAATAACAGTGAAAGCCAAATAAAAAGAGAATTAAAAGAGTAACAGAGACAATAGACCTTTATAAGTCAATAATACAATCAGAACAAAATGCCAAAACAGTTGCAAAGATATTACTACAGTAACATTAATAGCAGACTCACTGCCCTTAACCACCTATGATAGATATAATAGGAGAATTTTATCACATAATAGTCTTTCTGTTAGAAAGATACCAGTGTGACTTCTTTGGGGCCTGGGTGGGTTTGAGAAGACAATTTAACTGTGGTTCACCATGGCATTGGTCATTGGTTCTAATGTCTTAATAAACTACCAAACGTTGCTTCAACCATGATACTTACAAATCAGACCCATTTTTCTTCTAGTATCGGATTTATAGAGATACAGAGTATTAGCATTTTGTTTACAGAAGTACTTTTGCATGAAGAAAATACCTTGTACTGTAGTAAACTGATACAAAGTAAAATAAAACCAACATACCTAAAATAAATAAGATGCTGGCATTTCTTAGACTTTAAAGGCAGCAGAATAACATTAATCTCCGTGTGCTGCTAGAAAATGCATTTAGTGCACTAGTTAGAAGATTGTCCTATAAATCTGTCACAGAACGTCAGAATTATGGCTCTATTGCAGTTAGAATGCGGCTCATTCTGTCCTGGATATTTTTATGAGATAGGACATGCATTTTTAAGAATGGCCCCATAAAGCATTTGAAACCTCATCTATAATGGCTGAGTGACCCTATTCTTATGCAAATGGCAAGCCTGAATTTTTACTTTAAAGTGAACTAGAGAAACATATACTAACATCCAGAACCAATGATCTATGCGATCGACTAGTCCAGATATGAATGTAAATAAAGGGCCCGCGTTAGTCCTTCAAGGCCCTCTGCAAGTACCACTGTTACCATCATTCAAAAACCTCTACACTTCAGAAAGGTATGGCATATACTACATTTTTCAGCCAGGCAAAGAACTATGTTAATCAATAAACAGGAATATTGGAGATTTTCAACAATTTATTCAGTCTGTAATGAAGACATTGGTTATATTGGTCTGTCTGTCATGCACTTTTCCCCCCATAATTCCTATTTAAGTACATACTCGCCACCCAGGACATACTTGAAAATGAGAGAAATCTCAATGTATCCTTCCTGGTAAAATCCTTTCTCAAAAAAAAAATAAGCACCAAAAAGATAATATTTCAGGTCCAGGAGTAACCTGTGAGGGCTAGCTCAAAGAAGAACAGTAATCCATTAACCCAGACGGGTTACCAATTACCACCAGCATTCTGTGTTTGTGTTGATGCCTTTGGCAGTAACGGGCAATAATGCTGCTATAAGTAATAATCTCCATTAGCTGTAGCCATTCTAGAGACCATGTGGGAAGGTAAATATGGTTGGTAAACCACCTTAAAACATGAAAATGAAAAGTTGTTGTTGTTAAAAAGACATTGTATTCCATTAGATGTAATTTGGATTGTTTACATTGGTCATGTTTACCATTGTATATCCATAAGGGCTCCAAGAAACATGAAGACAAGGATGACTTACAATTCCTTTTATGTTCTTGAAATGGTAAAATAGGCAAACGTTTAGGGCCCTATTCTGGTGTTGACAAAAAAAGGGAGAGGAGTGAAAAAATGGTCACAAGCTGATTTTCCTTATCATTTCCATTTTACCAAACCTATTGCGGGGCAGATGCTTTATTTATACATGGCTCTGTAAGCAAACACAGGTGCAGACTAATACCTGCAGTAGTACTGCACGCTAAGCTACTTGTATTGGCTCCTGGAGTCCATAGGACCAGCACTGGCCCGCCCATGGAGCCAGATGGTGTGGTAAGCTCCAGGCCACCCTTTGTCAAGGGCGGCATTATGCTGCCCTGTCAAAGGCCGCAGCATGAAGCACCCAACGCGGACCTCGACCAGGCCAGCCCGGGGCTTTTTTTTGCCGGTACTCAGTACTGGCACCTACCAACAAGGTAGACGCTCCTCTGCTAGGATGCAGAGGATGTCTGCAGCCCACAGTGGAAGTTCCACTGATCGGCTCCAGCCTGGTGCCGATCGCAAACTTCTTCCGCAGGGAGCAGACATCGTGGATGTCAACTCCACCTGCAGGACCTATCCCGCCACAATGACGTCAGATGTGAGAGTTCTCCTCCCACCGAGCTGTGAATGCCCTAGCCTCTTTGGAGGAGCTACACGCGTCACTTTACAAGACAAGCTTTCGAGAGTATACTCTCTTCCTCAGATCTGGAGCTATACTAAGCAAAATCATAGATTAGAAGAATAGCAGTAGTAGTGATACATTTTTTTATTGGACTAGCGTTACATTTAAAAGACAAGCTTTCGAGATACCTGAGGAAGAGAGGTTACACTCTCGAAAGCTTGTCTTTTAAATGTAACGTTAGTCCAATAAAAAAAGGTATCACTACTACTGCTATACTCTAGTGATTTTGGCACCTGGACTAACACGACTGACCAAATCTACAATATATACAGTATAATAGTATAGATTTGGTCAACCGTGTTAGTCTAGATGCCAAAATCAGTACAGTATAGCAGTACATACTCTGGTGATATATATATTTTGTGGATTATCAATATACAATTACCTAAATGGTGTATACGATACCTAAATGGTGAATTGGAGGCAACATTCTTAGGACTTTCACCTTCTTTTACTCCTTATGCCCATATTACGTGACTTTATCAATATATCTTTTCATTTCAAATTTTTGTTTTTTCAGCATCGGCATCTTGAGTGAGGGAGATAAGGGAATGGTGTAATAGATAAAACTAGAAGTAGGCCTTATGATGTGCAGCTACCTTATGACAATGTAACAGGAGAGAGAAAATCTAACATTGTATTCCAGATCACACGTTTGTTTTCTGTTTGTCTTGTAAGATGATTTTGATTAAAGTTGTGATACTTTTTTTTTTATAGAAAAATGTAGTAATCTTGATTTTAAAACAATTACATAAAAGTACTCCTAAACTTCTGCCAGTACATTTGCATTTTGTTTTATTTCACTGGCAGATTAGAGGTTAATTGGGCTGACTAATTTAAGATTTCCCCCTCATTTTGGATGTGTTTCAGGGCCTAGTTTAACAAAGGGCTTTGTCCACAGCTCACCCTCTATCCACCTCTGTTCGTTTTCCTCCAATCTAAATACATCCAACCAGAAAAGATGATAAATTTCCCCTAGTGACATTACAGACAGTCATAAATAATTCTCTCCTCTTTGGTGCAGGCACTTTCCATTAAGCCTGTCTGTTGACACCCCCAGTCTATGCCGGGACTAGCAGTGAAATTTATCAGCCTGCTTTCTACACCTAATAAATCATCAGTGCTGGGAGCCATATGGCAGATTAGGCCTTCAAAAACACAGGGAAGGCCGCATCCTACTTAGAATTTCCAACACAAGCCTATTGTTTCAAAGCTTTATTATTACAGGATTGGGTTTGTTTGGTTTTTTCTGCGTTTTTATTGCTTGCCAGCTACATGAGCACAAGGCATGGCAACCAAGAAGATAATTGGAGTTCAGAAGCAGTGATAAAATTGGTGGTATCCATATTTAAGTTTGTAAAATAACTGAATACAGCAGCAAGACAGAAAAAAATAATAAAAATTATATTTACACGCCTAAAGCATATAGGAAAGTTGTTGTTTTTTTACAGTGGGAACAATAAATCTGTGGAATTCTCTGCCTGTTGAGGTGGTCCGGTCAGAGACTGTATAGACTTTTAAACAACGACTCAATCAGGGTTATTCAAAGAGATCCGAATTGTGGCCAAAAGGTAACCAAACAGTGAAATTCAGCGTACGGTTACCTTTCCTGGCCATTTGGATATTCAGAGAGCAGGCAATTTGCCAAATGTTGGCGAATTGCCTGCACATACGGTGCCTGCTCGTTGCCTGTTCGAGGGCAGTGAAATCACCATAGAGAAGCAATGCTTCATCTATTCAGAGAACAAAAACCAGCAGTGAAAAGTTGCTGATTTGCTCTGCTGTTCGGTGGTTTCATTCGACAGGTTTATTCAGGCGAATCCCATAGGCTTCAATGTTAAAAATATTCCCGTTGTAATTTAATATCTACAGGGTTATTCAAAAAGATCCGAATTGTGGCTGAAAGGTAACTGAACAGTGAAATTCAGTGTACGGTTACCTTTCCTGGACCATCGACTATCCAGAGAGCAGGCAGTTTGCGAAATCTTGGCGAATTGCCTGCACATACGGTGCCTGTTCGAGGGCAGTGAAATCACCATAGAGAAGCAATTCTTCGTCTATTCAGAGAACAAAAACCAGCAGTGAAAAGTTGCTGAATTGCCCTGCTGTTCGGTGGTTTCATTTGACAGGTTTATTCAGGCGAATCCCATAGGCTTCAATGTTAAAAATATTCCTGTTTTGATTCAATATCTAATAAACCGTTTAATATTTTATTCTGCAGTAGAAAGTCTCTTATTTATAGCTTTTTTAGGATCTTTTAGGCATTTTTGGGATTTGTTGGGCAAAATTTTTTCCCATTGTTTGTTTTTACTGTAAAAGACCTTTTTATTATCATTCATTGGATCTTATATGTAAACTCCAGACATTTTCGTTCAGTAGTTTCTTTGCAAACAGCGTTTTGCTTTTCAAACATTCAAGTGTACTGGTTTTTTTTGTTCACTCCATTCGTCTGCAGTGTCGGGTTTTTCCGGCGGCTGCTCTGCGCTGTGATTGGCAGCTGCTCGGGTTTCTCCAGCGTTTTCGGCGGGGTTAATCTTGATGTTTTTGCGGGTTTCGGTGTGCGTTTCCAGGGTTTTGCGGTGTCATGCGCTGAATCTAGGAGGGGAAAACGAGAGAAGTGGTAGAAAGCTAAGGAATAGGGGAGGAGAGATTGTATATACACAGGTTACAGGGCTAGAGCAGAGCATATACAGCTTACAGGGCTAGAGCAGAGCATATACAGCTTACAGGGCTAGAGCAGAGCATATACAGCTTACAGGGCTAGAGGGAACTAGAGCAGAGCATATACAGCTTACAGGGCTAGAGGGAACTAGAGCAGAGCATATACAGCTTACAGGGCTAGAGCGAACTAGAGCAGAGCATATACAGCTTACAGGGCTAGAGCAGAGCATATACAGCTTACAGGGCTAGAGGGAACTAGAGCAGAGCATATACAGCTTACAGGGCTAGAGCAGAGCATATACAGCTTACAGGGCTAGAGGGAACTAGAGCAGAGCATATACAGCTTACAGGGCTAGAGGGAACTAGAGCAGAGCATATACAGCTTACAGGGCTAGAGGGAACTAGAGCAGAGCATATACAGCTTACAGGGCTAGAGCGAACTAGAGCAGAGCATATACAGCTTACAGGGCTAGAGCAGAGCATATACAGCTTACAGGGCTAGAGCAGAGCATATACAGCTTACAGGGCTAGAGCGAACTAGAGCAGAGCATATACAGCTTACAGGGCTAGAGGGAACTAGAGCAGAGCATATACAGCGTACAGGGCTAGAGGGAGCTAGAGCAGAGCATATACAGCTTACAGGGCTAGAGGGAACTAGAGCAGAGCATATACAGGTTACAGGGCTAGAGGGAACTACAGATAACAAAATGGGAAAACAAACAGTATACTCAAGGTTATATATATGAATATATCAGTACTAGAGATGTGGGCAAGTCCTTGTGATCCAGGTAAGGAAAACTTGGGAGATCCAGGAAGATGCCAAGTCCAGAGGTCTGTAGTAAACAGGAGGTCCAGAAGGTTTGTAAACAATAAGTCCAGGGGGGAACTGTAACAGTGGTAGTCTTGAGAGGGTACGATCCAGCAGAGTATGGGTCATAGGTTTCTTGGAGGAATCGCAGGTAGCTCCTAACAGCTTGGATATTTCCAAGGCAATGTGGAAGTCCTGGGTCTCAGGTGTGGCTTGGTTTTATGCAGGAGTAGATGGTGATCTGGGCAACACCTGAGCATTACACAGTCAGAGGTGACTAGTGGTACTGCATGTGAAAGTCTCACTACTATGAGCCAGCACTGGGTTTAGGCTTTTTATTACGCCGGCGGCGATGAGCATGACATGCGGTGAGTGTTCGTCAGGTTTGCGGCAGCTTTTCCCTGCACTACGACGGCCCTGTGGTGCTTGCTGAATACACTGCAGGGTCGCCAAAATGGGATCGGCAAATCGCACCGAATTGAAGAGCACGAAAAGTCACCGAACATGCGGTGACTTTTCGATTTTCTTTGAATAACCCTGCTAATAAACCGTTGATTATAATATTCTGCAGTAAAAAGTCTCTGTATGTAAAGAATTTTCTGAATCTTTTAGGCATTTTTTGGGATTTTTTTTGCAATTTTGTATTTGTTTTTTTTTTAAATCCATTTTTTCTTTTTTCTGTAACAGACCTTTTTATTATCATTCATTGGATCTTATATGTAAATTTCAGACATTTTCGTTCAGTAGTTTCTTTGCAAACAGCGTTTCACTTTTCAAACATTCAAGCGTACTGGGTTTTTTTTTCACTCCATTCGTCTGCGGTGTCGGGTTTTTCCAGCGGCTGCTCTGCGCTGTGATCGGCGGCTGCTCGGGTGTCTCTGGCGTGTTTGGCGGGGTTAATCCAGATGTTTTTGCAGGTTTCGGTGTGCGTTCGCCGGGTTTTGCGGTGAGTGTTCGTCGGTTTGCTGCGGCTTTTCCCTGCACTACGACGGCCCTGTGGTGCTTGCTGAATACACCGCAGGGTCGCCGAAATGGGATCGCCAAATCGCACTGAATTGAAGAGAACGAAAAGTCACTGAATGTGCGGTGACTTTTCGATTCTCTTTGAAGAACCCTGTATGTTTTCTTGCAAAAATATAATATTAGGGGTTATACTATTTAATATGTGGGTAAAAGCTGCTTGATCCAAGGAGAAATCTGACTGCCATTCTGGGGTCAAGAAGGCATTTTTCCCCAGTATGTTGCATTTTGGCGAGCGCTTCAGACTGTTTTGTTTTTCCTTCTTTTGGATTACCAGCAGTAGGTGTCGTGTGAAAGGCTGGACCTGATGGGCACATGTCTTTTTTATTCAGCCTACATAACTATGTAGGTTGAAGAATTAACGTTAGTCTAGGTTAATACAGTACAGTATACAATAAGTAATAACAATACATTTGTGCAACCCAAGTTAGAAGTTTTTGTGCAAAGGAAACATAATATTATGTTGCATTTAGTAGTAAAGACGGCAAAATTTTACAGTGTTGAGCCTATAAAATAATGCACATATACTATGTTACTTATATACGGATTTGCCATGAGCGTTTCAGGAGCTACTCACACTGTAAACTGCGACTGAGGAAGCTGGCTTGCAAAGGCGAAATGTTTATCTTGCTGGTCCTACATAGTGCTGGGAGCGCCCCCTTGCCCGAGTCACCAGGGTCATTCCCCATTCACTGTGCAGTAAAAAGGCCAAGTCTGGGCCATTTGGCCCTTAGTGGGAGATCCCTTTTGTTCATAAGGTGTTAAGTTATACAGCAGACTGCGGTTAGCTATAAATTGTAAATTCTTCCCTATTTTCCACTATTTCTAGGTTCTTCTGCTTGATTGCTGCAGTCCACGAAGTCTTACGTTCCATAGTGCAGGGTCAGCAGCCATGGCACTCCGGATGTTCCGGCACTACATTTCCCATGACGTTCAGCCACTCATCAGGTTGGCTGAGCCTCGTGGAAAGTATAGTTTCAAAACATCTATGGAGGGCCAAGGTTGCCTACTATGCTACAATGTCTTTTTCTCTACTGTAGTATTTACTTTATACCAGGCAAGGTCTACCTGCATGCAGTGCCTTAATCCAAAGTAAAAAGGACTCTAATTGCTGCCTATAACGAGGGTCAGCTACCTCGGCCAGCCGGATGTTTTGAAACTAAATTTCCTTTGAGGCTCAGCCATCCTTTGAATTGCAGAGCATCATGATTCCAAAACATCTGGATTCCAAAGTTGCTGACCACTGGTCTATAGTATACAGGTTGTTTTCACATTGAGCCTATACATATTTTACCAGCTACTGTATCTCCCGAGAGGCATTTTTGTACCCACTAAATGATTTGCTAATTCTGATACAACAGTGTCTTATTTGAATTTCCATCTCTAGGGGTCCAACTTATTTTATTTTTTTTCTCTTCCCTTCTTTCCTTTCTTTGTATTTCTACACATGTTTGCCTTGTTGGCTTTCTGTTTAAGTAATTTAATGAAAAGTATGTTTTAATATCAACCTTTTCAGCAATTGACACTTAGACTGGTTTTTGTAGACTCTCGCAAGAAGGGGTTATGTCCCCAGCGTACTCTATTAAAACTATTCCCCTCCTTACCAAATATAACCAACACTATATTTATTTATTTTTATTTATTTATTTTTATTTATAAAGGATTTTATATATTGCACACTAATTTGAAGGATCATTCATCTTTTGCTGTGGGTTTCAAGTATAACATATTAACCATTGGATGCCAAGGACATGCTCAGCGTGTCTTCCCAAATGGGCTTTGTGTGTTATGGAGCGTCCTGAGTGCGTCCTGTCTCAGCAGCCATGATCGGCCGGTATTTCAGCCGATTGCTGCGGTCTCCCGGTGCAGGCTGACATCTTGGATGTCAGCCCAGCCTCCGGGACCACGGACTGCTTAATAACGTCAGATGACATCTATTTCAGGTACCCCTCCTTTGGACCTCTCTCCCTCCCCATCAGTAAGACTCCATAGGACCAGGGCTGGCCCGTCCAAGGAGCCGGATGGTGTGGTAAGCTCCAGGCAGTCCTTTGTCAAGGGTGGCATTATGCTGCCCTGTCAAAGGCCGCGGCATGAATCACCCAATGCAGACCTTGACTCAGTACCGGCACCTACCAACAAGGTAGATGCTCCTCTTCTAGGATGCAGAGGACGTCTGCAGCCCACAGTGGAAGTTCCACTGATCGGCTCCTGCCTAGTGCCGATCGCAAACGTCTTCCGCAGGAAGCTGACATCGTGGATGTCAACTCCACCTGCGTGACCTATCCCGCCACAGTGGCGACGTCAGATGTGGGAGTTCTCCTCCCACCGGGCTGTGAATGCCCTAGCCTCTTTGGAGGAGATACACATGTCACTTTACAAGACAAGCTTTCGAGAGTATACCCTCTTCCTCAGGTCTGGAGCTATACTAAGCAAAATCATAGATTAGAAGAATAGCAGTAGTAGGGATACCTTTTTTATTGGACTAGCGATACATTTAAAACGCAATCTTTCAAGACACCTGAGGAAGAGAGGCTACACTCTCGAAAGCTTGTCTTTTAAATGTAAAGTTAGTCCAATAAAAAAGGTATCACTACTACTGCTATACTCTGGTGATTTTGGCATCTGGACTAACACAGCTTCCCAAATCTACAATATATATAATAGTGTAGATTTGGTCAACCCTGTTAGTCCAGATGCCAAAATCAGTACAGTATAGCAGTACATACTCTGGTGAGATATATATACAGTCAGGTCCAGAAATATTGGGACATCGACACAATTCTAACATCTTTGGCTCTATACACCACCACATTGGAGTTGGAATGAAACAAACCCAATGTGCTTCAACTGCAGACTGTCAGCTTTAATTTGAGGGTATGTACATCCAACTCAGGTGAATGGTATAGGACTTACAGCAGTTTGCAGATGTGCCTCCCACTTGTTAAGGGACCAAAAGTAATGGGACAATTGGCTTCTCAGCTGTTCCATGGCCAGGTGTGTGATATTCCCTCATTACCCCAATTACAATGTGCAGATAAAAGGCCCAGAGTTCATTTCAAGTGTGCTATTTGCATTTGAAATCTGTTGCTGTCAACTCTCAAGATGAGATCCAAAGAGCCTTCACTATCAGTGAAGCAAGCCATCATTAGGCTGAAGAAACAAAACAAACCCATCAGAGAGATAGCAAGAACATTAGGTGTGGCCAAAACAACTGTTTGGAACATTCTCAAAGAAGGAACGCACCAGTGAGCTCAGCAACACCAAAAGACTCGGGAGACCACAGAAAACAACTGTGGTGGATGACCGAAGAATTCTTTCCCTGGTGAAGAAAATACCCTTCACAACAGTTGGCCAGATCAAGAACACTCTCCAGGAGGTAGGTGTATGTGTGTCAAAATCAATAATCAAGAGAAGACTTCACCAGAGTGAAAACAGAGGGTTCACCACAAGATGTAAACCATTGATGAGCCTCAAAAACAGGAAGGCCAGATTAGAGTTTGCCAAACAACACCTAACAAAGCCTTCACAGTTCTGGAACAAGATCCTATGGACAGATGAGACTAAGATCAACTTGTACCAGAGTGATGGGAAGAGAAGAGTATAGAGAAGGAAAGGAACTGCTCATGATCCTAAGCATACCACCTTATCAGTGAAGCATGGTGGTGGTAGTGTCATGGCGTGGGCATGTATAGCTGCCAATGGAACTGGTTCTCTTGTATTTATTGATGATGTGACTGCTGACAAAAGCAGCAGGATGAATTCTGAAGTGTTTTGGGCAATATTATCTGCTCACATTCAGCCAAATGCTGCAGAACTCATTGGACGGCGCTTCACAGTGCAGATGGACAATGACCCAAAGCATACTGCAAAAGCAACCAAAGAGTTTTTGAAGGGACAGAAGTGGAATGTTATGCAATGGCCAAGTCAATCACCTGACCTGAATCCCATTGAGCATGCATTTCACTTGCTGAAGACAAAACTGAAGGGAAAATGCCCCAAGAACAAGCAGGAACTGAAGACAGTTGCAGTAGAGGCCTGGCACAGCATCACCAGGGATGAAACCCAGCTTCTGGTGATGTCTATGCGTTCCAGACTTCAGGCTGTGATTGACTGCAAAGGATTTGCAACCAAGTATTAAGAAGGAAAAGTTTGATTTATGATTATTATTCTGTCCCATTACCTTTGGTCCCTTAACAAGTGGGAGGCACATCTGAAAACTGCTGTAGGTCCTACACCGTTCACCTGAGTTGCATGTACATACTCTCAAATTAAAGCTGACAGTCTGCAGTTATTATATATGGTGTTATATGAAAAAAATAATAACAAAATAAAAATAAATTAAAAAAAAATAACTTTTGTTTTTAAAATTAATGCGGCATTATTGTTCACATTTCAATTAGAATGTGAACAATGATGCTGCACTAACAATTTTTTGGGGGGGTTTTAGCTAAAATCACGTAATTTCACAGAAAAGTAAAAGTAACAGGTTCCCAGTTCAATTTTTTTTAACAAGCGTACCCCATAGAATAAATAATCGCAAAGGCTCGGATGACAAAATGTGAAAAAATACTTTTACACACTGTAGATGATTGGAAATTCTAATTTTTTAAATTTTTTGTTATAGCATTCTGGCAGGACATGACGTATACATATAATAATGACATATTATGAATCAGCCGAGTCTGCCGAAAAAATTATATATATTTTATTCTTGGTCATATAATAAAACAGGACTTCAAATCACGTTTAAACATGATGAGCAAAAACGGTAAAAATTAGCTCAGCACAAAGAGGCGAAATGACTCAGCAGCGAAAGGGTTAATTAATAAATGTATTTTAAATGTAACGTTTGTCCTATGAAAAAAGTATCACTATGTACTGTTATACTCTGGTGATTATTAAAAAAAATATACCTGTATATAATAACCATTTAATGTAAAAAGCAGCAAAATAGCTTGGACAAAAACTTTAAACTTTAATTTATCAAAGGAATACTCTACTCAAAAATCACCCCCCCCCCCGGTTTTTTATCCTAATCTATCCCTATTCCCTTAATAATTTTTTTTTTTTTTTTGTAACTGTAATACTTACCCTAAAATCCACTTGTTTCCAGCGGCGTCTTTTTTTTTTATACTCACCTCCCTCCTCTTCCGCTCCCGTCCTTCTTGCTTCTTCTTGCCTTCTGGTTTACGTGAGAAGCGCGCATGCGCGCCTCTCACGTAAGCCAGCCAATCGGCAGGCTTCCTCCCGGCTCCCTCTGAGGATTAGTGTTGCGCACAAGAGGATGCGCGCAACACTAACCCTCAGCCGTTGCCGTCAGCTACTGCGGCGAGTTGGAGACATCATAGCGCTGAAAGCGCAATGACGTCTCCTACTCGGCAAAAGTCGGCAGAAGCGGGAAATATGATTCCCGCTCTGCTGACTGACAGCTGGGAGGGCGGAGTAAACTCCTCCACGTCTCTCAGCTGTTTTGAGCTTTTTCTGCTGAACTGCCGAGCGGAGGCAGGGGAGACAGAGGGCGGCATACTCCGGGCATCATGACCACCTAAAATAGCTTAGGTGGTCATGTTGCCTAGAGTATCCCTTTAAGTATTTAATTTATGGTATTTTGGAGAGGTTTGATGTTGCTAAAATGAGGTTGCCCTTCCAAAAAAACACCACTGCCTCAGCAAGCTCTACAGGCCATACAACAGTAAGGCTAGGGTCAAACGAACGCATTATTTGCAGCGACATCAAAAAGTGCGTCTGAATGCATTGACGTATTTTTTCACGGAATGAGCGAAAATGGTCAGACGACACGCATTTTTGTGAGTGATTTTTTACGGATCGTCAATAAAAGACTTTTTGCGTCTGGATGTTATGTAGGCTGGACATTAGCAGCGTCTGACATCTCCTAATCACGCACACACGCCGCTATGCCGCCGCAGCGCACTCTATACGTCAGTACTAGCGGTTCTGCGTTCTGGAAAACGTGTTCATTTTCCACTTGCGTTGCGTGGCCGGACTTTCATGCGGCCGTACTTCGTATATTGGCCGTCATTGCCCGTCATTTGCTGCTAGTGCGGCCGTGATTAAGTGTGCCTAAACGCACGTTAAACATGCGTTAGTCTGACCCCAGCCTTATTAATGGGTATTGTTGAAATTTGAATTGGTGATAGTCATAATGGTTTCTAATGTCTTGTGTCTAGTGTCTTTCTTTTGTTTTAAATGTACAGCCCGTTTCTTTCAGAATGTTAAGAGCTTTTTTTCTGCAAATGCTCACAAAAAATGTGCAGTAACATCATGGATTGACATGCTCAGTAGGTGCCCTGTCTCTATGCATTAACATGGCAGCCGCACAGAACTGATTTTCCATGACAGTCCTAGCAGGCCGGAGGACAGTACATAAATTCACATTATTCACATCCCTGCTACTTATCTTATTCCTGCTTAGGCTAGGGACAGATGAGCGCATTTTCTGCGGCCACCGTCAAAATGTACGTCGATGCGTGCGCACGCATTTTTTCACGGAATACGCTTAAGTGGTCAGACGATGCGCAATTCTGGACGTATTTCATGACGATGGGTGAAAAGAAGTCTAGGGAAATCCGGCTGTTTGAACGTTATGTTGGCCGCACACTAGCAGCGTCTGACATCTCCTAATCACGCACACACGCCTCTAGCGGACGCAGCGCACTCTGTACGTCAGTACCAGCGGTTTAACGTTCTCGAAAAAATGCGTTCATTTTCCACTTGCGTTGCGCGGCCGGACTTTTGTGCGACCGTACTTCGTATATTGGCCGTCATTGCCCGGCATCTGCTGCTAGTGCGGCCGTGATTAAGTGCGCCAGAACGCGCGTTCGCACTGCCTCAGTCTGACCCTAGCCTGAGGCTAGGGTCAGATGAGCGCATTTTGTACGGACTGTGCGTCCGTGCAGTACGGACGTACTTTCTGACTGACGACAAGGTAGTGGCCAAACAGTCTGTTTTTTTCACTGACGTATTTTTTGACTGATGTAGCAGGGAAAATAAATTACAATGAAAAAACATTCTGTCCGTCAAAAATGCTGGACGTATAAATGCAGTCCGTCTGACCACGATCCATCACTCACACACAAAGCTATGCGGACGTTGTGGACGTGGCGCACTCTGCACGTCCGTTCTAGCAGTATTACGTTCTTGCCTAACCTGCGTCCGTTTGCAGCGTCCGTCAGCCCCCGCACTTCTGTGCGGACGTACTTCGTGTGTGGGGCTCCTTTTAACACAATTGTATGTTATCACGGACGTACTTATGTGCGGCAACACGACGTTAACACTGCGCTCGTCTGACCCCAGCCTTAGAGTCCAGGTATAGTGAGTGATCCCCCATACAATTCTCAGACAGGAAAACTCAACACGCATCGGTGCTGTATATCGGTATCCCATAATAAAGACGCCATCTTGGGCCCGACTTTAGTGTGGATGACTAAAATAAGTTGCTGGGTTATAAAAAGGCTATTTTATGTCACGTTCTTCAGATAGCTGAGAACAACTTCAAATAATGGTATTGTCAGACAGCGTCATTGCTGGCAGCTTTAGTAAGGTTCGCCCGCAGCCTGTAAACATGCTGATCATCCCTATTTCCTTGACCCGAATGGGATAATTCATCAGTGGAGAATAGTGGGAACAGCTGAAGCACGATATGATGATAGACAATTTTAATTTCTTGTGAAGAAACAGATAAAGTGGCAAAATCTTTGGTTTTTACCAGAGTGTCCTAAAAAAAATCATCAGCTATATTACAAAGTGTGAAGGACCAAGGGAAAGCTCCCAAAGGGGGTCGGTTGAAGTTTTGAATTTCGTTTGAAATATATGTTTTTTTAATACCCTTTAAAAAGTGGACATGGTTTAGATCTCTTCCTTAATCCTTTATATGCGAAATACATATGTTTACTTACTTAATCCACATTTTTTAAACCCACTTATGTTCATGTGTCCGTATGCCTCACGCCTCACGCCATCTTATAAAGCTACCTTCAAAAGTTCAAAGATGTTTAAGTTTAGGAATTTTTTTTAGTATGAGAACCTGAAAACACTCTCCCAGTCATGCCACTGAATGATTTAAAATAGTTTTAAAGTGATATCACAACGACCTTATACTTCTGAGTTGTCATGCTAAGGTTAATAGAATTGGCTGGGTTGTTGTAACTTAACACATGTCTTACATTATTCTTCTGCCATGATTTCATAGCCATCAACGATTGCACATTGGGGGCAGGAAAGGGCCAAGGGCAATTCTCTAAATGAAAACACATCTATCCACCATTCTATGGAGACAAGCACCAACTCACAGAGCTGAAGGGTTAGGCATATATACAGTATATGGCTTCAGTGTAATAAGTGGGTAAAGAAGCAGTACGATTTTACAATACTCAAGAAAAAAATAGATAGTCCTCGTGCTTTTATTCATATTTTTAACTATTTTTCATCTGGTTCCATGTATCAGTTATAAGTTCTAGATTCATTCCAAAGAAATCCTTTACCCACTGACTCCTGAGTTGTTCGGATTTGTTTTAGTTTCAGGGCAGAGCTAAACACCTTCAAAATGAAGCCTGTATCAGCCCTCCAAGACCCCCTCTGAAGAGGGGAGAGGTTGATGGCACTCAATTTAGTGGTCACAGTGCACTAAGTGGCCACAGTGCCTAGAGTGTACCTTTAAGGAATTTCTACTACATAGATTTTGTGGATATTTTTATTTCCATAGTCTTAAATATATTCATGTTACGGTAAACCTTACCAGATACATCATTTGTGTCACAGGAGGATTGTGTGGAAATAGCTTTGTGGCTCTAATTGTCCTTAGAATATACATAGAAAATGACATGTCTTGTGTGTCGAAGGAGGTACCGTGCAGGAAATTATAACGGTCTCTGCCATCAGGTTTTCACATCATCAGGCTTCGTGACCGTAATACTTGCGTGAGATCCTGACCAGATGAGGAAGGACATTTTAGTAATATGAAGTAAACATGCCATGTAGTCTAACACAGACATTCTAAGTCTGTCATGCAGTGACCACATCACGGGGACATTAAAGCAGTTAATATGTAACTATATATCCACTGTGGCAGGCTGCATTGATTTACTAGGTTTGAGTTACAGTAATGGTTTAGAATACAGGCCCTGCCGCCCCCATATATATCCTGAGAGCAAAGAGTTGAACCATCTGCTGCGTAACCGGCTCCAATGTCCACTATCTAGCCAAAAACAGCTGCTCTCCTACAAGGCTGGATATGCTTGTACCCTGTAACAAAATCCCAATAGGGTTTACACACTTGAATGACTCCTAGCAAGTGGGAATGACTGGTAGTGCACAAATAGCACGTGTGCGATAAATCATAAAGGACTAACCCCTCAATAAGTACAAATGTATGGAATGATAACAATGGTGTCAGCGAGCCTCACAGTGATGTATCACAGCTTTGATCCAGGGTTTGACAGGAAAGGCTGCTAATGCTCTGTTTTCCAAAACATTTCATGTACTATAAAATATAAACTCAGTGAGGAAGGACAATAATAGCAAAAAAAATCCTCACATTATAAGGGCCTATGTGGGTTTCACAGCCAAATTGTAGGCTACGAGCTAAATTGTGCCAGAATATTATATTAATTCAAACAAAACTATGATTTCAATCAGTTCTAGAATAGCACAGTGTCTTATGATGACATTTAATTCTAGGAATAGAACACTGTGTGATCTATGTTTGCGCTTTAGAAATAAAAGATAATAAATTATGCTACAATCCATGCCAAACTCCTGCTTACCCTGAAGAATGTAGCGTCAGATTCAGTGTTGGCATTGAATGCGAAGAATAACTTATAGGTGCACGGTGTCCTAAGTGGATGAGTCTTTTATTTTGACTGGAACCCAGGGCCAAGCATCTCCCTCGATACAAAATAACAGAAGTCGGAAGGTTCATTCCTGTCCCCGTGGCAGACGAGAGACAGGAACACCTGCATCATAAGCCGCCAGAACCATAAACTACACAGCGGGTACCAAACCTGGCAGGACACGCTGAGCAGGTAGTGGCGGTGTCACCTCTCGGGCTGGCGCTGCCATTGATTTGTTTCACTGCAGGAACACTGTATCTGACCCCATTAGCAGTGCATTTCCTGGCTTGTTAGCAACATATTTGTATAATTTACATCTCCTTCTCCTTAACGGAATGTGTTCCTTGCACAAAGTAATGGTGGCAATATATCCAGCCTGCCGTCTGCAGAAGCTCTGCTGATGGAGGCAGTATCTGTGCGGGAGGGGAGTGTTATTTATTTATTTTTTTCAGTTTTATCTCTGAATTTTCTCTCTCGGATAGAAACAATAGCATCTTTCCCCTGAGTTGGAATAGATTTTAGTCCCATATGTTTTCTGCTCTTATTGTGGTTAAGAAACCCGGGTATTGAATAACACCGATAACAGTAAAGAATGAATCTGCCATTCTTGTGCCATAAAATTTTAGGCGACAGACAATATGTGGCCTGTTAAATACGACCAATGCTGTGACTGCATATTGCAGTGCCAAGGTCCTTGGACAGAGGTGCTTACATGTGACTTTTTTTAAATTAAAAACCACATTAAGTCCTAAAAGTTAATTTTGCAGCCTTTTTCCTCGTAGCAGTCAGAGCTTGGCGAGGGCAGTATTTACTGGATTTGGCACTGGTACCACTTGAAGAGTCTCAGGGGTTGCCGAGAATTGGACAATAATTCACTAGTCTCCATTCCTGATCGATCACATCTCGCTGGTGGTGGTGAGAGACGGACAAAATGAACCACTCCCATCTATTACAGTGAGGCAGCTATTTTATCCATTTTACTATTCTATACTGATCATTTGAGGCAAAAAAAAAAGGAAACCCGTTATGGTTGTCGTTTTTTTCAAGTAAACATAGTAGAATACATCCTTGGTCCATGTATAAAGATATAAATGTGAAATCACCAATACCTACAGGGTTATTCAAAGAGAATCGAAAAGTCACCGCACGTTCGGTGACTTTTTGTTCTCTTCAATTCGGTGCGATTTGGCGATCCCATTTTGACGACTCTGCAGTGTATTCAGCAAGCACCACAGGGCAGTCGTAGTGGAGGGAAAAGCCGCCACAAACCCAACGAACACTCACCTCAAAACCTGGCGAACGCACACCGAAACCCGCAAAAATATCTGGATTAACCCCGCCGAACATGCCGGAGAAACCCGAGCAGCCGCCGATCACAGCAAAGAGCAGCCGCCGGAAAAACCCGACACCGCAGACGAATGGAGTAAAAAAAAAACAGTTGCTGAAAATGACGTCATCGCGCATGGCGCAATGATGTCGTTTACGTCAGGAGGAGCTTGACTTCAGCGTCTGAGGACGCTGAAGTCAGAACGCCACGGGACCCCGGACAGAGAGGTAACTATCTCCGCCGGGGGTCCCGCAAAGCTGATGACGTGTGGGACACGTCCTCCTCAGCATACAGCGGGAGTAACTGAGGACGTGTTCCACACGTCGTCAGCAGTGGAGGGGTTAAAAACGTCTTTTTTTAAACCTTTTGTCCTTGTTTCATGTCCCCCAGGGCACTACCCGGACCCGGACATTGTTTTTAAATGTTTCTATACATCCTAGAAATCCGCCACTTCACGGGCAGGTTATGGGGACCTCCTAGGCACGATATTTGAAGGAATTTTTCTTTTTTATTTTTAACCCTTATTTCACGGAAAACTCACTGTCCCTTTAAAAACTTTTTTTTAACTTTTTGGCCTTGTTTCCTGTCCCCCAGGGCACTACCTGGACCCCTATACACCTTTTATAGCAAATATCTAGCATATATGCCCTCTTGGAGGGCACTCTAAAAATCGAATTTTGAGTCCCATTGACTTGAATTGAGTTTGAGTTCGAATTCGAACTTTTAAAAAGTTCGAGTTCGAATGCGAACCGAACTCGGGGGTGTTCGGCTCATCCCTAGTCAGGACAATGACACCACACATTGGAAAACATGCAGGTCTATCCACTAAAGGTGAAACTCAGGAGAATGACTGGAGAAGTAAAAATTCTCCCATTTACCTCACTTTCCAAATCGGCTGTTTGGTCTAGATTATTCTCTTCTCTTGCCAATTCTCCTGAGTTTCACCTTTAGTGAATAGTCTTTTTTCAGTTTTACTTCAGAATCTTCATTTGGCCTGGAGTCTTCAGGTATAATAGATCATTGCTTGTCCTCTGGGGTTTGCCCATTTTTCTTGATAGAAGGAGTGGTGGTAAGATATCTCCACTGCCTCGAACAATGAATATGCATTTTCGCGATCTCCTTTCAGCACTGAGTTATTTTTCACTATTAGCATTAATCTTCCACTTTCAGCATTAATTTATTATCGTCATCATCATCATATGTACAGTTGTGTTCAAAATTATTCAACCCCCACTGAAATTGAGTGTTTTGGCCAGTTTGACATTGATTTTGATCATTCAGTCATCTTGCTTACAATTAGATCAAAGAAGCACGTGTAGGTCAGACAAATATAACATAACATTCATAATGAAATAACCACAAATGTCTTTTCTGTGCTCACATCATTATCAGTTTTATTCAACCCCCAAGTGACATTCAATCTTAGTACTTAGTACAACATCCTTTTACAGTTATAACAGCTTTTAAATGTGAAGCATAGCTTGACACAAGTGTCTTGCAGCGATCTACGGGTATCTTCGCCCATTCGTCATGGGCAAAAGCCTCCAGTTCAGTCACATTCTTAGGCAGAGCCGGCGCTACCTATAAGGCAGGACAGGCTCCTGCCTAGGGGCGCCTGTCCACCAGGGGGCGCTAAAATCCGGATTACTCCACTGTACGCTGGAATCCTCTCAGCCTGTCAGCGCTGTCTCTCTCTGTAGGGAGAGATCAGCGCTGTGCAGGGGAGAGGCCCGCCCCCTCCATGACACTGCCCAGGTGCGGGGAGAGGAGAGAAAGCAGCCCTCCCACCATCAGGGCTCCCCCTGCTTCCCCTGTCTCTGTGTGCCAGGAGAGAGCCAATGGGAGCCTCTTGAAAAATGACCCGCCCCCTTCCTCGCACATGATCACGATCAGCACGTGGCTGCAGCTGTGTGGAGGAGGAGAGGAGCCAGCAGCCCTGACATGCCGTGATCTGCAGAGATGCAGGTAACAGGTGGAGAGAGACAGGGTAACAGGGGCAGACATCCCAGCTCACACATGTCACAGCTCCCCCACTTACATGGATCCATGGTGGCTTATAGTCTCCACCAGCATCACGTCCTGCACACACTGCACAGGGAGGGAGGGAGGGGTGAGAGCTGGCAGCATATACTCTATACTGGTCCCTGCTCTCCCCCCTCTGCAGGTGAAAGTCTTCTTGGCCCTTCTGCACATGTTTAGAAATTCTCCCCCAAGTAGCCCAGAGGCAGCAGCAAGACATGGCAGATTCTCCTCGCCCCCTCCTTCCTCTCCCATAGACAGGGTTAATACTGGTCAGAGCATCCAGGACATTGTGCAAAGAAAATGTGCACATCAGTTTTGCTGAGGACACAAGAGTGCTAAGATAACTTCCATAGATAAAATAATAGCCCTGGCTCTGCAGCGTGGTGGCACTGGCACGTGGTGGTGGGGGTAGCTCTGAAAGTTGCAGGGCTGACACTG
The DNA here is from genome assembly GCA_009667805.1 of Leptobrachium leishanense. Lineage (NCBI taxonomy): Eukaryota > Metazoa > Chordata > Amphibia > Anura > Megophryidae > Leptobrachium > Leptobrachium leishanense. The sequence goes on from CM019065.1 coordinate 134,494,516, forward strand.
AGGCCTGGTGCAACTTGCTGTAAATGTCAAATATCTGCTACTATTCTCTGGAAGCTCAATATATTAAAGTTATTCAAGTTATACAATGTATTGTATAAATATAAAGGCACACAATTGTGTGTAATTATATTTTATAATGGGATATTTTGAAGATAATTCAAGGTTTCTCTAGATTGTAAGCTCCTATGATCAGGGCCCTCTACACCTCTTTTTTCCATCCTATGTCCGTTTATCCATATCTTGTTCCCTTTTAATTATTGTAAAGCACTGCAGAAACTGTTGGCGCTATATAAATGATGATAATATCTGGTCCCTCACTGCTCACACTCGGGTCTGGTGCGTCTGGGTATACATGTATCTGGGTTCTGATGTCTGAGGTTGTGGAGGGTGGCATAGGACACACTAGGTTAGGGAGGATGAGCGGCGACACATTGAGGACTGTAGAGGGTGACGGGCTGGGGAAGACAGCGTTTTACATTGGAATGACTATTAAGCTTAACAGGGGCATAGTGAGGGCTGGAACTGACTTATTGTAGCCCTGGTGAGGGCACGTAAGGGGACAGGAGAATGACCACAGTCACATTTTGAGGCAGGGAATGGTGGCAGAGGGCTGAGTGGGAGCCGAGGAGGTTGGCAGAGGAGAGTGGCAGGACACTGGGGCAGTGGAGACCAGCATATGATCACTGGGTGTGACGGGATGCAGTGAGGCTGGCAGGAATTACAGGGGGCTGAGGAGAAGGGCAGGGATCACATTGGGGGAAGATGCCAGAGGGTAGAGGATGGTCTTGGGAGGATTAGCAGACAGGACAGAGTGAGAGATGAGGTGGAGGGTAGGAGACACACAGGTGACAGAAGAGATCATTATATTAGAAGGATTTACTAACATACTCAGGAGATAGAAACACAGAGAATGCGGGATAATAGGTTTGATCATGAAGTATAGGATTATTAGTGAAGTATTTTGTGGGATAGCGAGATACGTGGATTAGTCATGGGGTTTGGGGGGGGGGGGCGCCAAAGTGACCCTTCGCCTTTGTTGGCAAAAATTCTTGCACCGGCCCTGTTCTTAGGCTTGCGCACTGCAACTGCTTTCTTTAAGTCCCACCAGAGGTTCTCAATCGGATTTAAGTCAGGTGACTGCGATGGCCACTCCAAAATGTTCCAGCCTTTAATCTGCAACCATGCTCTAGTGGACTTGGAGGTATGCTTGGGATCATTGTCCTGTTGAAAGGTCCAACGTCTCCCAAGCCTCAGGTTTGTGACGGACTGCATCACATTGTCATCCAATATCTCCTGGTACTGAAGAGAATTCATGGTACCTTGCACACACTGAAGCTTCCCTCTACCTGCAGAAGCAAAACAGCCCCAAAGCATGATTGACCCCCCGCCATGCTTCACAGTAGGCAAGGTGTTCTTTTCTTCATAGGCCTTGTTTTTCCTCCTCCAAACATAACGTTGATCCATGGGCCCAAACAGTTCTAATTTTGTTTCATCAGTCCACAGAACACTATCCCAAAACTTCTGTGGTTTGTCCACATGACTTTTGGCATACTGCAGTCGACTCTTCTTATTCTTTGGAGACAGCAAGGGGGTGCGCCTGGGAGTTCTGGCATGGAGGCCTTCATTACGCAGTGTGCGCCGTATTGTCTGAGCTGAAACTTCAGTACCCACATCTGACAAATCTTTTCTCAGTTCCTCAGCAGTCACACAGGGACTTTTCTCCACTCTACGCTTCAGGTAGCGCACAGCAGTCGAAGTCAGCATCTTCTTTCTGCCACGACCAGGTAGCGTTTCAACAGTGCCCTTTGCCTTAAATTTGCGAATGATGCTTCCTATGGTCTCTCTTGGTATGTTTAACATCTTTGCAATCTTCTTATAGCCATTGCCCTTCCAGTGAAGAGTAATCACCTCTTCTCTTGTCTTCCTGGACCATTCTCTTGACTTCACCATGTTTGAAACCACACCAGTAAATGTCTAGAAGGAGCCGAGTATCACAGTCATTTTAAAGCTGCCTAATTGGTGCTTATTATGCTTTATTGCTGCTCCGTGACATCCACAGGTGTTTTCAATACCTGATTGAAAACACTTGAATGAACCTCTGTTCTTCAGAGTGGTAGTCTTTAAGGGGTTGAATAATTGTGTCAATGAAGAATTCACAAAAGAAACATTTACTACTGTATTACAAAACCAATTGATGTCATTTTAGTTGCATATGGTTCTTTAAAAAGTCCTTGTAGGATTTCATTCTGAATACAATTACAAATGTACACTAAATTCCCTAAAACCCTTTACAGCATTGGGGGTTGAATAATTTTGAACACAACTGTATATAGCTCCAACATATTCCATAACACTTTGCAATTGTGGAATACAGACAGGACGTAGTGGTACAAAAAGAACAGAGGGCCTTCCCTTGGGATACAGATCTAGCAATTACAACACATTATACTTAAGTGCTCTGCAAGATGACCCTTGAGCTTACAATCTAAAAGAATTAGAGGGACATGAGACCACTGACCCATTGATTTTGCTAGATGTGTTCATATTGTTGTACAATTATAACACTTCACTGTTATTTTACCGTTTTACTTCCTCACTTCATATTGAGACGTCGTGCTACCAAAAACATCAGCACTATATAAATGATATCAGTAGAAGTATTAATAATAATAATAATTATTAGAAGGAGAAACTATTACTCTTGGATAAAGGGGCAGACACGAAGAAACATTGGGAATAGCTCCATATACAGAAGAATAATGGTGGTGCTGTTGTTCATTGCGGTTTGAAGCCACTTCACCTGCTGGTGTTGAATTTTCTGTCTCTGGATAGCCGATGTCCATTGGAATTGCAAGAACTGTGAATTATACAGTTGTTTGTGACTATGGTGAACTTCGGTTGCACAACTGTGGTTAGTGAATAACTCTTTAGAGTCAATAATGGGCCATCACTGCAGTGCTTGGAGGTGACTGCCACGTATACAAGGTGCGCAGTGACATCCTTGCTGCATAAGCACGGTGACGACGCGTCATTGCTGGGAACCATTTTTGTTAATTGGTCATCGACCAATTGCAGGTGGTGCGTTGGCCTTTTCGCCCAAGTGGTGATAAGGCACGGTATGCCTCAACTTTGGTAAACTCTGGTGCGAAAATGAACAAATATAAAGAGACTTTAACCACTTGACTACCATAATCATGTATACTCTATTTTCAAAGAACCTTCAGGTTGTCCGATATCGCTTTTGCTCAATGTGTTCTTATTCTGGAACGATGCAAAAGAATTTATTGCAAATTTATTGCTGTAACGTACATGTAGTAGCGCATTTTGTCCAGCAGAGGGAGTCCTTTGCAGGTCAAACAGGGCTTATCTACTTTGGAAATGTACAGTAGAGATGTTAATGTATATTTTGCTGTGTGGGTTAAGCAGAATGGTTTTACTAAAATCTACTGGATCATGCCAGTGGCTTTCTGGAATACTTCAAGTGAAGGGGTTAACACAGTCTCCCACTCAGATTGAAATTGTTTTGGAACTTGACCTTATCCATCCTGTCTGTTGTCAATTCACCTCACTTGCCTTAATTCCAAAATACTCAGGGTTATTAAAAAAATAATCGAAAAGTCACCTCACGTTTGGTGACTTTTCGTTCTCTTCAATTCGGTGCGATTTGGCGATCCCATTTCGGCGACCCTGTGGCGTATTCAGCAAGCACCACAGGGCCGTCGAAGTGCAGGGAAAAGCTGCCGGAAACCTGACGAACACTCACCGCAAAACCTGGCGAACGCACACCGAAACCCGCAAAAACATCTGGATTAACACCACCAAACATGCTGGAGAAACCTGAGCAGCACCGATCACAGCGCAGAGCAGCCGCCGAAAAAACCCGACACCGCAGACGAATGGAATGAAAAAAAAAACAACAGTACGCTTGAATGTTTGAAAAGTGAAACGCTGTTTGCAACGAAAGTACAGAATGAAAATGTCTTAAATTTACATATAAGATCCAATGAATGATAATAAAAAGGGCTGTTACAGAAAAAGAAAAAACTATTTAAAAAAAACAGAAAAAAGAATTTTGCAAAAAAATCCCCAAAAATGCCTAAAAGATCCTAAAAAATCTATACATAAATAGACTTTTTACTGCAGAATATTATAATCAACGGTTTATTAGATATTGTATTAAAACGGGAATATTTTTAACATTGAAGCCTATGGGATTCGCCTGAATAAATCTGCCGCATGAAACCACCGAACAGCAGGGCAATTCGGCAACTTTTCACTGCTGGTTTTTGTTCTCTGAATAGACGAAGCATTGCTTTCTATAGGGATCTCACTGCCCTCGAACAGTCAACGAACAGGCACCGTATGTGCAGGCAATTCGCCAACATTTGGCAAACTGCCTGCTCTCTGAATAGCCGAATGGCCAGGAAAGGTAACCGTACGCTGAATTTCACTGTTTGGTTACCTTTCGGCCACAATTCGGATCTCTTTGCATAACCCTGACTGTGTTTCCACTGGCAAATGCAACTCAGCTGAAATGTTAAATGGGCACTTGTCGTCGTCAGCTCGGCTAACTGTTTATAGATATGTGTTAGCTAATGCTCCTGAATTATCTCATGTTTGGTTCCGCAATTGACGGAGCTGACAATTTTAGCCGAGTTGCACTTTTCAGCAGCAGCTGAGCAATCAGTGCCTGGAGCCCACTGTTCACCAAGATCATTACAGATTGTTGCTCATTTTGCTTAAATAGCGGTAAACAGCAATATACGTCTACTTCTTCTTCACGTTCTATTCATTAATATAATTTATTGGTTACCACCTGCTTGTCACAGGGTAATCTGGTCAGAGATAACATGATGTCATCACACTCAGTAATTCAAAATACTATCGCGGCAAAAATAATTAAAAACAAAAACCCGCTCTCCTTTAAAATATAACGATAATAATAAAAATCTTTTGCTGTTGCCTGTGCGGGAAAAAAAAAAAAAACGAAAAGAAAAAATAGCTAGCGAGAGAAGCAGGAAGACAAATGCAGAGGGAGAAGGTCAACGCTCAAGGTCACCGGCGTCCTGTTCACCAAACCTCATCACTCAGCTGAAAAAAAATAGTCAATATTTTTTAGCCGGGGAATGGAAGTGCCCTGGTAGCATTGCTGCAGTAAATCACACGCAGAGCATTTGTCAGGCCTGTGCCTCTGCAGAAGGCTCTTAGCAGTTAATTTCAGTCTAATTTATTATCCTTCAGAGCAGCCCTAAAGAACCATTAGCAGCACGCCAGAGTGAAATACGCTGTCATCTATTATCTTATTACCCTGCTGGAACAGGATCAATTAATTACCCATTAATGTATTTCAGCTGCGACAATTTATGAGTGACCCCCAACATTTGAACAGATGATTAGTTATGTATGTTTGTCTGCCGGAAAAATGAGAAGGGGCAAATTAACCCATTAAGGGATACCTTCTCTGTATAAACCGTTTTTAAACACATATCATTTCTTACTTTTTTTTTTTTTTTTTACCGGCGTAAGAGGCTGTCAAGTCTGACACAGAAATTTTAATAGATCGACTGCTTTCCCTGTTAGGGTTCCATTGCCTCGTTAGCTCTAAAATACCTGTGGTGGAATTTTTTTAGTTTATTTTTAATAAAATATAAATAAAATAATAAAACATTCTGATTCAGCTCTCTACCAGGTTACCTGCTCTGTTTATGGTCACTTTTAAATAAATGCATCCGTCAGAGCCGTAATCAGTAAAATACAGATGGCAGCCTGCGGTTTCTATTTTATGCAATGTCCTTACAGGGTTCTTGAATAAACAGGGAATGTTGTCTCCCTAGAACCAGATCGTTACAAAACAATAAAATCTCCATGAAATTCTGTGGGATCAGGTCTATGGTGAGTGCTGACTATTTACGGATATATTTTACAGTGTGCACCTCAGGGACAGTGTTTTATTGGCTAAAATGTTGTCAATCAATACGTTTCTCGACATGTATAGAAATCTTTTAAAAATGCTCCAGAGTAAATCATTTGGGTCACACTTCTCCTATGCTGTTACCATAGACAACACATACCAGGGAATGTTTCACACCATCTCATCTAGAGACCTTCATTTAGGTAGAGGATGGCATAGTGGTAGTGTCACTACCTTGGAGCGGTGTGACCTGGGTTCAAATCCTGGATCCTACCTTAATATATCAGCCTACGTCTTTAATATTAAGTACCGACTGGGTGGAGTAGAGGTAACATCACTGCTCTGCGTGGAGAGAGCCTGTGGAGACATGGGTTCGATCCTGGTAAGAGCACCTCTCCAGTAAGTGTCCTTGGGCAAGACACCTAACGGTACATACTCGCCATCCAGGACATACTTGAAAACGAGAGAAATCTCAATGTATCCTTCCTGGTAAAATCCTTTCTCAAAAAAAAGGAAAGGAAAGGGATAAGGTGAGGTCCATAACTTGGCCAAAATAAGGTCAGTTTAAACTAAAAACACATGATCATTAATGATAAGAAGTTAGCCACGATTTGCAGACGGAATGCATTGCCATTTTAAAGGCTTCATTTGACTCTGTCCATACCTCATTGTACATCTTCTAATTCCATCCACGTCTTCAACTTGAAGCCTCAGTTACTTTACCATGTGTACATAGATAGGTGGAGATTGGATTTTACATCATATCCCCACCTTTCTACACCATGAAGAATTAGTTTTAGTGAGAAGGTAACTATACAACATAAAGTGGCTCCATTTTTTTGCCCCCCCCATGGACGGAAACATCTACTGCTGAAATAGCTTTCACAGGGACTATTTTGGAGAATGGGCTCAGAGATGCATCTACAGCACTCCCAAAGCCAGTCCACCAGAAGGGTGGGGTAGAGGTAACATCACTGCTCTATATCCATGGAGACACAGGTTTGAATCCTGGCAAGAGCACCTCTCCAGTAAGTGTCCTTGGGCAAGATAACTAACGGTAAGTACTCACCACCCAGGACATACTTGAAAACGAGAGACATCTCAATGTATCCTTCCTGGTAAAATACTTTCTCAAAAAAATAAAAGTAATGTAGGGAGATATCAGATCAACAACGAGGTTTCTAAGTCATGCTCTATGCACTGTATCCATCTACTACTATGAAATTGGGAATTGCTAAACTTCTTGTTGTACCCAATCCCAAAGATCTGATGGACTTTCTGTTCTTTGACAGTTGTGTCAACCTGGACTTGGATGTATTCAAGTCCAGGTTGACAAAACTGACAAAGAACAGAAAGTCCATCAGATCCTTGGGATTGGGTACTACAAGAAGGTTAGCAATTCCCAATTTCATAGTAGTAGATAAAATACATCCCAGGTGGTTCATGACCAACCAGGCTTGTGTTCCCTGTCAATGAGCTGGTACCAAAATAACTCTCCATAATCCATTATCTCATTCATGCTGTGAGTCCTACAACAGTAACGTCAAGTATGGTTTTATCAGTCATGTATTATTTTACTATTGTTTGGGAAAACGTATGGCGGTTTATAAAGTGTATAGCCAATGACAATGGAGGCAGTATGGGGCATTCTGTGACTGTAGCTCTGTACTCTAAAATGAGGGACTAGGGAATTGGTCCTCCTGTCTATACCCATCACTCCCTAGTTTGTGGTCTCAAAGTTTTATAATATTCCCAAAAATAGTGGAGGAACAGCGTTTCTGAGCGTTCCTGCTTGACTTGACCCCTGCAGAGGTCTATTCTCAAGGGATCTTACAATATTGATAGTTTGGGTTTGTGGAAGCATAATTGGAAGAACTGTTGTATGTGCATTTTTTCTGTATATTTCACATCGTTACTGTTTACTCCCAGCATTGGCTGTATATACCTGCATATTGTAAATTGACATTTTTTTCACCTTCCAAAAGTAGTAATTTTAACTGTTCCTTGTGAGATCTGACAGATCTCCAGCTTATATCCATTTATTCTGAGAAACCTTTAATAATTCACACACTGTGATTCAGTGAAATGTATAGTCATTTTCTGACGTTATGTTTTGGAGGTAAACATGTATGTCAAACAACTATAAACTGTATATAGTGTAGCTTAGCCCAATGATATAACATAAGAAAAAAAATGTCCTTTAGGACAAAGTTCCTTAATTTGCATGAAAGTAGAAATGTGATAGTTAATTATATTTTAACGTGTTGAAATACATAAGTTGAGCACCTGTATCCGAAATGCTCGAGGCCACGAGCATTTCACATGTCGTGTTCTTCCAGTTATTGGAATATGAAATGGATTCCTCGTAGCTGGAAGGAAGCAAGGGACGTGGCAGAAGGGCTGAAAGACTAAAAGGGCATGCGCAGTGTCAGTGAGGGACATACTGCCACTAAGAAACACACTTGCATTAGCAGGGGCATCATGAGGGAAGCGAGGGAAAGCTGACCAACAGGTGCACACAATTTTTTTTTTTAATAAAAAGTTCCAAAAACTTCACTTTTTGGAATCTCAATCTTCCCATTTTAAGAATTTTGGTTGAGGGGTGCTCAACCTGTACTTTATCTCCGTGACTACCATGATCAAGTATACGTGAACTTCAACGGCTCCTGGAGGAGCCATAGATTGAGTAAATTTGATCTTGTCTTATTAGGGAGCAATGTAAAGGACTTTCAATTATTGGAAACAAAATTCATAAGCAAATGAGCTCCAGAATTTGCCCCTGAGGTTAAACATGTCAGATATGACATCCGATATGTTGAAACTGTATGAAAAAGCTTTGGGCCACATTACATACCTATCGATAACGTTAGCGCTCACCTGAGTGAGCGTTAACGTTAGCCCTGGTGGCCCTAGCGCGGATCCACCATATTACAATCCAAACGCTAACCATTAAAAAACCCGTTAGCGATTTGGATCTTGCGCTTCTCAGAGCGAGGTTACTGTACTTTGCGCTCCCTATACTTAACATGGGGAGCGCAAAGTGTTGATTAGCGTTAGTATTACAATATAATGAGTATAGCAGTAGTAGTGATACCTTTTTTATTGGACTAACATTACATTTAAAAGACAAGCTTTCGAGAGGATTCCTCTCTTCCTCAGGTCTGGAAGCTATACCGATCAGTTCCTAGAATTGAACATTAGGACATTCACATAGGTGGGGGGATTTAGATGTCGTAAAAAGTGAGAGTCAAATGGTATGTTCAAACTGGTAAAATAAACGCATGAGGATCTTGGGCCCATAATAAAACAACTACTAATGCTAATTACCTTCCGGCTGTGGTTAACCCGGCAGTTAACCACAGCCTGGACCTGGTGCTAACAGATCTCGCTGCTGCAGAATCCATCAGCACCAGCCAAAAATACCCCCAAATTTATCAGTTACTCACCTCCTAACCTGCGGCGAGGTTCGCCGCTCCTATCGCCTCCTCTGTCCGCTGGGAGCAGGGAGAGACTGGGGGAAAAAGTATCCCAGTCTCCCTCTTCGATCACTATGCTGACCTGCCGGATCTCGCGAGGCAAGATCCAGCAGGTCATGTGACCGGCAGTGTCTGCCTCAGAGTCTTATGGACTCCATCGAGTGGATGCTCGCAGCGGCGCTTAGCACTGCCGCGCACATCTTGGGGCTTAGCGCTGCATTACGATGCAGGCAGCTTTTCTAGCGCCTGCATCGTAATATCACGCTTAACGGGGACGCAAAGGAGAAACCTGCAGGTGCAGGTTTTTCGCCCTTGCGTCCCCATTTAACGCGATGAATGTAATGTGGCCCTTTGAGTTCCGTTTTCTATCAAGAGCATGTAGAAGCACTTTTTGACAAGAAGAGGGAGGCAGTGAAAATATACAGTAGAGACATGTCTGTATTGTTTTACTGTGTGGGTAATGGACAGTGATAAAACCAGCAGGTCCTTTTACTTTAGGACTAATCATCATTACCTAAAGTAGGACTTTATTTTTCCATTCTGTTAGGAAAACTATGCTTGTCATAGAGACATTTGCACTTGCGCTGGGATTGGTTTTGCTCTGTGGAGGGCCTCTAGTTGTCTAAGGTCCAGTACTTGTACCCCTCTTTCTCTTCCTTAAGGGCTACCCTGGAACTACCATCTAATCAGTAGGTATCTGCAATGCACAATGTGACCCCATATTTCCTGCTTTTACAAGAGTTCAATGTCCAGACTCCAGTATTTCAGAAGAACAAACCTCTGGCGCAGGTCTGAGGGCATCATTCTATTTGTCACCCTGTGGAGATAGTTATTAAACCAAAGCATTACAAATGGATTCATAGAACACTGGGATATACTGACTATGTGTTTATACCCTGCCCCTGGCAATTATTGCATCTATGTTGTGGTCTTTAGACAACCACATGCATGGCAGGAGAGCAAGAGGAGGTTTTTGATAATCCCCCCTTTTGCTGACCTGCTAGTACTCCCCCCACCCAGTCAACAAATCCACCAGGGAGTATATTGAGCAGCTCACTGATGGCTGTTCGTGTTCTGCAGACTTGCTGACACTGGTATGATTCAGTAATTATTGTTTCTTTTAAGTTATTGCTGTAATTTTGCTTTCTAAGATCCCAATCAATTCCTGCCTCTCCAGGGCACGCTTGAAAAGCGATATTTTGGAAACACTGCTCTGATTGATTGGGCTGTTAGACACTGCCTGAGACAAATGACCCAATCTGCCACAAATTAGCCTGGCTTCCAGAGATAGTTTTATACAGAGATGTAAATTATATTGTCAGAGGGCCGTCACTTCTCCGCTTAAAGTACAGCTAACAAGAAACCGCATACTGTTACAACAACCTCTGTAGCATTTATTGATGGAACGCAGACAGATCCATAAAGCTTGCCTTGCATGCTCTTCCTCGAACAGACAATTTAAGCAAGTGGGAGATATTGCGGATTAGGATCTTTTAACCCATTTGACGGAGCAGAGATGTGAAGGCGGTGGCATATTTCTACATCCAAACATGTAACTCTTGTTTTCCTTCACCCTAAATGTCCTTATCCTAATGAAGGCATATTTGGTTACAGCAAAACCATTAATTCAACATGGTCTAGAATGTAGAATAACACAATACTTTCCTCCTGTGAAGTCAATGCCGCCCAATGGAGAGTGTGGTTACTTAGCAGAAAGTGAAAATTGCATTATTTGCGAGGAATTCAGATGCAGAGAGCATTTTGGTTTTAAGGACTATAGAAGTACTAATAGGTCAAGGTATATGACAGTGTTTCCCAAAGCTGTCCTCAGAACCTGCTAACAGACAAGGTTGTCCAGATATCTGAAGCTCAGAACAGGTGATGTCATTATATATTAACCTCCTTTTATTGCACACCTAATATTATTGTTTAAGGCTGGGATCACATGAGCGCACACATTACACGCTTGTACTGCCGTGCCTTCCAGCGTCCGACGCAGCATTGTGACTCTGCGATGGGGCCGTCCACACACTGTAGAGTGCGCACGATTTGCACGCGTTACAACAGGTGTGCTGCGTCCATTTAGGAAGCCTCCCCGTTGAAGTGCTAGGACGCGCATTCGACATAGGGCTGCAAAGCGCGATCCTCCGTAGGAGGATCAAACCTTGCAGCGCTTAGCTCACTAACTGCACTCAGTGAGGTGGCGAGACGGGCATCAGAGTGGAAGAAACGTCTACTCTCACAGACGTTCCTTCCACTCTTAAAAACGCTCGTCTGACCCCGGCCTAAAAACTCAAAGCAGTTGGTCTAGAGGGATTTTTCCATATCCAATGACAACCTGTTATATCAAACACATGGTAAGTCTTCATTTTATGCAAACCAGTAAATATTATTTATGCCAGTAGTAAAATTGAGCACTAGCCTTATAGGGCTGTCACGTCCAACACGCTGCTAAGCGAATGCCTACTACTGATGTTGAACAGTGCCATCACAAGTAGAAATCTAAATTTGGTGCCGTTATAAACCACATAGAAATGTATCCTCAGTGTCCAATGATGAAGAGTGAAGAAAAGTGATGTCAATTTACACCACCTTCAAAACTTGCAATACAAGACCAAAGCTAACAATCATTGGAGAACATTGCACAGATTTTGACAATATCCTTGAGCACAAGGTGCCTGAATAGGCCAGGCCACTGACGTGCACAGCCCATTACATTAGGGTGTGCACCAATGGAATATTTATTAATTTAAAACCTACATTAAAAGACTTTGCTCAAAATACACATTTTTCATGAGCAATAACAAGCCTGTAGTCAGAGAGAGTCAGTTTTTATGCTTTTCATCATGAACCAAATAAAGGACATCGAATATATTAATATAAAAGGTGAAAGAGGACCTCTTCACCCAACCCCCTTTGCACACCTATGGCCCTGGCAGTGGACAATGTGCAGGACTAAGAACTTTTAGGGAGCAAAAGCAACGTATACTAGTTTACTGAGAACAGGCAGAAGCACTAGTGGCCTGCCCTACTGTGAATCGATGGACAGGTTTCAGCTCAACGGCGCCATTACAGAGTCGACAACACCATATACAAATCAGACTGGTATCACCCACAAAGAGTGACCAGTAATGAAATACAAAGGCAATCTCTTGAGAGTAGTACAGCTACCCCAACAATCATTTTGGCCTAGATATGCCTTATCAGGAGGGCATCACGGATAAGAAGTTTGTAGTCTTGGAGCTTGATCACCAAGGATATTGTATCCCTTTCAACAAACTCCTTATTTTTGAAAAGAATAATTATATTTTGGAAATATTAGGAAATTCAAAGCCACCTTCTTGACAGCATTTGAAGGGAGAAGCATAAATTTGTGCTTATTCACCTCGCAATATATTTTCCATATTATTTTTTGGATAGCTATAAGTACGTGTCATTTTTTTTAAGGTCAGCGCACCGTCATTTACAGTGCATTGCAGAACTACGCAAGAGGAATTGGATGAAGGGATGGAATTCAGCACGTCCCTTTGTCTTCCTAATTAAAAGCTCCGCGGTCTCTCCGTCACTTATATTTTCCCTGTTCTTTCTTCCAAGCTAATGTTACACTAACGAGCTGGGTTTAGTGGCATTTATGTAGATAAAGCTCCGGTGATTGATTTCAATGGCTTGTTAAAATTAGTTTCAGCCACCATATTGATTTAATCCCTTTGCTTGAAAGTGCTAATTAATAATGATAATAAAAGTGTCTCAACTCATTATTATCAGTGGAGGGAGGGAAGGAAAGAGAAGAAAAGGGAGCAGAGAGAGAGGGGCTGCTAACTATCAAGCAATAATGCACAAAACACTCGGCAAACTCACACCTTTATACTCGATCTGGTCAAATATACTGGCGCATAGGGATTGAGTGACATTGACCAAACCAAAACCTTGTGTGACCGCTATGTCATTTGCTAAAGCACATTACATGTTGCTTATTAGTAGTCTTTTTGTAAACAAAGATAAAAATTAAATCCAGTGTACCAGCCCGATGGCAGGCCTGACTATGCTATACATTTTCCAGTATCAGATGGGACTTTACCGTCCAGTCCATGATAGCCTTAGTGTAAATAGAGCAAAAATAATAATAATGCATTTTTTTGCCAAGGTAGTGAAAAATTATAAAGTTCCAGTTCCAATAACTGGGAGCCCTGTAGAAGTAGGATCAAAACTGGGATTAATGCCCAATGGTATAAATCTTTGGTGCTAATATCTGTGTATTGCATGCTTTGGGATGAGAACGTAATACCTTTTATTTATCTAAGTTTTACTAAAGAAGAAACAAAAAAAATACTAATATTAAAAAACGATATATTTAGACACCCCTTAAATATACACCAATCAACACTCCGTGCTTTGACTGAATAATAATTCACATATTGCCCCATTTAAAATGTGCTTTCAATAGCTCATCAGCGTATGAATCAGTTTTGTGTGGTTAGAGCAATGAGTGGACATGCGTCATTGATTTGCTTCACAGTTAGAGAGTCATTATGCGATGTCTTCCAGTTCTTATTGATCCAAAGCAAGCGGAGGAAGAAAAAAATATTAATAAATAAAAAGAAAAGAAAAAATATAGAGATTGGAGAGTATTTTTCATTGTCGGAAAAGGTAATTTGCTGTTTCCTTGGATCAACATCATAAAGTTACTGATCTAAAACATATTAATCATTTCCTTGGCGCTATCTGGCTTGTTGACCAACAAAATCATAAGTACAAATTTCACAATACTTATCACACCGGGATAAGGATTTAATGAGGTAGAAATTGGTTTCTTCAAATCTTTACACAAATGACCATTTGTCATCCTGAAGAGTCATTGTGGTTTCAGTTGCCACTGCAAGATCATTACATTGATCTGGAATATAATGATATAGTGTCATAAAATGGTTTTTTTTCTTTTGTTTAACCACTTCACTACAGATGTTGTGTGTGTCCCATTCATTGCTGCCATGTGGTAGCAGAAGGACAAATGAGGTATCATTGGAAAGGTCATTGTCTGATCTTTCAATAATATCAAACATGACTATGTGAAATGTTAAAAAGAACTTTAAAAAAAAGTGAAAAAAAATAAATAAATGATAACAAAGGCCTATAAATTTGTCCTATTGCTAAAGCAAATTCAATTATTATGAATTCCATGCAGCCAGAAATTTTTGGTCTCATTACCAACTGCAAAGATGAGTAACAAGAGACTTGGAAATTGCTCATTATTCTCCGGCTACACAAATATTGGCACCTCCTATTTGAGGGGGAGAAAGGGCCACAACAAGACCCGTGTCCTCACTGCTCCTGCAGTGACATGAATCCTAATGGCACTTTTCCTGTGTCTGACTTTGAGAGCCAGTCCAGATTTTCAGGCTGTTGCACACAAAGAGCCCCACAGGTGCTTCGATGTCCAGCCCTATTTATTTCCATGGATTTCATGCTATTTAAGGGTGCTGCCCTAAAGACTACTTGCCTTTGCTTCGCTTTAATGGTGTTACCAGGACTCTTTGAATTTTGGCTTGCCTGTTCTTGCCTTCCCACCGCTGATCATATATTTCCAACTAGACCCAACTGATAGCTGTGTACCTTTCATGTGTCTCCATCTGATCCTGCCTTGTATTGTACCTACCTGCTGTTATTCCTGAGTCCCATTAACCCACCTGTAATAAATCTCTGTCTTCAACCATTTGTCTGACTGTTGTGTCTTTGTCCCCTGCATCCTGGGCTCTTATCTGCAGCCCATACCATGAACATGACAAAAGCATTAATGTATAGTAATCTGGGGTAACAGCTGAACTTCAGCAGAAGTCTCTGGATCAATTTATGAAAGGACCATCCAACGTCCAGTCACCTGTCTTTAATAAAACCTTTGGATCTCAAAATTCTGTGGCCAAGAAAAAGAGTCAGGCAAAATATTATCAGGGTTATTCAGAGAGCGTGAAAAGCAGGAGAATGACTGGAGAATGAAAAATTCTAGGTCAAAATAGCCAAACCAGAAAAATTCTCCCTTTCATCTCACTTTCCAAATCGGCTATTTTGACCTAGAATTTTTCATTCTCCAGTCATTCTCCGGCTTTTCATGCTCTCTGAATAACCCTGTATTTAATAACGTGCAACACTACAATTTGCCAAAGGATGCAACCATTTTAATGATGTCTTTTGCATATATATGATAAACTAAATTTTTTTATTGTGGTAGTTCTTTGAACCATTCTAAGTATTTAGACCATGGCTGTCAAACTTCGGCCATCCTGAAGTTTCTGAACTGCAACACCCATAATTCCCTAGCCATCAACATCTGGGGATCCATGAGTTTGACAGCTCTGATCTCTAGACCCTTCGTTATTTAGCTGCCATTCAACAATGTTCTTTTTTAATTTTACTATTTTCCTTTCAAATAGTTTTTTTTCCTTGTTTATGTCTGAATACATATAACAGCAATAGGTCATTGTGCAGATTTACAGCAGAGATTAAACACAAGTTAATTTTCCCCTCTGGTCCATGGCCAGTGTATGACCTAGAAATACAACATCAATTGGATTCTGTGCCCAAATAGGCTTGTTATAATAGATATTATCATCACTTATTTATAATGCCTCGCCGCATTCATGGACTGTTAGGGAATACAATATCCAAACAAACTAATACACGACTGCAAATAATTGGAAGAGTTTACAATATGCACAGATTAGAGGACTAGGAACGATTAGATTTTAGCAAGAAAGATGGCTTGAAGAAATTCTGTGGAGATTCCGAAAATATTTATTTGAAATAAAGAACAAATATGTTTAGATTCAGGGGAAAAAGAAGGAGGAAGAATGGAGGCTACTGCATGAGCATAGATTGCAAATTTCAGTAAATTTTATATGTAGACATAAATTAAGTGGCTTTAATATTTTAGTGGTTAATGCCTAGGTTTCAAAGAATGGTATGAATTATTGTAAGGGAGCCATTGCTTAACCCATTTATGCTTACCTACAAAAGCCTCACTAACTCAGCTCCCCACTACCTGTCCTCACTAATCACCAAATACACCCCAGCCCGCTCCCTAAGGTCAAACAGTGACCTGCGCCTAGCTTCTCCCCGCATCACCTCTTCCCATGATAGACTGCAGGATTTCTCACGCGCAGCCCCCACTCTCTGGAACGCTCTCCCTCGTACTGTCAGACTTTCCCCTAACTTCTCTTCCTTCAAACGCTCCCTGAAAACATTCCTATTTAGGGAAGCCTACCACCCAACTCACTGACGCAACCATCAATCACTCTCACCTTACAGTCCTCTCCTCCTGTTTCCAACCCCAACCCTCCCAGATTGTGAGTTCCTACGGAATAGGGCCCTCATCTCCTCCTGTACTGTTTGTCAAATGTTGTTCAATGTATTGTAACCCTGTCTATACTGTGCTTATTGTACAGCGCTGCGAATATGCTGGCGCTTTATAAATAATAATAATAATAATAATAATAATAATGCTGCAGGGCGTACTAACCGTCCCTGCGGCGGGCGGGACTCAATGCCTAGGCATAGCACGCCACGTTGGCTTCTATGGGCCAGGTCTGGTCCACCCACCAGCTGGTGCACAGCATGCATCATTCAATGCTGTGGGACGGCTTGAACTCAAGCCATCCTTCAGCTGCCAATGATGCGTTTGGCATGTTAGCTGCGTAGGCGGGCCAGAAAAGGGGCCAGGCGCAGCAGCCAGACAGCGTATGCCCCGCCAGCATTAGACCCACCCGCCGGGTGTTAAGGGATTAACTGTAACTAATTGATCACAAAAAGATTTAGATAAATTGCGTTAGTATAATTGGATTGATTGAACGTCATGTTTATGTTTCTGCACCAAGAAGCAGATTTTAATTTGTATTCTAGGCGTCTTGGTGACATGGGGAGATCCATTCAAAAAAACTTTATTACCTAACTCTTGAACAAAACACATTGGTACTATTCCATTGCTGCAAGTAAAAGGGAGCCACAAAAGGGAAAAAAATATATTGGTGCAAGACGATTTTAACAGCTCCCTGTTACCATACCTATTTTGACTCAGCTGCTATATCAGAGTCTTGAGTCAGAATATAAGGGAGTCGCACACAAATACTGGCAGCTGCACTTTGCCACTGATATCGGCTCCTTGAGTTCATAGGATTCCATGGAGCAATGCACAACACTGCTACGACCTCCGCACAATCTCGCACTAGTGTGATTGCACAGGAGCCGCTGAGGGAGAGCAGACAGGGCAAGGCAGGGCTTCCGCTGCACATGCTGAGAGAAAGCAGAGGAATGTGCTGCTGCCATGCGATGTACAGGGCACTAGAGCCCAAATTGCAATGATACAAAGAGGAGGAAGGTATCAGACTAGTGTATATAGTAGTGTGAATAAGTGTATAGAAGACACTGGGGAGACCGGATTAAGATTGGGGCACAGGGTAGATCAGGGCGAGACTGGAGCACAGAGGAGACAGGGCCTGGACTGGGACAAAGCAGAGACCATGGCGAGACTGGGAAAAAAATCACTTAGCACCTGGTTCTGGCTGTTATTTCTTTCAGAAATACTTATTTCAGAGGAGAAGAACAAGCTACATTAGAATAGCCTATTCTTCTCCATCTAAGCACAAATTAATGGCCCTGATACAAAGTATAGCAGATGTTAATGTGCAGGAAGAAACCACAATGACCAAGCCGCAAGCCAAGATTATGGAAAGGTCAGAACAGCAACTCCACCAATTAACCCCTTACAACCACCACAATTTGCACAGCGGCAGGGCGTTAACACCAGTGGGCCGTACTAGTACACCCCGCTAGCTGGATGCCGCGTCGGGTCCCTCCTCTGGCCCGCCTATGTACTTGACATGCGTCATTGGCTGCAAGGGGGCAGCCTGAGTTCATGATAACCCACTCTCGTGACACCTGCTTGGCGTTAAGGGGTTAAATATGCTGAATTGGTTTAGGAAACATTGAAAAAAATGCTACAATGCGCCTTTATATGAACTGTATACATATATTCTGTATCCTATTGTAGTGATTTTGATATGAGAAGACTATGGTTTTTTCTCTTGGCTGGACTGAACTGTTCTTATATTGTGCTGCGCAGCCCCCCCCCCCCCCGCATGTGGCAAAATACTTGCTCATCCTCTATCTGTAATAGTTTTTATCCATAATATCTATGTATTTTGTTTTGCAATGACAATTCAATTTACTTCCCCAATGCATTTTATTGGATTTTGCACAATGGACAAGTTACAGAACTGTGCACCTTGTTAAAAAAAACAACAACAAAGTATTACTTGTAATTTTAACACAAATGATTGTTAGGATTTTGTTGAAATCGATCTAAGGTCTACATAAAATATGTACTTTGATCAAATACTCTTTTCTGTCAATGCTGATTATTAATATTATTGTTATTATTACTAACCCCTTACCGCTGGGGACCTCCCAGCGGCAAGGTGGTCCTAAACGCCACAAGGCAGCATAGCACGCCCCACAAGCGCCGAAGCCCTCCTTCGGCCCAGAGGGCTGAATGTGTCACTGACTGCCACGGGACTGTCTGAGTTTAAACAGTCCGGCGGCAGCCAATTACACATTTGGCACGCGCCCAGGTGAGGCGGGTTTAGGCATGCATAGTGAGTAAGCAGGGTGTGCTAGGCTAGCCTGCAGCATTTAGACCCACCTGCTGCGAGGTTGGCATAGCACGCCCCATGGTGGGAAGGGGTTAATGGTAATAATGCCGTAATGTCTATCTTGCTCCTCATGGTTTTATAATTTTTGGAAGAAAGAAAGATTGTTTTTATGGATTCATTTTTTTATTCTTTTATTGTTTTCACTCTGACGTAGCACAATGTATTACCTCAAGATAGTTGTGATATTAACCAAATTGTAGAGAATTTACAAGTGGAAATAACCATTAACTCAGTTTCATGATATCAGTTTAGGATTAGTAATTCCAATATCAGTTTACTACAACTCTCACTTATAGCGAATAATCCTGAAAGATCTGCAAGTACTGAAAATTCTGCTAGAACAAAGGAGTTGGGTCTTGTGAAACCCTTTCCATAACATCTTTGGGCCCTTGAAGAACTGCCAGAATAGACGATGCACGGCCTTATTAAGACCCTACACACCACATGTTATTGTTGTACTCATGCTATTAGATTTTATGCCACATTAAAAGAATAAAAATTATATATTGGTGTTGAAAATCACATCTGCGTGTTCTGTCTCTGTCGTTCTTTGGTAAGGTTTATACACCCTGGATTTACTGATGCATATAGACGGAGAGGGAGGCGATGCCTTTATGAAATGAATTGATAGCCCTGGTATCCTGGTGAATCCAGTCTCATAAGCATCTCACCCATCTCGAGCAGCAGAGCAAAATGATCTTTCATCTTCCTGCCTCTCTGGAGCTCGTAATGACACGTAGTCAGCAGACTAATGGTATTGCTCTGTGTGTCTTGTTGATTCATACCGGACAGTTTCCATCCTCATTAGATTCTCCATGAAACGCTGTCTCTGTTTTTTTAATGCTTCATATATTCACAGCTCCAATGTGGGGTGATGGGCCCGTGTGACACTTTCATATCCCACGTTTGATAGGTCGGCCAATCCGCGGCTGGATTTTGTTATTTTTATAGCTGTGCTTTGGAGGAGGATGGATGGAGCTGACAGTGTAAGCCCGTACCACACGTAGCAAGGCTAGGGAAACTATATTATTAGGGTGCAAAGCAATCAAACAAGATTACAAATCAGCAAGGGACTTTTAAGATGCTAAACAGTACGTATACAAAGGAAGCTCAGCTTGCGATTACAGACCATCATGATATCGTAGGACTCACGATTAAGTCTGTTGGGTAGAGGTGCTTTAGTTCAAATAACATAAGGCTCTTAAGACATATATTCTTTTGTATTATATACAGAGATACTTTGTGTCTCTGGATACTGATTTCAATTAAAATATAAGACAAGGAATACTTTAGATTTTAACTTGCTCCAAAATATATAACTATAACGTCAGAGTGAGCTTGATTTCCTTACTGTCAATCTAGTAAGGTAGTAGTTAGCATGCCCACCCAGGCCCATGTCAAGGTTTTCCTTTCAACAACAGTCAATCACTTGACAGATGTGATAGGCAAACCAGCTTGTGTATTCCTCACTTCGCGCAGCTGTTGACCAACTGGACCACCATAGACCAATCTCCCCTTCCAGGTGGGATTGGGCCTTGCAAAAACTTTTTTCCTGCTGACCCCTCAAACAAAGGCCAAGAGTGAATCTGGTAGTTGGTTTATGAATGTTTTGGATGCAAAAGAGATAAACACACCCTTGTGATAAGCATTTGTTTTTTGTGCAATTTAATTACTCCCTCACCGGAAGTCTTTAACATAAACATTGTGGTTAATCACACCGATTTAAGGAGTAGTTGTAGATTTACTTGGTTAGGATCGTTATTTGTTCTAGATATGCAAGTGGGTAAGTGCACAAGGTAATGCACTCCGAGCCTCTGAATATGCAGATCGACTGGGCCTTGGGTTACCACCTTCCCTTCAAGCCAAACTCGTACACTCCCACACCGCATGGCAATTTTTTGTTTATGTAGAGTATACATATTATGCTCATGAAGGATGGTGCTTGCATGGCTGGGTCAGCATCCAGTTACCCACACGCATTGTCAGCTGTACTCTGCTTATAAGTGTCCTTAAGCAAGTGAAAACAGGAGGCCATGGATCGTGTTGCCTTCTGCATTCTGGGACAAGAGGGGAGTGCAGATTCTTTTTAATAACTTTTATTAAAGGGTTTTTGCAAATTCCCCTCATAACAGGGGTGCGAGAGAGAGGTGAGAAAGAAAGAAACAGAGAAGAGAGAGGCAGAGAGGCAGAGAGAGAAACAGATGAGACAGAGACATATCATGTCAGGTTCTCAGAGCCAGGATTTTTTTTAAATACTGGTTTGAGATGAGAATAATGAGCAACAATGAAATCGTTTGCTACTTTCCTGCTGCATGAAAATGAATGCTTCCTACACAAAGTACACAAGCATCAATATTCAATAAGGAGATGTAATAGTCCAGCCGCAGCCCGCAAGATATGTTGGCAGATTGACTGGAATAAGCAACTCGGTCCTCATCCCATAAACTCACTCTATACACTTCCTCATTCTATATACACATTATCATCCGATATACATTTACTATAATCCCATCCTCATCTATATTTAATATACCCATCCTCCTGGTTTCGTGTGATGGGAGTTGTGTCTATGGGGTAACTGGCCTGGTGTGATGGGAGTTGTATGTATTTGAGGTGGCTGTTTTTGTGTGATATGAGTTATTGAGCAGGTATGGAAGCCACATATTGTTATGCGTTTGTTTGGGGGAGCCCAATTGTGTTCTCGTAGTCTTTGTTGCATTCAATGAGGTTTTTTTTGCCAGGGCTGTCTATTCTCTGGTGACAAGTAAAACAGGGCAGAGGCAGTATGGGGTTAATAAAGCCTGGCCCCCTGCATGCAGGACTTCACCAGGGGCCAGGCAGTCTGGTGACACCATGCTACCAGTGAAATTCTCTGCTGCTCACTGCTGTTTCATGAAGAAGCCAAAACTCATCAGTGGTCTTAGGGATTCTAATGCAGAATTAGATGGTCCGGAGCAGGCAGGGGAGCAATGTGGAGGAAAGGGAAGGATTTTTTTCTTCTAACCTCACATATGCTCAGGCTGTTACACAGACTTGCTGCTCGGCAGTTGCTATCTACAGCACCTGAAAGCGCAGTGTTTTTCTGGCACATGTGTCAAAATAATGTGTCTGGGTGGAAGGGGGTCTCAAACACGAACACAGGATTCAAAACCCAAACTGCCCCTTCAGGAGATTTGTTTATGTGCACAGTATAGGCTCTGTTCTTTTTTTGAGAAAGGATTTTACCATGAAGGATACATTGAGATTTCTCTCGTTTTCAAGTATGTCCAGGGTGGCGAGTATGTACTGTTAGGTGTCTTGCCCAAGGACACTTACTGGAGAGATGCTCTTGCTGGGATCGAACCCATGTCTCCACAGACTCTCTCCATGCAGAGCAGTGATGTTACCTCTACTCCACCCAGCCATAATGCAAGAGCCACCCTCTCCGCAGCCGACTATGTATTGATATTTTTTCTTTTGAGCCTTCTAGCTTCATTTTCTGTCCATTCAGCCCATGGGTGGACACCTTAACAGTATCAAGTACATTTTGCTGGTTCAACCTAGAATCCATTGTCCCCTCAATAATGATATCTTAAATGGCCTAAATTTGTTATTGATCAAGTTCTAGAATCTTAAATAACAATATCATGACTTAAAATGAAATCCGAAGTCTTCTCTCATTTAAATGTATTGACACACGAACTTGCTGACAAGCGAGCTGACGCATGCAGCGTCGAAACAGCTAGAACAGCTTAAAACTGGGAAAAATGCAGAGCTCGGATCGAATCGAATACAAATTTTACACTGAAAAAAAATACACACATCACATAGAGCCTGTGTGGTGGTGAGGCCCAAATGTAAGCTGCCTCATTTTACAAGCACTTTCCATTGTCTGGTGGTGGATACCATTGGCTATCAATGTTCACAGCAAGACCCCCCCCCCAACACCCTAGCAAGTCTGAGTTTACAAGACAAAGTAAATTGATCAAGTAAGGTCAATTATTGTGTAAATTTTTCATTTAAAACAGGATTTTTCATATGGTTTCTGTTATTGAATATACAGAAAAATATACTATGTATTAAGCGAGTGTGTACAGCAAGTGTATGTTATGTTCTCACCCCATCTCTATTTTGGGTTTTAATAATCCTACAATAGCAACTAGTTGTATAGTTTTTATACAGGCTACGTATATGGGATAGATCCCATATATTGCAGTGGTCAGCAAACGTGGCCCTCCAAATGTTTTGGAACTACATCTCCCATTATCCCCACTCATTAGGTTGACTCAGCCTCATCGGAAATGTAGTTCCAAAATATCTGAATGCCACCAGCAAGTGGCCCGGGGCTAGAAACCTAACAATATGGATGCACCTTCCTCACAAAATTACTTGTACTCCTCATATAGATTGTAATTTCCCTTGGGAACAGGGTCCTCTTGAATCAGGCCGTATCATCCATGTGTGGTATTCTAATGTATCAACACCTTGTATATTATTATTCTTTATTTATAAAGCGCCAGCATATTCCGCAGCGCTGTACAATAAGCACAGTATAGACAGGGTTACAATACAATGAACAACATTTGACAAACAGTACAGGAGGAGATGAGGGCCCTATTCCCGTAGGAACTCACAATCTGGGAAGGTTGGGGTTGGAAACAGGAGGAGAGGACTGTAAGGTGAGAGTGATTGATGGTTGCGTCAGTGAGTTGGGTGGTAGGCTTCCCTAAATAGGAACGTTTTAAGGGAGCGTTTGAAGGAAGAGAAGTTAGGGGAAAGTCTGACAGTACGAGGGAGAGCGTTCCAGAGAGTGGGGGCTGCGCGTGAGAAATCCTGCAGTCTATCATGGGAAGAGGTGATGCGGTGAGAAGCTAGGCGCAGGTCACTGTTTGACCTTAGGGAGCGGGTTGGGGTGTATTTGGTGATTAGTGAGGACAGGTAGTGGGGAGCTGAGTTAGTGAGGGTTTTGTAGGTAAGGATAAGGATTTTGAACTTAATTCTGCAGTGGATGGGGAGCCAGTGAAGGGACTCGCAGAGGGGAGCGGCAGAGACAGAGCGGCGGGTGAGGTGAATTAGCCTGGCGGAGGCGTTCAGGATGGATTGTAGGGGGGAGTGGCGGGACAGAGGGAGGCCAGATAAGAGATTATTGCAATAGTCGAGTCGGGAGATTATCAGGGCGTGTATGAGTTGTTTTGTGGTGACAGCGGTAAGAAATGGCCGAATTCTGGAAATATTACGCAGTTGGTATCGGCAGGAGGAGGAAAGAGACTTGATGTGGGGGTTGAAAAAAAGAGCAGAGTCAAGTGTAACTCCAAGACAACGAACTTGTAAAGCGATGCGGAATTTGTGGCGCTATACAAATAAAGGCTAATAATAATAATGGTCTGAAAGGCCAAGGTTGTCGACCCATGCTTTTATACGTAGGAAATGGAACAACAGGCGCATATCACTGTATGGACATCACTGTGGCTCTGTACAAGAGTATATCACAAAACTAGATCTCATAAGAAAACCCAGACTAGTAACATAATCATACAGTGAATGATGACAAAAATAAAAAATGATCCAAAAAACAAAAGAAAAATTAATGCAAGATGTAAAAAGAAAAAAAGAATAAAAAAATTAAAAGGATAAATGAATGAAAATAACTGAATAAAAAAATAATAAAAATGAAAAAAATATAAAATATTTTTTTATTTTACAGATGATAACTGAACACAAAATGATAAACTCCACATACAAATATATATATATATATAAACACATCTACACAAAATTATATCATCATGTATAATTAAATCAATGCGTTAAGATGATATGTCAATACATCAGTCCTTGCAGTCAACTTCACATTCTAGACTACAGGACCACCATAGTCGCACAAATTTGTTAAGTATCATACATTATTTATTCATACATTAAATCCTGATAGCATATACAGAAACAAACACAAAAACGAAAATAATAATATATAGTTCCAATGCATCTCCACAGATAAGTCTCCAAACAAATTACAACTTTTACTCATTGAAGTAATTTATCTTTAGTCTAACTACACAGAGATAATCCTATTTATTCAGCGGCCTTTAAGAGTCCACAGACCTCAGCTCTGTGCGCATTATCTTCCTTTTTCAGAGCAGGGTTTTTGGCTGTTGTGTGTAGGGAGTAAGATTGATATCAGGTTACAGGTTTTAAGAGAAAGTATAATATAGAAAACGCGTTTGTAACTTACAAAAGATTTATCCCAACTGTCTATTTTTTCAGCTGCAATGGTAAAATGAAATGAAGTAGCACAGAAGCAGTGCTATACTGGTTCAAAACAAATCAACTAGACATTTCTAAGACCTAGCACTTGGAGATATTTATGACATTCTACACCAGGGGTAGACAACCTTGGCCTTCCAGATGTTTCGGAACTGCATTTCCAATGAGACTCAGTAAACCCAACTAGTGACTGGACATCATGGTGTCTCAAGGTGAGTGCCGAGAGTAGTAGTCAATCAACCAGCAAAGCATTGATGGTTTGGCCTTATTCCTTAATTAAAACATTTATTATTGTATGTACGATGCGGACAGGTCTTCTAGCGATAATGGTGGAAAACAAAATAACCGTAAAGCCAATTATGGGTTAACTACTTGCCGCAGCCTCCCTGTATCTCTGTTTTACTTAATCTGTAAATAAATGTAGATAGGAACATAAATTTATCATCTGGCTTTTTCCGAGTGGAGGGAGCAGACGATAAATCGCATCTTTTAAACTCCAAGCCTAAATTGGCTCGGCCTATTTCTCTCCCTCAGAACATCACAGATTAAGATAAACGGAATCTATGTCTGACATTGCCTTAGTGCTGAATCCAGTAGAGTGAAAGAGAGGGAACCATTCATCATCTACAGCAGGAAACGTGACAGGGGGGAGAGATATACCTCTGAATGGGGACTCAGCAACGAGCTGGGGAATGTAACACTATTTTTACCAGCTGTCAAACGCTCTAATAAAGCAGGACAAAATATGAAGGAAGGAAAAATGAACTATCAACGTCTGATGTAATACAGGCCCATAAATCTCATTTAATTACTCTGCATGAAGACAAGCCCTCACGTACGCTCCAATATAGTGGATTTTCTTGGCAACTTAACGACTAAGTGTTTTAATAACATTGAGCTGTAATTTATTCGGCTGGGAACACAAAGGAGCCTTTTTTTTTTCTTGCTTTCGTGCTACATTTATTTTGAAATGAAAATTCATTTGTTGTTTTCTTTTCCCTTCTCATTTAGGTTAGGCATCAACGATTGTCATACAGAGTTTAGGCCGGAGTTTGGGATACATGAAAAAAATTGGTATTTCTGAGGTGATGTCATGAGGATTTTTAGCCGTTTTTTAATATATCGATGTGCATTGTGTAAGAGCGCTAACCATTCTTTTTATATGAAAATACTTGAATCTATATCTGAAAAATAACTTTAATATCCTGTGAAAAGTATAAAAGCATATAAAGGCTGAAAAATATGACTTTGGCTGTGAAGTAGGTGCTGCACACCTTCCCCACATAACTCAAGAGGCATACACAATGTCGTTTTACGCTTACCCTCTCCTGGATTGATGACATGGCAAGGCATTCACGGTATAAAGAGATTTACCTAAAGCTTGAAAAACTCATGAATTAAAAACGTAGTTTGGCACAAAATAAATTAGAGTTTAAGAAAAAGCTGGGTACAAAAAGTAAGGATTGTTTGGATCTGCCATCGATTAAATGTATCCAAAGATTACTGCTTGGGTACATGCCATAATTTTACGGTCTGTCTACATAAATAGAAATAGGACAATTAAAGGATGCTGTAAAGAAACATTGCAATTAAATCCCATGGGAGCAACCATCTACATCTGGGATGTCAAACTGTGTCGTCCCCCCCAGATTTTGATGGCCTACAATTCCCATAATTCTGTAAATGTGCATAGATGGCCGAGGAATCAAGGGATTTGTAGATCAGAAAAATCTGGGAGGGGGGGTCAGAGTTTGACAGTCGCGATTTACATGATATCCCATCCATGAAAAATGAGCTGAAACTTCTCGGATTTCCGAGGATAGGAATCCAATGGGGAGCTTGACCAGGCAGAGGCCTGTCACAGGGTTTGTGGTGTCATTTGAGAACTTAAAATTGGGTACCAAATTATTGCCCAAGTATCTTCTCAATGACTTATGAAGGAGTACAAAGTCTCTGTAATGATTGCAATGTACATACAAGATATAGAAGAAGACAAATAGTGTTCCTCTATCACAATTCCAGATAAATAAGAAAATTCATGTTTCATCAAGTTTGGATCCTCAAACATCGATGAAGCTTGGGAAAACAAGAGCTGTGAGAGGACACTCATTTTATTAGTCAAATTGCAGTCAAGATCAGCTATCATTTCAAGAAAAACATGTCCTATTCTCTCTGTTGGTTCCCTAAGGTGTCCTGTTTTTTGAGGTGGACTTCACCTTCCATAAGTGCTGTATGCCAACCAATGACAGAAAAGGGAGGGGAAGTTATGTATAACACAGTTGTAGGTGGTTCATAATTATCAGGAATGTATGAACTTAACATTCCTATGGACACATATCTTGGGAAAGCATGACTGCAGTGCACAGCAATGCATTAAATTTTAAACCGGCACCATGTCACATCCAACCAGCACAGAGGCAGCCTGTTGCTAGAAAGAAGATACGTTTAAAAAACTTAAAGGGTTAAAATGGGAAAGGGGGTGTGAAGGAGATAATGAATGGCTAAGGTTTAACCCTTCTTTTCCCCTCTGCAGTTTTAACTCTAGAGTATCACTTTAATCCTACCCAATCAGCAGCCTTCAGGATACTGCCATCTTCCTGCCCCTCAACCTCCTTGTTCAGAGCAAAGGGTGGGAGTTTCTGCTGTTCTGTGCTCAGGGAAGCAGATAGAAATTGCCAGGTTTGAAACATTTTCATATTCAGCTATTCATTGTGTAAAGGTATCCCCATTGGTCAATATTTAAGGCTACGCCGTAGTTGTAGTTTGATCCCGGAATTTAAAATCAAAGCTCAGGCCCTTCGACTGGCGTTCAAGGAAAAGGGATATCCTAATCGTGTCCTAAAGACTGCGAACAAACGTGCAGTACTTTCTGACCGACACGGCCTTTTACAAGATGCTCCATGTATTAAACAATCTGAACCTATAAGAATGATTGCCAGTTACGATCGTGGTTGGCAGGCGGTCAAACGTATATGTGAGAGATACTGGCCACTGCTGACACAGGATATACATCTTAAAGGGGTCTTACCCAATCGCCCCTCCATCACAGCAAGAAGGGGTACCAATCTCCACGACAAACTAGTACATAGTCATTTTCAATCTTCCCGAGGTTCCGCGAGTTCTTGGTTAACAAATCGGCTTAAGGGGATGTATAAATGTGGGAGATGCACCTCTTGCCCTTTTGTGTCCCGTGACTCCAAGCAATTTTTTTATTTTGATAACTCCAAGTCTTTTTGGTCCGCCAATTTTTGAACTGTAACTCTGTCGGTGTGGTGTACCAACTTGTTTGCCATTGTGGCAAAAAGTATATTGGCAAAACCATCCTCCCATTAGAGGTCCAGATATTGGAACACATAAGATCCATTAGACTTCACAAGGACACGCCTCTCGCGAGACATTTCCAAGCTTGTAATGTTTGCTCACTTAATAACATGAATTTTTTGGGCATTGAACAGATTAAACTTGGCCCTAGGAAAGGCAATCTTGACAACAAATTGCTCCAACGTGAAGCTTACTGGATCTCTATCAACTTAAAACCCGGTCACCTTTTGGTCTCAATGAAGGGTTTACCTTCACTCCATTTATATAGATATTAATTACCAATTTTCGTATTAAAATCACAGTTGCCTTGCCCCCTCTTCCTTTATTATCATTAATTCATCTCATTATGATCATTATTCGACTAGTATTCACTAAGTTTATTATATGGATATATCAATTTGGTGTAGTTATCCTTGGTTAATGTCCATTTCTCATTACCTTTTTTCATTTTTAATTCTCTTGCCCTCACCACTAGTCCAATCAGGTCATTCGTAATTATACAGGACCTAGTACATTGCTTACGTGCATAATCAAGAGTCTGTTTATGTCCACTTTTATACATTTCCCACAATATGGTTATGTTGCTCCGAATATGTCTTCGGCGGGGCTGTTTATTATGTCGTTCATTGATCCATAAGGGCAAGTGGTCATGTATTTATCCTGTTCTTTTATCAAGATATCTGTGCCTTGTTCCTAATTTTGTACAATTATTGTGGTTGATATGACCTTTGATTATTATTATTATTTATTTTTTCTTGATCGCGGGTACGTGTTTTCTTGTGATTTTACTGTATCGGGTCAAGTTTCATCAAGGATCGGATCTCCGCCTTGGCGTCCTTACCTACTGGGCATTATGGACGTTAGTGGGTTATCGGTTCCCATGTGACCCCAGCATCAGGCAGCGTCGCTCGGTGCTTGCTCGATTAGTCATGTCGGACTCATTGGTCACCTTTTTTCTACTGGCTTACAACTTCCTTGTGACCATTGACATACCCGGAAGTAACCACAATGGTTGATCCCACCCACCCACCAATTTGCAATGTTACAGCTGTGCTTCATTAGTTTCCTACTTATATATACTGGGGTGAGTGCTATTGGCAAGTCAGCTCTAGACTAAGCCTGCATGGGCGAAACGCGTCGAGCTATGCCTCTTCTTATTTGTTTTGAACTGCATTGTTGATGGTTGGTTAGTGGTTGGGTCTATTGTCATGTTGCTTGGCTCCCCATCTTTATTCCTTAGTGACTGGTTACGTAGGCGGCTTGACCGCCGAGGTATAGTTTGCCACTACCTTGTACTTCATGCCATTGCTGCAGCCAGTTATACTCCAATTTGGGTTGCCTCACTTCACCCATTACGCACATGACTGTATTGTGTGTTTTGCCATTCATTTATATTTTTGTTTTGTGGTGTCATTTATTAAAATTAACCGTACCTTGGGTACTCTAGTTGCACTTTGTGCAAATTGTCCCGTATGGTTCACAATTATCAGGAATGTATGAACTTAACATTCCTATGGACACATATCTTGGGAAAGCATGACTGCAGTGCATAGCAATGCATTAAATTTTAAGCTGGCACCATGTCACATCCAACCAGCACAGAGGCAGCCTGTTGGCTAGAAAGAAGATACGTTTAAAAAACTTAAAGGGTTAAAATGGGAAAGGGGGTGTGAAGGGGATAATGAATGGTTGAGGTTTAACCCTTCTATTCCCCTCTGCAGGTTTAACCCTAGAGTATCACTTTAATCCTACCCAATCAGCAGCCTTCAGGATACTGCCATCTTCCTGCCCCTCAACCTCTTTGTTCAGAGCAAAGGGTGGGAGTTTCTGCTGTTCTGTGCTCAGGGAAGCAGATAGAAATTGCCAGGTTGGAAAATTTTCATATTCAGCTATTTCGACCTTAGGTTTTAAGACTTTGGTCATTGAAAGTCACTTTTAGCAAGTCATATGCAACAATCGGTGTACACAATCATCTTTACAACATAATGGCAAATTACTGACACTCCATCAATGCTGTAAATATCTAGAATATCCAAGGTGTGGACCTGAACAATAATACAATGCAACTCTGAAAAATCACACACTCATTCAAAAGAAACAGACCTCTGTGTACATGTGTGTGGTTTACTAGTAAGTATTTTATTTATAAAGGATTTTACCAGGAAGGATACATTGAGATTTCTCTCGTTTTCAAGTATGTCCTGGGTAGACATTTTTATATTTTGGCTATTGGTTTTGCTAGAGCGTGAGTCTCTGGTGCAGTTCTGAAGGGTGATGGTTTGAAGACTGTGTCAATCTTGAACTTGTAAAAGGCAGAGCTAAACTGCTATATCTTTTTCTTTGCCAAAGGATGCTCAGTTCTCACCAGGGCCACTTTTAGAAGAGAAAAGTATGTGGTTCTGTAAGTAGATTCACAGACGCTGTAATATGCGCTGCTGTACTCGCGTTGTCCCATCAGCGGGACATTAACTGATCACGTCCCAAGATTGCTGAGACTAGCAGTTTGTGTAAGAGCAGAGTATAAGGAAACATCAGTCAGCGGCTGTCACTTAGCCGGGAGGAACTGTAGAATACATAAAGAGGGACATGGTAGGGAGGAGGGGGTATAGTACTTCAATGCCTCATGTCCAATTCTTTCACAAGCAGATTTTGATTCTCAGAAATACACGCTTGTCAAGAAAAGTAGCCAGATGACAATGACAAGATGGAAATCTCCAAACAACGTGAATTAATATTGCTGCCCATTAGACTGAAAGCTACAGGCGATGGCCCCATATTAAGATTTAGTTATGTGCCACAAAAATGCTTTTCCCATACATCTGAAGCTTTGGGATATTTTTGTGCTAGTTTAAACGCTGTGGAGGCTGCTCAGACATTTCCTCCCTAATTAATATATGTGGCAGGGTTTTTGCAACCTTGTGATAAACCATATTATTCTCTTAATATCTGGGTCACGGCTGATGTGTCGGAGTATGGGTAATAATAAAATACAATAAAAAAAAATTTTATTTGGTAGAAGTCAGTCTTCGCCAAAACAATGTTGCAAGGAGAGAATACTGCAAAATAATTACAGAGCTTGCATATTATTATTAATTATATCACAATTTATGTTGTGCTACCATTAACTGCAGCTCTTTATAAAACTAAATGGGAAATAAAGCACCAAAAATACTTTGCAGGACACAAAGGCGAACTATGTAGAACACCCTGGTCAGACAATTTACAGCCTAGGAGTTGAATTATTTTTTGGCAGTGCAGGGTTAAGGGTGTTTATTGTTTTGGAGATAAGGATTTGATAGGTCTTTTACACATATTTTCTGTCCAAAACACCTCTACCTTCGGCTCCATCTCTTTCATTCCCCTTGTTCCTTACTTCTCCCACCCCTATTGTTCTTGGGTCATAGCCCTCTCTGGGGTTGAGTTTTTTAGTACTATACCAGATAATGTTTCCATGGGCCCATTTTTGGCACGAACCCCAAGCTCTAACTCCAATAGGAATACGCTACACAGTGTGACAACTTAATCTTATCTGAGTGATTACACTGCTGCATAGTTGTGTATTAATGACCTTGTAGTGAGAAAAGAGGTTTGTTAGGGTCCGGAGAGCAAGAAATGCACTAATGGCCTGCTCTACGTTGGGGCACGCTCAGGTCTCACAAGGCTTTAGCTCGATTGTGCCATTACAGGGACAATTGCTCCATATGCAAATCAGACTGCTGCACCCAGAAAGGATGGCCAGTACTGAATGCCAAGGATGTCATCCCTGCAGGAGAGGTGCAGCAACCCCCAACAATCGTTTCGGCCTTGTTTTCTCACTATAAGTTTACAGGGTAATCTAAACATGGACACCTTGCTTGAGGTGGTACATCTGGCAAAACCTGGTGGTTGCAGCCACCCCAGTGGGGAATAAGCACAACACCGCTCTTCCTGTACCTTGCTCAAGGTGCCTAGAGGGGTGTCAGCTATACCCTCATGATGAGGCCCAACAAGGCTGAAACGATCGTCGGGGG
Organism: Leptobrachium leishanense; assembly: GCA_009667805.1. Taxonomy (NCBI): domain Eukaryota; kingdom Metazoa; phylum Chordata; class Amphibia; order Anura; family Megophryidae; genus Leptobrachium; species Leptobrachium leishanense. The sequence continues at coordinate 134,527,175 of CM019065.1, forward strand.
TTTCTGCACCTCTCGTGCAGGGATGACGTTCCTTGCATTCAGTCCTGGCCACCCTTTCTGGGTGATTGTAGTCCAATTTACAATCATGCAGGCCACTTGTGCCATTGCTTGTTCACAGGACCCTCACAAACCTCTTTTCTCACTATTAATGCCCTTGCAATGGACCGAGAATGGGTTAGGCTAGAGTCAAACGAACGCAGTCTGAGCGCACTCTGCGTGCATGCATAACGGACAGACGTACTGACAGAAGATACTGTAGACACCACACAATCCATTTTTCGTGACTGACGTAGAAAAAAAAGGGAACTATGGGAAATAAAAAAAAACACTTTTTTATTTGTATTTTTATTTTTACACTTTTTTCTTTTAATTTAACATGGTCATGTTTGGTATCATTGGAAAGGCAATGCTCTGCCTGTTCCAACAATACCAAACATTAACCCCTAGCTGCCACAGATAGGGGGTTTAAATGAAACCCTATCTGTGGCAGCTAGGGGTTAACTCCAGAGCTGACATCATCGCGCTATGCGCGATGACGCCAGTAGTCAGGGGGAGATCCCTAACGCTTGGCCGACATCCAAGATGTCGGACAGCTCAGGGAGGGGAATGCGATCCGGCACTTGTCGGCGCTGAATCGTGCTCCAGCAGTCAAGGGGTTAAAGGCAGTGACCGCTTGGAAGGGCAGGCTGTGCCCTTCCAAGCAGTGCCTGCCTCTTTGCTGTGCCCCAAGCAGATAGGGAGGCAGAGAGGTCCAAAGGACCCCCCTCCCCTTCAGGCATCTTCCCCGCACTGGTGGGGGGGTGCCTGGAATAGACGCAATGATGCTATTCCTGCCCGCCGGGGTCCCGGAGGCTGAGCTGACATCAAAGATGTCAACCCCCATCGGGGGCTGCAGCGATCGGCCAAAATACCTCAATACTGCTGAGCGTGTCCACCGCAGCCAAGAAAATTGCTCACTTTTTTAAGAGCCAATTAGCAGCCGGCTCTGAACTATAACAGCATGAACAGATATGTGTAAACAGTTTCTGGTCTCACCACTCCCACGTATGATCTCCCCTTATTCCATTGGCAGTGGACACCTAATTCAAAGGAGGAAGTTAGATCCTTGTGGAAGTAGGCTCGGTGAACATATGTATAAAAGGCCATAAACCGGCCAGATTTAAGGAATAAAAATTGCACAACGCGTGTCGACCGTAGTCTTTTTCAAAGTGCTTACATACATGCTTTATCAGAGTTTATATAGATAGAATACCGGTAATTAGTGTCCACACCTTGTTTCCACACACCTGACACATTCTGTCTTAATTGGTCACATGTGGCTGCTGGCTGTGATGCACTTCCGGTTCCTGTTTGCCATATAAAAACATCCACCCTCACTTGATCCTCAGGGCCATTTCTATTTTGCTTCCTATGTGCGTAATGCAACGCAGTATAGTAAAAAGAGTAAATAAAAGGTAAATTGTATATAATGATCATCATACATCGCACAATATTAAACTGTCTCAGCATAATAAAAAAAAGGTTCATATGAACCACATTGTATGTTCATCCTTCAAATGAGCCATTGTGCAACTAAAACCATAGCAGATACAGTTTCCAAGAGTCTCCATCTTTCAGATTGTTGTGCCGTCCATTAACCTTTGTCTGTGCAGCATATTGTTGTGTTATCCACATGTAATGCTTTTTAATTGAACCCGCAGCTCTGAGCCCTGCTCCCTGTATCAGCAGTGCTTTAGAACAAATATTTTACTTCAATTAGCTTCAAAGAGCGATCTCTGTTCTGCTCTATGAACAAGTAAATATGCCCTTAATGCAGTTTTGATTTCGCTAATTTAGTGTCTTCTAACCCTTTGGAGGGGCCCTGGGAAGAGCTGAAATCTGTTACAGGCCGTGGTGTCACAGCAATGGGTAGAAGTGCAAATAAACAGTGTAAATGCTCCACGGTGCTATGGAAAGAATTGTATGTGTGTACGTACGGTTGGAATGTTTCCTCAGCAATCATAAATCATCCTGCTTGTGTTAATTATATTTAGATAAGCGTTAATATTCAGGAAGTAAAAACCATGGTAATATCTGCCAGAGATTACAATACCATTTAGGAGACACCAAACTGGTGATTTATTACCTGCTTTAATGTGTTATATAACTTACTTTTTTTTTTTTTTTTAAATAGACTTTTATTATTTTTTCTTTAACCCTTTCGCTGCTGAGCCATTTAACGCCTCTGTGCTGAGCTCATTTTTACCATTTTTGCTCATCATGTTTAAACGCGTTTTGAAGCTACGTTTTATTATACCACCCAGACATATTATATATCGTTCTTTCCGGCAGACTTGGCAGATTCATAATATATCATTATTATATGTATACGTCATGTCCTGCCTGTATATTATAACAAAAAATGCAATAAAATTAGAGTTTTCAATAATTTACAACGTGTAAAGTTTTTTTTCACATTTTAACATGCGAGCGTTTGCGGTTATATTTTCTATGAGTTGCGCTTGTTCAAAAAATTTGAAATGGGGACTCGTTACATTTTTTGGGGGAAATTAAGCGATTTTTAACAAACGCACCCCATACAAAAATCATTTGTGCAGCATCATTGTTCACATTATAATTGAAATGGGAACAATATTGCTGCATTAACAAAACAAAACAAAAAAAAAAACTGTTAATTTTTTTATTTATTTATTTTTAAATATTTTTTTTATTTTCATTTTTTTTTTGTTAACGTTTAACATGGTCATGTTAGTATTGTTAGAAAGGCCCTGCTCTGGCTGATCCAACGATACCAAACATTAACCCCTAGCTGCCACGAATAAAGAGATAGGGGGTTAATTGGAACCCCCTATCTCCACCATTGGTGGCAGCTAGGGGTTAACTCCAGAACTGACGTCATTGCGCTATGCACGATGATGCCAGTCATCAGGGAGAGATCCCGGAAGCTTGGCCAACATCCAAGATGTTGGCACTGAATCGTGATCTGGCCCCCAAGGGGTTAAATCCAGCCACCGTTTGGAAGGGCAGACTGTGCCCTTAGAAACGGTGCCTGACTTTTACCGCTGCCCCTTACGGAAGGGGAGGAAGAGAGGTCCAAAGGACCTCCCCCCTCCCTTTCAGGCACCTTCCCCGCACTCGCGGGGGGGGCTGTAATAGATGTCATTGCGCTCGCACATTGTCCCCGCTGGGGTCCCGGAGTGTGGGCTGACATCCAAGATGTCAGCCCGCACCGGGGGGGTGTAGCAATCTGACGAAATCCCGGTCGATTGCTGCCTCCTGTGCTAGGACGCGCTCAGCGCGTCCATAGCACAGGAGAACCACTTGGCTGGATGCGCTGAGCACGTCTTAGCAGCCAAGTGGTTAAAGATCGCTCATACTGGCCTGTTTTGTGAGGCTTTGCCATTTGCAATATCTTCCATAGGACCCATTGAACAGCACTATGGAACTTTCTAAATATTTGTAACTATAGGGGTTATTCAGAGAGTCGAATAATTTTCCAAAAAAAACACTTTCAGGAATCTGAATTTTTTTAAAAATAAAAAATGAGTGAGAAAGAATTGAAAATATTTTCAATATATTTTTTTTAACTGTAGTGGCCCTATTTTATAGGCAAATGACACCATCTGCTGGCCAAAAAGCGCTACTGTAGCTCGCGTTAGACGCTGAACCAGCTGGGGCTCTGTGTTTTAGATAGAAAGTCCTAGCTGTTCAAGCTTTTTAGCACCTTTGGTGTCGTGCCTGAGGTGCTAGAAAAGTTTGGGGGCACATTCTGGAGCCCATTTGTAAATGAATTTCATTTGCGATAAACTAAGTTCCTTTGCATTGCTCTAGAATTAAACCAAATTAAGTATTTTTGATATTGAAGATCGAGTACAAATCGATCTTGGTAGTGATGGGAGTTAAAAGTGATGTTTTACAGGGATTATTGGTGGAGGGAGGAGAATAAACAGACCTTGGGTTCGTACAAATTCATGAACGCTTACAGGTCTATTCAAAGAAAGCTGAAACTCAGGAAAATGACTGAAGAAGTGAAAATTCTAGGTCAAAATACTAAACCAGAAAAATTCTCCTATTTATCTCACTTTCCAAATCGGCTATTTGGTCTAGATTGTTCTCTTCTCCTGCCAATTCTCCTGAGTTTCACCTTTCTCTGAATAGTCGTGTTAATACTAAGCTAATACTATACACAAAGACACCTTTGTTTACACGGTACACAAATGCACACTTTAGGCTAGGGTCAGACGAAAGCATTTTTCCCCGCAAACGTGAAAAAGTGCGTCCGAACGCATTGACGTATTTTTTCACGGATTGCGCAAAACGGTCAGACAACGCGCCTTTTCGGGCGTGATTTTGTACGGATCGTCAATAAAACTCTTTTTGCATCTGGACGTTATGTAGGCTGGACATTAGCAGCGTCTGACATCTCCTAATCACGCAAACACGCCGCTATGCCGCAGCTGCGCACTCAGTACGTCAGTACTAGCGGTTCTGCGTTCTCAAAAAAATGAGTTCAAATTCCACTTGCGTTGCACGGCCGGACTTTTGTGCGGCCGTACATCGTATATTGGCCGTCATTGCCCGTCATCTGCTGCTACTGCGGCCGTAATTATGTGCGCCAGAACGCACGTTAAAAGTGCGCTGGTCTGACCCCAGCCTTATTCATGCAAACTCACCCTACAGCATACAGAACAGTACCTGACACTTGATGTCATATAGTAGTGTTCCCAACCATGGTCCTCAAGTCCCCCTAACAGGCCAGGTTTGCCAGATATGTGAAGCACAGCGCAGGTGATATGATTTGCTGCTCAGTGATTGCAGGATTCAGTCTGCATTTCCCCCCAAGGTAATCCTTGCAATCTAGCTTGTTAAGGACCAGAGGACCAGGACATGAGGACCAGAGATGGGACCCACAGCCCTATAGTATATTTTGCTCATGAGCTGTCCTATTTACTCATTAAGACAGGTCTTTTGGTATTCCTGCAAGATCAGTTTATGGAATTTCTTTCCTGCAGCATAGGATTTCTACATACTGCAGGGTGACTCTATCAAGTGCTACCCATTAATAAGTACAAGTGATATTTGTCCTGGACAACATGGTGGATCTAGAAAACCGTTGCTTGTCAAATAGCATTAAAAATGTAACAGTTAAATGCATACAACTATTAGCCTTATTCAGAGAGAGGTGAAAAGCAAGAGAATGACTGGAGAATGGAAAATTCTAGGTCAAAATAGCTGATTTGGAAAGTGTGACGAATGGGAGAATTTTTCTGGTTTGGCTATTTTGACCTAGAGTTTTCCATTCTCCACTGATTCTTCTGCTTTTCACCGCTCTCTGAATAACCCTGTATGCTTCTATAACAACAATTCTTGTTAACATAGGGGTATGGTTGACAGTCAGTATTGGTTAAATAAATTGCAGCCCAGGGAAGAATTAAGAAACACTTAATTCCATGAAATTGTTACACTTCTTTAGTAATATGAACTGTTTAGCATTTCATCATTTAGGACTTATTTCAGAAAGTTAGAATATATAAAGTGAGATCACGGAGTTTTTCAAGATAACCTAGAACAGTCAGTGTTGCATCCCTTTAATGAGCATTCAAAGTGATCTGTGCAATACATCTGAAAGCTCTCGCTAGACGCGACTTGTTTCATGCAATCTCTAAATGCCTGCGCCTCTGCTCTGACAGTGACATATTAGTATTGCAGGCTCTCTCTATCTGATATCTCACAATTTGCCATCGTACTAAAGAATTGATTAATGGCCTTCCACTATGGGGACGTAATTGGCTGAGACTCTTGCACAAAATAATCAGGGACCCCGCACCTCCTGGCAGACTCTATGGGCATGCTAATGAGTGTGCAGGTTAATTAAACCCCTGGCACCCTCAGACAGTAACGAATGGCTGTTATGAGAAAGCACTGTGTCTTCCGGAGAGAGGAAAGCGGCAGATTCTGCAGGTTTTGTTAAATGATGCTAGAAAATGGGGCATAGTGTTACAAATAAAGGGAAAATGGGAAGGGGTGACATTTAGTAACTTTTCAAGGTAAAGTTGTAATATATTACCCACTATCCATACCTACTGAGGCAGTATACTTTAATCACACATTTGTATTAAAACAAAACATGTACTTGTGCTAATTATGCTAACTGGTCTGACCTTCATTAAAGCAATTTTTTATTTCACAAATATTGTTTTGTGGCTTTCATACATAGAAATAAATGATTTTAGCCCCCTCCTGCCACATGATGGAATTATTCCATCATAGATGTTATACAGCCAAGGACCCATGATGGAAAAAATCCATCATGTGGCTTAAACTTCTCTGTGCCGCTGCTAGGGAAGTGAATAGCTCGTTAATGCTTTTGCTGAGTGCCTCAGCATCTGAAACAGCAGTAAACCCCAATATCCGGCCTATATGTGACCCATGTGACAGTCAATCACAGAGATCACTATTTAGTCTGAATTGCCTCTCCAACCCTATCAGGGACGTGCCGTCAGGGGAGGCTGCCAATGAAATATTAAAATAAAATAAAACAAACTTACCTGCTCTGCGCTTCCCCGCCGTTTGCTCCGTCCTCTTCCCTCTTCTGGTTTCACAGCCAACGCAATTTGTGTAGCGGTATACTTCCCCATTACCCTAATTGCGGGGTGGCTGCCAAGACGTCTGCAGCGTGCCTCCAGGCGCTGTCTACTTCTTGAACATTGCTCTCTCAGTGCCTCAGAGGCATCTAATAGAAATAGAATAGCTTGGACCAATGGGAAAGCAACATTGGTACAAGCCATTCAAAAAAACGCCTGTATGTGAGGCTTATTTTTAATGGCTTGGACCAATGGTGCTTTCCCATTGGTCCAAGTTAACAGTAGTTACCATCGGTAGCATGCCGCCACTGGAGGGGGGCCCAGGCCAGGGGCGGAACTTCTATGTTTACAACGTGTGCGTACGGCACCCAGTGGGCTCTCGACTCTGGGGGGCCCACAATCGATTGCTGGGGCTTCGGGTCTGGTCCGCGGCCATGTCTGGGCCCCAGTCTGGGGTCTCTGGCCTGGTCCACGGCCTTGGTGGGCCCCAGTCCGGGGTCTCGGGCCTGGTCCGCGGCCTTGCCAGTGCCCCAGTCAGGGGTCTCCGGCTTGGTTCGCAGCCTTGCCTGGGCCCCAGTCTGTGGTCTCGGGCCTGGTCCGCAGCCTTGCCAGTGCCCCATTCAGGGGTCTCGGGTTTTGTCCGCAGCCTTGCCTGGAGGCCCGCCTAGCAGCCTGCTCGGCCAGAGGAGGTCACCGCTGGAGCTCAGGGCCGATTATGGGGACTATGTTTTGGGAACTTTGGCCCCGATCCTCCAGCGGTGACCGTCCTCCGGCTGTCGCTGGCTGCTCGGCGGGCCTCTAGGCTTAGGCGAGTCCCCGGCTCGGCTGGGCCTGTAGGCCCAAACCAAGCCGGGGGCTCGCCTGAGCCTGGAGGCCCGCCGAGCAGCCAGCGGCAGCCGGAGGACGGTCACCACTGGAGGATCGGGGCATCTGGCCGTGTAAACACACGGGTAGCTGCGCGCGGCTCGTGCCGTTTTTTTTTTTTTTTTTTCACGCGGCCGGCACGCGCAGCTACCTGTGTGTTCTAACGGCCGCTTTCAAATGTCCGTCGCGCATGCGCAGTAGGGTTTTGGCGACGGACAGTTTTTAGCTTATCCTTTTATAGTATAGATATTTTCCCCTGGGTTGCTAAACGTACAAAAACATGCAACATGCACAGGAGCCAGATACGTCAAAATTTACATGTTTGAAACTAGAAATGACTATCAGGGTAATTCAAAGAGATTCGAAAAGTCACCGCACCATCGGTGACTTTTCGTTCTCTTCAATTCGGTTCCTTTTGCCGATCCCATTTCGGTGACCCTGCGGTGTATTCAGCAAGCACCACAGGGTCCCCGAATTGCAGGGAAAAGCTGCCGCAAACCTGACGAAAACTAACCGCAAAACCCACCGAATGCACGCTGAGAAGCCACAAAAACATCTGGATTAACCTGCCGAAAACCGTGGAAAAACCCGAGCAGGAGCCGATCACACGCAGTGCAGCCTCCGGAAAAGCCGACACCACAGACGAGTGAAGTGAATAAATTAGGAAAACAGTTCGCTTGAATGTAAGAAAAGTGAAACGCTGTTTGCAAAGAAACTACTGAGCGAAAATGTCTGAAATTTACATATCAGGTCCAGGGAATGATAATAAAAAGGGCTGTTACAGAAAAAATAAGTAAACTTAATAAAAAAAATTTAAAAAATCGGACTTTTAAAAAAAAAATTGCTTAAAATATCCTAAAAAATCTATAAATAAAGAGACTCTTTACTGCAGAATTTTATAATGAACGGTTTATTAGATATTGAATTAAAACGGGAATATTTTTAACATTGAAGCCTATGGGATTCTCCTGAATAAACTTGCCGAATTAAACCACCGAATGGCAGGGCATTAGGGGAACCTTTCACTGCTGGTTTGTGTTCTCTGAATAGCCGAAGCAGTGCTTTTCATGGGGATTTCACTGCCCTTGAACAGGCACCGAACAGGCACCGTATGTGCAGGCAATTCGCGAGGATTTGGCGTATTGCCTGCTCTCTGGATAGCCGAATGGCCAAGAAAGGTAACCGAACGCTGATTTTCAGCGTTCGGTTACCTTTCTCAAGCAATTCGGATCTCTTTGGATTACCCTGTATGTCCCCAATTTGACCCTGTAAATAAAAAAATAAAAAATTAAAATCTGTAAATGGGAGCATGGCAATATGTTAGCGAGTGACGGAACTTAAATTATGAAAGTTTCATGCAGCAACACAAATCCTAATTGTGACATTCACAAATAAGATTTTAAATTTTGTTGGTTTGATTCAAAAACACAGAAAGTCTACATTATATGAAAACTTTGAGCCTCTTATGAAAAAAATGACAGCAGCAAATTACAACGAACCTACTTAAAATAATTTCGATGCCTAAAATAATTTTAGAAATAAACATTTTTGTTTATTACTTTTGGATTTAGTAATGTGAAGAAACGTACGCTTCCTGCACATGTGAAAAAAGAGGTCTTTAGAACCAGCAATGGCACTAGTGGCCTGCTTTATGGTGGGGCCCACTCACAGGTCTCACAGGGTTTTAGCTCGATTGTGCCATTACAAGAACAACTGCTCCCTATACAAATCAGACGCCATCACCCAGAAAAGGTGGCCAGTACTGAAATGTCAAGGATGTCATTCATGCATGAGAAGTGCAGCAACCCACGACAATCGTTTCAGCATTGTTAGGCCTCATCAGAAAGGTATAGCTGACACCTCTCTAGGCACTTCTTCCTGCACATGACATTTTTTTAGCAGTAAGGTGTTGACCGTAATAAGTCACCTTTTAGAGAAAAAAACAGAACAAAAACAATTATAGGTATAGATGGTATATTCAGGAGCCAATAGTGAATGTATTTTAAATCATTTTTATTTAGCCACACTAGTTGTGAAAAGGATATTGCACTAAAAATAGTAAAAAAAAAAATATTTCTTAATATACATTCTATTTTTTCATTTTATTCAAGCCATATATTAAGGGCTAGATTTAATTCAGCCAATTAGCCAATATCGGCACCATTTTTGGACACAATGTGGCCATTATTCAGTCTGCAGATTCAAACAATGGCATACCGGCATTCTGATTCCCTATAAAAATTATGTTTAGATAGCGGCATTTGTGGCTATTCTTTTTAAAGGAAATATCAGCTTTAGTGACTCACTTGTTGATATATCAACTGAAACCTAATCTTAGCCCTAAAAATAACCCTAACCCTAAAAAATTAGGGTTAAAGTTAGGGTTATTTTTAGGTTTACGGTTACTAGCATTGAATAATTAAACTTTAAATTAAAAAAGCCATTTTTTTGGGCTTTTGTATGGACACCAATTTTAACAAAATGTGACATTTATTGAATATTTGCTGCAGGTGAATTTTCCCAATTGAGTCAGTCGATATTTTAAAAAATTATCATTCGAAAGCGCTGATGACGTTTTTGAAATATCTGCTGATGTAACTTAGAGTTAATTCTATATAAATATTTGTTATTACATTAACCCCTTAAGGACGGGAGTAATTTTACAACTTTGGCGCTGTTTCGGAAGTAGAAGTTTGCTGAGCTCATTTTGACCGTTTTTAAGTCACGTATTATTATACCACCCAGACAAATTATATATCGTTCTTTCCGGCAGACTCGGCAGATTAATCATATATCATTATTATATGTATATGTCATGCCCTGCCAAAATGCTATAACAAAAAATGTAAAAAAAAGTAAATAAATGTGAATTTTCAATAAAATTTCAATCTTCCACAGTGTGTAAAGTGTTTTTTTTTTAAATTTTATTATCCGAGGCTCTGCGGCCATATGCTATGGGGTAGATTTGTTAAAAAAATTAGAACGGGGAACCCATTTTTTTTTTGGGGAGAAATTGCGTGATTTTAGCTAAACCCCCCCCCCAAAAAATATCATTAGTGAAGCATCATTGTTCACATTATAATTGAAATGTGAACAATAGTGCTGCATTAAAAAAAAAACCACATATTTATTTTTTTATTATTTAATTTATTATTTTTTTATTATTTTTATTTTTACTTTTTTTAAACTTTTATTTTACAAATAATATGGTCATGTTTGATATCATTGGAAATGCCATGCTCTGGCCTTTCCAGAAATATCATACATGACCCCCTAGCTGCCACCGATCAGGAGATAAATTCACTGGGATAATGGCGATGCTAAGGGGAGATTTTCCTGCAAATTTATTTATTAATTTTATTTATTTATTTCTAAAGTATTTTCCCAGGATGGATTCATTGAGATTTTTCTCATTTTCAAGTATGTCCTGGGTTCAATTTGCGAGCAAATATTTCCCCTTAGCGTCCCCATTTTAGCTTATGGCAGCTGATAGATCCCAACATGTGTGGGTGTGTCAGATAATGAAGAGGGCAATTATAATTTAACAAACTTCCATAATGCTCAGCCACTCATCAGGCTGACTGAGTCTCATCAGAGGTTTAGCTCCAAGTGTGGAGGGTCAAGGCTCACCCCTTACTTAGTCTTTAAGAGGTTAATGTAGCTCAAGGCTTAGAAACATGAACAAATCTAAAATATGTAGTGTACACAGTTTTCTTATTTTTTTATCATGCATTTTTGCAGCAATCAATTTACATTATTTTTTTTGTATTCAAATTTTTTATTTTGAAAACACGTCATCAGTACAACAAACCAGAGAAAATAAACGGTAAAGCTGTTGCGCAGAGCCGACACTGAAGTCTCAGATATAAAGAAATCTATGAAACAGACAAAGAATAATAATACAAAATATCTGCAAAGGTATGCATCAATGAGGGAAGGGGAGAGAGGGAATATTAAAAAAAAAGGGAGGGGCCACGCACCAAAAAATACTCCGGGACCCAAAAAGTAAAAAAAAAACAAAAAAAACCTATGTTGGTAATTAAAATTTGAACCCCTTCCCCACCGCTGGTGTACCATGTACTGTACGTCCGATCGGGAAGCATCCCTTAGACCCGTGGACGTACATGGCACGTCAGGGGTCTCCTAACCCCCCTCCCGCCCGATACTTACCTCTGTTACCAGCTCCCGTGGTGGTCTGGCAGGCTGGAAGCCTGCCCTGTCTTTTTAGGGGAGCCGGCAGGTGCGATGACGTCATCATGCTGCGTGATGACATAATCGGCAGGCACCCACCGGCGCCTGCAGTAAAAGTCAGGAAGGGGAGGGGGCTCCTTTGGAGCACTCTATCTCCCCAACCATACATCGTAGGAAGAAAATAATTACACCGCTGGAAAGGGGAGAGTATAGCTTTAACTATTTCGCTGCTGGATCGTGATTCGGCGCCAATCGGTGCCGAACTGCAATTCAAACCTGGAGGTGACAGAGATCTTGGATGTCAGCTAAGCCTCTGGGTCACCCCCCACCCACTGACATCCTCACCATATGTGTGAGGATGTCAGTGGGCCAGTTAACCCCCTAGCTGCCAAGTGGAGATAGGGGGATCCAAAAGATCCCCGTATCTCCCTATCCGTGGCAGCTAGAGGGTCATGTTTTATATAATTGGAGAGGTATGAGCATGGCCTTTCCAATAATATCAAATATGACCAGGTTTGTTGTAAAAATAAATAAATAAAAATTATAATAAAATTTTTTTTTTTTTTTTTTTTTAAATTGTCTGTGGGGGTTTACTAAAATAGGACCGAGGCTGGCATTTAAAAATGATGAGCATAAAATGGTCAAAATGAGCTCAGCGCACAGAGGCGAAATGGGTCAGCAGTGATGGGGTTAAAAAGCAAAAACATGTAAAAATTGTGTATTTATATTCTCGGGACAAAATTTTGAAACTGTTTAGCCGGGGTCTTTTTTGGCGGTTGTATATTTTGGGATTAATTTTAAAAAACATGTGTTTTTTTTCAATTTTTTTTATAGTAAATTATACAATATGATGGAAATAATGGTATCTTTAGAAAGTCCATTTAATGGCGGGAAAACCAGTATATAATATGTGTGGGTTCCATAAAGGAGTAAGAGGAAAATTTGACCTAAACTCCAACAGCGCAGAAACG